>OY856186.1:174065941-174654936 GCA_963693315.1 Diogma glabrata
ACTTGTATGAATTATCGCTAGATGTTTCAATAATTTCTACACTATTTACGCCAAAAAGAGATGCCATACCGGCAAAAACTATTGTGGCTCTGGATAGCGTAATCGTAGAGTTTTAATAGGGCTGCGTAATAAAATATTAACCTTTGCATTCCAACGTTCATCAATTCGAATCTTCAAATTATCTATCAACTTCTTATTAATTTCCCTTTTCATTAAACAGAATGAATTTTAATATTGTGCCAGTGCTCATCAGTGGCGAATCTTATCTACTAAGATCCTCAAGAGCTAGTTTTAAGCTTCTAGTAAAAAGCTTCTTTAGTAAATATTTTCAACCATCAAGTTGTCGACCAAATCTAAATCTGTCTTAAACTCCAATAAAGTCTTGATTTTATCAATCGCCGTTTTTAGGATTGGGTTCCAGCGAATCTTTGAATAAAAAACATATATGCTTTCGAATAGTTGACAGTTTCATGTATTTGATGAGCTCGTAGGCGTTCTTATGTAAATCATGGCGGTCGATGTTATATTCATTCTCACTATCGATTACTTCAACATCTCTTCTTTCCAGGTGCCTCTAAAATCTTTAGTATCAGATTTTATTTTAGAGAGTGTGTAACACACTCCAAGATGTAGGCCATTATTTAGGTGAAATATGACCAATCGCTTTGATTTATCAATATGCTTTTTAGCTGAAGCTCCATCTTGTGTAGACGCAAGCAAATCATTTTTATACGATATGCCAATACAACTAGATGTTGTTTTATTATTTCAATCATATCGAGAGTACCCATAAACCGAAAATTCGAATGAATCTCATTTTATACGTGATATTTTCAGTTTGATCATAAAGGTTAACTCCGAATTATCTTCTTCCTGTTAACGCAGTAATCTCATCGACAGTAAACGACATCGATTCATCGATGGTAAACTTGGCAACTTTCAATTTGATTGTGCTTATAATTTGTTCTCCTTTTCATCAAAATCTTCGTGCAAAAGATTAATTAAAAAGTTTTTATTAGGGGGCAGTTTAAAATTTAAATCCATCCAATTTCTGAAAATGGCTGATGTTTTACTTCTTGATATTATTGTTTTTTTTTTCACTTTAACAGAGATGGCAAAGAGAACAAATATAAAACTGTAATTCTGCCAAAACAAACGAAATTTATCAATATCGGTTCAAGAAATCAGTTTTCTACATTTGATACTAAATTTTTTGCTCGGATTAAGAATAAATACATTACAATTTCATCGATCTTTTGTAAGTTGAATTTGAGAATAAAGTTCCTCAAATAATTAAAATAATGCATAAACGTAGCATAATTGATTTAAATGTTGTAACTAATAAATTCACGAATTTGAAATTATTAGTCTAGTTTTGTGAAATTGTTAAATTACTAAAACTGATCGATATGAGCTCAATTTAAGCATAAAATTCTGTTTTTAAGTAGTTAAGTCTTGAATTTTCATCAATTTTGATTTTCTGTAATTAAGAATTGGTTTTACTCAATATTAGAATTTGATTTCTCTCAGTGTATAGCTGAAAATCATCAACATGTTCCCACATTCATAGCTTACACCTCATTATCACTCAAACTAAACGATTTATAAGCAAACAACTATGCAGATACTTCTATCACATACAGAGAAAATGACCAAAATCGTGTTATTGGAATGGACATTTTTGTAGCTTTTCATTTGTTTGACAAGCAACATTTGTTTGACAAGAAAGTGTCACTGCAGATCACGTAACAAAAACAACTAGTTGTATTATTTGGTTGTTGGACCTGTTACGGTGCCACGTTATAATCATTGGACCTTTACTACTACAAATAAAATTGATGCTACGGGACAGCATCTGTCCCCACACGAAGCTTGAAAATTGGGAATCTCTTAATGTCTTATAAAATTATTCTGACATTCCAATGAGAATAAAGTAATAAAAATTAATGTATCTATAATCTAAAAATTACCTTGAATTATAACTGTTGATTGATGTCATCAATATTCTTCAATTCCCTTGACTAGCGTTTGATCAATTAATTAAATTGGATGAACTAATTTGTGAACATAAGTTGCTGCTGTTGAATTACACCTTCGTTGTTCGAAATGCCCAATTGAACATTGCATTCGATCCTTTAACTTTTCATTCATATATCTGCTTTTGAATCCATGCGGTTTCAACAACCGAAAAAAACCGTCAAACAAACGATTGTCTCTAACTGTGGTAATAGCTTCGATCACTGTTATCCTTGCTATTCATACTTTCGATAACATCATTGGGTACTTTATCTTCATGTACTGCCACTTTTATAAAGCAGATTTAACACTTAATGACAACAATTATCCTTCTATGAAATAAAATAAAAAATATAATTGAAATTGTCATCCAAATTATCAGCTTTTTGATGAACAAACAAAAACACAAATCACTGTAAACTACTTAGCGGGGTGGAATCTTCCATTGTAATTAAAGCCAATAAATAATGCTTTCTCAAAACAGTTATTAAAATTAGAAATCAATTTTAACAATTAAACAAAACGACATTGGAATTTTTCTTTGTTTACAACTTTTTTTTTTATTTGCTTGATTGCAATTAAATACATCACTTTTGAATTAAAATATTATTGATTTATCACATCAAAGTTAAATAATACTATCAATTGACATTGATCTATATAAATTAAATAGATTATTGGATGTTGTAATCCTTTTGAAAAGCAAAAATGGAATAATAAAATAATTTTTTCCAAATTAAAAATTGCAAAAATGTGATTTTGCTTTTGACCTCTTCTAATCAATCGTGTAATATTCGAAATTCAGCAAATGATTAACAACGACGTCTGTTCATTAGCATTGGAAATAAAAATTTAGTACGTTCGTTTGCTTTTTATAGTATATTCAAAATTTAACTAGCAGTTAAGTTTTAGAAAATTTTAAAATTATTATTAATGTAAAAATGAACGGAAACTAATGAAATGCATTTTTATTGAATTGAAAACGAAGATGAATTTGGTTTTATTATTGTTTTGCGATTATTGCGATCGTTACATAGTAACAGTTTAAAAATATCATTTTATTTTTCAAAGGCACAAAAACTAAGGCAGGCAGGATAATCTCATTGATTAAACACCTTTCAATCTATACTTTTTTTTCCAAAAAAAATTATTCAGTTCAGGAATAGAAAACAAAGAGTATGTACTTATAAAATATTTTAGTAAATAAAAGTGTAACGACACATTTTTGTTAAAATAATAGTAGATTCTTGTATGAGCTTAGAATGAAGGCAATTCTTCACGAGGATGAAGTTTCCCGGAACGAGCGTAGGGAGTGGAGGGAATCATCCGAGTGAAGAATTGCCTTCATCCTAAGCGAATACAAGATACTATTTTATCCACGACTACACGCGAATACAAGATACTATTTTATCCACGACTACAAATTCGCATAGGATGAAGGCAATTCTTCACTCGGATTTTTCCCTCCACTCGCTACGCTCGTTCCGGGAAACTTCATCCTCATGAAGAATTGCCTTCATTCTAAGCTCATGCAAGATACTATTTTATCCACGACTACAAAATATTTCAAATAATTTCATTCAAGTTTTCCTGTAAAAGTTTATATCGTCATATTGAAATAAGTCTATGAAAGATAAAACAAAACAAAACATGTTTGTTTATTTTATATGTTCTTGTTTTATCTGTTTATATTACTATACCAACAAATCAAGTTTTTAATTTGTTAGGGGAATTTTGAATAAATTAAATGGAATGAAATAAATAAAAAAGAATTTGATATATAGAAAGGAATGAATACAATTACAACCCAGGTTAGAAAAAGCAAGGCTTATCGAATGGGCCAAGCTTGGCCCAAGCTTGAAAAACTAAGAAATGATTATCAAGGCATGGCCAAGCCTTAGTCTGATACATTTTGTCATACTAAGCCAATGGTTAAAATAAATAAATGTAAATTGTATCTTTTGACTACTATATTTAGTTTTGGGCCAAGCTTGGTTCAATGTTGAAACAAATTTATTGTAATTGTTATATAATTTCAGCATTTGTGCAATGATGGACTGTAACCAACAAATTTACAATATATGAGGAAATTCCACTACAATACCCGGGTAATAAAAGGCTAAGGGGCCAGACCTGCGCCAAGCAACAGCTTTCGGTGTTTTGGCCAGACCTAATATTTTCAAACGGCCCAAGTTTGTGCCAAGTTTGGACTGATGTCCTTGGGCCATGTCTGGCAAATAAGACTTGGGCTAGATCTACCAAACCAATTTTTTTTTCCAGACCTCCTTTAAATGTGTGGAAAGAAGTTGTTGAAAGAGTAACATTTATAAAATTAGAGAAAAGCTTCAAATTACTTGCACATGTTTACACTACATTAGACTAGTAAATAATGCGTAACATAATAAACTGAATCTTGGTTCAGTCTAGGCATTTACAACTGGCCCACACTGTAACCAAAGTTAGCTAGCCAAGGATTATACTGCATTATACATTAAAATGCAATATTTAAAAATATACTTTTTTAATATGTTTATTTTCTTTTATTTATTTTTTTTATTTTATTAATAATCATATAAATTTCCTTCCAATTTGAATTTGATTTTTTATTTTAATGAATATCGATTTCGACTTACGTCATCCTCAGTTCTTAAATTAATTATTATTACAATCTTTGCTTAAACTAATGTCTTATATACCATTTAAACTGCTATTTTTATTATTATGTGATATATTTTGTTAGTTTTAGTGTTGAAACCAACCATCAAATGTTGTTATTGTTTTTATGTTTATATATTTCTATTTCTTCCTATCTATCTAGATGTTGTACTTTTCTTTTTTTATGTAATATGGTTAAATTTGTGTTGATATTGGTATATTTGTGTTTTTCTATTTTCAAATGTTGGGCATATCTGGATTTTGGATCACTTTTATTAATTTCACTGGTGTGTTCAATAAATCTTTTTGTGAAGGACCGCCCGTTTGACCTATATAAAATTTACTACAGTCATCACAGGCAATTTTATAAACACCTGTGTCTAAGGTTTGGGTTTTTTTGGTTTTTAGGTAATTTTCTATTTTATTTTTGTTTTTGTAAGCTGCAATATTGTGGCAATATTGATTTATTATGTTAATATGATGAGTTCCCATTTCTATTAGTTTTGATGATTTTAACTTTTTTAATTTCAATTTTTTATTTCACTTTTCTTTTTTATCATGCTTTCCATATCATTTTTTACTGATTCCATTTATTATTTCATCCGAAAACCAATCCAAACGGATCAAACAATAAATATTAAATCACATCATTCATTCCAACATAAACTAGCTGCATACAACCACATGATCAATAGATTGAACAATATACCAATGAAGGCAGAAAATTATCTAGACGAATTAAATAATATAAAATACATAGCCAGTAAAAACGGATATAAAAACGAAATAATTGACACATTAAATAGAAAACATAAACACAAGAAAAATTTGCAAACCCTAACAACACTGAGGAATAAAGAAAACTTAGCAGGCAAAGAATACATAGGCGTAACATATAATAAAATAACCTTCAAAATAATGCAAAAAACTTTAAAAATATATGGATATATTGCAGCTTACAAAAAACAAAAATAAAATAGAAAATTACCTATAAACCAAAAACCCAAACCTTAGACACAGGTGTTTATAAAATTACCTGTGATGACTGCAGTAAATTTTATATAGGTCAAACGGGGCGGTCCTTCACAAGAAGATTTATTGAACACATCAGTGAAATTAATAAAAGTTATCCAAAATCCATATATGCCCAACATTTAAAAATAGAAAAACACAAATATACCAATATCAACACAAATTTAACAATATTATATAAAAAAAGAAAAGGACAACATCTAGATAGATAGGAAGAAATAGAAATATATAAACATAAAACAATAACAACATTTTAAATGATGAAAGCAACCCTAAAACTAATAAAATATATCACATAATAATAAAAAATAGCAGTTGAAATAGTATATATAAGACATTAGTTTAAGCAAAGATTGTAATAATAATTTAAGAACTGAGGATCACGTAAGTCGAAGTCGATATTCATTAAAATAAAAAATCAAATTCAAATTGCATTTTAATTCAAAAGTGACAAAAGCACACAAACAGAGAATAATATGGAAAACCATAACAACACATATCATGAATTTTACATTGCAAAAAAAATTAAAAAGCTATGAATTCGATTTATTTGTTTTAGAATTGGTCCAGCATTGTATTTAAATATTGATCCAATGTGTACAAATAATAATGGCACGTGGTTATCATTTAAGGTTAAAACAACATTCAACCAATTTTATTTTAAAGCTTGTCTCAACGTTGTTCAACCTTAAAACAAGCTTGGCTCAATGTAAAAACAATCCTTTGTCCTTACCTGGGTAGTATTGGGCCAGCATTGTATTTAAATATTGTTCCAATGTCTAAAAATAATAATGGTACGTGGTTATCATTTAAGGTTAAAACAACATTCAACCAAGTTTATTGTAAAGCTTGTCCCAACATTGTTCGACCTTAAAACAAGGTTGGCTCAATGTCAAAACAATCCTCTCTGCTAACCTGGGAATGAAAGATATACGCATGGAAAGTATATCACGAAGATTCAACAACGTTTTGACTTGACCCCTTTTAATTTTGATTATTTTTTGTTTATAGATAGTCTTTGATAAATAAAAAATACAAGTTCTCTTAGAATTTTTTTTTTCGACCAGGGGTCTTCACAGGGTGCCCCTCAATTTTTGTTATTTTGTGATGTGAGTGCATTTTGAAAAGCGATTGTAGAAAAACTACTCAATCGATTTTCATAAATGATATGTCGTTGAATAGGTATTAAAACAAAGTTTTTAAAAATGTACACTGTTAATTTTTTGAAATAATTTTTAACGGTGTAACATAAGAAAAAAACGATGTAATTGAAAAAAAGATGGCATAGTCTTTTTTTTTTTTTTTTTAAACTAAATTGAAGCTTATTTTATATCTAACAACTTGTGAAAGTTAAGGACTAGCGTCATTTTTTGTTTTAGAGATAAAATTCGTTGTGCATATGACTGTCGGGAATCAGTTTTTTTTGCTCTGAAGGAAATTTATAAAAATGGCGCTTTTTAGATTCAGATTTTTTTTTTATGTTAAATATCAAATATTTTATAATTAATTAAATTTTTTAAAAGCAATTTCAGTTAAGTTCAGCAAAATTTTGCGACATTTTGACTCGACCCTTTTTAATTTGGTTTATTTTGGTCTATATTTAAAAAAATTCTACTTGAAGCCGTATTTTTCATTTATCAAAGGCTATCTATAAACTAAAAATAAACCAAATTAAAAAGGGTCGAGTCAAAATGTCGCAAAATTTTGCTGAGCTTGACTGAAATTGCTTTTTAAAAAGTTCATTTAATAATAAAATATTTGAAATTTAACATAAAAAAAAAATCTGAATCTAAAAATCGCCATTTTTATAATTTTCCTTCAGAACAAAAAAAACTGATTCCCGACAGTCATATGCACAACGAATTTTATCTCTAAAACAAAAAATGACGCTAGTCCTTAACTTTCACAAGTTGTTAGATATAAAATAAGCTTCAATTTAGTTAAAAAAAAAAAAAAAAAAAAAAAGGCTATGCCATCTTTTTTTCAATTACACCGTTTTTTTCTTATGTTACACCATTAAAAATTATTTCAAAAAATTAACAGTGTACATTTTTAAAAACTTTGTTCTAATACCTATTCAACGACATATCATTTATGAAAATCGATTGAGTAGTTTTTCTACAATCGCTCGTCAAAATGCACTCACATCACAAAATAACAAAAATTGAGGGGCACCCTGTGAAGACCCCTGGTCGAAAAAAAAAATTCTAAGAGAACTTGTATTTTTTATTTATCAAAGACTATCTATAAACAAAAAATAATCAAAATTAAAAGGGGTCAAGTCAAAACGTTGTTGAATCTTCGTGAAATTGCTCATATTCTTTAGTAGTCGTGGATAAAATAATTTCTAATGCAACGTTTAACGAAGAAAAACAGAACAGTTTCTTTACAAAAAAAAGAAAGAAAAAATATATAGATCGTTGTCAATTTCCACTAGCATGTCAAAAAAAATTAAATTCATGATTAACTTTGACAATGAATGGATTGACGCAAAGTTTTTGGATTGAGAAAAAGTTTTATAATAATAAAGTTGTGTATATTGTTTGTTCTAAAATAATATAATTAATATTGAATTCCGTTGTGTTATTTGTTAAAAAAAATGTAGGATAAATTTGTCACTATTTGAAAGAGCTTAATATTAAACATTTTGATCGAAAAACTATTGGGCTGTAAGCGTATGTTTTGCGTTAAAGTATTAGCACTAAAAATGTTGTAATAATATGAAATAGTAAAAAACTATCAAACAATCGAGCAGATTGTTTGATTATATCAGTGATAAATAGTAATATAAGTTACGTTAAACATTACTCTTATTTAACGAACAATAATCAACCAGGAACGCAAAATCTACATTCACCCTGCGCTAGCTCTAGCGGGCGTGAAGCCTTTTGACCTACCACTACATAATACAAATGCGTGCCTTAAACACCACCTAGTTTCGGTAGGAGGTTCCCTGCCATGCCCCCATTCCTCCTTCTGATCTACGTTAACAAGCTATTTTCCTTTACAATCTTTCCGACAAAAAATTAGCCCTAACAACAGCAAACTAATTTAATTTAATGTAATAATGTAACCCGTATTACCTGTATTATCATCCTCCCAAAGTGTTGAATTTTACCATAAGCCTCGTTTCAATATCCCAATTCACCAGAACAAGGAACTGAAACTTAGTTGTGCAAAATCGTTTGATTTAGTGGTTGGATGTTGGCACGCATGATTAGTAAATCATCCTCCAATATCGTCTAGTACGTAGGAAATAGATTTTTATTTCGTAGGAAATAATAACACCAACAAACTTCGTTTTTATTTCTCTGCTCATTTAATTTAAAGACGTTGAAATTAGGATTGGTACATTCTCTTAAATTATATTGTTCTTAATAATTTCACTCGTTTTTCTTTAATTTTCTTAAATGTTTAACTCACTATCCAGCTAAACAATTTTCTAAAGTAGTTCGAATTTTTAACTTTAAAATTTTGTTAAACTATTTCACACTATCAAATTTAAATTTTTATAACTTAATTCGGATTTTCAACACGACGACCCGACTCAACCACTCCAATTTTTCTGCTCGATCTAAAATTCCAAAACCTAACTAACTTACTAAAAAACAAATTAAGATTCCATGCAACCAGTCAAAAGAAAAATATGAAGGGGCTGAAATCTCACAGCTCTGAGATATCAAGACTTCTAGGTTAAGGATTTTGATATAGTTTTCGGCAAAAAACTTTTATGAGGACATTGTTTTTAGTTTTGTATTTTTATCTCTGTTATTACAAAACAAACACGAAATATTGATACGTTGCCAGAAAATCATAACAGATCATAAATTAATATAACTTAGTGAAAAGATGATACAGCCAGCAAACTACTGAAAAACCTCTCTATTTAGCGTTTCAAGAAAATACTACAAAATCAAAGATACATATTTCTTTCGAAATTCCAAAATGATTCTAAAAATTAAATAAAATCAAACATTTAAACTTTTTCAAAATCCCAAAAATATTCCAAAAAATCTTACAAAATCAAAAATTGAAACTTTTTTCAAAATTCTAAAATTATTGCAAAATTTCTTAATTCACAAACTCAAAAATTAAAACTTTTTCCAAAATTCTAAAATTATTGCAAAAATTATAATAAAATCAAAAATTGAAACAAAATCAAAAATACAAATTTTTTTCAAATCTCAAAAAATATTACAAAATCAAAAATTGAAACTTTTTCCAAATCAAAAATTTAAACGTTTTCAAAACTCTAAAAATATTCCGAAAATTCTTGCAAAATCAAAAATACAAACTTTTTCGAAATTCCAAAAATATTTAAAAAATTATAACAAAATCAAAAATTTCCATGTTCAATTTCATGTTCGCTAACATTTCATGTCAAACAAATAATTAATTACATTTTTTTCCAAAAAATTGAGTAAAAAAAAATGAAAATCATACTTTTGACACACTTGACAACATTTTTATTAACAAACCTATAATCTAGTTTTTGATCTCACATACCAATCCCGACCATCAAGATTTCTCCAAATTCAATGTTGCTATTTGTAATCACTTAAAATGAACGTTTTTTATTCAAAAATATGCAAATTTTCTTGTTTTGACAAACTTGACGATTTTTTTGACACACTTCCGGGACAGCTGTCGAACACATTGTCCTTTCGGCTCTTACCATTACCATACCTATTATTAGAAACAAAAATGTTTGAAATCCCTCAAGCGGTTTTCTAGATTTCGTCGGTTGTGACGCCGGCCGGCAGCCAGACATACATTTTTTTTTGCTATTTAAGAATCAGTAGGTCCTAAAACGCCGGGAAATGTCAAAAAAGTGGGGGTAAGAATTTCTTTTTTGGCTCGTAATACTTAAGTCTTTAAAACCCAAATATTTGTCAGCATAATTTTTTTTTTATAAAATTCGTACTTTTGTGAATTATTTTTTGTTTTTTCATAACTAGGCGATAAAAAAATTAAATTAATTTAATACTGGTTGCCCGAAAGTGTCATATTTAAGAAATATGTTAAATAATTGTGTTTTTACACACAAGTGGGTTGAAAAGTTTATTCGAAGACCTCTACAGTCTCTACAGGTAAAGAGGACGGAAAATGGAAGCAAAAATGACATGGAATAGATATGATAACGTACTGTGTTTGTCTGTTCTTAGGCAGTTTTCATTTATCGACGTTTTTGGTCATGAAGACTCTTAATAAGCAAAAATAAAAATTAGCTAGCATGTGCAATGAAAACACGGTAAATCATACACCGATATTTTTTTGATTCATTGGTCGAATATGGTGAATGCGGTGGTCCCTCCCGAGCATCTGTTTATTTGAAACTTAAAGAATTTTAAGCCACGTCACTCGGTTTTGCTGATTTATCCTCAAGATTGAACATCGACGAATTGTAATCAAAATTCCATTTTTTGATTCCAATTCGTCAAAAATTCCACGTATGATTCAAATTATTTTTTTTCGGTCCTTATCAAGGGGATCTGTAGCAAAAAGTCTTCCATTCCCAATTTCTACGTTGTAAATAAAAATTGTCTTGCGGTACAAACTGCTCCTGAGTGTTATGTTACGGTTATTGGCATTTGCGGTAAATAATAGGTAGTTTTATTTCGGAAATGCTTCGTTTAAATTAATTATTGTCGGTATTTTTATCTATAGTGTCCTAATATGGTGTAATTCCTGTTTAGAGAATAATTGGCAAACACAATTTGTTTAAAACGCACCACTACGCACCACATGCTTTTGTGTTTGAATTTCACCTTTGTGTTTTCACCTTTGTGTTTTAATTTTATAACTACTAATTTCAGCAACAGCTTATTAATGGTTTTTACGTTCTCTCCAAATCAATTTCAAACATTTGGAATAGCTACGCTTTTCACTATACATTTTCTCAATATACCAATAGAACTTACATCATAGTAGTTATATCTTTAATTTTTTAATTAATGTTCTGAAATCACGCTCCTAAGCTTAAATTGTAAAGGTTAGAAGGAGAGTATGCTTTTTAGTGTATTTTATGTGATATTGCCAAATGTGTTTTTGAGCTGTTCTTCATCCATAGTCTGGATTTCAGACATCCATGTCTCGTTTATGGAACATGTGATTTCATAACTCTGTGAGAGTCAAACATTCTTTCACTACATGCGAGGGATTGTTTTGGTTGTCAATTTTAAGCCAAAATTGACATTTTTATTTCCTACTCCAAGCTTAAACATGTATTTATGACTTGTAAAGTGTCACTAGTCCTAAGACTTGTAAGTGTAAACAAAGACTTGTAGAACTGTTCCAATGATTTTCCCTTAAAAGTGTAGGTTTTAGGACCTTGATGCTTCATTTATGGTAAATATTTTAGCCTAAAAATTCCCAAAAACCGATATGCCACTTTCGGTAAATTTTTGTTTTGTTTTTAGGGCTCCTACTTTGAAAAAGTAGAAACAGTACTTATTGGTGAGACTTCGGTATCCGTCCAATTTACTCACAAACTATAAGTGCTGTCAACTTGAAATTTTCTACAGTTATTAAATGTATTTTACCACGCCTGCTAATAGCCAAAAAAATTTCAAACATTTGTTTTTATCTATATTTTATGGACATAGATAAGGAGATAGTAAAACAAAAATTTTTTTTAGGAATCGAGTTTGGTTTCGAAAAAATGGAAATATTTCAATAAAAAATTTCAATGAATTTTCGACTGCTTATAGTTTTTGGAGTTATTGCCAAAAGCGAGTGTTCTTATGAGTGTTCCCACCCCTTAACTCCGAACAACCGAAATTTTGTTTTGGTTTTTATAATTTCAAATGTTAATCGGAGGGGGAAGTTGAGACCTGAGAGTAGAAATTTCGAAAAAAAAATTATTTTTGATCATGTCATATGAAAGGCGATTTTTTTTTGTGGTGCAAAACAGTTTTTTTTGTAATCCTCGAAAGCACAGTTTTCGACTTATGTTCGAAAATGTTAGATTTTATGTTTTCCCCCTCTCCCTGCCATATATACGAACATTACAAAAGAAAAAATTCACGAGTGTAGGAATTTTGCTAAATCAAAATTAAAATTGGAGCGGGTTGAGAGTAGAAATTTCGAAAAAAATTTATTTTTGATCATGTCAAGTGGGGTGTTTTATGAAAGGTAATTTTTTTTCTAGTGCAAAACATTTTTTTTGTAATTTTCGAAAGCACCAGTTTTGAATTATTTCTAAAATGTGTTTTGGAGAAGAACTTTTCGCGTAGAATAATATATACACGGAACCCTCGATGAGCGAGTTATATTCGCACTTGCCCGACTTTTTTTCTTTGTGTTTTACCTATCCTTTAATTATATAGAGCGATTTGACCAAGATTATATAGAAAGGTTTCAAATAATATGAATATTAGCTTTTCATATATATAGTGAACAAAGAGGTAAGCTTGTTTTCCACGACAAGTTTGCTCATGCCTCGGGTCCATATAGGTAAAAGTTATGCAAATGCCGAAGTGTTTTGAGATCTCTTTGGGAATTTTTCCAATTATTTCCAAACATTTTTGCATTTTAATGAGCACAATCCCGTCCAGACGTACAGTTTATAGAGCTAAAAATAGCTGAAAGCTCAAGGTAGAGTCTCGAGTCATATATTTTTTTCACTATAATCTATAATCTCTTACTAATCTATCATCTCTTCACTATAATCTCTTTTTTTTGTTTGCCGATGCAGTCTTCTAAGGAAACTGCCCTAAATGCTTAGAGGAAAAAATTGAGTTAAGGGAATGCTTTGTATATTTTCTCCTTTGAGAAAGAGTGAATATCGTTACATAGTATATATTAAGGTTATTCAAGCCTGATAAAAAATCTTTTTTCAAGACCCTTATAAACTTATGTGATGGTCACAGGTGCTAAGTATTTTTCATAAAATATTTCTTTAGGAAAATACAGAGCCAAATGAGTTCATTATTTTTCATAGCTTCATTATAAGTATTTAAAGCTGTATGCAGAAGTTTTTAAAAACCTTTGCCGTAATCGGTTTTGTTACTACAGAAGACTTTGTGCCACGTTACCATGTTTTGGGCACGAGTTTTTAAAATCCCAAGCAGTCGGCAGTGCTGGTGCTAAGCTGAGGCGTGACTTTTGGTAAGCGTGATTGTTTGTTGCGAGCAACTCTGCTAGAAAAACAATATATCTATGACAGCTCGTAAATATTGCTGTGGACACTTTACACCTTCTGATGTCTTTAAATAGACACTTTGAACATAGAGTCTATTGATACTTGCCATCGTGACTTAACAAATGTGTGCTTCTTGCCCAAATTCGGGAAAATAAATAGTAGCCAAGTTCTCAAAACGAAATTGAATTTTGTTTTTTGTGTTGAGTCTTCCACAGATCACGGGATGTGAATCGGGGTCACGGTTAACTATGATATTGAGGTTTTGATTCTTGGCAAACTAATGAAACTAATGGAATCGAACGGAATATAGACACAATAAGAATCCAGCTCTACCAAAAGACACATATGTAATATGTATACCAGGAATTTTATGTTATGCTATGCATGTTCTGGTTTTTTTAGAATCATCCTTACACAGAATGTCTCAGCCATTGGTAGACAAGATATTTTGTTTTTGATGATGTAAGGCTTCTGAGTTATAGGCATTCTTGTATGCAACATTTTGGTAAATTGAGAAATGAGATTATGTGACACACTGGTTCTATGCTGCAAATTGGTAAATGAAAATCCGCTTCGTTCAGTGACAGTGATTATCGCTTATGGGACATTCCATGCTGGTGGGGAAAACAGTGAAAATATCAAATTACAGTACAGGGATTGGTATTGCGTATATTTGGGACAGGTATTGCGTATTATTTGGTTTAGAAATGTTAGAAGTTTCATATATTTAATATTTCTCTCTCAAGCATTTAGTTTTTTAGCATCGGCAACACTTTGAAGTTGGCATCAGTTTGTTTTGATTTTGCTGAATCACATTGTCAAATTTTGAACAATAGTAAGTTACCTTATTTTCTTTAAAATAAATGTTACAATGGAATAAATATTGATTATTGCACTTAAAGTTAATAATGTACACTTCTTAAACAAGTTAAATTAACTAAATTATATGCATTTCAAAAATACACTGTTACATGTAACGTAAGTTACTAAAACTTGTAAACAGTTTTATTAGAAAATAAGAAATGGAAAAACAATGTTAATCATTTCAGATTTTCTTATTGATAGGTGAATAATAAACTGACAGCAATAGTTTCCTTTTAAATATTACTTATTTGTTTTTTTTTTGTGCAATAATCAAAATGTGTAACGTAAGTTACCAATATATGTATGCAACGTAAGTTACCCAATTAAAAGGTACTAGTCCTCTGTTCAGAATTAACATGCCGTGTCAGCATGGTATTCTGATAAGCACCACTCTATGGCTTTGATTTTGGTCAATTTAAGTCATTCCAAAGAAACGTAGTACCTTACATAGACTGCTTACTAGAACAATTTCCTGAAGAAATAAAATATGTACATATTTGGTCAGATGGGCCAAGCAGCCAATTTAAAAATCGTTACATAGCTTCAGCCTTGCATGTTATTGAGCATCACCACTGAAACAAGTTAACCTGGAACTATTTTGCCTCTTCCCATGGCAAAGGTCCTGTTGATGGGACAGGTGGATCCATAAAAAGGAGTGTGCAAAATGCTGTACTAAAACAAAAATACATTGTCACCAATGCAAGTGAGTTTGTTTCTGTAGCACACGACTAGGTAGCCATCTAAAATAAATGTTCTAGAAATCACCCCAGCTGATATTAAGATGCGTAGCGAAAATCTCAATCTATCTAAAGCATTTTTACAAGCTTCCCTCATTGAAAACATTAAGTTAGTCCATCATTTAAGAACAAAGGGAGAAGAAACAGAGGGGTTTTATTTAGTTAAAGATTTTGAGAAACAAAAAGGAAAATCAGATATAAAAGCTGGGGATTGGTATATGGTTGAGTATGAAAACTCATTATATCCTGGAGTTGTAACGTTCGTTTAAGATAATGAATATAAAGTAAACGTAATGGTGGCTGCAGGAACCTATTGAAAATGGCCAGAAAATAAAGATGAAATTTTTTTTTTATAAAAAGGAAAACATGATAAAAAATTGAACCACCTGTACTTGCCCATAAAAGAGAACATTATAAGTTTAAATAGTCAATTTTTATTGTACAATTATGATTAATTACATTATATTATTGTTTTTGAATTGAATAAAACAATGTTATACTTTGCTTAATTTTATTTTATTGAATAAAATTATCTTAATTACCTTTTATATTTAAGTATTATAAAAAAAATGCAAAGGGAATTTTGTAACGTAAGTTACTCATTTAAATATTCATATAAATTGTAGTTTTTAAAATAAAATCTCCAAACCTATTAAAATAAATTGCTAAACATGTCAAGAAATTATACATGTACTCTCAAACAGAGAACTGTTTTAATAGAACAGAATTTTAGCCTTCAAGGAAATTTCAAATATAGCTATTCCCTTTTTTAGTAACGAAAGTTACCACATTATTTTTGGCTGTTCATTTTTTTTTTTAAATAAGTACACCACAATTTATATATTTATTTTTTTGCTTTTGCTTATTATTATAAGAATTCACTTTAAAAATAAAATTTGTATGATAATATTAGTTTCTACCAAAGTTCTGAATGTGGAAAAATGGTCTAAATGTAACGTAAGTTACCATGGAATGGCCCTTATCTTTTCAAGTTCGTTTCAATAAATTTGACATCAACTGAGCCACACGTAAATAAAAGTTTCAATTTTTATATAATATTTGCTTTTGTTACCTTTGTCGAGTAAAACACAGAGCGGTTTCAATCGATCGCCTGCTTTCCTTTTTTCTCATTGAATCGTAAGAATGTTTCCTATCCTATTCCTCTTTTTCTAAGATATAGGCGTGTTTCGAATATTCTCAACTGCCTCTGAAGTAAAGTTGGTGGTGCTTCCATATTTTGATGCTGCAAACATTTCAACTCGGTTCACAGAGTTTCCTTCTAGGTTATATGTTATGCGCTTTTTTTGCATTGCGCTTTTATGTTATATTTTTTTAGTTTAATAGAAATACTATCTATCTCGTTTACTTTTTCTTTGTTTGTGATATTCTCTTGTATTCAATAATGGTATTTCTCTTAGCTAGAAGTATATTTTTAGTATATATTTTACTACTTATATATTTTCAATATTTTTTTAGTTTTTCATGTTTGGGCCTAAGCTAAAGGTCGGCAGACTATATCGAGGCAAGCAGAACCACCTTCTCTGACCTAATCACTACCGAGTCCGGAGTTGACTACTCATAAAAATAAGTATCAACTAATCGATCCTTCTACAGTCTACGCGGCTTTTGATCCCTATTGAGCATTTGGGCTCTATCCTGATAGCAATATTATTTTTATTAACCAATATAATCAGAACAGCTTGCCTTTCACCACCATGCCAACTACCCGATAACCCACACTCAAAGACTCAAGTTTAGGTCTCTTACTCTATAGTTTGAAAAAAAAACAATTTCTACTTCTATTTTGACCGTTCTCACACTTCAAAGAATTTGTATTAAATTGGTTAGTTTTTTGAGCCACATAGCTTTATTCACTAAATTGGTTTATTGATATCAAATCACCCTGAATTCATGTTTGATTTATTAATTGTTTTATTTTTCAAACCACCTTTGAACTTTTTTTTTAACAAATATTATTTAGTTTTTATTAACGTTTGTTCAGTATTTAATAAAATATCTGTGCTTGATTCATACGCTACCCTCCTTCTTGTCGTTGCTTTCATAAGTTTTGGTGAAGCTCTTGACAACATTTAGATATTACAGTTGATTTGTTTTTATTGCAACTTTAACAACTGCGCCAAATGTTATTATTCCTGGTGAATTTCAGTAAAACCCTGCAATTTTAAAAAAATACAATGATTTACCAGCTGGTACACATAATTATATTTTTTTAAAGGGTGGTAATGAAGAGGAGTTATGAAACCATTACCTAGTTAAGTTCACTGTTCTTTAACTGAGAATTTTTTATTTCAATCAATTATAATATTTTTTATTTAATTTTAACACAGTTTTTGAAATTTTATCTAAAATTTGAGTTGCTAAAATTGACATCTCTTCTCTTAAACTGTGACGATTTTTCCTTCTCCTAAACTCAGAATTTGACTAACCGATAAACTGTAACAATTTTTCCAGAAATAAAAAACTTTAGTAAGTTTTTATTAGCTTTGGACTAACAAAATTAAAAGGAGTAATTAATTACTAATTAAATTGAAATTAAATTAAAATTAACTAACGAAAATTGTAAAAGGATAATATAAATTATGTCTCAACCCTCTTCACAATACAAATTTATTAAATGCAACTCTAACATTTTTTTAAACTATATGCAGAAATATCAAGACAACTAATTTATCATTTTCATTCAAACCATTTACAATGCAATTAATATTGTTGTTCTTCAACTTGAAAGTTTATTGATTGGTTGTGGTAGATTTGTTTTTAACAAGAATATTTACAAAATCTTTAACTTAATTAATTTGTTGATTTAAATTATTTTTATTTTCTATTTGCTAGGGAGTTTTCATTTGATATCTTATCAACTGGCTTGAAAAATTTAATGATATTCAATTACAAAATAATAAATTATTTGTTTTACTTGTTTATTGTACAACAAGATAAATATAGTTTTATTTTATCCTATTACGAGTATGGAGAATTGAAAATTGATTATGGTAATTTATACTTTTTTTGTAGATCTACATTTATTTTATTTTATTTTATTTTAATTGAAGTTTTTATTTAAATTATTGTGATTATATAGTTACAGAAAAGCCAGAACGTAATAAAGTTTTAATCTAATCGGTATGGATATTATAGTTCTGTTTATATCTATTAAAATTTTTCCGTTCTTAGGAACAGTAATCTATAGGGAAACATTTTATACTCATCAATTTTTATCGTAAGGGAGATCAATGAAAAATTCGCTTTCAAATTAAGTTCAATTTTATTCCGTTTGGAAACACTTTAACTCATGTCTCACCATAATTTTTGGATGATAGAACATGTAATATAATATAACGAGCTAGATAAATTTCATTCATTTGGCATATTATTGTTTTATAGAAATTCAAATGAATCGTTAGTAAAGATTTAAGTATTTGATGAATTTAATGAATCGTTAGTAAAGTTTAGTATATGGAAATACATTTACTTTTGATATATTTTATTTTTTTCTAGTTACGTCTCGTAAACGCAGAAAAATTGGGGAATAATTCAATCGATCATTGAAGTTGGTATAAAACAAAGTGATGACAATAAATCAAATTGCTTAAATCAAAATGAAATCATTAACTCTTTCTTATTTATTTAATTACAATCCACGCTGATAAAATTTATGGTTTAGTACAAAAAACCGTGAAATGAGATAAAAAAAACATCAAAAATGTAAATTTAAGTTCGTGAAAATGGTGCAATTTTTATCGTGTGAAGGGTTTCCATTCTGCCCGAGGACATGACAAACACTTGACTTTCTCACTGAGAACTTCTAGAACTCTTGGTCTCTAAACTTTTGTTTTAAGCTGTAAACAAGAAAATATTTCGACGCTGATGCATAGGCTGACTTCACCACAGCTCTGGAAACATTTTTTTTAACAGCGTTCATGCTCCATGTAGGAGCGTTGCCAGGCTAATCAGCTTAGAATATTCACCACGGTTATTCGCAACAGCGACATAATACCATGGCAGCTGATTTTTTTAATGTCGTTTCTTACGTCGGTCTCCCATTGTAGTCGTGGTCTACCTCGCGGTCACCCACTCCCTGGGGTACTAACGTACATTTTTCTAACCATTCCAGACTGTGAATCGGTTCGAAGAACATGCCCAAACCAAGTAATCCTATTAGAACGGATACAACCTATTATATCAGGACCCTCAAGAAGGTCTCTGATCTGATCTCAAAGTTATATCGGGTTCTATACTCTCCATCGTCTGTCTGAAGTAGGCTCAAATACAGATAAATGCGATTCCTCATACACCACACCCGGTATAGTCAATGTTTTGTATAACTTGAACTTGGTGTTAGTTGATACATACGGTGATCCAAGTAGAAGTTTAATTGAGTAGAAAGTTCAATTACCTGCAGCGATTCGAGATTTTATATCTGTAAGTCTGTGAGTAAGCTTTGGAAACATAGTGTTCTGGATATATAGTGAGCTAATATCCATCAAATGCTTTATTTAAAGGCTAACCAATGTTATAGGTTGCGCGTAGTTCTAATTATAAAAATATTAAAGAAAGCAGCAATGACAAACCAGAAGTGATAAACCGGAAGTTGGGATGCAGAACTGTTGTGAACTAAATGCTTATGTACCGAGTTTCATCTAATTCGATTATCAGGTACAGGTGCTATTGAGATTTTAAAAAAACATGTGCTCGGTGGACCCCACACAACTTTGTTCACTATCGCTCAAAAACTAATCAGCTCCTTGCCATACATATTTGCATCTTTTTCCAAAGTGGCATAAAAATTCGTTCACAAACGAATGTTGTATGCTCCCAACAAACATTGATATAATGGTGACACAATAAACAGGTGCTCGGGAGGCTTCCAGCACTTATCTCACTATTGTCCAAAAATCAGTTCTATATCATTTAAGTCTCCGTCTTTTTTCAAATAGTCATTAAAATTGATTAATGAATCAAGTCTGTATGGTCCCAACAAACTTTGAAAACAAAGTGTGAAAAGTCAGCAATTGTATGGTAGACCCGCGCTACTTTGATCAACGTGTTCCAAAAGATGATAATTATCTTCTCACACTAATTGAAACCGTTTTCATAAGTTTCATCGTAATCCCCTAATTATTGTAGGCTGTAGTGTGCATAAGCACACTGAAAAAAATTCAAAAAATTGCAAAAAAATATGTATTACCTGAAGTGAAAACAAGTTGGGATGCAGAACTGTTGTGAAGCGTACTAAATATTTATGTACCAAGTTTCATCCAATTCGATTATCAGATACAGATGTTATTGAGCTTTCAAAAAAACAGGTGTTCGGGGGACCCCACCGCTTTGTTCACAATCGCTCAAAAACTAATCAGTTCCTTGCCATATAAATTTGCATCTTTTTCCAAAGTGTCATCAAAATGCATTCACGAACGAATGCTGTATGCTACCAACAAACATAAAAAAATGGTGAAAAAAAAAACCTGTTGTATAGTGGACCCCCAACCTTTTATCCAATGTACCTCAAAAGCTGATAAAATCTTGCTCATGTTACTTGGAAGCTTTTACCAACGTTTCATGAAAATTGATCGGTTACTGTAGGCTACAGTAGGAATTAACACCTAAAAAAAAAACTTTTTAACTAGTAGTGACAAACCGGAAGTTGGTATGCGCCACCGAGACTCCCCGCCATTTTGTCTAAATTTGAAATGAATTCAGATCTTCCATTTTCAAGTGAACCTGGATCATTTTCCAAAGTTTCATCAAGACCCTATGCATGAATGTAACCCACGACATAAAACCTCCAAACCAACCACCCACCCACCCTTCCACCCACACACAGACGTACACCAAAATTTTATTGGCTATTTAGATAGAGGATGGTTCAAAACAAAAGAAAAAACAAAACTTGGGGTGCGTAAGATTTTTTTTTCTTGATAGATTGTATTACTTCACACAATTTAAAATTGTGGTGAAGTAAAAGGTAAATTTTTAAAAATACGAAGAAGTTTGTGAAAGCATATCAAATATAGCAATTTTTCTTACTAAAGCATTTGAGAATACAGCTTGTCTTCCCCATATAACGGGTTACGCCATAAAGAACCAATTTTTGAACGATTTCACAGTAAGACAAATTTGCATTTTATTGTGTAATTTTTTGCTTGTCGTGCCACTACACGAAGCTCTAGTGAAGCCATCTATACTTCATATCCAATGAATTGTACCGATAGATAGATGCTTTTAGAGTTGGATAAAATATTCATATAGCATAATAACAAGTTTTACGCATACTCTAAAAAGCTATGGTAAATCTAGCTCGTGTTTCAGATAAAATGAACTACGTTAAATTCCTCAAATCTACACAGAGAGAAAAACAGGGTTAAATTTGATAAAAAAATCATCAAATTGATGATTTTTGTATATCAATATATGGACGAGAATATGAGTTCTCAAATTGATATAAAATGCTGCATCAGATTGAAGTTTGGTTTATTTTTTTGAGTTGATGTAAATCTCCTGATTATGATAAACAAATTTCTTATTTTGATATTATATCCTCGTTATTATTCTCAAAGCTTATAAACTTGTTGTATCAAATCAATACCAAAAGTATCAATTTAAGATAGAGTTATATTTCTTCAAGAAATTAAGCGGAAGAAGTTGAGAAACCAAAAGATCATTTTAAGTAATTCTGATCATTTTAAGATTTTTTTTGATCGACATGATCGTATGTTACTTTTGGTATTGATCCGATATATTTTATTTTGAATCAATTCATTATCATTTTAAGAAAAATTTTTCTCAAATCGAAGATGACAATATTTAGTTTGAGAAAAGATTTTTCTTAATTTTAGTGGCTTATATTCGGGCGGGAATGTGGTACGTTCAGCGACATCCACAAAAGCAAATAAAAAGCTGCCTGTCAGGGTTTTAAAGCCCACGGGAAGATTTTTACATGCTTCGGTATTGCTAAATGTATCGGACATGCACTCGATGTTGTACGGCTATTTAGATTGATTTATGGCTGTCAGAGTTGTTTCTTATCACATAGACCTTTAAAAAACATCACTACTGAGACAGCTATAACCCGTAAAATAGCAACCTTGGAAAAATAAAGCACTGGAATAAAACTCTCAATCTACCGATGTTCCATTAACCTTAAACGGGATAAAAATATCTCTATTTTTAAAAAATATTCTTTTATTTTAAATAGATAATTTAAAAATAAATTAATTATAATTTATAATTTTTTTTTAATAAGCAGTTTGTACAAATGAGCTAATCGAATTGAGAATAGTCGGCTTCCACATTCCTTTCTTATTTGTTGCAGGAATTCTTGCATTTGGTCTCGTAGCGTAGTGAATTAATTTGAACAGTTTTAACTGTCGTAACTCTGTAAAAATTTAAATAAAATAATAAAATTAAATTACTATTGAAGTGAATCAGATAAATAAATTAAAGTTTGCTGAACTAAGTGACTTCTATTGAGAGAAAAATCAATCCACTGCACCCATGCGTGTCGTAAGAGGCGACTCAAATGGGGAGTTGTAGCGTGGCTAACCTAATTTCATCATAGGCCCACCTGTGGAGTTGGGGTCTCCTTCTTCGAAAAAATCAGCCCACCGCACTCATGCGTGTCGTAAGAGGCGATTGTCCTCGTCCCGTAAAAAACAATTGTTAATAAAAGACAACATAAACCTCGGAATGGAACGTCTTTCTGGTTTAGACCTCCCTTGCTATTGCACCTGGACAATCTGTTTGAATCAAACGTGGAAGTGAGAACACTGTTCCAATCTGGGAGCCTCCAGAATCTAATTGGGCAGGCAACAGAATACCAGATAGATTTTTTTTATGGATGCGATGAATGTTTCGGTATTGAGACAGCTATTCGCCTAAACGAACAACACTCTCGGCTCCCCATGAGCTCCCATGCAGGAGTCATGCAACCATGATAAAATAGAATTCTTTAAACAAAACAAAGAACAAAATTAAAAAGGGAAAAAAACAATAACTAGAAAATAAAGAAGAATAATAATAACAAGGTTGGCAAATATCATGATATTTATATAAATATCAAAATATCCGATATATATCAGATATATATCCGATATATATCATGTTCCGATATTTATATTTGAATAAGTTGTTTATCTTAAATATTATTCAATATATGGCCCTTTCTACAGTTGTATGCAGTGCAGCGAATCACTCCCTCGTTTCTTGCCTCTTTGCATATAAACTAAATTCAAATATGGCAACTAAAATTTAGTTTATCGGTAATTTATCAAGCCTATTCATATATATATTCAATTGCACAAGTCCAAATGACGATTACGCTTACTTGCTTTGCTTTGTCTTGTTTATGTGGTCAAATTGCATCATCAATACCTATAAAATATTGAACAACTAGTCCAGTACCCGGCCATGGTCAACACCAATGTTGCCAGTACCCGGCCATTATTGAATTACTGGTCGGCAGTAATTGACCATTACTAGACCAATTGTATAACCTTGTATGGGCCATTGCATGGCAGTCATTTATTGTTCGAAGTTATCATACAGTTACATGATGTTTATGGTCCAGTTATGGTTGACAAAACTCTAACATTGCTGCATTGCTGGTTGCATGGTCCATTGCTGGCAACCAGCAATGCAGCAATGTTAGTGTTTTGTCAACCATAACTGGACCATAAACATCATGTAACTGTATGATAACTTCGAACAATAAATGACTGCCATGCAATGGCCCATACAAGGTTATACAATTGGTCTAGTAATGGTCAATTACTGCCGACCAGTAATTCAATAATGGCCGGGTACTGGCAACAATGACTCATAGTACTGGCAACTATGACTCGATCATTAACATAATTTTACTTGTTGATAACTTCGGATAATAAATGACTGCCATTTATTTGCCAGAGAGAAAAACAGCAATGGCCCATACAAGGTTGTTCAACTGGCCCTGTAACAGACCAATATAGATGACCAGTATTGCAGCAATGACCGAAAACTGGCTACCATGACAGGGTCATAAAAAAAAATAAAATATCATATGTAAATTTAAATAAATTAAAAACAAAATATTTAAAATAAAGTAAGTGTTCAAAGAAAAAAATTTAAAACTTATACCAGTTTTAACATTTCATATTATCAGTCTTTCAGCGGAGATGCGATAATTAAACTATGTATAGGTGAAATTTTTCAAATTATATATTTCTAAAATGGATAACACTCTAGTGTATTTTAACCAAATGACAAAGATCGGCCAATTTATGGTCCAGTACTGGCCTAATAACAATAACCAATTGATATTAACCATTAACGTGCCATTATTTAGCTGTTTAAAGTAAACTGAACTGGTTATTTTCTATAAACCGTAGATCGGGTGATTCATGGTTCCAGCAATGGCCGAATAAAAATAGCCATGTATTGTTTACCATTCATGGGCTGGTCAAGCATAGATTAGCTAGGTGATGACAGATGAAGTGCATTTAAAGCCATGTCTCTTCTTCGATAAAGTTTATTAACTTCTACAGGTTGCTCTAGTTTAAGATCGACTTCCAGTTATGCCTAATTTCAACTACAACGGCAATAGTCGTTTTATCTCATTGAGTTCTGTCTAAAGCGACTGCTATTGTCTTTAGATAACAAAGCATATGTTTAGCATTACAATGTTTGCCATAAGATTAGTTTTGTCAGAATCTATGTCAGCTTTATAGTCTTGGCATAGCTGAACTAGGTTATCTCGATTTGGCATGCGTTTTGCAAGCAGTGCTGCGACTGTAAACAGTTTTTTCAACTTTAAGGTAGGAATAATTAATTATTTATTTTTTTTATAAATATCATGATATATATCAGGGAATAAATATCGTGATATATATCAATGATATATATCGGATATATATCATTGATATATATCATGCCAACCTTGAATAATAATAATTAAAAAAAAAATTAAGTATAAGAAAAAAACAACAAAAAACAAATGGATATGGGATAAGAGAAATAAAATACTTAAGGGAATGATTACCCTGTACGATATCAGAAGGGTAGGAAGGAAACAGGTGGAATAGGATAACAGTGTAGACTTAAAAACAACTTCCGAAAGGAATGGTTACCTCGTGTGCCTGAGGGACAGTAGGTAGGTTTATACCGCCCATGCCCTGTTTGCGTTAGTTCGACGACTATCGACGACGTCAGTTGTGTGAAATTGTGCTGAGTAATTTTTAGCACTGCAGCGGGTGGTCACCCTCACTCTCGTTATTTTGCTGTTCTGGCCGTCAATTTAGAATTAGTTGTATTATTTCGGGTTAGGTTTTTCCTTTAGTTGTATGGCTTCCCCATTAATTTTGGAAGTTCAAAGAGAACGAAGAAGTTTTTACTTTTTGGACGGTAAAAACTTCTCCTAGTATCTAAAAATACAACGGGGTATAAAAAAAGGCATCGCAGAAGTCCTTGTATTTCTTGGACTTGATTAAGGCTGGGAGGAGCTTGACAAGGACCGAACGGGCTGGCAGCTTATTGTTGTCTCTGCTAAGTTCCTTAATGATACATAAAGCCGAAGTGTATCTTGAAAGTTGTGAAATTAGTGGCAAAAAAGATCTTTTTTGAAACATTTCACCAGAAACCCGTATACTTAGAAACATACCATAACTACACTCAACTTTTCATGATCTAAGACTGCCTTGCAAAAGATGAATATTGAAATGGACTGTACTGAATTATTTATTTTGGACTTTATTTAACTAGTATAAAAGGATCAAGTTAATGCATAATCAAATTAATGCATTCAACTATATATTATGTACCGTTATAGTTTAATTGTGATCAAAATTTGTTTACCTGGGTCAGTTGGCAGATCGTTCAAATCATTTAGACTTTGCTTATCTTTAATTAGTTTGCGTAGCACTGGTACCACAACTTCCAAAAAATGTTTTGTCTTCTCGAAAAGTTTGATATGATTATTCGGAAAAGTCTTTTAAAATTTAAATCAATCTGTAGAAAATAAAAGAATCTGTAATTCCAAAACAGTCTTAAAATGCCTTCAACTTCAAACTTACCAAAATTAACTAAAAAAAATTAATTAAAATTAATTGCCGATTAGCATTTCTATAAAGTGGCCAGTCATTAAAAATGTTTTAAATATTTGTCCTTTGCTTTCTTTAAACTCCCTTAGATGACCCTCACAACTCCGTATTCAATAACTTTCTATAGTCAGCCACGACTCTTGAATGACAGGTAAGGTTAGCTTCAGCTCTCGAAATTCTTTTTCATCATATTCAGTAAGATCAACCGTCGAAGAATCTAATATTAAAAATAATATAAAAACGAAGTTTAGTGCGACGCATTTATCTGAAGCAATTGTAAGAAGTTTTACCAAACAATTGTAATCCTGAAGTTGTTGGAGTAATCGATTTTTTTTCGGTGTAATCAAGCAACCTGCACCTCTTAATTTGGTCGAAGAATTTTTATACAAATTGTATAATTTCCCTTTTGGAATTTTGCCATCACAATAGTAATAGTTCTTAAAACAAAACAAAACCGTTAGATTTAAAACTTATTTTAAACGTTTTTAAAACTTTTCATGCAATTTTTAACATTTTTCCATGCAAGTATTTAGTACTTTATACTTTAGAGCTCAGAAATCGATAATATCGGTTGATTTCGGAATTTTAATAAATTTCGACAAGAAACCATAATATATGTATTTGGGCACCCAGAAATTTTTGTCCCCGTTTTGCTTCAGGCCAATTGTTTAAAATATCCGATTTTCACCTTCGATTGACTTGAAATTTTGTGTGTGATGTAATTTAATTCAGTAATTTAAACACCAATAATGGCAAGTACATGCATCAAATAAACTGAACCCAGGACTCCCGGCAAACTGAATGAGCAAAACCTCGTTCTGTGCACGCAAGTTTTCTTTAATGAACGCAGAAATTTAGAAAAACATGCAACTTACCCTTTGAACTCTTATTATTGCTGATTTTATGCACAAGCACAGCTAGGATCAATTCTCGCACGGACACAAACTTTTTTTTCACAAGTTATAAGACGGGTTCATCTGCTGACAAACTCTCTCACTGAATAATGTCGTATCGTAGTTTTTTCTTCGAAAGTATTATATCAAAAAAAATTATTATCATTTCGATCTTATACGTTCAATTTGAGAGAAAAAGCATAAAATCGAGAATTTTTTTTTTCTCAATTTTATATACGTTGATCAAACCGAGAATAATCGAGTATTAGTTAGTTTCATTTCGATCTCATAAGTTCAATTTGAGAGAAAAGGTATAAAATCGATAATTTTTTTTCTTAATTTTATCTACGTGGATCAAATTGAGAATACTCCCGTATAACTTATTATTATTTTGATCTTCAAGCTTCAAAAAGAAACAAAAAGGATTTAAATGAAAATATTTTACTCTCATTTTGACATTTGTGAATCAAATAAGTGATGGAGAAGTAACAAAGTGATATGTACTTATCTGTTCAATTTGAGAAATGGAAATCTTATTCTGATTCAAAAATTTCTTATATTTATACAGAACAAATGAAAACGATTTTTATTTACTCAAAACAAGAATAAATGTATTTCCTATTGTTGAACAAAAACAATTCTCAACTTCAGTATTTCATTCTCCTGTAGGATGATCGAATTGATAGTTTTTTCTAACTTTTGAAGTTTTGTTGTATTAAAATGATATAAATTTACTCGAAATGAGAATAAATGTATCTTCTGTTTTTAATCATATATAATTCTCAATAATAGCATTTTATTCACTTTTTTGTGTGATCGAATTGATAGTTTTTATCTCAGTTTTAAATTTCGGAGCATTAAAATGATTTAGATTTTCTCAAATTAGGAAGAAACTGAGTTTTCTATTTTCAATCATACACAATTCTCAAATCTAGAATTTTTTTTCTCTCTGTGATACCCACATACTTTGAATTTATACGAACTCTGTGTATGCCGAAAATACGAGGAATCCTGAATAACTTCACCACTTAAATGTTACATTATTAACTGACTGGTCATTGAAATTTGTTTTTTGTGGTAGAAGAAGTGTGGCTTTGGAAAGAACTAAATGATGTCGGATCCATTAGCTTTTTGGTAAAGAGAATATTAAACGCTAGGAAAAATTTGAAGCCATCTTCATAAAACTATGTCACATATTCAACTCTACAAATATCTGATGGTGTCGAATCCATCTCAATAGTGGTTTTAACTTTGAATTTTGGGATAGAGCCAGAACAAAATTCGAATATCTACTAGTCAACTGATACCAACGGCTATTTTGTGAGACGGTGTGTGTGAGACGGTGTATGAGATCACCACCACACCACATTGAAATTCTCCAAATAATTGTTCAGAAAAATGGTTGATTTTAACTATAAAAATATGTAGTAGGAGGTCTGGTGGTTCGTGCAGGTTCACCATTTGGTTGGGCTTTTTCCATCAAAAGCCCTGTTTCATATTTCTTTAATTCTTCTTACTTTCACACTATTATGTGAAAACTCGAACCCAAACCCCGAGATAAAGACTCTTAGGCTCCACTAATTAAACTAGTCGGGCTAAACGAAAAAAAAAATTACCAAAGCCAAGGACTTAATCAAGTTGGAAAATTCAGTATGAAACAAAATGTTAACAAATATTGCGGAACTGTACTGACGATAAAGAACGAAGATTGTACTGAAATGATATATTTTGTCGTCGTCGTGAAATCATATATTCTAGCTCGTCGTAGAATGCGTTACCAACTAACCTGATAACTTTAGCTTTCAAACATTTTGAAGCTTATTTAGCATCTAGCTAAGTCACCGCCGTTACTTACTCACCAGCGTTATGACTCAACAGGAAGTTTCGCCGGAAAAAGATTTCACCGGAAAGAAAAGTAGTTTCCTTCGTTTGGCCCTTTACGTTCAACTCTTTAATTTGGGAGCGAAAAAAAACCTGTATAATTGATCTGGACGATCGTGAGTTTTTCCACTCTTGTTGAAACAACTCGTTTGCGAATACGTAATTGATACAAAGTTTTTGCAACCCCATCGCAACCCCGCAGTGGTTTGGAAGATTGTAGACTTGGGCAATGAACTTCCCCATCAACTCTTTGGAGATCCATAATTTCCAAGTTTCACCTGCCGGTGTCACATCACTTTTGGGGAAATTTAATTTTTTTTAAAATCAAATATATTGGTCGTGCGTAAATCAGAAACTCAACCATTGTAATCATTACTGATTATTTTTACTAATTTAAGTTAATTTTCCATTTTAAAAGCAGGCGAGTTAAAATCGAGATCAAACACGTAGGTTTTAACCACTTAAGATAAGCATGATCAGTAATGACCTTATAAAAGGGTTACCGTCGATATATGCGTGGCACTTCATACACAGAATAGAAGCATGGCATTCATTTTCACTGACTGAGTAATTCCGTTGAGCTGAGTTCAGTTTCTTGGATATATATGGTAAGGATGTTCAACCACCTCTTCGTCCAACTGTACCAGTACGCGTCTTACACCATTCTTACTCGTGTCGCCTTTTAGAATAAATGGCTGGTAGTAGATAAAATTCACCAGGCTTGGTGCTGAAGCAATTACTTTCTTTAACGTGTTAAATTCCACATCACCTTCGGTTCTCCACACTAAAGATCTTTTCACTTTCAGCACATCCGATATTGGTGCTATTAATGAGGCGAACGCAGAAATAAACAGACGGTAATAAACAGCAGTGCCGAAAGATCTTCTAATACGTTACACAGCTTGGAAACTACAATGAAATTCGATTCATAAAATCAAGCCGTTTCACATGAATTATGCATATATATAGGTGTAAATCAATAAAACTGCCCAACAACAACCAAAAGGCTTTCGTCGGCTGTGAAGTCCAAGAAAACTGAAAATATTTTTCACAGATAATAATGGATACGATTTTCTTGGCTTATACCTACAACCATTCCAATACTAAAGCGCCATCACATTGTAATCAAACGAACAATGTCAGAGGACGTTGATTTACATGTCAATCAACTATTTTATCTTCTCTAAATCATGTTTTACTAAACCTATATCGAATTACCGGTAATAACATATTCATTTGAAATAATTCTGATGTTAATTTAAAACATTTTAAACTGCAACAAACTCTTCTTGCAAGAACAAAACCAACTTATATCTTATGCGGTTAGTTAGTAATTTTTTTAATATTTTATTAATATTTTTATTTGTTTGTTTTAAGTGAAGAAAACCTGTCTCATTTCAACGACTGATTTTTTGTTCCTACTTCATTTATTTGTTTTTTTCCATATAAACCGCGAAAGAAGAAGCTTTAAATCATTTAGGCATAGCAATAAAAAATGTTTGTTTTTTAATTTATTACTGTCATTGTTTCTTGAAACACTTTTTGTTATCAGCGTTTCGCTGCTGCGGTTGGTATTGCAGTTTTTTGTTTGTTTTAAATAAATTCAGAATTTTAATTTAATATTACTAATCAAGGCGTTAAGAATCGAAGATGTATTGAACTGTTAAAGAGATAACGATTTTTTTTTTAATTTTGAAAAAAAAAATGGTTTTGAATAATTTATAAGATCAATGTCCAAACTTTGATGGATAATCTCATTTCTAAAAATGAATTCCGTGTATTTTTTATATCATCTACTACTGTTACATTCTTCTTCACTGTTTATAATAAATACAATCTTTAATTGCAATTAACCATGCTTATAGCCAAACTAAAGTAAAAGTAATAAAAATAATAATGATAACAAATAAAACGTGAACTGAATCTATTTGTAATTTAACAATAAATCACACATCGATGTTGCGTTTATGTTCCAATAAAATTCTTGTTCTTGAGATCAAATATAGATATAAACATTTCAAACCTGTTACCAATTAAAGTTTTTTTTATTTTATTTAAATTAAATAAAACAAATTACTTAAAAAAATAATTATTTATTGTTTAAATAATTTTTTTATTCGCCTACATATTAAAGTGTTACTTTATTACTGTGATTTGCGGCCTTAAAGTGTCACTTTTTAAATATTTGTTTTGTTGTCATAGTTACGTCCAAAAAGCAAAAAGCAATATTTTTTTGTTTAAATTCGATGAAAAATAGAATTTTTTATCAAAGTAACCTTTAAATTCAAAATTTCATTATCCAATTAAGTTGTTATCATTCGTTGTCATAGTTATACAATAAGTTGGAATAAATAACAAATATTTTGTCAAAGGTTACTTGTTCCACATATTTTTATTTTAAAATTTATGCAAATTTATAATTTTAAATTAGAATAAACAAATCTTTTTAAAAATATTTTGCTGGCGGCAAATAAAAAATAGTATATGATGCACGGACGTAAGCTATTTTGGACTTAATGGGGGTGCAAATCTCGGCTGCCTCGATTTGCCAACTCCACATCCGTCCAAAATCTTTAGCTTTACGTCCTAGCATCATAATGTACTATTTTTGCTTTCGTTTTTCTTTAAATGGGCAACTCAAGTTTTATTTCTCAATTGTATTCTTTTGTGCGATAAAGTAAGAGATCGAGATCAAAATCCATTGAATTGAATTTATGTGAATTAGGAACGCGTTTTTGTTATGGTTTAAATAAAAAGTAACCAGTTTTCGATAGTTATGCAAACAAAATGGGATCTCTAAATCCAGGCGTAGAGAGCATATTTTGTTTCAATAATTATCAAAAACCGTTCCTTCCCGAGAACTATACTTTGGTTAGTTTGCAATCAATCTGTAATTCATTGATGCATGCAAAACAAACATTCTATATTTAAAAAAATGTCCATGCTTACTCACTCTTATATACAAAATAACTAAATGAAATTATAATCAACTTAAGTGAACTACAACATGATTTTTATTCTCTAAACAACCAAATCTCGTTTAACAAACATTCTTATTTCAGTAACATAGAATTATGAAAATTATTTCCTTTTCATGCTCTCATTAAATACGATTTACAAACTCAATCAACAGATGCACGTTGTGGTTTTCTACTTATCTATCGTAGACAAAATAATTTTAAAATAGTTTCATTACATTTCAAAAAACTAATCACCTTTAATTACATTTCAACAGTATTAAAATTAATTAAACCTATAATCGTATGTAGATTCGAGGGTGGGATTAGAAGTAGCTTACATTTTGAATGAAAATTATTGTAGCTCAGTTTCTACAATTATTTACCAGTTTATATTTCAGATCTACTATTATGTTATAACATCAAAATTTTCAAAAACTGTATCAAGAAAAATTAAGAAAAAGATACAATTAACGCTTTAAACTATAAAAGACAACATGTTGAATTTTTTGAATTTGACCTATTCAGACAATGATTAATTATCAATTATGGATTTAAAATATATTGAAAAACTACTACAAAAAATCTTGCTATTAACTCTAGCGCTCACCATCCGTATTATCCAAAATTTTCTGCTTATGTAAAGTTATTGCATTTGTAAATAGATTGCTCACTATTCGAATGAATCAATTACATTTTCAGAATGAATTAAACTTAATTAAGTTTAGAGCTTTTAATGAAGAATAGAACCCATGTATTGTTGCTATAATATTATGTTGAAATTTAAAAAGAATAAATAACTATAGTGAACATTTTTATATAAACCAAACTGGTAGAAAATTCAAAAACAGATTTTTGGAACATTTCTCATAATACAACACAATTCTAAAATCCATTTTCGCTCAAGATCTAATTGATGAAAACCATTCATATACAAGTTTTGACAATAATTTTAAATTTACATTTTTTGTAACATATAGGTCAAAATAATGCAATTAAAAAGCTACTAAGAAGACAATATCTTTAATTTGGAATTGTACAGGTTCAACTATCTATTGATTCAAATATTTTGTACAACTTAGTTATAAATTAATAGTTTTTGAAGTTATACTTCTTTGCGCTCGTTGTAAATATTTTGATGGGGTGTTAATCGAGAAACCGCGTCACGCTTGTTTAAGTTATATTTTAACCTTTATGCTGTATGGTAATAAAGACGAAAATAGTAAATCAACCTTATGCTGTATGGTAATAAAGACGAAATTACTAAATCAATCATATTTTATAATAATAAAACATTGTTCGCTTAGTTATCTTTGATCAATTTTTTTTTTTCACTTTTCGGAATTTTATTAAAAGGAATAGTTAATGTATAATGTGACAAACAAATATGTACATTTATATGAAAATTTTGTAAAATTATTTTTTAACAAATACATATTTCTAATTTACAACAAATATGTTCTTATGGTTTGCAATTATATAAAATATGTACATATTTCTATGCATTAGCACCAATACGATACATTTAAGCATTGCTTATATATGATTAAACAAACCTGCTTGCAGATGCTTATTTAGCATCTAGCTAAGTCACCGCCGTTACTTACTCACCAGCGTTATGACTCAACAGGAAGTTTCGCCGGAAAAAGATTTCACCGGAAAGAAAAGTAGTTTCCTTCGTTTGGCCCTTTACGTTCAACTCTTTAATTTGGGAGCGAAAAAAAACCTGTATAATTGATCTGGACGATCGTGAGTTTTTCCACTCTTGTTGAAACAACTCGTTTGCGAATACGTAATTGATACAAAGTTTTTGCAACCCCATCGCAACCCCGCAGTGGTTTGGAAGATTGTAGACTTGGGCAATGAACTTCCCCATCAACTCTTTGGAGATCCATAATTTCCAAGTTTCACCTGCCGGTGTCACATCACTTTTGGGGAAATTTAATTTTTTTTAAAATCAAATATATTGGTCGTGCGTAAATCAGAAACTCAACCATTGTAATCATTACTGATTATTTTTACTAATTTAAGTTAATTTTCCATTTTAAAAGCAGGCGAGTTAAAATCGAGATCAAACACGTAGGTTTTAACCACTTAAGATAAGCATGATCAGTAATGACCTTATAAAAGGGTTACCGTCGATATATGCGTGGCACTTCATACACAGAATAGAAGCATGGCATTCATTTTCACTGACTGAGTAATTCCGTTGAGCTGAGTTCAGTTTCTTGGATATATATGGTAAGGATGTTCAACCACCTCTTCGTCCAACTGTACCAGTACGCGTCTTACACCATTCTTACTCGTGTCGCCTTTTAGAATAAATGGCTGGTAGTAGATAAAATTCACCAGGCTTGGTGCTGAAGCAATTACTTTCTTTAACGTGTTAAATTCCACATCACCTTCGGTTCTCCACACTAAAGATCTTTTCACTTTCAGCACATCCGATATTGGTGCTATTAATGAGGCGAACGCAGAAATAAACAGACGGTAATAAACAGCAGTGCCGAAAGATCTTCTAATACGTTACACAGCTTGGAAACTACAATGAAATTCGATTCATAAAATCAAGCCGTTTCACATGAATTATGCATATATATAGGTGTAAATCAATAAAACTGCCCAACAACAACCAAAAGGCTTTCGTCGGCTGTGAAGTCCAAGAAAACTGAAAATATTTTTCACAGATAATAATGGATACGATTTTCTTGGCTTATACCTACAACCATTCCAATACTAAAGCGCCATCACATTGTAATCAAACGAACAATGTCAGAGGACGTTGATTTACATGTCAATCAACTATTTTATCTTCTCTAAATCATGTTTTACTAAACCTATATCGAATTACCGGTAATAACATATTCATTTGAAATAATTCTGATGTTAATTTAAAACATTTTAAACTGCAACAAACTCTTCTTGCAAGAACAAAACCAACTTATATCTTATGCGGTTAGTTAGTAATTTTTTTAATATTTTATTAATATTTTTATTTGTTTGTTTTAAGTGAAGAAAACCTGTCTCATTTCAACGACTGATTTTTTGTTCCTACTTCATTTATTTGTTTTTTTCCATATAAACCGCGAAAGAAGAAGCTTTAAATCATTTAGGCATAGCAATAAAAAATGTTTGTTTTTTAATTTATTACTGTCATTGTTTCTTGAAACACTTTTTGTTATCAGCGTTTCGCTGCTGCGGTTGGTATTGCAGTTTTTTGTTTGTTTTAAATAAATTCAGAATTTTAATTTAATATTACTAATCAAGGCGTTAAGAATCGAAGATGTATTGAACTGTTAAAGAGATAACGATTTTTTTTTTAATTTTGAAAAAAAAAATGGTTTTGAATAATTTATAAGATCAATGTCCAAACTTTGATGGATAATCTCATTTCTAAAAATGAATTCCGTGTATTTTTTATATCATCTACTACTGTTACATTCTTCTTCACTGTTTATAATAAATACAATCTTTAATTGCAATTAACCATGCTTATAGCCAAACTAAAGTAAAAGTAATAAAAATAATAATGATAACAAATAAAACGTGAACTGAATCTATTTGTAATTTAACAATAAATCACACATCGATGTTGCGTTTATGTTCCAATAAAATTCTTGTTCTTGAGATCAAATATAGATATAAACATTTCAAACCTGTTACCAATTAAAGTTTTTTTTATTTTATTTAAATTAAATAAAACAAATTACTTAAAAAAATAATTATTTATTGTTTAAATAATTTTTTTATTCGCCTACATATTAAAGTGTTACTTTATTACTGTGATTTGCGGCCTTAAAGTGTCACTTTTTAAATATTTGTTTTGTTGTCATAGTTACGTCCAAAAAGCAAAAAGCAATATTTTTTTGTTTAAATTCGATGAAAAATAGAATTTTTTATCAAAGTAACCTTTAAATTCAAAATTTCATTATCCAATTAAGTTGTTATCATTCGTTGTCATAGTTATACAATAAGTTGGAATAAATAACAAATATTTTGTCAAAGGTTACTTGTTCCACATATTTTTATTTTAAAATTTATGCAAATTTATAATTTTAAATTAGAATAAACAAATCTTTTTAAAAATATTTTGCTGGCGGCAAATAAAAAATAGTATATGATGCACGGACGTAAGCTATTTTGGACTTAATGGGGGTGCAAATCTCGGCTGCCTCGATTTGCCAACTCCACATCCGTCCAAAATCTTTAGCTTTACGTCCTAGCATCATAATGTACTATTTTTGCTTTCGTTTTTCTTTAAATGGGCAACTCAAGTTTTATTTCTCAATTGTATTCTTTTGTGCGATAAAGTAAGAGATCGAGATCAAAATCCATTGAATTGAATTTATGTGAATTAGGAACGCGTTTTTGTTATGGTTTAAATAAAAAGTAACCAGTTTTCGATAGTTATGCAAACAAAATGGGATCTCTAAATCCAGGCGTAGAGAGCATATTTTGTTTCAATAATTATCAAAAACCGTTCCTTCCCGAGAACTATACTTTGGTTAGTTTGCAATCAATCTGTAATTCATTGATGCATGCAAAACAAACATTCTATATTTAAAAAAATGTCCATGCTTACTCACTCTTATATACAAAATAACTAAATGAAATTATAATCAACTTAAGTGAACTACAACATGATTTTTATTCTCTAAACAACCAAATCTCGTTTAACAAACATTCTTATTTCAGTAACATAGAATTATGAAAATTATTTCCTTTTCATGCTCTCATTAAATACGATTTACAAACTCAATCAACAGATGCACGTTGTGGTTTTCTACTTATCTATCGTAGACAAAATAATTTTAAAATAGTTTCATTACATTTCAAAAAACTAATCACCTTTAATTACATTTCAACAGTATTAAAATTAATTAAACCTATAATCGTATGTAGATTCGAGGGTGGGATTAGAAGTAGCTTACATTTTGAATGAAAATTATTGTAGCTCAGTTTCTACAATTATTTACCAGTTTATATTTCAGATCTACTATTATGTTATAACATCAAAATTTTCAAAAACTGTATCAAGAAAAATTAAGAAAAAGATACAATTAACGCTTTAAACTATAAAAGACAACATGTTGAATTTTTTGAATTTGACCTATTCAGACAATGATTAATTATCAATTATGGATTTAAAATATATTGAAAAACTACTACAAAAAATCTTGCTATTAACTCTAGCGCTCACCATCCGTATTATCCAAAATTTTCTGCTTATGTAAAGTTATTGCATTTGTAAATAGATTGCTCACTATTCGAATGAATCAATTACATTTTCAGAATGAATTAAACTTAATTAAGTTTAGAGCTATTAATGAAGAATAGAACCCATGTATTGTTGCTATAATATTATGTTGAAATTTAAAAAGAATAAATAACTATAGTGAACATTTTTATATAAACCAAACTGGTAGAAAATTCAAAAACAGATTTTTGGAACATTTCTCATAATACAACACAATTCTAAAATCCATTTTCGCTCAAGATCTAATTGATGAAAACCATTCATATACAAGTTTTGACAATAATTTTAAATTTACATTTTTTGTAACATATAGGTCAAAATAATGCAATTAAAAAGCTACTAAGAAGACAATATCTTTAATTTGGAATTGTACAGGTTCAACTATCTATTGATTCAAATATTTTGTACAACTTAGTTATAAATTAATAGTTTTTGAAGTTATACTTCTTTGCGCTCGTTGTAAATATTTTGATGGGGTGTTAATCGAGAAACCGCGTCACGCTTGTTTAAGTTATATTTTAACCTTTATGCTGTATGGTAATAAAGACGAAAATAGTAAATCAACCTTATGCTGTATGGTAATAAAGACGAAATTACTAAATCAATCATATTTTATAATAATAAAACATTGTTCGCTTAGTTATCTTTGATCAATTTTTTTTTTTCACTTTTCGGAATTTTATTAAAAGGAATAGTTAATGTATAATGTGACAAACAAATATGTACATTTATATGAAAATTTTGTAAAATTATTTTTTAACAAATACATATTTCTAATTTACAACAAATATGTTCTTATGGTTTGCAATTATATAAAATATGTACATATTTCTATGCATTAGCACCAATACGATACATTTAAGCATTGCTTATATATGATTAAACAAACCTGCTTGCATTAGCAGAACTGCCCTCACATCCTCCAAAAATTGGAAATTGACGTTTCTTTTCCTCTTCTTAGAAACATTGATGAACCAAGAATTTGCATTGGAACCTTAGTACCGAAGAAAAAGATTATGAGCAATATCAAAGCTACAGGCTTAAAGTGTTTTACTTATTGAGTGAAATATGCTTCTCCATTACTTTCAAAACTATTATTGTTATTGCAAGGGGTCTATAAAATATATGCAAATATGTTAACAAATGGTGTGATTTGACTGTTTTAATAATAATATATAAGTCTGAATTTACAAATGAAATTAGTCTTATTATTATTTTTTCCAATTTTTGTTTTAAGTTGTGGAAAGGAATATCGAAATAAGACGATGACTATAAAGCGATAAAACCCATTAAACGAAAATATTCACTAAAAATGGTGGTATTCTTTAACCGGCCGGCGTATGCATCAATGTAGTAGAGTATTGCAGACAATCGATAAAATATATTTGCAAATTGCAAAACGACCCTCTTCAGAACAGCAAAATTTCTGGATTGATAAATGATTATAAGTCTACATGAAATAGGACGCTAAACCAATAGCAATGAACCAGTGTACCTATTTTGTATGACGAGTACGGTGGTTTTGGAGTAAGTAATTGACAATTGTGACATCCAATAAACAAATATATTTACGCTCACATAATTGTTCGTGACAAATTGAATTATTTGAATTAAATCTTTGGAATAAAATTTGAACTTTTTTCTAACCTTAATCTTTTGCCATCTACATTTATAAAAATTATTTAATTATTATTTGTCTGTCAAATGTGTTTTAATTTTAACATACATTTAATAAGTAAATTTATCTATAGCTTTAGAGACATTTACTTAATGGCTTTTGCTGACTGCAAAATGATTCTATTACATTTTTTTCAAACTTTTTATATTACTAATAAAATAAGTTTAATTAAATGACATTAAATAAAACTATAGGAGAATTTACGCAAAAAAAACAGTTTTCAACCACTTTATCTGGGAAGCACGGAAATCGCCGTGCGGGTACCTTCTAGTAATTAATAATTATGTATTAGTTTTTTGAATAATATTTTTTTTTTCTTTTTGGATAATATTTTTTTTTTTGAATATTTCTTTTTGTATTTTTTTGACTAAGAAAACTAAGAAAAATCGACGATTCTTATACTTTTTGAATAATAATTTTTTTTTGAATAATGTTTTTTTTAATGTATCCCATCTGTCTGTCTGTGTGCGAGCGAATGGCCAAAGAAGTATAACTTCCACCGTCTGGTCCGACGCAGACCCTACTTTTTTTATTACTTTTATTTCCTGTTATATTTTGTTAATTTTAAATCTTTTAATAATGTTTTGATTTTTATATATAATTTGCTATATATTTATTATTTTAATTTAATTTAATTTATTTTTAACTTACTATACATTTACTATACATTACATATAAATCTGGTATATTTACCTCGTGCTGAAAGTTGGCAAATGTCCAGCCTGTCCCCAAAAAGGGACCAAAATCCGATATCTCAAATTATTGGCCAATAGCTTTACTATCGGTCCTATCCAAAGTCTACGAGCATTATATTAATACACACATTTCAAAATTTCTGGAAGAAAATCATTTAATAGCAAACAGCCAATACGGCTTTCGAAACAAAAGATCAACTTCCGATCTATTAAACTATGTAGCGCATTGTTGGAACAGCATAACGTATTTTGGTGATAATAAATACGTTATCGCTTCAGACATCTGCAAGGCATTCGATCGAGTCTGGCATGCCAACTTAATCAGGAAGCTCGTTGCGTATGGTTTTCATCCCAATGTGGTGAAGCTGATTAAAAATTTTCTATCCAACTGATACATTTCGGTCTCCTTGGACGGATTTTGTTTGAGTCTAAACTAATTAACGCTGGTGTACCTCAAGGCTCAGTACTGTTCCCAACCCTATTTTTGATTTATATCAACGAATTGTGGAAAATCACCAGCAACCCAATAAATAGTTTTGCAGATGATAGTACTCTGCACAAGTCGTTCGAGCCCCTTCCTTCAAAAGATAAAATGCACGAACGAATTAATCCCGCCCGGAAAAACGCTGCCATAAACGTGAATAAAGACCAAAAAAAATTCGCCGTTTGGGGTGACCAAAACCTGGTCCATTTCAATTCTACCAAAACACATCTGTTGGTTGTTTCCAGATCAAAGACCGACTTCCCCAAAGATATTTTATTCAGTATGTGTGCTTAACCAATGGGTGAATGTAAACCATTCGTTTATTGGGTGTCACAGTTTCAAATGACCTACTCTGGAACGATCATGTAATGGCGATGGCAAAAAGCGCGTCTAGAAAACTTGGCCTCCTAAATATTTAGATGCAAAACATTTTTCACTCCATACCAATTGCTGCATGTTTATAAGTCCTATATTCGTCCCTGTAGGGAGTACTGTTGTCAAGTTTGGGGTTCTGCTTCTGTTTCCATCTTGGCCCTCTTGGACTCTGTTCAAAAGCAGGCTATACGAATTGTGGGTGATCGAACTTTGAAATCAAAACTTGATTCCCTACAACATCGTCGCACTGTTGCTGACCTCGTTGTTTTTTACAAATAATCGTCATCAACGGTACTCAGATGAAATTAGCAGCATCATGCTTCAAACTTATTTTTACCCCCGTTTCACTCGGCAATCGGCGAGCGCAACCAGTCAAACTTTTGAGATCTCGTGCTGTTATACTGGCAGATCGCAGAAAGACTTTTTTATCCGAACTGCATACAAATGGAATAGTTTGCCGGAATCTATAGTCTCAGGTGGTTTCAATCTGCAGAGGTTTAAAATAAGCGTTCATAATCACCTTAGAGCGCAAGTTGTTGTGGGACGTAGGTCTTAAAAGGTATTTATATGTTGTTTTGACACATATTGTTAACCCTATAACACAACGCTTATTTAAAAAAAAAAGAAAACAAAAAGGTTCCGTACCCTGAAACGACCGCACAGTTTTCGACTTATTTATAAAAATGTGAAAGATCGCTTGCACGTTATTGCTTGATGCTATTGTCATAACTCTATATCTGGGCTTTTATCATCGATGAAGACAGTGCGTTATTTGATCAAGGAATATGCCAATTAATATGTCTAGCTTTGATAATAACAAAAAACCCATTGGAAATCGTCAGGAGTAATAGTGACCATATACAATTGAAAAAAGTCCGAGCGGCAGCATGTCCGCTAGAAATAGGTTGATTTCGAGATCAGACAGTTTTGTGTACAAGTAGAATCTGATGTATCAGTTTTATTAAACAAAACAAACTAATTACAAACAGATATTGAACAAATTTTTAAAAGAAAATTAGCTACATATATAAGCAAAACTACATCTATGCAATTTTGCAACAAACAAATATCAAATCTACCACAGAACATATGTGTGACAATTTATGACACTATATGAACAACAAACGCCAACCTACTCTATATCATATGTCGTGCAACTACTGCAAAATATCAAAACAGTTTATTTCTAAGAAAAAAAATTAATTTCTTCTATTCAAATCTTTTTATTTTTTTTTCATTGATTGTTATAAGGTTTTTGCAAATTGTAGTTGTTGGGGATTGTTGCAAACTTTTTTGCTGAAGCCGACAAATCAAAAACCTCTATTTACAGAGGTTTATATTTAAAAGAAATAGTTTAAAATGTTTCCACGGATACTAAATTTATGAAGTTTTTAAAAATATTAGTGTCCAGAAGGCCGTTATAACGGATTTAAAAAAACAACTTTTTTCTAGTATGGGGCCTCTAGCTTCTTAACGAAGAGTCGGATTTTGCCGATTTATAAGATGTTCATAAAACACACATTTATAAAAAAAGGGTTTTTTGATCTGGCTCAACAAATGCGACCATGAGAGTGCCGGTTAATTCAAACGCATTTTGTGTTTTACAAGCTTTTTTTTGGAGCCGCTCACTCAGAAACTTCTAGTTGCAGAGGTCTTTTTTTAGAAGAAATTGATAAAAATGGTTTCAAAGATTCAAAATTGATTAAGTTTTTAAAAATATTAGTATCCCAACGGCCGTTATAACGGATCTAAAAAACAGACTTTTTTCTAGTATAAAGCCTCTAGTTTCTTAACCATGTGTCGGATTGGCTGATTTACGAACTTGGCCAAGATATCAATAAAACACACATTTGTAGAAAAGGATTTTTGATCTGGCTCTACAAATGCTACCGTGAGAGTGTCGGTTGTTTCAAAAACAAAAAATTTTTTGAAAGCTTTTTTGTTCGTTTTTAAACCATTTCAAACTCAAGAAGCTCTAATGGCAGGGGTCAATTTTTAAAAGAAATTGATATAAAAGGTTTCAAAAATTTTATATATGTTAATTTTTTTTAAATATTAGTATCCAAACGGCCGTTATAACGGTTTTAAAAAAGCAATTTTTTAGTAAAAAGCTTCTAAAAATCTCAAATAATTATATTTCCGTGTGCTTAGGGGTAGAGAGGGTAAAAAAAACCTTTTTCGACCCAAAAACACATAATTTAAAAATCATTGCATTTTTTTTAGAATTTTGCGATGCACAATTTTTGAGTTACAGTCAAAAAAGTGCAAAGTTCAGACCGTTGCCCCCTCTACGTTTAGATACTGATTGATAGAAAAGTGTGAAAAAATTCACAGATTTAGGAAGTTTGGTAAATTTTGAATGAAAATTATAGCGAAATCTCAAAAAATTATATATCTGTGTGTTTATGGGACGAGGGTGGAGAGGGTAAAAAAACAATTTTTGACACAAGCAAGTGAGGTGTCATTTGAAAGAGCATCTAATTTAGAAATCATTCCAATTTTTTTTAGGATTTTGCAATGCACAGTTTTTGTGTTATTTTAAAAAAAATATTTTTAGTATGTAGCATCTCCACCCACCAAAATTTCGACATTTGATTGGCCGAAAAAAAATCACATTTAAACCATTTACAAGCTGGTGTAATTGAATATTTCTTGAGTTACCATAAACAGCTCTGGATAAGATTTAAACTAGAGTAACATTTTTTGAGTAATTTTTTATCAATGTAGATTTGATTATAATTTACTATTGACATTTACAATTAAACATTTATTTTGTTAGCTGTCTATGGTCTGGCAATATAAAGACATTACAACACTTTTTGTCAATTATTCTTGATATTGTGTTCTTTTACATTCACGGAACCCTTGGTGAGCGAATCTTATTCGCACTTGTCTGACTTTTTTTTTTTTAAATTGTGTATAAAAAGCATTTGTTTTGTGCATCTTTTTTGTATTTATTTTCAACTGTTAATATTTTAGGAGAATTGTACCCAAACTGATGTCCAGTTTGAATAGAGTGTTGGACAGCCGCCGTATCATCTGTTTTTACATGTTTATTGTTATTGTGTGATTTGTGCAAAGGCATTTTATTGTTTAATTTTTTTGTCGTCATACCGATGTATTCACTCTGACAATCATTACACGTCATTTTTATATTAGATATATTTATATATTAGATGAAAAACGTGTTCTAGACAGAGTTGTGAAAACTTGACCATTTTTGATATTCCTGCACTGAAAAAAAAATTGAAGCTCATGACAACCTCATCTCGAAGTTGGCAGTTGATTATTCATGCAAAGAAAAATTATTTGCAAACAATTTCACTGTGATTGGGACAACTACACGATAACATTTTTCTAACAACAGAATGAGGTTTATTTAAAATATAAAGTGTTATATCCAATATAGAAGTAGTTGAATAAAGATAATAACTATTTCCCTGAACAAAATTTTCTTTGGCCTTATATCATGAATTTTTCATTTTAAAGTTTAAGTATTTGAGATTAATTGAACTATATTTTATTTTCACATAAATATTTCGTGTGATTGTCTCAACTTCATCGATTTATAATTGTAGAGTTGTTGAAGCAATTTCGTAGTTTGATTCGCCATATATGACCGCACGGTGAGGTTGAGACAATTGCATTTCGATTGGAAATAGGACATGTTTTTTTCAGTGTGAAACTTGGCATATAAGTAGTATGGACAAAATAAAAAATACAACTTATTTTAAAATTTGTTTAAAGTGTATAGTTTGAGCATAGGAGGCACCCCAACATGCATGAAAAATGAAAATTCTGCCAATCCGATGTAACTTTGAAATTAAATTGCTCAAGAACGGCTTGAAGTTTCAGGAAAATCAAAAATGGTCAAGTTCAAATCTCTTGTTTTACTCATCTTTTTCAATTGGGTCTTTATTTGATTTACAAAGTTTTTTTATATTTTTTTCCGTTTTGTGTCGAATCTGTAAATTAGGTTGTATTGAAGTGACTAATTTTCACTAATATTTTCACTCAGACCATTTACGTTAAGAAACAACAAATAATGAAATATAAGGGACTAACTTATGTAAATGATTTTTGTTTTCATTTTTTCATAATGTTTTGGTATGGTGACAATGTTTTTCTAATAGGTCCCACAAATTTCATGCGATTTACGTATATTTTTGCAAATAAAGAAAAAAAAAATTTGAATAATCATAATCTGTTGGTTGGAAATTAATAGTTTTACTCTTTTCCGCTAGCCGATGGGTAAAACCTCGGTTTACTTCAAAGCTGATTTCAAAAACATTGTCTTTTTTTAAATTTTTCACAAATTTTAAAGTAATATTTAATAAAGTAAATGCAGCGCAAAAAATGAAATGAAATTACGAAAAAAAATTGAGAACTCCATATGGATTTTTACTTCACCACAATTTTAAATTGTGTGCAATGCAATCTATCGAGAAAAAAAATCTTACATACCCCAAATTTTGTTTTGGATCATTTTTTATCTAAATAGCCAATAAAAATTTTGCTGTATGTCTGGTGGGAGGGTACGTGACATTCCTGTATAGGATTTTGATGGAACTTTGGCAAATGATCCAGGTTCACTTGAAAATAGAAGATCTGGATTTAATTCAAAATGCGACAAAATGGCAGGGAGTCTCTCTAACACCTCTAAATTAAAATCTGCAATAACTTCTAATACCGGCTTAGGATCTCATTGAAACTTGGTATATAAGGTTTGTATATACTGTTTCTAATATTTCTGCATACTTCCGATTTGTCTCTTTCGGCTTAGAAGTTTGTTTTTCAGTTGTTAATCCCTACTGCAGCCTACAATTATAGATGGATTTTCATCCAACGTTGGTATAAAGGTTTCAATCAATATGAGAAAGATTTGATTAGCTTTTACATTGGACAAAGAGTTAGGGTGGCCAAAATACAACAGGTGTTTTTTCACTCTGTTTTTAATGTTTATTGTGAGCATATAACATTCGTTCGTGAATGATTTTTGAAAACTCTTTGGAAAAAGATGCAAATATGTATGGCAAGTAGCTGATTAGTTTTTGAGCGATTTGAACAAAGGGGGTCTCTCTAACACCAATTTTTTTAAAGCTGAATAACATCTGTACCTGTGATTTCTACCGAATTAGATAAAACTTGGTACATAAGCATTTAGTATGGTTCACAACAGTTCTGCATCCCAACTTCCGGTTTTTCACTTCCAGTAAATATTTTTTTTTACTTTTTTCGTACAACAGAATTTATGTTTGTTGGGAAACTATAGGATACTACCTTCTTTAATGTTTATATAATTAAAACTACTTGAAATCTATGACATTGGTTAGCCATTAGTTAAAGTATTTTATAAAGATTAGCTCGCTATATATCCAGAACATTTTGTTTCCAGAGCTGTGGTGAAGCTAGCCTATGGATCAGCAATATTTTTTTAATAAAAAGTGTTGTTTTATACCCATTACAAAATATGTCACAACAACACATAGATACCTTTAAAGACCCAAGTCCCTCAACAATATGCACTCTGTGGTGTCAGTTTGACTATTGACGAGTATCACGGGGAAAAGATTATGTTAGAGGCATAATGGATCTGATTTCACAAGAGCACTGCTGGTAACGATATTTATTAAAAACAACGAGCTCAGTGACAGTGCGACGACGTTTAAAAGAGCCAGGATGGTACCAGATGCAGCGCCCCAAACTTGACAACAATTCTCGACAAAAAACGGCCTGCTTACTATTTACAAAATGATAATTGGCCCTTAAAGGTAAAAAGGCTCCCAATCCCTGCATTAGATGATCAGATAAAATGAAAAAATATAAGACCTCTAGTTTATCGTTACATGATTTGTAATACACTATGATTGGGTGGGTTATGGCTTGAGCTTTATTGAAATGTGCAGCTTTTATCTCATACATGGGTTATCATAGAATAGTTTCTGAAAAATCCATAATGAAGACATTTTCGCCGAGACGTAGTTTTAGTTTTGTTTCTTCAAGAGACTTTGATTGCTGCCTTGCTTAGAAATCATAAATTTTTAGTATGTTGACCGATTTGTGTATAAAGTCTGCTACAAAACCTTCCTTATTTTTTCCCCTGCATTTTATCGAATATCTGTCCTATCTTGCATTAACCATTGCTCATAATGTATTCTTCGTGAAATTCAAGAGATTAAAAAATTGTTTCTGTGTAAACTTTTACGATATTTTTACAATCATTGCAAATATAAAATACAAATATATGTTGCACAATCCAATCATTAGAACAACTCAGTTTCTTAAGCAGGTGTTTCATTTTTTATTAAATTTAAGAGCGATTTATACAGACATTGTGTGTTGACATGTTCATGCATATACAGACATTGTGTGTTCCAGTAGGTTCGGCTAAAATACATTCCTTCGGCCGCAACGTGGTGAACTTTGAGAATTTGATTTAGACATCAGGGTTTTCTTCCAAGAACATTTCGTAGATATGGGTGAGGGTTCATAACACCAACTGCATGGATTTCTTAATTTTTGTTGGTCCTTCTGTTATTGTAATAACATTTTTAAGGCCAGGCCAGAATGACCAGTATTATACTTATTTCCTCTTAAAAGGAATATGTTTGCGCTTTATCTACTTTCTCTTGTCACAACTGTGAACTTGTTTTCTTTGAGGCCAACAGGGAGGATCTTTTGTTTCCACATATCCATGGTGAATTTTAACAGTCGCTTTGGCGCATTAAATTCATACTGAATACTTTAATTTGTCCAAAACTTATGTACGTGAAAGAGTTAAAAATCTACGTGGTAGAGCCTAAAAAACACTTATTACGATTTCGACTGGATTTTTTAAATGTATTTTTGAGGTTCGTAGACTATATTTTCAATATATATATATACTGTAGATTCAATATTCATATCCATCATTTGGTGATAAGACTGAAGCTACTTGAAATATTCATTGACTAATTGCCGATGTGATACTGGCAATATGTTTATACCGAAAGTCAAAGTAAAATTAATGAATTCGAAGAGTTCGAACTCATTCGAGTAGAAATTGCAGTTTTTGCCATATCGCGCTCATGAATAGGAATTTGATAAAATGCACAAACGAGATCAATTGTGGAGAAAAATTTTCATCCATGAAGTTGGCAAAACATCCTGAATGTGGGGCAAAGGATATTTATCAGGAATTGTGATATTATTTAGAGAACGGTAGTAACCGCAAGGTCTCCACTCGTCGTGTTTTTTTTTAACGAGATGGAACGGAGAGGACCAACCCCTATTACACGGTCGGCAAATGCCTTGAGACATCAATTCAAATTCCATTTTTAATATGGCCAGTTTGTGTAGAGCTAGTTGACGATATTTACATGAAACAAAAGGTCTATGTGTTTCAATAACGTGATTTAAATTATGTTTAACTGGTTTAGCCAAATAATTTTTGGATGTTAAGTCTTTAAAGTTTTTGAGAATATCGAGAATTTCGATATTAAATGAATTGTTGATCAAAGTAAGAAAGGGTGCTTGGGAAGTGGCAAGTTTAGCCAGTCGGTTTTTAGTCGGTTAGTCGGCTTTTAATGTCCACTAAAAGATTGTATTTATTTAGGAAAACAGCATTGAGAATGGGAATGGTCGCATCAGCTATAACAAAGATCTGGCAAAACGCTCGTCTGAGACCAAGTTTAAGTTGGGAGATCGTATACTGTAAGTGCTAACTTTATTCGCTGTGACTGCGTAAAGAAGGAAGTCTAATTTCCTTGAGAGGTTTTTCCTTAAAAGTTGCGGGACTAACTGACACTTCAGCACCTTTATCAACGAGATAATTCTTTTGAGCAGGAATTTTGAGGACCAGTAGACGTTTCGGGGATGACTGTATTTCGATTCTCGAATCTACTCCGATAATGAAGAGAAGGTTGGGAGATTGTTGGATGATGAATGGCATTGAAAAGCTGTGTTTTTAGATCTTTGATTGGATCAGTCAGTGCCATAACATCACTTGAGGAAGAAGAAGAAGTAGGGCTAGAAACCGCATGAATATGACCCCCTCTTAGAGAAGGGAGGATATTTTCTGGTATCAGGCTCAGTAGTCATATACCTTAAGAGTTGTAAGGGCTTTTTATCCTTAAGGTTAATACCACACAGTTCGTTGCGTAAAGTGCTGCCGAATAGGTGCACTAGAAGAGTCTCTCTGAGCCTATCTTATATGGGCGATCTTGATCAGGCGTTTGAATATATCACTGACTAATGTCGCCAGTGTAGGAGCAATCATATTAAGTACATGACTGTACTTACTTTGTTGGGACTTGATGTTCGCCAAAAAATTTCTCGGACCTGAAAGGGGGAATTTTTGGTGTTCCATGATTAATTTGTAGCGTGATCGCCGAAGAAGTTGTTGCTGGAGATGGTGGAGGAAACAGAGTAAAAGTTAAAGACGGCTAATTCATTTGCGCGAAAGGACCTTCGGAAATTGCTGGGAAAAGCATCCGCGTCGCAGTAGTCTTCAGCTTAAACGGCAACTAGGCAAAGGAGTATTGCGGTGCATTATGCTCCAGTGGAGTGTTGGTTTGCGATAATAAAAGCACACAAAAAATCTCCTCCTGGCTACGAAAAGAAAAACCTGCATGGATGTTTTTTGTCGGGGTCACCAGTTTCGGTAGCTGTGGAAGCTTTCCAGAAGATGAGAGTTGTCTAGGCAAAGAATCCAGGTGATGGATGGCAATGAATCCAGAGCTTGTTAGTCGCTATATTTGGAGTTTTGATCAGGAGATTTATGCATTAGCTGTTTTTCTGAGGTTGATGTAGAAATATAATTATTATAACTTCATACATCCAAAGAGGAACAAACATAACGAATTAGTTCCAAAGATTCTTTTGAAATATCAACAACCATATTTTGATGTCAAATAAAACGTCAAACATTACAATTAATCCAAATTTTACATAACCAATTGTTTTTGCAGTGTGTGAGAAAATTTTGTTATTTTGATTGTTGGAATTATTGGTACTGCTTATTATTGTGAAACTATTTATTATTATGGAACTGGAAGTTATCAGCACAGGTCCACTGAAAATATTTGTTTTCTTTCTAAAGAAATAACTTTAACGTTTTTTCAGCCATTTTGGTTTTCAAAATATTTGAAATATTTTAGAACTTCTTTATTACTTCGGTCTGAAAGAGATAAAAATTGTAATCTGGAGAAAAATCTCAAAATGTTACAACATCAATTTTGGCATTTCTCAACGTTTTAAGTCATAACTACACATTTGAAAAAATTATTTCAATTTTTAATACAAGATTTGCTATATGGATTATGAAAAGCAATCTATTTCTATATTGCAAAGCAAATGTTGCATTAAAACAAATTCGAATGCAAAACTCTACCATCATAATTTATTTTTTATAGAAATGGTAGAAGTTTGAAAGCTATTTGCTACGCTAAAAGTTTGAAAACAACTTGCTGCAAAGAGCATTAAATTTAACTTTAAAGTAAGCTTTGCATTGTTTTTTAATGAAGACTTCCGTAGGATCTATATATGTGTAGCAATTTGCATTACATATTCAGGTTTTTTAACTGTGTATTCTGCATAAGCAAAAAAAATGTTTGACTGTCTGCTGGCAGTTACAACTGACAAAAACTAAAAAACTACTGAAGTAATTTCATAAATGTTTGTTATTGAAAGAACGATAGGTTCGGTAAGTGTGTCCAAAATCATTAAAAATCACACCGAAGTGTGTCAAAAAATCATTAAGTGTGTCATAAAACGATAATGAATAATGAATAGTGATAATGAATAATAACTTTGAATGTGGTCAAATGGTGATGGTTGTGATGGCATCTGTATGTTAAACCAAATGCTAAGCTAGATCATCAAACACTAATAGTGTGTCAAAAAATCGTTATGCATCTCAAAATAATGATTTTAATGTATTTTGTTACCCAATTCTTTTGACAAACATAAAATGCAAAACTTTTTTTTGTCTAGAAATATTCGATACATAAAAGTAATTATTTGGATGATATCTGCAAATAAGCAATTTGCCTAACAAATATCAACTTGTTTCAATCGTATTCTTTTTATTAATATCTTTGTTTAACGTTAAATAAACTCGAATTCAATTCCAAATTCATTTTGAACAACTAAAACTGAAACCATTGAACTGGATCACAATTTTCACGTTTTTCTAGACATTGAAATCAATTTTAAAACATAAACGAAATATTTTAAAATTCGGAATATGTCTTCTATCTTCATGCTTATTTTCCTCATTCCCAAAAATTGTGTTGTTTCATCGATCAGTTCGATTATGCACAACAGACATTCCATCAATATGTATGAACTCTTTGTACCCAAAAAACAAAATCGTATAATAAATTAAATTTATTTTATTTTAATATTCCGGTCAGAAAGTGAATTAGTTTACTTTAAATTTTGTATTGGCATCAATTTAATGCATTGTAAAAAGTATTGGTATCAAGAACATGGACCTATCTTGATACGAGTATCGACAGAGTTAGAAATGTACAAATTCGACTATTTCTTTAAAAAAAGGAAAACGAAAACTTTTCAGTTGTTGAAATTTTTATAAAATTAAAAAGGGATTTTCATTTTCCTTCGTCCTTACTCGTACGTAAATTGATTAATAGTTTTCAAGAAAGGGAAGAGAGCGAAATTTGTTTTTTCAAAAGTTTAGTGATTTATGTTCTTATTTATTGGTAAATATTTCATCAAATATTTCATTCATGTTTTAATGTAATATGTGAATTCTTTATTGAACCTAGGGCATGCTATACCCGTTTACCGAATACCAAAATACCGTGGTGTTTTACAAGTTTCTCTAGTTTGGGAAAGTTTTTCCCACCGATTTTGATCTGGAATCATTTGAATTCGTGCAAAATTCAACGTAATCCGTTACAAGAAGAATACGAGTCAGATTGGCCGTTGTAAGTACTACACTAGCATGCCATTTGTTCTGACTAAATATCTGTTCTGGGTGGTTATTTTGTAGCGTTATCTCACTAGGTGAGATAAAAAGTGAGATAAAATATTTGTCTTTGATCGATTGTATTAGATAAAAGAAATCACTTAAACATAATTTTTTTATCGCACTATTTTTCTCACTAGTGAGATAACGCTACAAAATAACCACCCTGGTTTTGGATATTAGCTTAAAAAAAGAATCATAATTGGGATGGAGTCAGCTACTATATATCATTTGTAAAATTAAAATCACTCCATTGAATGTGGTACAGGATGTGTCAGGTCGATTCGACATAATTGTAGTATTTTGCGCAATTCGTTAAATAGGAAACCCATGAAGGATACATTTAAAAAATTTTCTGAGTTTTTTTTTCAAACAAATAATTTCTTTAAATTTTGCTTCGCTTTCTTTGGATGTACAATGTACATTTTATCCGAATCGGTAATTTTTTCCTTACAATAAGTAGTCTTGGAGGGATAAACATCTTAACAATGTAAATCTTAGCGCTAAAACTGGAATATAATTTAAATTTGTTAAATGCTATCTAGTTTTATTGTTTGCTTAACGTAAAGTATTTACAGACAATGTGTAACCGATTTTTGTTAGATTCAGTGCGTTCCGTTGATTTAACATCAATTAACGGCAGGCAAAAAGCACTATTTCTAGTTATTTGAAATTCTAGGATTAAAATGCTAGAAAGTATGAAAAAGTGGTTGATGCAATAGTTGCAGATAATTTTTTTTTTATTAATAAAATGTGTTGTGTAGTAGGAATTACAATATGGGTCACAACAACACATAAAAACCTTTTAAGACCAAGGTCCCACAACAACATGCGTTCTAAAGATGTTAATGGACGTAAATTTTAATTGTTTGTTTTTTTTATAGTTTTTGTTAAATAATGGCTAACTAAACAATAAGTTCTATCACATATAAAATATGACATACGCTAATATTTCATAAAAATAGAACATAAAAATAAAGTGAGAGATAAAAAGCAAATTTGTTTTAAAATTTTGCACTAACAAAACTAAAATGCGGCATTCCATATAGCTAAGATTAAGTTAACTGAATACAGTACATCCACCAGCACTGTTAAAATACTACCTTGCCTAGTTACATCTCACTACTATTGCCAGTGATATATGGTACCTCACGCTAGCTCATATCGCAATAACAAAGACTGGAGTGCACGGGGTTGTCACACCCGTGGATCAAAAATAAAAAAAATTAACAAATCCATAAAAACTGATCACTTGCATGTGTGAAAAATTTATTCTTAATTTAAAAGAAGAAAATGAAATTTGTCATTTTTAAATTGGGCGTCAGTCTAAGTATTTGGTCTAAAATAGCCTAAATGCTTAGCTGATCTCTTTTGTGCAGCAACCCGACATTAAAATCTTATTTGTAAAGCTTATTCTTATCCCTTTTTGGACCTTGTTACAATTATGAAACACGGCAGATTAAATAACAATTTGATCAAAAAAGTTATTCACATGTGGCAAGTCTACAGCACAGTTCCGGCGACATTAACCACATAAAGAAATCCTACAAGCTCAATAACTTTTTTCGATTATTATTGGTGAACTTCACGAAATTATTGACGTAGTATGGCGAATTTTATAATTAAAGTTAGTTTCTTTTCCGAGAAGTGGAACCATTTTTTGCTTAAAAAATTAAAGAGCGAAAGTTAGTTGAGGAAAAGTAGATTATACACGAACTACCAAGGGAGAGTGCATGTTTTTCCCCAGAGGTGTGTTTGGAGTCGGGACATGGAATATGGTTCTTTCAACTACTTCCAACTTATTATAGGAACAGTTGGAAAATATCAATTGTTGCAGATTAAATGTTGATTTTTAACAAAAATTATAATTTTTAGGGAGTTGTTTCTTGAGTAATTTTTTTTTGTGATTCCAGATTCCACAACTTCTGAATAACAGGAATAGCTAGAAAATAAGTTTGAATTTTTGATTATGTTATAATTTTTGCAATATTTTTGGAATTTCAATCTATGATTTTGGATTAATTTTTAAAATATTTTTAAGACTTTTGAAAAAGCTTAAATTTTTAATTTTATTATAAGTTTTTGAATATATTTGGAATTCTGAAAAAGTTTCAATCTTTGATTTTGTAATAATTTTTATAATGTTTTTAGAATTTTTAAAAAAAAATTTAAATTTTTGATTTTATTATATTTTTTAAAATACTTTTGATTTTGTAATATTCTTCTTAATATTTTTGGAATTTTGAAGAAAATTTTGATTTTATTATAATTTTTTAGTCTTGGAAAAAGTTTGAATTTTTGATTTTGTGATAATTTTTTTAAATCAATTCAATCAGGCCCCTTTTTTTAAAAAAATTAAATTAATTTTTTGTATAACATGAAATGTAATTGAACATAAAATTGGTAGATAATAGGTTGTTCGTTTTCAAAAAATTGAAATTGCTGAACGTGAAATGCAGAGGTTTTTGAATAGTTTGCTGATTGTACCATTTCTTCACTAAATTATGGTAATTTATGATCTGTTATAATTTTCCGACAACGTATTGATGTTTCGTGTTAGTTTTGTAATAAATTTCTAAACAGAGACCAAATACTTGTACTTTTACAAAGAATTTTATGTTTAACATACATCGCTTTCGAAAAATAAAAATAATGTCGTCATTTTTCCGCATGGAGGGATCACTTTTTATTGTTTTGAAATTTTTTTAATTTTTGATCTACAGGGGTGACAATCCCGCGTACTCCAGTCCCTGCTATTGACATACGAGTTAACGTGAGATATCACATACCACTGGCAATAGCAGTGAGATATCACTAGCCAAGGTGACATCTTAGGGGTGGTGGCGGATGAACTGTATTCAGTCAACGGAAGCACCATCAATCTTAGCTGTGAAAAAATCCTTGATGATGAAACGGTATTGCTTCCTTGAAGAAACGAGCCTCCATATAACTATGTGTGGGCTTTAATCCTCAAGAAGGACAGTGCGTCACAGGATCAAGGAATATGCAACCGGCTGGATTATTGGCAACTACATTTTTGTTTTGTTTCAGCAAATTTTTTCATGAAATATGGGTCTATGTCATATAGTGTCAGTGATAGGATTTTTTGTTTAGTTAACTTTTCTTTAACTAAAAATATAAAATAAACAAAAAAAGAAAGATTTACGTCCATCAACACCTTTGAACGTATGTTGTTGTGGGACCTTGGTCTTAAAAGGTTTTTATGTGTTATTGTGACACGTATTGTAGTTCCTACTACACAACACATTTTATAAAAAAAAAATATAGGTCTTTTGCTGTATACTATGTAAAAATTCTTAGCCCAAACCGAAGTCTTACTATCTCAGAGCCTTGACATTTCAGCTACTTCAAATTGTTTATCTAAAATTATGTGCGAAAGAAATTTTTTGTGAAAGTAATGAAAACAAACACAAAAAACAAATGGGCCACAAATATATAATTATTTTGAGTGATTTATTAAAATTATAGTATTTTTTTAATATTTTGTGTTTGCCATGTTTCATGTCAGTGTACTGTTTAAGTTTATGTTTAAGTTTATTTTTCTATAATAATGAAAATTATAAGAATTCAATATTATTTTATATATGTAGGTCAAGTATTTAAATTTTTTGAATTATGATTTTTTTTTTCATTTAGACTCTTTCGAAAATATGATGAAAAATGGATTCTTCATTTACAAATGCAATCAGACACATACATTTTCATTTTACATCTTAAAAATGCTACCGTTATTTACATTTGTCGTAATGACGTTGCCATTGACGTTATCATTCTAGGAAAGATTCATAACCTTTAGGTAGATCGTAGTCATAAAAGATACACATCAAATATTTTTGTATTTATACCTGAAAGTTCTAGGTAAATGCTGTATACATGTTAACATGTTTTAAAATTGTGGTTTTATCCTGTGCACGCTTTTTTTAGAATACTTGTTAATTATTATTAATATTATTATAATAATTTAATTATTCATTATTTGTTTCTCGCTTTACAGATAAATCTTGGTTTGGTCGGGTTACAAGGAGATCTAAATATTTTACTTATTAAAATAGTTAATTTCAGGAATAATAATTTAACCGGTATCTACACTTATATATTTATATTGCTTCGTTCTATTATTATTCACAAAAACTTTAAAGCGTTGTATAAAATAATTGATTTGCCGATTTAAACTATGTTTGTTGCTTACTTTTAACTTTAAAGAGAGTAGAATCTAGAGCTCTCAAAGACTCCCGTCTTTAAAAAAGAAGTATCAAATAAAAAATAAAACAAAAAGTTCGAATATAAAACAGAATTAAAAGAGGTTAAGGAAACTGAAATCTAACTGTTCTTGATGTTGGCCTATAAACAATGTCGCCCGTCATGTGAGTTGAGTTGAGTCTGTCAATTGAAATAAAAATATTTTTTTCTTTTATTTCAAGTAAGAAACTTTTCCGAAAATACCTGATTACTTTGTATGGACCGTCATATGGTGGTGATAAACTTGTTTTAACTTTATCTACCCTGATTAAAACAAAGTCGTATTCCGTGAGATCTTTCGGAATGTAAATGTTCTGTTGAGGATCATTCCAGGTATCTTTCGGAATTAAGGCTTGCATCCATTATTTCAAATGGTCAACCCTATCTGATGGTTTGATAGGATGCAAATTCGCTGAAGTATGTAACGATCGACTATTTTGATTCTTGCTCTAAAATAAGACTATTCATATATAATTAAATCCACTGATAATTTGCTAATTTATTTCGAGGCCGGCCTTTAAAATAAAACAAACATAAAAGCATTTATGTATATCAATAATATTTCACATTTTTTTTTCTCAGTCAATTGTTTTGATGCGTCACAATGTCAATTAATAATACGTCTTTTTTTATCTACATAAATGATGAACATTTTTGTTTGTAAAGAAGTTGTTTGGTGAGAAGATATATGGAAGCTGAAATTTTTAACTTATGAACGATGAAAAGGATAATGGAAAGAGACAAAAACTGAAAAATCTTAATTGGAGAGGAGATTATATTTTTCAAAATCAAATGTAAAAGTGAATTTCGTGATGGATTTCAACTAAATAATATTCAGAGTAAAATAGCGTCGCTTTAATAATGAAACAACGTATTCGCAAAAGTGTAGTTTCGAGATAATTGGGTTTAAAGATTTTTCGATTTTCTGATTTTGAATCTTGAATAAATAAAGATATTGGAAAAAAAATTTCTACCAATTAATCTTCACTAATTTCCCCACAGCATATTAAAATTTCACATTGGTACCTGGTGGCTTTTCTACCTAAAAAGAGGTGAAAAGTCAATCTTATACGTTATTTCATATTTCATGTGCGTTATTTCATTTTGCATGGAAGTACGATTAAGCCTAAAACTAATTATTACACTGTGCGACAGCCAAAATCCGCTGGGGTTCTGACTACCGGGAAAAGTTATATCGGTAAAAAAAAGTTATATGTGTCCCGGCGTTTCGCTGGGTCACGTCTAGGAATCGAGATATATCGATTTGAAGTTAGTAAGTATCATATAGGAGAAATTGTCACGTTTGGGGTTCTTTTTTTGACATAACTCGAGAACGACTAGTCCGATTTTGCTCAAACAAATTTAAAAATTAAGAATTACAATTCCTTTAATCTACTGATATACTATACTGAAAAAGTAACGAAAAAATAAACAAATTCAAATTAAATAAATAAGAAATACAAAAAAAATAAAATAAATAAAATAAATAATAAATAAATAATAAATAAATAATGTATAAATAATAAAAAAATAATAAATAAATAATAAATAAGCAATAAAAAATATTAATAAATAATAATTAATAATAACAAACAATGAAAAAATAAATAATAATAATAATAGTAATAAATAATAATAAATAATAATAATAAATAATAATGATAATAAATAATAATAATAATAAACAATAATAATAATAATAATAATAATAATAAATAATAATAATAATATAATAAAATATGATAAAATATAATAAAAATATAAAAATATAAAATAAAATTATACTAAAAATAATAAAATAAAATAATAAAATAAATAAATAAAAAATAAAAAAAATAAAAAATAGAAAATAATAAATAAAAAAATAAAAAAAAAATTTAATTAATACACAAAGACATATAGACACATGTCCAAATACATTTAAAACAATAAATTTTGGAGTTTATTCCAGTAAAAATATGTAAAAAAATTTCTATGAAAAATCAGTATTTTTGTCAAAATGAGATACCTTTAGTTAATTGTGAATAAAAGCTAAATGCGTTCATCGATTTTCATGATCTATGTCTCGTTTTGTGCACAGATTATGTGACTTTACGTCAAAGTAATAAGACTTGACGCTTTTTTCCGTTTTGAATTTTTCATGATTTTTTAAAATACAATTTTTTTATTTTTTAGGCAAAAACTTATTTTTTTTCTTCATAAATTTATTTAAAACTGCGAAACTGTTGATTGTGTAAGGAAATAGTGTATCAGTAGATTAAAAGAATTGTAATTCTTAATTTTTCTAAATTTGTTTCAGTAAAATAGGACTAGTCGTTCTCGAGTTATGTCCCAAAAACGTGACTATTTCCCCTATATGATACATGCTCACTTCAAATCGATATATCTCGATTCCTAGACGTGACCCAGCGAAACGCCGCGAAACACGTATAAATTTTTTTTACCGATATAACTTTTCCCGGTAGTCAGAACCCCAGCGGATCACAGACCCCTACCATTTACAATTTTTGACCCCTTACAATTTTTTATTTATATAAACCGGCATATCATGTAGTCATAAATGATGCTTATACAATATTTTAGATTTACCATTTAGTGTGGCGACGCTATGGTATGTAAAATATACGACACTGATTTTACCCAAGTTATTATTCTGTAGGAATTGGAATATCGTACATGCATTTACGCTGTTTCAATATTTAACCAAATTCAAATTTACATGTACGTTAATTAACAATCTATTAATTTTCACCCCCAGTTATAAAATAATTGGAAAATATTAAAATGCCACTCTATAGACATCCTTATGGGGAATGCAGCGCACCCATTATCTAATAACGACGTATATATGGCATACGTTATTTCATTATTAAAGCGACGATATATAAATATGTATAGAATTCATGATAAAATATAATTAAATATTTCTAAATAATAATTGTGATAACAAATAGACAATTCAAAATGTGGTCAACATTGTTGTTAATTTTATTTTTAAATATTTTTCCATTTGTTATTAACAACAATGCGGGTCATGATTTTTATTCAATATTGGGTGCTATAAAATCCGCAAATTCAAATGATATAAAAAGCATATCGACGTTTAGTTAAAGATTAACATCCGGATAAAAATACAAATGATACAGATGCATCGACTAAATTTCAAGATTTAAGTGCAGTTTATGAAGTGTTATATGATTCAGGAAAACGTAAAGTGTACGATTGATGTGGGGAGGACTGTTTGAAATAAAGATGGACTGATGGATAATTATGACCCATTTAATAGTTGATCTGGTGATTTTGGTTTGTGTTTTGGAAAACAACAACAGCATACAACAACATTCACCGAGAGAAGGTAAAGTTATTATGGATTTATTTGTTTCTCTGAAAGAATTGTACAGTGGAATGGTTATGGACATATTAGAAGATGCTAAACATCGCAAATAATCATCATAAATGTAAGCTTCAAGTTTGTTTTTTTTAATATCATTCAATTTGTTAGTTAGATTTTCTTTAAATCGCCTTTGTGCGATAGATTTTAAGATGATAAAATTTGTGTAAAATAAGAGATTCCCCAGGTCAGGATTCCCGTACATTTTTTATAACAGCCCAAAGACCCTAAGAATATATCCTAGGTCAGCTTTGACCAAAGTTCTAATACTTAACATGACGATAGTGTGTACCCTCCGGAGTGTATCCCTCCAATTTATTGTGTTTCCATGAGCTTTTAGAGATGCTTTAATCTGTCTATGGAATCATTGGACTATTCCATTGACTTGAGGGTTGTAAGCCGTCGTCCGTTATCTTTGAGAGCCAATATTCATTCATATCCGTCAGTTCTTGAAATAACTCCTATTTAAAATTTGCTCCGCGATCAGAAGTTATATTTAACGGCACACCATTTCTAGAAATATGATTTTTTACGAAAGCTCTTGCAACTGCTTCAGCTGTTTCATCTTTTAAAGAAATGTCTGCAGGCTATCGGGTGAAACGATCAATGGTCAATATTTCAATCAATGGTTAATATTTAAGACCTACTAAATCGATTTGAATATGCTCAAATATGGGTGTGGGAACAGATTCCTTCCAAATTCCAAATGATTTTGATGGCAAAAGTGGATCTTAGATATAGTAAGGTTGTCTTAGACCACATTCCTACGTCAACACTCATCGATGGCCAGAAGTATCGTTTTGTGACCATTTTTCGCGATACTCTAATTTCCCACACAGGAAAGGTTTTGCAGCAAATTGGAAATTTTTCGTCTTAGGGGCTCAGATATGTAAGGATGGAATGCGTTAGTCAAAGTGTCGCACCAAATCGGTTTACTCGAATGACTGGTTTAGGTAGACTTTAACTGTCGTCCAGATCCTACAACTTTTGAACTTTGTATGAAAGTGGTAAGTTCTGTACCGGGCTCTTAAAGTTCGAAGAATTTATCAACATCAAGACCAGTAAAATTGATCCCAATTGTGTGTCTAGGTGAAGTGCCTCTCAAACTGTTCTTTAACATTTTAGCATTCTCTAGAATGGAAAGGGTTCCGTGTACACTAGTAAAGAGACGTCATTCTTGGAGGTTGCCAAGTGCTAGACCTTTTTTTATGGCCCCGCTGATCAGCCACGCTGATCTTTGGCATGAGAAATACTTGCTATGCAACAGCAAGTAGATCAGCGTTGGGGACTAGCTGTGTGCTCTTCGTTAGTTGGTGAATGAATATTTATTGTTTACTTCATATAACTAAAAATGCAATACCAAAACAAACCATTAGCTTTTCAATAATACCGCCAACTTTTCTACAAATTTCTTATAATTTCAATGTATATAACACCAGAAAAAAAATTTAGAAAGTTTGAAATCATTTCGATCAATTTTCTAATCAAATCAAATTATCGTGATCGTAATCTTTTAGTGTGAGAACAAAACAAAAGGATTCGACTCAACAACTGTGACGATTAAATAAATCCAATATTTTTATTTAATTTCAAATCAAACTAACTTCACACCAGTCACACATTCAATTAAATTAAATTAAAAAAAATTATAATCATGAATACAACAAAACAAAGAGGGAAAATAACACAACATGATATTATTTCAATCGTCATTATCACCATGTTTCCTTATATAATTTCCTTTAGGATGTTTCTTTCGTCTTTCAAATAATTTGATTAATGACTTTAAACCATTAAAAATAAAAAAAATTATTTAATTTTTTAAATTTCAGACAAATTAAATTTTGATTATTTTGATAATTTTTTTTCATTATATTTTAAAAATTGATTTCAATGGAATTCATTGTTGTCTAATTAAAATGCATTTTATTAATTACCTCAGATCTTTGCGTTGGTTATGTCGGTTGGTATCAAAATCATTTGTGTTCGTTAAAAAATTTGAATCAATTTAATAAAAATTTATGGTAAAGGAAATTCTTATTCATCTATCGAAATTATTTTTTGTTTTGGTAGCCGAAAACTTTTGGTAAAATATTTTCAGATTGCATGCAAGTGCGGTATCATTGTTGTTGTTTTACATAGGCTGGAATAAGTGCAACGACCCTTTTAAATAAAAAATAAATTAAAAGGTAGACGTTACGTTTTTTAAAGGTTTTATGTTTCTTTGATTGTTATCTGCAATTGTGTTTTTTTATGTTAACATGTAAATCAAGTGTAAAAACATGTTAGTTACCATTAACACATAATTTTTATCCGATCAACCTTTACTCACGGTAATATATGCTTTCAAAATATTAAAAAAAAACTTCAAAACTAAGAGCCTATTGCTTTTCTAGTAAAAATGTTTGGTAGTTAACAGATGGTTTGTTTTGTGAGTAGATCAGTGTCTTTGATTCTGATTTTTGGTCCTTCGAGCCGGATTAAGTATATTTCACAAAAAACCCAAAAAACTTAGTCGTCAACATATGTAAGTCAAATAAACAATTGTTATTCTAACAGTTTCTAAAATTTGTATTGAAAATAGGAATGAAATATATGAACTTTGATCTTTAATTAATATTTCGAACAATTAATAGTTTTAAGATTTCTTATATTATTTGTTTGGTTAATAATATAACGGGTTTCGTTTTGTTCTGCATTATAATTAGTTGCAGATTAATAATGTGTAAATTACCATAGAGTCGAAAACTATACTGTGAGTTTATTAAACCGTTACTGATTTGGAACATTTTTGGTGCGAAATTTTTAATTAAAATGCTGAAAGACAAAGCGAGTGTTTTTTCGCAAATTTAAATAATAAACATTAAATTTAATTTATTTTCTTAAATTGAATTCTGTTAATATATCTAGTGTTTCATTGAATACGTAATTATCTCGTTTGAAGATTCTCTCGGAAACTCTACACCACACCACTATCACTGAACTAGGCTTCCTTGTATTCAGATCCTAGATTTTTCCGGTAATCTTTGCAAGTGGCAATCATTGAGTGAACTTTTTGTAAAACTGTGAGGTTATCACATAAATACAAAATTTTTAATTTCTAGCGTGTGTGTCTCTCGTTGCCTCGGTTAGGGCACGAGGTCTCAAGTACGAACCAGTACTAACAGATCGTTGAATTAACCATCGACCTGATCAATAGCCCAGATACTCGTTTGCAGTGAGGAAACAGCCTTAGATTCCAACTGTTATACCGTGGTCTCAGAACGCTGCATCTCCAAAGACTTGCTGACTTACGATTCCGACTGCACTAAGAACCATGTGTGACACGTCCCGAAGATTTTCATTAGCCTCCTTAGTAGATGTGGAGTTACTATTTTATCTGTTTCTGTGTTAACGTTTTAAAATTTCGTAATGTTTGTTTGTGTATTTATGTGCGTTTGTGTTTTTATTTTTTTGTTTTTTTTTTTTTTGTAATTTTTTCCACATTTATTCCACGAGAATGATCGAAAAGAGGTTGACTAAACCCTGAATTGTGCACCGTTTGCAACTGACGAAAACCACCATCGGCCAATCAATCACCTCAGCACGGTTGCAACACCACTGGAATAAGTCACAGTGTATGGGTCGGGGTCTCTATTTGATATTCCGAATCTACCCTGTAGCCGATCGTTTTGTTAGTAAACAATAATATAGGAACAGGAATAATGCTATCCACCACCTGCGATCCGTCTGGTAGCTTACACTCAAAGTGTCAGGAACTATAGCTTAAATAGCATTTAAAGATTATGCTTCTGAAAATTTCGCAAGGGTAATTGTCGAAAAAAATGTCAAGGAAATTGGCAAATGGCAAATTTGATCTGGCCTATCAATCACACATTAAGACATCGACATAAAATTAAGAGCTCCTTAAATCATAAACCACAGTAAAATACTTCCAAAAAACTCAGGAGAGCTCAGCGTTTTCTCCCAAAACCGACAACAAGTTTTTGTTGCGATAAATTATTTCGAAATTTCTGATACGCAGATTAACTTATATTAATTTTAATTTAAGCCTTTTACAGTAACAAAATACATTTAATAGCAATAGCAATTAATATTGTTTCTTTTTCATTTTTAGGTAAGGAAACTAAGGCACTTTGGCATTTTGGAATCAAGGGATTTTTAAAAAGAAATAAGGAAAGTTTCTTATTAATAAAAAGAAAAACAAAAATTAAGATAAGTTTAACTAAATAACTTTCTGTATTCTTACTTAAGTGACTATTTTTTTTTCAACTATTATTATATCGGATCAGTAGGGTCAATGTTTAAATTGACGCGAAAGGATGAAAATTTATTGTAATTTTTTTCTGTCAAACGACATTCCATTACAAATTTCATAAAAACTTTCCTAGAAAAACAGCTCCGATTTTAGCATCCTACGAAACCGGAATATGCTCTGAATCTTAGCAGTTGACTTGTGTTCAACGAGTATGTTCAACTGAAGACCTAGTAGACTTCAAAACACATTTTTGGGACATATATTTGGAAAACCATTTGTGAAACATTTAGCGTTTTTCTTGACATTTTTCAGTCGTTTGGACAAAGAAACCAAACTTAAATCTTACGTCATACACAATACAACTAGTTTTAAAATTCATAGTTTTCCAGCAGATCACCTATATCATGTCAATCTAGATAGAATAACATTAAAATTCTTCACAACCGATGTGGAGGTTCCTAAGGAATGCACTTTCACCAACCTTGTTTCTTGTATACATAAATGATTTACTTATCTCGAAGTTAGTAGGGTAAAGAAATATTAATTATAAATGGAGTGACAATTTCCAATAACGATAAACTATGAAGAACTGCATGAGGTTAATTTGGAACACTCCGTTCACATTCCCGTTAAACTATGTGATATCAAACAATTTAGGATTTCAGCTTGATTATCAGTAGTGATTTGCGATGATAATTCGAAAAAATTTTTGCGAAAATTTCGAAAGCTAGCTGATTGGTAATACCCAGGGGTCGAAGGCCAAGTTCTATTATCAATGCCACTTGCTTGAGAAATTTTTCATACAGCCTTGTATCGTATTTTGAGCCGATTTTTGAAGTAGTGCCTTCAGGTAGCATTTATATATGTCGTTGTTAGACATGTGGATGGTAGTAGATGCTCCACTTCCAGACTGTATGATTAAATTCGATCGTTTCATAATTGCCTCGTAAAGGATGGTGTGTAAACCAGTTCTTTGCATCGATCGTACTTCTTATGGCAGCCTAGCAAGTATTGACGAGTGTCATGTGCGGAAAACTTATCTGAACTTTATTATATTAAACTTAGTTTTCCCTCTTATATGGCTACTACCTACTACCTGAAATATGTGTTTTTTTAAGAAATGGTTGATTTTGTCAATTGTACCTTAATACCATTACATTTTAGTCGTTGTAGCCGGAATGTACCTGAATTTGGTCGTGCTTGTGATACTTGTAGTCGCTGTATTGATGTTATTGGCTGTGTTGGAGCTGGAAGGTACAATAAAGTTTGTGTTTCATTATTTATAGTTTTATTATTTATAGAGCATAAATAGACAAAATTCATTACAGTCTCTTACGAATTATGTTTTTGCAAATTATGCATATTGTATGTAACTCTGGGTGAATTTCTATTCCCGATATTCAAAGAAGAATACGGAACTATTTTACTAAACAAGAATGCACCTTGACGAAAATAGTTTTGGACGGTATGGTATTGTGATTATTGACCACCGTTGGTCGGGAAGTTTTTGATGGTTTTGATGCTGAAAGTTTCTCGTCTTATGATTCGCCATAAATTAGTCTACCTACAGTTCGAGCGAATTATAAATAAAAAAGAAAAACTTTACAGAAACAGGTTTTGTTAAATTCACGCTTAATCAATTATTTTCTCTTTAGTGATTACTATTGCTGTCAGACTGTAGCCATTATGGTATTGAATAACAATCTTGTGTTATCGAGAATTAGATGATTAACCTTCTCTCGTATCTAATGAATGATCTTCAATTAATTCAGAGTTGTGATATAATATCATTCAGGTGGGAAAATTATAAACGTCTTGGTTCTTTTGGTGGAATTTGAATAGGATCATGTGTATAGAACCAACATTAATTCACCAAGTAGTATCTTTTTTTTACTTTGTTGCATCAGCTATATAAAATCTCCATATAATTGAATGCTCTACCAGTTCAAGAATAAATTTAACTTTAAGTTTAAAATGGAGCCAATATATTAAATTCTTCTAGATGATCTTTGCCTGCTACGGTTCTCTGGTTCCCACCTGTCTTAGACAATGCAAGGTAATTTTACCAAATTAAAAGCTTGAAATGTTCTCAGTCTTAGAATGCAGAAGTTATTTTTTGCCTTCGTTTACCAATCTTTCGCATCTATTATTAAGTTTTGGGTATCTGCCAACGCGATATATTTCTTGACATCTTGCATAGCGTTCGTATCAACGAAGAATCAACCTAGCCTTGTGAGGGAGATGTCTTTTTATTTACATGCTCAAGTTTGCATATCTAACACACCATTCAGTATGATAACATCGAGTTGAGTTGTCTGATTGCTTGTCATCAGAATCTATCATAATTTCTCTGAAGCTGAAGTGAATTTCTAAAGCATCCTCGAACTTGACCAGATCTTGTGTCTTTCACATTGTATGAGAGTAATCACACAGGATTGCTACATGTATAGCTTTAATTGCAGCTGCATAGCTGGCTCTGGGATTTAATTGTTGATTTTTATATTACAATATACTAAGCTGGTGTTTTTGGCCTTCTTGGTTGCGTTTTCTATGTGGTTGTGGACGGAGGCATTTTTGTGAGAAATCAAAATGGCCGTATTAGACTTGAAGTTCTGATGTCACGCCTCAGTTGGTTTTTCAGCTGGTTGGTTTTGGCAATCACTGTAATGGTAATGGTGGGCATCTTATACTGGTCATTTGTATTTTGCGGCAATTGAAATGTTGATATTCATGAATGATATTCATACGATCTATAATCTATATCTCCACTTTCGCCTAGCTTGTGCATCACTATTAACAGATTCAACAACCCTTAGAAAGCAATTTATGTCTAATGTAGACATACTTTCACCTTCGTACGTTTCTTTACACTTACTTAAGAGTATTCGTTAGTTACAGAAACACGATTTTAGTACATTATCGTTTCATAAATGCATATAGGCGGGTTTTTAAGAATTCCAACTCTTTTTTGTTAAGAAAACTGTTTGCTTTGTTTCAAAAAATGTTTCCGCTATCAGCTGCCCATGTTCGCATTTTTGTTGATTTAAAATATGATAATAACTTAAAAAATGGATCACAAAATTCCACCCAACACAGCTGTCAAAAGTCAAGTTAAATAAAAGTGTGTTAAAAAAGATTTTAACTATAAAAATACGAAAACCGTAAATCCACTCTTTTGTAACTCATAGAGGTATTTTCACACAGCTATAATATAGTCTAAAATGAGTCGCCTTTGGTAAATTTTTAACCTATGGTAAATCTTTTGAGTTGAACAAAAGTTAGTACTCATGTATCATTCCACCAATGTCAGAGCATAAGAAATATTTTCACACTTGAATATTCTCCAAGATTTTGCACTTTTATTCTTCTGATTTTAAGCTTTAGATTTAATTGAAATGTTTCTATGTTTATTATATGCAAACATACATATTTACATCTTGCTTTTTGACTAGTTTTTTAATACGCGTAGATCACACTATATGACCGTTTATCACGACTTCAACTTTTATTTCTTACTAAGTTTCCTTTTTTTAAGTTTATGTAAATACCGACCATTAATTAAGTACATATATAAAAAGAAACCCATTTCTTGCAACTAAGGGAGAAAGTATTTTTGTACGAATACGACACACCAAAAACAAAATTAACAATAGTACTCATAGTAACATTTAATTCAATAATAAACAAACAACAGGAATTAAATGGTAAAACTTTAAGTAACTAACTGCTAAACAGGATCTTGAATTTTAAAGAGAAAAATTTAATTTGTCACTTTTTGTCACGATTTTTTACAATTTTTCATTTAAAGTGAAAGAAGGAAATAATAAATGGACGAAAAGTAGGAGTAAGTAAAAAAAATCGAAATGTTTGAATAATTCGTTTAATTTTTCAATTCACATGGGTGTGTTTTCGTCAACGTTATAAGAATAGCTCTCAACGTGTTTTTATTAAAAATTACTTGAAATTAAAATTTTAAGTTGTAGACATTGTTTTGTATAACGATTTAATTAGTTAAGAGTGGGTCGGTCGGTGCTTGATTGTTTCATATTTGTGGCTTAGAAAAGTTTAACGATATGATAATGTGTCAATCTAAATAAGGACAAAAGTATCGATAAAACCCAAATTTGCCGAACAGAGAAAATTCACTTCAATCAAAGAATAAGCTGTTGGCTTTGCATTGATCAATCGTACATAAAAACTTGATGTATGTCTAGTGACTTTGAAAAAACACACTAAAAACTTACTGTGTTCTGGAAAAACAAACCATTTAAATTTGGGGCATTTTCTTGTTGAAAGCGATTTTCAATTTTTGTTTGGTTCTGAAAAGTAAGACAATTATCCCGTCAACGAAAAAGAATGTTTTAATCAATGAGTCTTTTGTATGTCTATTTTTCCATGGGTTGGCAATTGGCATTATCAACAAAGTTCCATTTTTCAAGTGTACGCAAACTGGAGTAAAGTGCGTGCACCGAATCTTTCTTGTCACAATAACCTATATTTCGGCTCTCTTATCTTCACTTATCTTCACTGTGACCGCATAATCACTGTGCCAATCAAATGATCAATAGTTTGTTACAGTGTGACTATTTGAAGCTATTCGTATAGCTTAGTTGTTTGATGTAATGTACAGTTTGGCTTTTCTCAGACTCCTTTTTACATTTTAAAGAGCACACACCTGAATAAGTCTTCGGTTGATGGGTCAAAAAAGAGGTCATTAATTTTCCCGAAGAGTGTTTGTCCCATATAACTGGCTTTCTTTGCTTTTCGTCTTTTCGAGCTTTTCTGCCCACTACCCTAGATTGCCAATTAATAGCAACCATATATTCTCCAAAAATCTCTAAATATGGAGAAGGTTCAATGTTTGCAAGTCATTTTTTCGTCAATATATAACTGTCATTCTCGTCTGCATATAATAACTGCACTTGTGGATCAAAGTTGCACAGTTTTTGACAGGTGTGCTGAGGTGTGCTTCTCCAGACAGAATTTGATTCCTCCACTACAATATTGTTAACTCCTTGAGTTTTCATTCATTGAGCTTTAAACTTGTAATATTATTTCAGGTATAAAATCATCCCGACCTAATTTCATCCTTTATCTTTTCATGAATGGGTTTTGTGCCTTTTTCACAGAAGGATCATGTCCCAACAAAAAGTGTTCTTACATCTCTTTCAAACTACCTGACTTCTTAATTATGTGCAACATCTGCATAGCTGGGTATCCAGTACACTGTTACGTTGTTTCCACTATTAAGCTTGTTTAGATTCTCCTCAAAGTCTGATATTATTTTGGATGCTTGACTTTACGTCAAAATTGCAAGCCTGTTGTTTCCATCTTGTTTGCATATCTTTCAATTCAGGCAGCAATATGCGCAGGAAGATCACTTGATCACAGTGGTCTAGAGTATTGGGTTCTTAGTGCAAATTGCTCGGTTTTACAACCATCCGTGTGCTGTTTGATGCCATCATTACTGACATCATAATCATTTCGCCTTTAGATAATTCAAGTCAGGGATTCTTTTTAGCTTTTCCATACTACAAATGCTAAATTTCAGAATAGTTTACTGATTATGCTTGTTGCTTGCAAGCGAAGTGGAACAAGTTCTAACAGCACCTCTATTTAGATTGTAAGACATGTCCTTCTTGTCCATGTTATGTTCTACCGTGTCAATCAATTGCCCTTCTATAACAGTATACGACCAGCGTTAGATCGCCGAATGATCACCACCCTTAGAAAATTAGTGTTGAAAGTTTTCTAAAATTATCTCTGACTAAAATGAATATGTTTATCTGCATACCCAAGGTCTTTGACGGCTTGGTTGTCTATTATGAAGGTAATCATGGGTGATAATTTAAAAGGCTTGGCTACCGTTATTCTAGTTGTCACCACCTCATACACATACAAGTTTTTGTTGTTCTGGCATCATTTTGTAGAGAAATACTGTCCCCTCTCTCCCTACGAAAATGTTTTTGTTGTTCACCCCTTTCCTCTTCCCGTTCTTTACAGGTGTTAACTAGCCTGAAAAGCCAATTGTTTCCAGAGTCCCTATATGGTTGCCAATCGCCGTTCGAATCATCAACTCTACCGTTTTTAACATTAATTATGCCACACTATTGAGTGCACGAGACTTCGGCTGAGTGTTATCTTTCTATCACAGTTTTGGAATGTACATAACTTTAACCGTCTGTGAATTTTCTGTAATATGCCCAAGAGTGGTTTTTAAAATGTTTAAGCTGTGCAGTAAAAGCGATTTATGTTTGTTTCAATTGCAGGCTGGAATAATTCCGCCCATCTCTCGTAAAATATATGCCTAAAAGGAAGGAATCCATTGTCCACAAAAACGTTCTGACGTAATTAGTGTCCCCACACCTATTTAAGTCTCTGTGCCTGGTATATTCCTTATGCCATTCAAACCCACTACGCTTGCACTAATTCTAATTGGAAATAGTATTCTAGCTATTTGCTGCCAGTTCTCCGAGACAGTCTTTTGAGCGAACCGCATTTTGCATCGTATTTTATCAGAGTCTACAGATAGGGTTGGAGAGATATTGGCAAAAATGGTTCTAAAAATACTTCTCTTGGGTATTCTAATTTCCTTAATATATTTGATAAGTACCCTCGTATAGTGTGTCCAGTTGCCGGATTGTTTAGTCCAAGAGCCAATCCAAGAGTCACTGTGCTTGTATTCTTAATTTTGACAACTATTTGGTACATCAAATCATACCCGGCTTTCTCTGTTACGTTAAAGCTGGTGCCAGCATGATGTAGTGTTCAATTGTCCCACTCCTTGATACTGGTGGTAAGTCATCTCTACGTGTCCTCAAATAAGTCTGACACTGTCCGAAAATAAAGTAATATCCCTTGCGATCTGTTTATTTGGGAAGAATTGTTCTCTGATCCAACAAGGAGAGTTCGTTTGAGATGCTATAGTTCTTTATGAACTGTTCTACAGTCAAACTTTATGCCGTATTTATTTAAAAATGAATCATTCAAAAATACTGGAATTGGAAACAGAGTCTTGAAAAACAGAGAAGGACCAATATTTGAGGAATGTATGTTGAGGTCCATCACTCTAAAAATTCAATTCTGTTCGAATAGCTCAGTAATGATGACTATAAAGTAAAGTCGCTCATTCAGATGATCGGGCTAGTAATTAATGGAAACAAATGGTCCTTAGCATTTTTAAAATTTAAAATTAAATACAATTAACTCAGTTATTGTGGTGATAAGATTAGATAAATCTTTTTATTTATTAGTTAAGATGAAATTCTGAACTTGTTATCTATGGCTAGAAAATAAAATATACATGCTTATACTATGATGGAAATAAAACAAAGAAAATTTTATTAAAAAACAAGGGTTACTAGAATTTGAGTTTTTTGTTGTTCTCCATATAGTGTCACAAAACTGTTTTATTTAATGTGTAAAATTCAAGCTTTTGGTGGAAAGAATAGAAAAACAAATAAAGTGGCGAATTGGTCAGGTATACTATTTAAGATACCACTACTTGTTATACTTCTACAATCCTGACGCACTGAGGATACGCACGCCTTGAGTTGGTGCGGACCAGTCTCATTATGTGGGTTCGGTAAATTTTATCCTCAACTCTCTTCTAATGCTAAAATGCACGCGATAAGTTTTAAAAGGGGAGTGAATCAAAGGTGCAAAGAAAATGGACTCTAGGGACATCAAAAAAATTTATTGAAGGACAAAAACCATTACCACTAATCACTACTACATCCATTATGATTATTTTAAAATTTTAATAAAAAAATTTCACTTAAACCATGATTCGATTCTTCATACTGAGTTAAATCTAACCCCTCATATCAAAAACAAAATTATGCAGGAGTCGATTGAATAAGGTCATTCAAATAAAGAAATAAAAATTTTCGCTCCATCAAAACAAACAGATGGTTGTTGAATAGTGTTATAAATCAAATCAAAATGAATAGTTGATTGTTAACTATTATCGTAATACAAAACAATTAACGCTTTAGGTAATGATTTTTTTGGAAAATTTCCGGTACAGTTATCGAACCCATCGTTTTTTCGGCTCTTATCATTGACAAAACCTATTTTTAGAAACAAACAAATTTAAAAATTGGGCCAATGACTTACTAGTCGGTTTTATCGGTTGTGACGTGAGGGTTGGCTGGATGACTGGCAGTCGGACTTGTTTTTTACTTGTTTAGAATCGTTAGGACCTAAATTGTAGATAAATGCCAAAAATAGGGGGCAACATTTTAATATTTGGCTCGAGATTTTAATACTTAGGTTTTTGAGACGGAAATAACTAAGTATTTGAAATTTTTCTTAACAAGACGTTCAACATTTACTCACTTTTTCGAGTGAGTTAACAGAAATTTTAATGCTGGCATCCTTGTAGTTACTTCAATATTACACGATGACCGATATTGTGTAGACTTTTATATGCTATCTCTTAAAGCATAAAAGATATTGTTTCGAAAACGAATCAAAACCACGAATTGACACACTTGAAATTTCAAATTGCTCCACCAGTTTACAGAAGTCAAAGTTCTGAAAGTGATAGGTATATCATACTGCGAAAAAGCAGAAGAATGTGATTTCAAGACGAAGGAAACCCTATTTCAAAGATATGCGTTCCTAGTAACAATGCCTTGTGGTTGGTTCTCAAACATTGGTTCCTCTACTTTTTCCGTTTTATATCGACAATAAAAAAGCAAAAATTTTATTTTCAATGGTATGCTATTTTCAATTAATTTTATATTTTTAAACGTAACTCTTTTTGTCTGTCTACGCGTAGCTTAGTAGATAACGAATGATGCTCTTAAGCTTAGGTGTGGGTTCAACCAAAATCCCCTATATAGAAGCCTGATTCATGTTTTAGCACAGTAAAAATCGTGAACTTGTAGCGCCATTTTGGAAAATTCCAAAAAATCGCCATAACGCCCATAACGCCATCTGGAAAAATAAAACTCCATATTAAAAAATTCAAAAAAATTTAATCAAAAACACTAATCCAATTTCTTGCATATGGCAATGGTCATTATTTATTGCAAATGGCATGAATCAGTAGGGCTATGATTAAGGAGGTTTTGGTTCGATCATTCTTTTAATCTAAAATTGTTTGTTTTAGTAGTTCATTATCTTAAGAAATGAACACTGAACGAAATATAATAATTGTCTCTGGTCGTCCCTTTCTTGTAACGTTTAATATTTTTTAATCTCACTCAAATTTCAATAAATTTTGTATTTTACCTATCCACTTTAAAACATAGTTGCTTCTTTTTTGACATATAATCAAAGCGGCTGTAAAGAAACGCCATTTTTATTTCTACGACGGCAGTGAAATAATTTCACATTTTTACGGTGGCAGAAAAAGTCGTCATTTTTCCATATTTTTACAATATGTAACATAATGTCAATCTCTTCTTACTTGACGCAAATAACATAGTTAATAAGTTTTTACAAATTTAAATGTTTGTTTTCTTTTTTGGAAGTATGACTATGACGATAAAAAATCATATTTATAAAAATTTTGTTGTATTAATTTTATGTTTTAAAAATTTAAAAATAGTGTATTTAATTAGGAGCTAAAGCGACTTTTTGTGTATCGTCAATTGTCAAACTATAGACTCAACACAAAAAGTAACACTTTAGCTCCTAATTAAATAATATACTATTGCTAAAGTTGTTTTAGTTGTAATACACTTTTAAAAATAATTTAATGTGCAATCTTCAGAAAATTGAAACTTTGATATTATATTTGTATAATGCGCATTCTAACACAATGCAAGAAACAATAACAATTTTTATTCGCAAATTATCATAAATACTTTCTACACAGTTTAACAAGATTTTATATGTTGTATATATATGCATAAAATTCAATATAATTTTAACCTTTGTAGTAATGCTTCTGCAGGCTAGAAATACAATTAACATGAAAATAAAACAAATTATCAATCCATTGAAAATTATAAAAATTGAAATTGAAACGTACGTAGGTCGTTAAAAGCTTTAGCTTTATTACATATTTTAACTTTATTACATATCATAAATTTGGACGTTAAATTTAAAATAAAAAATTGATAGATAAAAGGTCATAAATTGGTCACTTTCGATTCTGAGAAATCTGCTCAAAACCTTAACCATTTAATTTTTAAGTTAAATGCCATCCAACCAAGAAAACAATATAATTTCATTTTTGATAAATGATTTTACTTCTCGAAATAATAAAAAATGATATATTTTTGTAATTAAGTTTTTGTTTCTATACTGCATGTAACAACCGATTTCTGATATATAAAATATAAAAAGCAATATTTTGACAGGTCACATGTGCGACCTGGATATATTTAAAAAGAAAATTTTTTTATAGGAAACATGACAACAATAAGAAAAGTTCAATCAAAAAATAAAAACTAAAACAGGAAGAAAAGGAAAATGAAAGATTTTTCAGTTTTCTTTAAAAAGAAATACTGTAATTTATTTTAAAGAAAGGGAATGTTGTAATGTAATTGTGTTTAGAGGAAAACATTAACTTTATATTACAAAAAGAAATGATTTATCAATCAATAGGATTAAGGATTTTTGAAGAGAAATTAAAGCTAGTTGATTTATCTTGTACATCATTAATAATGGAATCAATTTTTATTGAGAGGGTTGATTTTTAAAAAGTGGGGTACCCGATGGTTTCAATATGTGTGCAGTTTTTTGTAGTTTTTTGTATATGAGGTTTAACTTTTAATCTTAAAAATCGATAAAAGATATCACTTGAAGTGTTTTGATAAAAAATCGACGAATCGAATCTTGGTGAGATTTTAGTACAGATATACGAGACAATGGCAGTGGAAATGGCAGTTTTGAATTTTCTTAAAGTTCAAATTGTTTAAAATTATGAAGCGTAAAATTAATTAAATATGATATTAGCAGAAACAAAATGAACAAAATAGAGTTCAGTATACAACTACTTAGGGATATGACTACTGAATCTCAAGGAACTTTTTCAAGAGAAAAATTTGCGAGAAAAAATATTTAACTGCGATTCGCTAACGACTGCCGAAATAACTGACAAAATTCTTACAACTGCTAATTTTTCTCACTTTGGCTTTAAGTTTGCTGGGATACAATAGGATAACAATTCACTAAAATATACCATGCGGTGCAAATCCCTAATCAACGATATAACAGAATCACATAATTTTTATTTCAGAATCAATTTATAAATTTTCTTGCACGCACTGGAGCTTATTTTTCTCCCATTGCTATTAAAGCGTTTACAGAATAAAGTCTTGTGTGTCTACCGCAACCGGGATGATAATCCGTATGTCTGAATTAGAACTTAACAAAAATATTGAGTGTGTCGCCTCTTTTATCTTTACCATTCTTGCTACATCTGACACATCTATATTATATTAGGTGCTGACTGTCTGTAAATACTCCAATTTAACAAAACTAACGAATCTAAAACTCTTTTCTTAATGCTAAATAGGTTGAATGCCATTTTTACATCCACTCGGCCTAACGTAATGGTGAACACAGTGAGAAACGAAAAATTATCAATGTGAAATCATTTTTTATTTAAAAAGTAGTCACTGGGGAGGCCCTATATGGCAATATTGAATCTGGATCTGACTGATTTTACCTTCACTTTTGCTTCTTTTTTATTACAAAAGAATATAAAAAACAGCTTTTCAATATCAATAAAGATTACGGTTAAAATAAAATTCTGGCGATATTACAACAAATGTTTACAAAATTTTATACAATATTTAAACATTTTTTTATATGTACATATTTGCAAAATGATTGATTGCCATCTAACGTTAACTGTAGGCAATATATGTTTCTAATTCTGAATGTACATTTGTTAATATGTGTGTAAATTTTTGTTGGGGAAATAGAAAGAAAGTAACAAGAGACATTATTTTTGAAGGAAAGGAAAATGTTTATTTTGTTTTTTTTATTCAAATGAAACTATTTTGACCTCACGTGATGAGAATGTTTGTGAGTTATTGGGCGTGTATAAGACCAACGTATATTTAAAAGGAAGTAGAAATATGAAAGGCGCGCTATAAAAATTCGATCTTTTGGTGTAATTGATAGATATTGTATTCTGATTATATTTTGATTATATTTTAAATGATTCAGATAATAAAATTTTTTGATAATAGTAGGGTATTATATTTTGTAATAATTTGCTTTACTAATCATAAACAAAGCATCAGAAGTAAAAATATAAATTTTCAATATTTGTTTGTTTTCCCAAGAACTAATTGTTACATATTTAATTATTGTATTTTGTAAAATTGTGAAATTCTGATAAGTATTATGTTATTTTAAGTAGTTTTATAAAAAACTAGTAGGGTAGGGTGTTGGCGTCTTGGCGACCACGCCAAGAACTTCCCGTTAAGTTAAATAGGTAACATAAAGATATTTTCTTAAAACTTTAATAAATTGAAATTCTCTTTCTAAGAATTGCAATTAATCGTCATTTTTTCATCTTTTGGTTACACTGGAAAGAAGATTTTCATTGCACCATATACTTAAAAAAAACTAGCGGTGGAGTCTACTTAAAGTCTACTTTGTCAACGTTGCTATTTTTTATTATTTATTTAAAATCCTCCCCGACTCCTTTGCCAAATTTTGAAAATAACTGATTCAAAATAGCACATTTTCCATATTCAAATAAAACCTAATGCGTTTGCGGCTCATTTTTTTTCAAACGTTTTATCAAGTTCTCATGCGTTTGCGTAATGAAAATAACGCCTATTTTTCAAATTTTCTTAAAAAAACTCAAAAAGTAAGATAGCAATTGTTTATACAAATGTCATTATAAATGGCTGACATGATGACAAACAAAATGGGAGGTAAATGATCTTGTTAGCATTATTTATTCTTTTTGGAAACCCCTAAAAAATAAATGAACTGATTTCATTAGAAAAGGACTGGGCTGTAAGTTACGCCAAGATATATCGATTGTGACCATTGAAGTTGAAGTTGGATCATCCTTTGTTGAGAGAGCGTTGGACAAATGTTTGTCCACATACGATGATACACACGCACATACCCACACACACATACATACTGCCAGCTGAAAATAGCCTAAACAGCTTCAGGAGGTCCTGAAACGTAAAGATATTATAAAAATTTCGATTTCGAAAATCGACCCAAAAACAATAACTTCTCATATCGGGAAGTTAATAAACAGTTGACCAGGCAATCTACTCTCCAGCCTCTGACCTTTTTGTCAAATTTAGAAAATAACTCAGGTTTTTGATATTCAAGTAAGCTCGGATGCGTTTGCAGCTCATTTACATACAAAAGTTTCATCCAGATATCATGCGTTTGCATAAAGAAAATAACACGTAGTTTTTTCACATTTTGTTAAAAATTTCAAAAACTAAGATAGCAATTGTTTATACAAATGTCATTATAAATGTCTGACATGATGACAAACAATATGGAAGCTTCATGATCTGGATAGCATTATTTATGAATCTTATGATATTTGCAAGAGATTATTTTCAGTTTTTTGGAAACCACTAAAAAACATGTGATATAATTTCGCTAGAAAAGGACTGGGTTCTAAGTTACGACAAGATACATCGATTGCTACCGTTTTCGTTAAAATCGACCCATCCGTTGTTGAGAAAGCGTTGGGCAAAAATTCTCAACACAGCGATATACACATACATACATACACACACACACACATACAGACTGCCAGCTAAAAATAGTCTAAACAGCTTAAGGAGGTCATGAAACGTAAAGATATCAAAAAAATTCCGATTTCGAAAATCGACCCAAAAACAATAACTTCCCATATCGGGAAGTTTTATGCTGGGGATTCCATGCTAACCCGTAGACTAAAGCCTATTGGGCAGACTTTCTTCCAGTTAGAGGTTTAAGTAAAAACTAAACTTTAACTTTTACATAAGTTTTATTAATTGATTTCTAATTACAATTTTCGTTTTATTTATACTAAAAATTAGCATATGATTTCTCAACTTATTTTCTATAAAATCCCCTCCCAGATTTATCGTTATTTTAATAAATTAATAGATCATCCAATTGACGATCGATTTATTATGTAAAGGTAATATCGGTCAATTATATATGGAATAGATATATTTACCTTATTCTGCAGAACATATATTTATATTCGTAATTTTAATATTATTTCATTTTTGAAATACTATAGGTAGTAGTCATCAAATTTAATAAAATGTTATATAAGTTATGTTTCATCGTTTAAAATATATTGTGAGAATTTTGGATATACGAGCTAAGTTGCATATACTTAGTTTGTCCTATATTATTTGTTATTTGTTTTGAATGGAAAGAATAACATATATATTGTATGTTAATTAGATTAGTCATACATATGTTACAGTAAGAATGATATTTTATTATTTCCACTCCTGCATGTGGGCCTGTTATATATATTTTTTAAGTTACTCGCTCTGAAAGAACGGAGTAAAGGAGTGATATAAGGAACGTTTGAAACTCGGTTTTTTACAACTCTTAAAGGCTCTAATGTTTTAGAAGTACCAAACCCAGTCGAACAGTTTAAAAAACTGAATGCATTGTTCCCTAAACTCTTCAAGATCACCTCAACCATTTAAAAACTATATAAATGCATCTTTAATAAAACCTAAGTTGACTTTTTTTTTTAAGGCGTTCATGCTCCATGTAGGAGCGTTGCCAGGCTAATCAGCTTTGAATATTCACCACGGTCATTCGCAACAGCGACATAATTACCATGGCAGCCGATTTTTTTAAGGTCGTTTATTACGTCAGTCTCCCATTGTAGTCGTGGTCTACGTCGTGGTCGCCCACTCCCTGTGGTACTAACTTATTACTTATTTTAGTACACTGAAAAAAATTTTAAGTAATGTATACAAAAAATGTGGTATATTTGACTAGATAATTGTCAATAGTAGCTCAACCATAAAATGGTAAAAGTAATTCAATCATTTTCATAAAACTGACAAATCTGTTTGTTTAACTATACAAAATATATTGTCAATTTAAAAAACATTTTGTTGCATTTGGGAAAAAACATTTTGTTTGATTGTAGTTAGTCAGTCGAACAAAACCTTTTTGTCAAAGTATAAAAAAAATTGTACAATTGATACCCATAGTAGTTCTATTCGAGCAATATTTGTGATAATTCTACAAAGTATTCGATCCTTTTTACAAATCCGTTGTCAGCTCAGTATGTCTTGTAGTACATTTGCCAATAGTTTTATCAGATCTTCCGTTTTTTTTATCAGATCTACCGATTTGTTACAAGATGTTCTGTTCAAATTACCAGAAATTTGGTCAAATAAATGAAATATTTTGTCACATCTAGCTTAGATTTAGGTGTTTCAATTAACTGTTTTGTAGACCGTGTTGTTATATAGAGCATATTTTTAGTCATATTAATCAGTTATTTGGTCAATTCTATTAGTTGTTTATTGGAATGGAAAAGTTGTCAGATTATTTGTACTAAATGTTTAGTTCGTTTTATTAAATATTTTGTTATTACTATTAACTATTTGACGTACTTCACTAAATATTTTGTATATTTTAACAAATATTATACTTAATTTAAAAGCTTTTTAAGCTGCATTTGAAACGATAACTTAATTGATACTTATTTTGAAGGCTTATTTATTTGCTATCATTTTAAAATGTTAAAAATATTAAATAAAGCTTTTAAATTAAATGTAATATTTGTCAAAACATACAAAATATTTAGTAAAGTACATTTATTTACATACAAATTTATCTAAGTACATTTTATTTTTATCAATGTCACAACATCATAAAGATAAAACTAGTAGTATTTTTTTCAATTGCTCGAAAATCCACTTTTCATGTCTAAAATTGTTAGTTGTTCCTAAAAGGAATACACAAAAGAATAAAAACGGAAAATCGTTTCGTTTAATTTGGGTTTATTTAAAAGTATTATACATATATATTCATTATATAATTTCAAAACATTCAAATTCAGTTTTTCTTCATATATTAGATTGAAGCATATTTTTTATTCTTCATTCGATCATTCAATTTCTAAAAAATAGTTTACCACGGTATTGATTAGAATTTCTCTGATGGACTCTTGTAACCTTTAATTTGCTTGGTAATATTCTAAAATCCTTTTTGATTGAGAACATTCGTTTAACATCCAGGAGACTTAAATCTGAGTTTTGTGCAGTAACAAATGATGAAGTTATGGTATTCGCTAGTGAATGCGGTAATGTTGATGATGTTGAAGCTACGTTTATTTGTGAAACCGAAAAAGTGGGACTAATATCAATTTTTTGTCTCCACAATTTGTAATGCTGATTAAAATTTATAATATCACCCATTTTAAACTGCTTAAGAAGAGTTGGTATTACTTCGCTTTCCAGACGTTTTAATTGATCAACAAATATATTTTGTTCTGAAAATAGATTTATCCATAATTATTATTTTAACATTAGGTTAATTGAAGTTCACCTTTAAAGTAAGACAGCAAGTGAACTAGGTCCCAACTTTCAAGCAACGTGTTCAATTCTTGAGCCTAAGCTTCTTAATTATTAAAGATTGAAGCGCATTGAATATAATCTTCATCATCATTACTTAGATAATATGTTGTATATTCCTGACTATTATTTTCCATATCGTATTTTTGCGTGAATATTTTTATGTTTGATAGGTTATTACAACTAAGTTAAAAAATCTTTTTTAAAAATTATTTCTAATTTTGTTTTCATAAATATTAATTGTAATTTGTATGAATTACATATAAGAAATGATCTTGAAATTTAATTAAATATTAAATTAACAAAGCTATCAAATACAGATATATGTATCTACATAAATAGCTATTAAATATTTAAATATAAATTGTGATTTTTAATATTTAAAAAAATATCTTTAAATTATTATTTGCAAATTTTTTTGACAATTTAGATAATGATATAAACTTAAATTATAAAATACCTGTGCTTTAGAAGTTAATTATGTAGCATGAAGAATTAAGCATATGTATATTATATTAACCATAATTAAAATAACAAGAACCAGGCTATTCAAAATACGTTTTAAGGCAGTTTTGTTATATATGTTTTATGGTTGCCTAGCTATTACACGTAATTTTTTATATTGCTTAGCTTTGATATTTTTAATAAATCTACAGACCTTTTAGCAGAAATTAGTTTATATTTAGTGCCAGGATTTAATAAATTTGTACAAAAAAGTTTGGGAGTAATAAATAAGTAAATGTGAAAAGGAGAATTGAAAAATCAATTCAACATATATGTTTAATAGTTCTTAATAGGGGAATCTTAATTAAACAAACATATTAATATGTTATATTTAATTAATACCTTTCTTTATTTTGAATCATAAACTTCATATCTGGTAGCAATGTAACATTAAGATGTGGACTGATGAATGTTGTTATATCTTTTAAAAATTATTGCTTACATATCGATGGATTCACCCAATATGATGAGAAATGTTTAGAGTATGAGAATACTTCTATTTCTTGACAAAGAATCAATGTTTCCAAATTAAGAAACATTACAATTTGTTCAATTTTGTAGAACCGAATTTTATCAGTAAAAGCGGATAAGAAAAGTTCTTTTTTATATAATTTGCCATTAAATTGAGCTTCACTATAAAAAGTAATGTGATCCAAGATATCCCAAGATGTTGACTTATTTCAATCAAAATTTGTAATTTTTGTTCTTCAATCTTTTTATCTACAACAAGTTTGAGTTTAGGTCCACTATTTATGAACAACGCAAATTGTAATTGACTCTTCTTAGCCAACGATAAACATATGTTTTTTCTTGAAGTAATTGAGCGAGCATATGTCTTAAATGGTTCTTGTTTGGATTCATATCTAAATGGCCAGTAATACCCCGGTGGACCTGAATGCTCAATAACGTCAAGGTAATGCAATAAAAAATGGTGTTTGGGTTTCAAGGTATCATTGAAATAGTTGACATAGTCTGAACAAAGTAGTTTTATATACGTTTTCGAACTATTTCACTTTATTTTAAATTATAATTTTACAGCATTAAAAATATAGCGTCTTTAATAGAACCAACTAAGAATTAAAGAATTATTAAAATCACACGTATGCTTAAATAAATTGTTAGACAAATAATTTTGTATATGCTATCATTTCTTGATGAATTCTATCTTTCTTGAACATACAAACAACAAAATATTTACTCTATTTCATCAAAGTTTGTTGCTTAAATCCACAAAAAATTCTTGTGCATAGGATTAAAAATATTTTAAATTCTTCATTAAATGATTGTACCAGCGACTAATTATTTTTAGAATCTACCAAGACTTTTCAGGTTTAATAAACCATCAATTCTAGTACCACTATCAAAATATTTGTTATTTCTACGCTATCTGTGTTAACCGATGACAAAACACTTTTAAATTCAACCACATAGGCTTACAGTCAAATTTATTAACAATGCTAGTACCGATAACAAAAAGTTGGTAGTTACTTTCAAATTTTTGTTTGTATAATCTTCTGTAATTGTTTTGTAAAATTGACAGAATGATTGTCAAGGTTTGACAACAGCTTTGTCTATTTTACTTAATTTTAATTTATGTTACAAAACACAATCAACAAAATCCATATTGTAGAATAGCCCAACATATTTTTTTCAGTGTACATTTTTCTAATCATTCCAGACTGTGAATCGGCTCGTAGAACATGCCCAAACCAAGCAATCCTATTATAACGGATACAACCTATTATATCAGGACCCTCAAGAAGGTCTCTGATCTCAAAGTTATACCGGGTTCTATACTCTCCATCGTCTGTCTTAAGTGGACCAACGCTCAACTACAGATAAACGGGATTCGTCTTTTGTGTCCACGTTTGTGACCCAAACATCACAACCGGTCTAATCAATGTCTTGTATAACTTGAGCTTGGTGTTAGTTGATACATACGGTGATCTAAGGAGAGGTTTAATTGAGTAGAAAGTTCGATTACCTGCAGTGATTCGAACTTTTATATCTGTAAGTATGCTGTTGTTTGAGTCAAGCATTGATCCCAAATATTTAAAAGATTTAACTCCTTCAATTCGTTCATCGCCGCACATCAAATCTTTCTTTTCAGCATCCCTTAAAACATTAATATGATTGGTTTTATTGTATTTAATTTGCAGACCAATTTTTCTAGCACCACTCTCAAGCGACTTGAAAGTTTCACTCATAACAGCTTCACTTCAGCCGAGGATGACAACATCGTCAGCGTAAGGAATCATCTGTACTGAGTTTATTGACAAGATATTGTTATTAGTCGGTAGTTTCTTTTGACGGCCACATAATCCAAGGCTAAATTAAAAAGTATAGGAGAGATAGCATCACCTTGTCTTAAACCGGAGTCGACTTTAAAAACTTTGATATTGCGTTCTCTACTCGTACACAACATTGAGAGTTCTGTACTGTCATTTTGCATAGTGATACCCCAGTTTACCAGGGATTCCCATTGATACTAGAGCAGACCATAAAGACCCTCGTTCGAGAGAGTCGTAGGCCTGCCTGAAATCAATGAAGAGTTGGTGCACAGGTATGATGAACTCTCGACACTTTTCCAAAATCATCCTTATCGAGAAAAGTGCATCGGTAGTACCTCGGTCTTGCCGGACCACACCGATATTCTCCAAACAGTTGTTCAGCAAAAGGATTGATTCTGGATAGCAAAATGTAGGAAAAGATCTGATATGCTGTGCAGAGGAGAGCGATTCCTCTGTAGTTTGCTGTATTGTAGGCGATTACCTTTTTTATGGATTGGTATCAGCATAGCTGTGCTCCAGTCCTGTGGCATGGTTCCAGTCCTCCAGATCATTTGAACAAGTTCAAACAATCTTAAGGATAGAGTTTCGCCACCATCATTTCGGATGTTATATCGTCGATACCAGGTGCTTTATTGCATTTTAATTTTGACAGCGCCGCATCGAATTCCTCTCTGGTGGGTTCGTCTACATGTACCTTTGACGCACGAATAAGCTTTGCTCGTCGCCCGACTTGTTGCTGGTCACTTAAGTTGAGAAGATTCTCAAAATAAGTGGCCCAAGGATCTAAAATATTTTTAAGGTCTACTTGTAGCTCCCCATCTTCGTTTTGAATAGCAGTTGATCTATTTTGAGGACCCTTCTTTAAGGTTTTAACCTGTTGAAAGAAGTTACGCGATTGATGTTCCTTATTGAAGCTTTCAATCTCCTCACACTTTCTCTTCCACCATTCTCTCTTCGTTCGTCTACATAGCTTTGTAACGGCTTGTATTTCCTGTTTATAGTTATCCTTCGTGGACCTGGTGTTGCGTCCTTGTAGACACTTCAGATAGCAATCTCTTTTGTATTGAATAGCGTCAAGGCATGCTGAATCCATCCATGGCTTCTGGGAGTGGTTCTGTGGTCGTCCAAGTATTCCCTCAGCAGCGTTTAAAACAGCATCTTTGAGCAAATGCCATGACTTATCGACGTCTCCATTAATGGTTTCTGATTTTTCTAATGTTTCGGCAATATGGTTTTGATATCTCTCTTCTGTTTCAACATTCTTTAGTGATGAGATGTTAAAACGTTTCCGTTGATTGAATTTCGGAATGCTTGTGTTTGGGAACTGGAACCTTATGTTAGCACATACAAGAAAGTGGTCACTTTCAATGTATGCACCTCTAAAGGATCCCACATCCAGAACGCTCGTAAAGAAACGTGCTGTTACTAGCACGTGATCAATTTGATTTCGAGTGTTTCCATTCAGTAAGACCCAAGTCTGCTTATGAATCGATCGATGCGGAAAGAACGTGCTGGCAATTTTCAAACTATTTGGTAATGCAAACTCAGTCATTCTCTCACCATTATCATTCGAATTCAAATGTAGACTGTTGGGACCAATCACTTTCCATAAGAGATATCTCTTCCAACCTGCTCATTAAGAACCATAATGAAGTCGCGTGTTGGTGTTTTTTTCATAACCTCTTCCAGTGCTATGTAGAAATTATCCTTCTCGTCGACGGTCTTAGCTTCAGTAGGTGCATGCACGGCAATAAGAGAAATATTGTTATATGTACCGCGTAAACGTAGGTAGTTCTCACTGACCGGGATGAATCTCATCCCGACTATGCGGGCACCAACAAGAAAACCAGTTCCAAATTCTCTTCCAGAAGTATTACCACTACAGTATAGAAAGTGACAATCCAAATCTTGTTTTCCGATTATCGGCTGTCTAATTTCTTGTAGAGCAATAATATCCATTCTTTACCTCTCAGCCTCTGTTTCTAGACTTAAAAGAGCATCAGGAGCGCTCAGGCTGCGCACGTTCTACGTTCCGATTCGGCAGTCTGGTCCTTTTTCACGTCGAGGTAAAATTCTATTTTTAAATCCGGGTCTGTTACTCTGTTTCTGATTTCCAAATTTAACAAAGTTTTTTTTTCCGGGGTTAGGGTGTTAACCTTAGGCCCAATCCAACTTTTCGTTCTGCAAATTAAAGTCACCAGAAGTAACCTTTTTTCACGTTTATATAGCGAGCCGCTTGATTCAAGACAGACGCCCGCTCCAATCCGCCCCTGACATGGAGAACAGACGCTTGAGTCGCATTGGTTGTAAGGCCCCAATTTGCCATGATATAGCGTCATTGACTAAGCAGTTTTTACTCTGCTTGTCTCCAATACACCAACCCAATTCTGTCAGAATTACCCAGGCAGCACCGCGTGGACTTTTGTTGACTTTTTAGGACATCATATTGATTTAATTCAAAAAAACCTACCCTTGCACGTCTCGATGCAATTAATAGTTACGAGCGTCCCGGAACTGTAAAGCAACTCCCTTTCCTAGGTATGATAAATTTCTACCGTAGATTCTAACCACCACACTGGTGGCAATAAAGCCATTTTTAATGGCTTACTCAAAGAGTCTACGCATGTAGTTACTTAGTGACCTAAAAACTCTTACCCATCCCTTACATATTCCACAACTTGCTGTAATGGTCAAGGCTTTCGAAAAGGCATGCGGTTGTGTAAAAAAAACACACTTCTGAGCTTTTTATCTGTGCGGCTAAACGAATTTCAACAGACATATAACGGTAATGGTCGTTACTTTCTAGCAGCTTACTGAGTTTTTAATCTTTTTTGGTACATTATTAAAGGTAAAACGTTAGATTTAACTATTTACTTGCATTGCATTGCTCATTTTGCAGTGCTCCATCAGATTGCAGCTGGAGAAATCCATCAGTTTACAGCTGTGACACTAGGTGTTAGAGAACACACCCAGTCTGCTCGCAATTTTCCTAAGAGAGTGACCAGTAATGACATCTCTTACCATACTGATATATCCATGATTATATCCATAAATCTTATTTATAATCGATCTCATGGAAAGGTCTGATGAAGGCATCGGAATAAGATCATGATTGGTAGACATATGGTGTTTTTGGTATTTTTTAATTAAGATTTTTAGTCGTAGTTGATGGAAGGGTGGAGATGGCCGTGCCAAGAAACCCATACCTAGCGGATAACCTGGGCTGGTTTTTTTAATTGCGTTACTCTGCCTAACTAGCCTAACTTTCTGTGGTTTAATATGGAAAACTAGGAAAGTTCTTCATCAAAATCGATTTATTTTCCTTTTATAATTTTCAGTTGTTTATTTGTTAAAGCTAATAATTAATTTATTAGTTTAATTTTAAGTCGCACATTAATGTCAAATTTTATTTACAAACCATGCTGTTATTTCACATCATATGTCTATACATACATGAAACGTGAGAAAAACAATTAGCAAATGAATGATCGAGTATCTCCTATTCGCTTTTCCAACAACTTCCAAACGTAATAATTCTATAAGGAAAATATTTTTATACTGTGGTCAAAGTGTCAATTTTATTACAAATTTTCTTGTACTATAAATATTTAATGATTTCTAATGTAAGTTCACGTGTCAAATTGTAATAAATTAAATGGGTAATTGAAAATATAACATTATTAGGCATAAATTACAATTTAAACAGTTAATAGGCAAATGTAATCGGTTATTCCATCGATTTACGTTACAATAAATTTATTCAATGCTAATTATGTTATAAATAAGGGTGGACAAGTAATAATGTTGGATTAAATTTATGTATACCAATATTAAAAGCAGCTGATTTGAAGAGTAAACTAGTTTATTTGGTGTTTCACGATTTGTTGATAATCACTCAATATTGCTGCCTGAGATTTATGGTAATAATATTTATTACTCTGCTACTGATAATTTTATTTTATTCCAATTTATCATTCCTAAAACCAAATAAAATAACCAAACAAAAATTTTAACTTTATTTACGTAATTTTTATAAAATAATTTGTTCAAATTTGTTACATAATTTTAGTAACTGCCTATAGCTGAATGTAAAAATATCATTTTAAGTAGCAATAAAATTATAAGAAACATATAACAAACAAAACAAACAAATTACCTCATTGTTCATTTTACTTACATTTCATGAGCATTAAACATAACCATAAAATTTAATTGTTTTAGTTCTTAATTTTTTTTTTAGCTTGTTCTGACTTTTCTTCCCGGTTTATACAGTTATATGTGTTGTTGTAGTTTAATGCTGAAGGGTATTTAATTAAAGAAGAACTACGGTTATAAAGTAAATAAAAAACGGTTGTCACCAGATCAATAGACATATTCATATTCAAATAGTTACTGAACTGTTAAGAACCCAAGAAAAAAGTAACCACTCTCAATCCAGTTGAATAAGAATCTCTAATTTATTCTGACTTATTTAACGTTATAAATGATCCAACAATTAATTCCTATTTCACGTAAATTAAATAAATTAAATTAGATTAAAACAAGCGAAAAAGATAAGTAAATCATATTTTTTCTCTTATCATTTATTTAATTATTTTCTTTCATTTTTCATATTCGTTCGTATTTTATTTTTGATTCATAAAAAAATTAAATAGTAATTATGTCTTACCATTTCGTAATAACCAGACGACAAAGAATTATAAAAAAAACATTTCTGAAGACAAAATATATGAAAATAAAGAAAAGTGTATAATAATGAATTTTCTTGGAAAAGAAAAATGTTTTCCATGAAATTTTGTCATGGAAAAAATGTGATTGTTAGATACTTTTTTATTAGTTCCCAGGTAAGAATTAGCTATTGGGCCAAGCCTGGGCCAAGTCCGCGCCACAGCTTTTGGGGTTTGGGCCGGACTTAACATTTTTAAACGGCCCAAGCTTGGCCCAAGCTTGGAATGATGTCCTGGGGCCAAGACTGGCAAACCAGACTTGGGCCAAGTCTGGTAAATTAGACTTGGTCCAAGTCTGGCAAATTAGACTTGGTCCAAGTCTGGTAAAACAAACTTGGGCCAAGTCTGGCAAATTAAATATTACATTAAATGTAACATATTAAATAATAAATATTAAATATTACATTAATTAAATATTTCGTGAAATATTTCAAAAATATAAATTTCATGAAACTTACAACCACTATAGCAATGCATAACCAGCTGGTGAATAACGTGTAATATAATAAACTGAATCTTGGTTCAATCTAGGCATTTACAACTGGCCCAGACTACAACCAGAGTTAACTAGCCAAGGCTTGGCTCGCCAATACTGGCCCGAGGTTGGCCCATTGTTTAACATTGGCAGTTCCTACCCGGGTTATAGTAATAATGAACCTCAGGGATGGTTTAAAAAATGGTGAAAAAATATTGTTAGGAATATTGCTTTAGTTTAGCTAGCACGAAAAAGAGTTCAACTCGGTCGTTTACCTCGTTTTTAAATCGACCTAGATGATCAACATAATTATTTTTATTTGGCTGGTATTAGTTTGATGTCCGGCTCCACATCACATTGGTGACTGTGAGATTCCGCCACTTTTTTCAATATTTTTTGCTTACTGGTTTTGTTTGAGACATGCTAATATGTATGTGTATATGTGTATGAATGCGTACGGTCAAACTTCCATAACTCGAACTTCTATTATTCGAATTTCTCTATAAATCGTATTTGTATTTCGAATTCAAATTTTGAATTTCTTTATAAATCGTTTCTATATTTCGAAATTTCCCTAAATCGAACAAAAATTGATGGCATGTAGTGGTTCGAATTATGGAGGTTTCACTGTATATATATATATATATAGATCCGTTATGCCAACGAACGCGACAAGTAAATGGCAATACAAAAAGAAGTTAAGTTGAATTCAGTTTGTCAAAGAGCAAACATCAAATTGTTTGAATGGTCAAAGAAAAATAAATATATATAAATCAATAATAAAAATTAACCAATGTGCAAAAACAAAAAAAAAAAACAAACCATTTTATTTGCGTGGATTTCAAATAAATCGAACAAATGATTTTTATTACTTGTTTCTTTAAGTTGTGATTAATCCATGACATTTATTAGATAAAGTTGTGTTTTTTTTTTAAATTTATATTACGGAACTGTTGCACGAATACCACAGTTTCAACAAAGTTAAGAAAAAAGAGGGGAATGTCTCCTAATCGAACTCGTAATTCTAAGTGAGTGTAACCAAAAATAGATTAAGAACTGATTATCTTTTTTTGTATAACAAGGTTATGTAAATAAAAAAAAACCTTGTGCATGAACCATTTCGGTGTTTTCATTATTGATTTGGTTAGTAGTCATTCAAGTAGCAGTGAAAAACTAATTGAGAGAAAATGTAATTTAAAGCAAAAAAAAAATCCAGAGGAAACTATCATAAAAGAGCTTATCCAACAAACAAAGAAGTGGCAAACCAAGCTAAACTATATTGGAAGGAGATTGCATTCAACAACAAAAAACAAAAATAGCTAAGTACCCTAATGTTTAATATAGAATTTTTTTCGTTGTAATGTTTAAAGAATAATAGGGTAAACGGGTGTGTGTGTGTGTGTGAGTGGAAATGGCGTCGCTTGGACATTTTTTTTCTTCGAACCTGTCCCCATATGAGCAGGACCGACAAAACGAATCGCGATTTGTTGTTTAATTAATAATAAATCTTACATGACCCATTCTGTTTGTAGTTAGGTAATTGCTACATTGATTCAAAGATCAAATTGATTTAGAAGGTTAGTATACCTGAATTTGTTGTTTGGACTTAATTTCGAATTTCTGGACATTCAATTCCTTCAGATTATTCTTTCGCCACTCATCAACTCCTTTTCCTTCGCTCCTCTTGACATATTCGAATGATTGTTTTGATATTTTTTTTGATGATAGTGTTTCACAAATATGAGCAACCTTTCCGGTGGTGAAACGTTGTATTGTCTCCAAAACCTGTAAGCAAACATTTTAGTATTCTCTGATTTTTTATTTTGAGCCTAGATCACATTTCTGCTTTCTTCAATTAATCAACACTGCAATTAATTCCCTATAGATTACCCTAAGTCTGGTGCGTTATTCCAGCCTGTAGAATATTTCGTAATAATCTCCTCCCTCATTCTTTCCTGGATGGATTTATCCTCTAGTCAACAAAAGGGCGCTCACGGTATTTGTGCCCGTATTTTTGCTGACGCCTGCCTCGATTTTTGAACCATTCGCGTGCATTTGATTAAATCTTTACCCAGAATAGTTTGAGTTTTAGTCCTACAAATGTGCACCAAGTGTCTACAAGATTAAGTTCCATCTTCACAATATCACAGAGCATCTTCTCCAACTTACCTCTGCCGATAATGATTAAGTCATCACTCGTTTTCCGTATACGTACTAACCTGCCTTCTCAGTTAACTTTTAATCTTAGCCCCATTGTTTACCATAGCTTTATGCAGCCTAGCCGCTACAGGCGTTGTAGAGATAATATCACTATCTCTACAACGCCTTTAAGGTTTATTTAAGACTGAAGACTTTATAAACTGACCAAAGATGATGTCTACGACTAGATGTAACACCTCCTACAAAACACCTCGGCAAAAGTAAGTGCGTCCCAAAGTTGGAAACGTCGAGGTTATCTTTTATTAAGCATTCTAGCAGCCTACATTAGTGAGCATCAGATGTTTTTTAGTGAATGTCCTAGCTGCTTAGATTTATGGAATGTTAGCAAGAGTCATCTGTGTCCCTTTATCGAATGATCTATGTTTCGTCTAAGTGATGTAGCCTCTCCAGCATCTCACGCAACAAGTTTTTTGTCCAAAGGGGATGCAGTTATGGCTCCAGATGTAACTTTAAGAGGTGATGATATTAGATATGACTCCTTTCGAATAATATCTACCCTCCACTTCTTATTTACTGTTGTCGGTTTCCGCGACTAATGCATGAAGACCTTGCCAAAGTTGAGGATATTCTCTGCGATCGACATAGTTTCTTTCAATCTCTCTTCGATCCCTAAAACCAGAGGTAGGCCCGTCTCTTTATACCGATTCCCATCCCTAGAAGTTCATCCTGGCGTTTTATTTTGCTAACAGCGCGATAGATTTTTCGTTGTACCTTCTTCTTTTCGAAAGGTGCAGGTCAGAACTTCTTGAAAGACAAATGATGCCCTTGCGAAGTTGTGGGGGTCGGGTTATCATCTTGCAATATCGTCACAATCGAAAGGCTACCTTCTTCTACATTTGGTAATACTGTCAACTGTAAGCTCGTCATCCCACTCTACCTCATCAAACCCTTGATTGAACAAAATATCATCATACCCAACTTTTTGGACTCAACCTTTCGCTAACAGCGCTTATTCAACTATTTTCAGCTCCTCTGCACTCAGTATGGTCTGGGCCATTAATTCTGGTAACCTTAAACGTTTTTGCTGCGTTGTCCGCAGGTGGAGGTGTCCCTCCATCTGAAATAAGTGGATGTCTTTTTGAGCTTCTTTGCCGCGTTGTTCTGTAGAATTGAGGACTCGCTACATTGCTTTTTACTGACTGCGCCTTTGGTTGAAGCAACCCCTATCCACTTTGGAACCTTCATTTTTGATTATTCTGTAGGTAACCCTACCGTGTGAAACCTAAGGTACCATCTAGTACTTGTTCCACTAAGTTCAAGTCCATGTAGGTCGACCAGCCCCTCTAACTGACCTCTAGGTGGAAACGGTGGGTCTCCTTGTCCTCTCTGTTTTTAACGCTATACCTTAGCTTTGTTAACGGTAGCACAATTCTGCAACGATCAGAAGAAGACATTTGCTTCCACATCCATTGCTTGTCCGGCAGACATGCTGTTTTGCAAGTGATCTTGCTTATCGGACATAAAGTAAGCATAGCGATCCAAAATAAAATCATTTTACGTACCAAATTTTCTAAAAACTCAATTAATCCTCTAACAATCTTTGTGCAATAAAGTTCGACAGTAGAAAGTTTTTTAATTACGGCCCTCGACTTTTACAACTACATAAAGTGTTGTACCGGGATTTGTACCGTGCCGCTGTACCGATTGAGCATATCTAAAGACTAAAGTTTTAAAGTGAATTTTGAACAACATGGTGGATACCAAGTACGATATATATGCCTCTGTTTCCTTTCTTCGTTTGGAAATTGTTCTTTTTTTTCTTAGGTATATAGTAGCGTTGGTTTATAAATTATTTTATTTTGACAAAAATGTGTCGTTATTAAAGGACTACGCAAAGATCAGATAACAACAGTAATAAGCCTTAAATCGAAAAACTATCGGCTACCAATAATTGCTTAAATTAGAAACACTTATTCGTAGCCATCCCTTTGCCAGACATCGGTCAATTGATGGAAGCTATTTAACGGCTCTTTATTGTAAGCCAGATACGGGCCGACCAATTCGTTTGTTTCTAGTGCGGACAAGCCCTACTCGTGTAGTTAGTTATTTTTATTGGGTTAATTTATTTATATAAATAGAAATAAGTATAATTTTTTATCACTTAAGTAATACGCGTTAATTCGAAAATGCAGGGAGTGATCATTTTTAGAGTTCCGTTTTTTATAACGAACCCTATTGGGGAAAGTACAACGTGTTTTTCGGTTTATATTGATTATCTCGTAAATCATGTATCCTATGGACCTAAAATTTGAGTTGCGCAAAAAATAAATAAAGTCAAAGTGAAAAAATAAATAAAGTTGTTTTTTTTTGTTTTACAGGCTTTTACAGGGGTTCCATGTGATATCTCTGAAAAATACATTTTTTATCGACATAATTAAGATATCATATAAAGGGGCTTAACCTCATTATTCCTAAAAAATGTATTTTTGAATTTTACACCCCACCGTTTTTTTTGTAAAATATTGAGTAATTATTTTTTTTTTATGTCTTCTTTCCTCGATTACCTCCGAACCTAATTGATTGAAAATCTTGAATGATAGAACATTAATTAAAGTTCTTAATGAAAAATATAGAAAAGTGTCAAATACTCATAATTGTATTTATTAAGGGGATGAGAATGATAAAGGGTAAAAACACCATATAAATTCATGTCATGGATATCATCGGGTGTCATGCCGATAACAGTTTTTAAGTTATTGCCACAAAAAGAGGTACAAAAAGTTAGATTTCCCTTAAATATCGAACTAATCGACAGAAAAAGTGGAAAAAATTCACGGAGGAAGGAAATTTAATACTTAAACTCTGAACGATAATTATAGCAAAGTCTCAATTATTATATTTTTATATTTTTAGGAGATTGGAGTTGGCAAGGGTGAAAAAAAACCTTTTTTGACCCAAAAAAGTGTAACTTTCAGACAGCCACCCAATACGTTTCGAAGCTGATTGACAGAAAAACTTGAAAATTTAAAACGAAAATTATAGCGAAGTCTCAAATAATTATAACTCTGTGTGTTTAAGCGATGGGAGCAGGAAGAGTGAAAAAAAATTTGTTAGCCCAAATGAGTGGGGTGTCATTTGAAAGAACACCTAATTTAAGAAACATTGCAGTTTTTTTAGAATTAGTATTCCTAAATTTCGATGTTGATTGACAGAAAAAATTTCCAATTTAAACTACACTGAAAAAATTTTGTCCTATTATTGATGTTTTTGTAGTTTATTTCAATGAATTTATGCCTTCATTTCCAGCTTATGTTTTTTTATCCTTCATATAATGTTAAAGGGTATAAGAATTATGTTTGGATAAAAACATTAAAATCTTTAAAATTTTACATAGAATCAACGTCAAACAAAATATTCAATCATTAATTTGATGCATAAAATACATATCCTGGAGTCTTAAGTGACTTACATTTCGAAAAAAATTCCTCAAAAGTATGTTTGGATCTTTGATTTTAGGTTTCTGAATCCTTATTATTATTACAAAATGCATAGATTAGATGCATAAAATCATAATTTTATTAATATATTCCTTAAATAAAGCAAAGATAACACATTAAAGTATGGAATCCAGATCCTCGGAATTGGATATATTTCCACGGTTATATATATATATATATATATATATATATATATATATATATATATATATAATATATATATATATATATATATCTATATATATATATATATATATATATATATATATATATATATATATATATATATATATATATATATATATATATATATATATATATAAATATAAATATATATATATATATATATATATATATATATATTAGACTGGTCGTTAAAAACTAAATTTTCCGAGACGCCCCCTAGAAAAATTCTTTGTGGTCAAAAAACCACAACGGCATTATTTTTTTTTTTTTTAAATCAAAAGAACACGTGCCGCAAAATCGTTGAAGTTGATTTTTTGAAAAATTCGTAGACTTTTTCAAATATCTCACAAAATATGCAGATGTCAAAAAAAATCATATAACCATTTTTGTAGGAAATTTAATTCTCTACAAAAAAGGTCCATGTCATTTTTTCCCGAAAACGTATAGTTCTCATGATATTTTGAAAATGAACTTGTAAGTTTTCGTAATTTTTAAAAAACATAAAAAATAAAGATGACGAAAAACTCCTAATTTTTTTCTTATGCTATAGAATGAAATGTATAAAAAAATAATCGTGACAAAAAAAATCAAAATTAGTACTTTTTCGTCGAAATTTCATCATTTGGTTTTATGAGTTTCGAAGAATTTCAAGTTTTATTTCAAAATATCATCAGAAATATAGGTTTTAGGAAAAAAATGACTTGGACCTTTTTTGTAGAGAATTAAATTTCCTACAAAAAATGATTATAGGATTTTTTTTGACATCTGCATATTTTATGAGATATTAACAATTTTATCAAAAAATAAACTTCGATGATTTTGCGGCACGTGTTCTTTTCACTTAAAAAAAAAAAAAAATAAAGCCGTTATGGTTTTTTGACCACAAAGAATTTTCTGGGGGGCGTCTCGGAAAATTTAGTTTTTAACGACCAGTCTAATATATATATATATATATATATATATATATATATATATATATATATATATATATATATATTATATATATATATATATATATATATATAAATATAAATATATATATATATATATATATATATATATATATATATATATATATATATATATATATATATATATATATGTAGATATATATATATATGTATATATATATATATATATATATATATATATATATATATATATATATATATATATATATATATATATATATATATATATATAAATATATATATATATATATATATATATATATATATATATATATATATATATATATATATATATATATATATATATATATATATATATATATATATATATATATATATATATATATATATATATATATTTTATTTTTATATTAAAAAAATTGTTTTTTTGGTGTATAGCCTATTTAATTAACAAATATTTTAACAAAAATATTTTACATAAAAAACTTTGACCGGTTTCGACGCTTATCGCATCATTTTCAAAAAGTTGAATATGAAACACAGAATTTTAATAGAAAAAATTTTAAAACAAAGAAAAAATTGAAAAATAAAACTTTACCGAAAAACTAAACGCTACTTTGATTTTTGCTGTCATATGATTTAATTTATAATTGAGTTATAAAAATTATGAATGTAGTTTGAATCTGTTTGTTTGTTTCCATATGTCAAAAATTTATTTGAAAAAATTAGCTGCTTGTTAAAACAATAAGATATTAATACTGTTGGTTTATCGTGCTCAAATTTTCAAAATCAATTTTTTTCCAGTCTACAAGATAAAATTCAAAAACAGTTTTTAAGTAATGTTGTTTACCAAACTTTTTGTGATTGTCCTGCAACTTATACTGGCCGTACTACTCAACTTTTAAGCAAACGGATTTATCAACATAATAAAGATGCCTCATTAAATAACGATAGTGATGTTAGCGCTTTGTCTATGCATTTAAGATCAGCTAAACATATTATAACTATGGACAATGTTAGAATTTTAGAGAGGGAGAATAATTTTAACAAATTACAAATGTTGGAAATGCTTCACATTAAAAAAAGTCCTAACTCCTTAAATAAACAAACAGATTCAAACTACATTCATAATTTTTATAACTCAATTATAAATTAAATCATATGACAGCAAAAATCAAAGTAGCGTTTAGTTTTTCGGTAAAGTTTTATTTTTCAATTTTTTCTTTGTTTTAAAATTTTTTCTATTAAAATTCTGTGTTTCATATTCAACTTTTTGAAAATGATGCGATAAGCGTCGAAACCGGTCAAAGTTTTTTATGTAAAATATTTTTGTTAAAATATTTGTTAATTAAATAGGCTATACACCAAAAAAACAATTTTTTTAATATAAAAATAAAATAATATTAAAGCCTAATAACCTTATATATATATATATATATATATATATATATATATATATATATATATATATATATATATATATATATATATATATATATATATATATATGTATATATATATATATATATATATATATATATATATATATATATATATATATATATATATATATATATATATATATATATATATATATATATATATATATATATATATATATATATATATATATATATATATATGTATATATATATATATATATATATATATATATATATATATATATATATATATATATATGTATATATATATATATATATATATATATATATATATATATATATATATATATATATATATATATATATATATATATATATATATATATATATATATGTATATATATATATATATATATATATATATATATATATATATATATATATATATATATATATATATATATATATATATATATATATATATATATGTATATATATATATATATATATATATATATATATATATATATATATATATATATATATATATATATATATATACAATAGAACGATTTTTCAAACTATTAAAACCAAAATTTTATATATTAAGAAAAATTGTAGTTTATTTAGACAAACACTATTTATTACATACAAGTACATATATTTATTACAATAAAGATGGCTTAAAACAAACTTTTGAATCTGGCAATTTGTATAAAAGAAATGGTTTCAAATGATGAGATCCTAATTTGATAATATCATAACTTAAATTTAAATTTCCCACTATAAATGCCCTAAAATGAGAATCATACGTTTCAATATCGCGATATTGTGTAATTAAATATATTTCATCCTTTTGAATTAAAATATCAATTATTATCATTAGTTTACTATTAGTTTTGTCAAATAAATAAAAGTTTACTTTATATAATGTATTACGAAAGGTAATTGAAGACGCTAATTCATAATTTATACTGCGATCAAAGCCAAGTCTCGGCTGAAGTGAAGCAAAATACGGTTTTTCATATATTTGCGAAGTGTTTATGTTTTCTAATTTATTTATAGATAATAATTGTTTAAAGCCAATGTTTTCCAAAATAGTGTATGTAAATTTACTTAAACATTTTTTTCCTATAGAAACAGGAAGATTTTTCCTTGACGTCGTAGCATTAGTATAAAATTTTATGTCTCGATGTTTTGATTCAAATCTCATACACCAGTAATTAATGGGCGGACCAGAGCATCTAATAATAGTTGGATAATGCGTAAGAATGTGGTGTTTTGGTTTTAACTGATCATCAAACAATTTATTGTAAAGATCGTTATGCAATGCTATTTTATTTGCCAATGATGTTAGAACGCTATCATCAAAAGATGTCATATAATAACATCTCCACCACCTCTTCCAGTAAGCATATATATTTCCAAACTTGATTATTTCTTGAAACTTTATCACCAATTATAAGTGTAAAAAAGTTTAAAAACTTAGCCGATTCTCGTGCGGATAAACTTAGTTTTCGATTTTTAAGTGATCGAGCTCCAGTGCAGGTATTGAATTATTATTTTCCAACTCACCATAATCAAAATATTTGATTCGGTTATTTATTTCATGTAAGCTAAACATTTTTTTGTCGAAAATAAAATAATAAAGTGAATTAGAGTGACCATATTTTACAACACCCTCAAAACAATCATGCATTATGTCAGCGCAAAAGTTTTCTGTTACATGAAAACTTGGAAGAGTATTAAATGCCGAATTAAATTTTAGTCCTGTTTGTTGATAATCATCTATACATACTTAAATCATGATTATAATTGTTTATATTTCTTAATTTAGTTGTATCTTCATAATGATTTTTAGCAATATCATTTCTGTTAACTTTACAAAATCTACAAAAAAACTTGTGGTTAAATGATCCACTAAATCCTAACATTGAATTTAATGCCAAATTATCACCAACTACATTACCCAAAACAAAATAAACTTGATAAACAGAACCATTTACATTTAAAGACAGTCCCTTGGTTTCTAATGAACTGATAACTTTTAACAAAGGTTTGATACATCTATTATACCCATATGTCTTTATTATAGAACTTTTTATGAACATAGCCGAGAAAATAGACGACAAAGAAGAAAACTCTAATGGTAGTACTGGAAAATTAAAATAAAATGCTGCTATGGATTGACTACCTGCATGCGCACCCAAAGTATTGCCTGTTTCAAAATCGTCATAATACAGGTTAATAGGAATAACATACTTTTCACCATATTTATTTGTCTTTTTCTTCCAGTGATCTAGTTGGACTGAATTGGAAATATTTGAAGAACTATTTTCGTTTAAAGTTTTAATATTTTGCAGAGTTTGCACTAAAACGTCCGGCATTTCAAAAAATTTACGAATTTGAAATTGAATCGGCATTAGAACTCCTATTGAGACTTTTTTGCCAAATTCAGTATGTCCCCTTTTTACTACTTCTGAAATTTCAGTGTGAATAACGAAAGATTTAATCGTTTTATACAAATCAAGACTCTCCAGTTTTTTTAAGAGTAAAAACTCACTGTGAATTTCCTTGAAAGGATTTTCGCAAGTATCGAATAAAAACTCGCACAAATTGCGTTTTTCGTTATCAGATATACACGGTAATACTTGCTGTTTTAACTCAGTCACAATATTTTTTAAAACTAAATTTGAAATTTCTGACATTATTGTTTTTAGCAAAGTGTTCGTCATATTGTTATTACTATTTAATTTACACACAAAAAGTAACATAAAATCAAAAATTTTTTTTGGGAAGCTGATGGACTAATAAGTGGTTCAATTTTTATTCCAGTTGGTAAATTAACACAAACAGACTTTTTAGTAGAACTTGTATTTAGATCAATCGAACTCAACGAATTGCTTTCATTAGGCGAACTTTTTTTAAAATTTTCATAATTCATTTTTGGTTTTTGCATATCGATTGTATCATCTAAATTATACTTTTTACATTTATTATAGTGACGTTTTAAGCTACTTGAATCATTAAAGGATGAAAAACATTTCAAATTAGGGCATTTATAAATAGAACGATTAGGTTTAAATCCATGAACTAATTTTAAATGATTAACCAAAATATTTATATCGGAACAAAAATAATTGCATTGGTCACAATTCATTTTGCGAATAGTTAATTATATAAACTTATTATTCAAGTAAAGTTCAATTTATGTAGGACAAAATGTAAGTACCTGTAGTACCTTAAGTATTTAAAAATTATAAATTTCAATATATAATATTGAATTTGTGTCGACTGACAAAAATATAAAATTATTTTATAAAAGTAGGTATACTTTTATGTTGGTGATTTAAGTGATTCACCTTATTTATCGTAATGTCTAACTATTTCTTGCCAAATTCAATTCTTTTAATAAGGAATTAATTTCATTATCTAGTTTATCGGATGCCGTTTTAATATTGAAAAAATACTTTTGTATGAATAACCATACTTTATATGATTCCACGGAATAATTCAAATTAAAGGCAAAATGAATTTTAAATGTTGTGGTTAGACAATCTAAAATATTTGTAAATGTGTAAAATATATCGTCGTAGCAGGACACATATTCATTGCTGCCTAAAATAATAATTAAGGGTTGTTGAGTCAATCCATATAAAGCATAAGTGTCTCTTCTTTCTTGCAGTATATTTCGAACATTGTTAAGTGGTCCTTTCGTTTCAAGAAAAAATGAATCGATCGAATTTTGGGTTGATATCTTCCATATTTTTTTATCAATTTTTCGTACTGCACGGCACGATGGTTTTAAAATAAAATGTAGTGCCTTAAAAATATATATAATTTTATCATCTGGAAGAAAACAGAAAATGATAATAAATAATAAACATTTATATAACAAAATTTTTATTAGTTTTGGTTTTGTTTAAATATTTTAAAGTACTATTTTATCGTTTGCAATATGGTATAATACATTTTTTGTCTACAACTAACTAATAACATACACTAACGATACTTGTCTTTGTTCTAGGATTACATTTTATTTACTCCCGAAATCATTTGCTACCATCAAAAAAATAAAAAAGGTTCATATAAACAAATGTATTCTTATTCTTATTCAAATTTCTTTTACTATCTACTGTAGATCCCGACTAACATTATGTAAGGGCTCAGATCTGGGCCAGATACCGCTTTTCCTACCACTGATAGGGTCCGCATCAGGAACCCTAAACAAGTCCTGATCAGGAATGTAACGCCTCACACTATCCAAACTGGATCAGGCAGCCAGATTAGAACCGAACCAGGACCGGATCAGTTCAAATAAAGCATTTATTAGTAATTTAATGACAAAATGTACAATTTTTTGTAAATACGTTAATTTAAGAATGTCCAATAAATTCGTTTATAAAGTATTCTAACTCTAAACTTACCTATATGTCATCATAACCAAACGCAAAGAAGCGATAACTAAAGTATAAATGAAAGTTCGCAAACTATATATATCTAAAATGGATAATACTCTAGTGAAGTTTAAAGAAACTAAATTTATTCAAATGAAATAGGGCTCAGATCAGGGCATAACTTAATTGAAAAATCAAATATTATTTTGATCCGGCATTTACTACTAGGGATGAGATAGGTTTTCGTGGTCCGGGCCGGATCAGGACAAATAGGGCGTGCCCTATCAGTGAAATCATGTATGATCATAATAAGGCATGCCTGAACAAGATGCTAGTCGGGATACTACGGAAGTGAATAGCTACTGAAGTTGAACTCAGATATTATCCACGTTTTCGAACACTCTGTAAACATGAATATTGCTTACCGTTAGATCCTGCTTCTTGTAATTTAAATTTTCCTTTTAATTTGTTTTTCAAAATAGGTATAATCTTTTTTTCAAATTCATCCCACTTTGTTTTTAAAATGTGCGATGCATCAGGATATAACATTTCAAATTCCATGTCAACCTAATATAAGAATATATTGAAAATACAAAATTAAAATACTGATTATAGTGTTTTAGTTTAATTTTTACCAGTCTATAACCATCCGGATGAAGATAAATAAGCCACTCTTTGTAAAAATCTATGTTGTTTTTTTTTTGTTTTTTAAGTTCTTCTTGTCGCCCTTTAAATGTGTCCTTGAACTTAATTTCAACCGTACTCCACGGGACCTCCATATAAGAAAGCCATTCTTTATTTTTTTGGAAAGTTTCATCATTAGAATCCTTGTTTTCTATCTCTTGAGACGGAGTATCTGTAAAATACATAGTTATTAATATTTTGTTTGTAAAATAATTTGTAATATTCATTATATATTCATTGTAATATTCATTAACTGAGTTTACTCTAATAAACATTTTCATGCAACAAACATTTAAAAAAATTTTTCTGGTGTAAAATAGCTCAGGATATAACAAAACCAAACTTATTTGCTAGATTTTATTTTTAGTAAGAAAGTTGCGATTGATAACTTTAAAAAATTTTATATATCCTACCAGTTTCGTTTTCCGTTAAATTTTTTATCCGCTTCGGTTTTCCATAGTATCCTATTTTGTTCAAACGCGGTGCCTGATTTCTATACTTGTTGTATAACCGTCCTGTGGGTCGACATTTTCCCACTCGATGATAATACAAATTCTGTAAAAAAATATAATGTATATTTTGGGAAACACTGATTAAATGCATTACAATTACTTTATCTTCACCCAGAAATGTTTTTTCGATATCATTGCTTATTCTTTCGAAATCATCATAACTCATAGGTATATTGGCAGTATAATGATATTCCAAAATAAAATTTACTAGCATTTTCTTCCCAATATCGTCCAAATTGGGTGGACTCATGCTATTATAGCATTGCAAAATTTTTTTTCCACGATCAGTATTTAAAAACTGATTTAAGCTCTGTAACAAAAAGGTAGACTTTTTGAACTGACATTTTCAATTTTCATCGTAGCATTGTTTATTATATTTACAATTTTTTTTTAAATATGTAAGATTTTTTATTAAAATTTAAAGCTATACTTACAAATCGTGCAGAATTTGGAACAGGGGAAGTCAAAGCTGGTGTATTATTATTTTGTTCAGGGTGATTTTCAAACCACTCATTAACAGAACTGGTCACTGACTCTGTTGTAGTTGTTGAAGACAATAGTTCAAGTTGAATTTTATAACCCTAAAATATTAAAAACGAAATCAGGTATAGTATACCACTTTTAATTATAAAATAAACTAGTTACTTTAGATTGCCGCCATTCTGTTATCTTGGCACGAAGTCGAGCTTTTTTAGATGCTTCATTGTATGTTGGAAACATGGCATCTAAATCTCGCTCCGTCAGTAATTTGAGATCACTAGCTCGATCATATCCACCAGCTGCAACATAAATGAAATATTTCATCTTCCGTGAACATATTTAAAATTAATCTGATGTTATACCTGCAAACTTATCCTTTAAATTTAGAAGGTCCCAGTCTTTTAGAACTTCTTCCAACTCATTAAGAGATTCCTGGATTGCAGGTCCTTCTTGGTTCTCGTTTAAAATTTGTATGTGTTGAAATTCATCGGGAGTTTGATTTTCCGTTGAATTGACTTTCATTTGAGGACCCAGATTTGTATCAGTTCCGTCATTATTTGGAACTAACAGAATATTGTGCATGGTGCAAAATTCGTTGAGTTGATTTATAAATGTAAATTCCTCTAGAGACGTTTCTACAAATTATTGAGATTTAAACTAATATAATATACGCACAATGAATATAATCTAAACAAACAAAACATTTCAATTCAAAGAAATAAGCATTAACTAACCTTTGTTTTCAGCCATGTTACTTAGAATTTATTAATTATTATAATATGTTTAAGTGAAAATAATATCAAAATATATATGGTTAATAGGTGTAATATGTGTATTAGTTTAAATGCAATTTCAAAGATTTCTAATAGCAAACGATAAGTAAAAAAACAAAACCATAAAAAAATATTGCGACGCTGATGCATAGGCTGACTTCACCACAGCTCTGGAAACATAGTGTTCTGGATATATAATGAGCTAATATCCATAAAATATTATGGACTTCGTAGTTCTAATAATAAAAATATTAAAGCAGGTAGTAGTATCCCAACAAACATAAATTCTGTTGTACGAGAAGAAGTAAACAAAAATTTTATCGGAAGTGACAAAGCGGAAGTTAGGATGCAGAACTGTTGTAAACCGTACTAAATGTGTATGTACCAAATTTCATCCAACTCGATTATCAGGTACAGAAGTTATTGAGCTTCCAAAATAACAGGTGCTTGGAGGACCCCCTACCACTTTGTTCACTATCGCTAAAAAAACTAATCAGTTTCTTGCCATACATATTTGCATCTTTTTGCAAAGTGTAATCAAAATTACTTAACGAACGAATGTTGTATGCTTCCAACAAACATTGAAACAATAAACAGGTGTTCGGGAGGACCCCCACCACTTATCCCAATATTGTCCAAAAACTAGTCAATTCTTTGTCAATAAAGTCTTTATCTTTTTTCAAAGTGCCATTAAAATTGATTAATGAATGAAATCTGTATGCTCCCAACAAACTTTAAAAACCAAGTGTGAAAAGTCAGCAGTTGTATGGTAGATCCTCCGCCACTTTGATCAATGTGTCCCAAAAGATGATAATTATCTTCTTACACTGATTGAAACCTTTCCATAAGTTTTATCATAATCACTTCATTATTGTAGGCTGTAGTGTGCATAAAGATACTGCAAAAACTGCCAACAATTAAAAAAAAATTTTTTTTACCGGAAGTAAAAAACCGGAAGTTAGATGCAGAATTTTTGTAAATCATACTAAATGCTTATGTACAAAGTTTCATCCAATTCGATTATCAGGTACAGATGTTATTGAGCTTTAAAAAAAAACAGGTGTATGGGACACCCCCCACCACTTTGTTCACTATCGCTCAAAAACTAATCAGTTCTTTGCCATACATGTTTGCATCTTTTTCCAAAGTGTCATCAAAATTGGTTCACGAACGAATGCTGTGTGCTCCCAACAAACATTGAAAAAATGATGACACAGTAAACAGGTGTTCGGGAGACCCCGTACCACTTATCCCAATATTGTCCAAAAACTAATCAGTTCCTTGTCATTTAAGTTTCCATCTTTTTCCAAAGTGTCATTAAAATTGATTAATGAATGAAGTCTGTATGCTCCCAACAAACTTTAAAAACAAAGTGTGATAAGTCAGCAGTTGTATGGTAGACCCCCCGCCACTTTGATCAATGTGTCACAAAAGATGATAATTATCTTCTTACACTAATTGGAACCCTATTCCATAAGTTTCATCATAATCACTTCATTATTGTAGGCTGTAGTGTGCATAAAGACACTGAAAAAACTTCAAAAAAGTACAAAAAAATTTTTTTTACCGGAAGTGAAAAACCGGAAGTTGGGATGCAGAACTATTTTAAACCGTACTACATACTCATGTACCAAGTTTCATCCAATTCGCTTATCAGGTACAGAAGTTATAGAGCTTTTAAAAAAACAGGTGCTCCAGGGACCCCCCACCACTTTGTTCACTATCGCTCAAAAACTAATCAGTTCTTTGCCATACATGTTTGCATCTTTTTCCAAAGTGTCATCAAAATTCGTTCACGAACGAATGCTGTGTGCTCCCAACAAACATTGAAAAAAGTGTGACACATTAAACAGGTGTTTGGGAGGACCCCCACCACTTATTCCAATATTGTCCAAAAACTAATCAGTTCTTTGTTACTTAAGTCTCCATCTTTTTCCAAAGTGTCAATAAAATAAATTAATGAATGAAGTCTGTATGCTCCCAACAAACTTAAAAAACAAAGTGTGAAAAGTCAGCATTTGTATGGTAGACCCCCCACCACTTTGATCAATGTGTCCCAAAACATGATAATTATCTTTTCACACTAATTGGAACCCTATTCCATAAGTTTCATCATAATCACTTCATTATTGTAGGCTGTAGTGTGCATAAGGACACTGAAAAAACTTCAAAAAAGTACAACAAAATTTTTTTTACCGGAAGTGAAAAACCGGAAGTTGGGATGCAGAACTATTGTAAACCGTACTACATGCTCATGTACCAAGTTTCATCAAATTCGCTTATCAGGTACAGAAGTTATAGAGCTTTCAAAAAAACAGGTGCTCCAGGGACCCCCCACCACTTTGTTCCCTATCGCTCAAAAACTAATCAGTTCTTTGCCATACATGTTTGCATCTTTTTCCAAAGTGTCATCAAAATTGGTTCACGAACGAATGCTGTGTGCTCCCAACAAACATTGAAAAAAGTGTGACACATTAAACAGGTGTTCGGGAGGACCCCCACCACTTATTCCAATATTGTCCAAAAACTAATCAGTTCTTTGTTACTTAAGTCTCCATCTTTTTCCAAAGTGTCAATAAAATAAATTAATGAATGAAGTCTGTATGCTCCCAACAAACTTAAAAAACAAAGTGTGAAAAGTCAGCATTTGTATGGTAGACCCCCCACCACTTTGATCAATGTGTCCCAAAACATGATAATTATCTTTTCACACTAATTGGAACCCTATTCCGTAAGTTTCATCATAATCACTTCATTATTGTAGGCTGTAGTGTGCATAAAGACACTGAAAAAACTTCAAAAAAGTACAACAAAATTTTTTTTACCGGAAGTGAAAAACCGGAAGTTGGGATGCAGAACTATTTTAAACCGTACTACATACTCATATACCAAGTTTCATCCAATTCGCTTATCAGGTACAGAAGTTATAGAGCTTTCAAAAAAACAGGTGCTCCAGGGACCCCCCACCACTTTGTTCACTATCGCTCAAAAACTAATCAGTTCTTTGTCATACATGTTTGCGTCTTTTTCCAAAGTGTCATCAAAATTCATTCACGAATGAATGTTTTATGCTCCCAACAAACATAAAACTTTGTGGAAAAAACCACCTGTTGTATGGTGGACCCCCAACCCTTTATCCAATGTGCTCCAAAAGCTGATAAAATCTTTCTCATGTTATTTAAAAGCTTTTCGCAACGTTTCATGAAAATCGATCGGTAATTGTAGGCTACAGTAGGGATAAACACCTGAAAAAAAAAACTTTTTAACCGGAAGTGACAAACCGGAAGTTGGTATGCAGAAACATTGGAAACAGTACTTAAACCTTATATACTAAGTTTCAATAAGATCATAGCCCGGAATCAGAAGTTATTCAAGATTTAAACTTAGAGATGTTCGGGAGACCCCCCGCCATTTTGTCCAAATTTGAAATGAATCCAGATCTTCCATTTTCAAGTGAACCTGCATCATTTGCCAAAGTTTCATCAAGATCCTATGCAGAAAACAATGAATACAGTATTTAAACAAATTAGATTAAAATTTATGCAGAAAAAACATTGAATTAAGTCAAGTTTGAGATTCAATTTTATGTAAAATATACATAAAACTTATGAAACTACATATGCCATAATTTGAGGCTTATTTTATTTGATTTTATGTTTTTTTACAATAAAGAATGACTTTTTTATTAAATCGTTCCTTATTTTAATGGAAAATAGATACATTAAAAAAATGATTTGTTTCATGAAATGTAAACTGAACGTATGGATTGTTTTGAGGAAACTTTTCTTTAATTGTTATATGTATATTCATTTATTTTGTCTTAGAATAAGGAAAATTGCGATTCCTTGAAACAAAAACAGTCCATCATAAAATTTATGCTTAAAAATTTTTTCAGTGTATTAACAAACTGGTTTAAATGTATCTTTGATTAGTTACCATAAACACCTATGGATAAGATTTAACCTCAAGTAATATTTTTTGTGTCATTTCGATCAATGTAGATGTGATTGAATTCTACGATGTAAGATTTATTTTGCTATGCGTCTGTGGTTTCGCAATATAAAGACTTTACAATACAATTTTATGTCAATTATTTTGGATTTTGTGTTCTTTTACATTCACGGAACCCTTGGCGAGCAAATTTTATTCGCACTTGTCCGTCTTTTATTTGTGTATTTTTTTTTAATTTTTGATTTACAGGTGTAACAACCCTGCGTTCTGCAGTATATTGGCATACGAGGTAACGTAAGATACCATTAATCACTGGCAATAGCTATGACATATCCCTTACCAAGTTGATATCTAAGTAGTATTTTCAAATGAACTTGTACTCAGTCAACGGTAGCACAATCTTAGTTTTAGAATATTACAACAATCGGTGATGCCAGTTGTGTTTGACAACAAATAGTTTTATTCAAATACCTTAACATAACAAACAATTTGACTCTCTTTTAAATTGTTGGAGATTAATTGCTAGGATAGTAATCACACTCATACATTAAATAGATCTTGGACAAAGCAAGTAAGGTTTTTTTTCGTCTGCAGAAAGATGTTTGTGAAAACCGATTCTATAATAAGCCAACGTTCGCTGATGGTCTAAAACAATTACATTGCACCTACACGTAAGATTTGTAGCAGTATCAAGCACTGAAATATTGATGTTTGTCGAAATCTGAAAATTGAACCGACTATCTAATGATCCTCTTGGAATTGAACAACGAAATGGATGCCTAAACATTTCGAACAATATGTCAAGCTGACCTACGCAGACAGTCATTCTCAAAACAGATGCCAGGGGTGGTATTACTATTAAGTGCTAGAGAACCAACAATGGTATTGATGCTGGTGTGCTTTTTCCCATGATTATATAATGGATCATAGCAATAGGCCGTATCAAGTATTTATATATTTATTTATTAAGTATTTCAATCCAAACCTTTGCCATAAAAACGACTGTGTTATTGTGTATGCTTATATAGAAAACACAACATAGATATATACATTAAATTTTACAATCAGGCAACGCTCTTGGCTCTGAGATTGACGTTCTTCAACTCAAAGCTATTATGATAACGCTACTAAAGTTTACAAAAGATTGCCAGGACACACTGTATCACACTTTGCGTGTGCCTCACCTAACAAATACCAGACAATACATTATCAAATTCTCTTTAAAAAAAGGCATCAGTACACTGAAAATGAAAAAAAGGTTTTCTACTCCTAATCGAAATGCAGTCGTCTCAATCTCACCCCGGTGACGTGTGACGGTGTGAAGGTGTTGTAAGGAATCCATACCATCGAAGTTAAAAATTGTTTATGATACATGGTATACGTAGAAAAATATATGTATGATGTTTCGTAACATACCAATATGACCGATCAAAATTACATTTTTAACTCATACAAAATGCATTTTCTAATATTAAAATCAATTTCAATTTATAATTAAATGCATGCTTAGATTATCACAAAACTATCAAACCACAAAGTAATTGTAATGATGATATCAATAAACAATCAAAAATTCAATTACCAAATACATAAATTTCTAACCAGAATGTATGGTTGTTTATGAAATTTAATTGAAAATATTCTTCAGCTTCTTACTCTCTGTGTAGATAGATAGTTTTATCATACACAAACGTTTTAGTAATCACCAGACTGAAAATATTTTGTAATTTTATTTAATTACAAGAAAATTTAATATCTAGATAAGAAAATATAAATTGAAATGGAATTAAATATGATTTTACTTTAAGTAATAACTATTTCAACTTTCTTATGGTGTTTTATAAATAATGTCGCTGAAAGGGGTGTTAACGAACTTCGAATTATTACAAGCTTCAACATTAATGTAATAGATTTAATGGACTAGTCAGTCTTTCATGTTTGAATCAAAATTCTTAGTATATATGTATGAAACGACACAACTTATAATGTATATTAATTTTTCTTAACAATCTTATCTTTAAGAAAACTAAAGTTAATTTATTTATGAAATATAATTAATTATTATTTTAAGATGAAAACTATCTTGACAACAGCGATTATTGTAACGGTAAAGGAATTAATTTTAATTCCGTTGATTTTTATTAAGTGAAGGTAATGTATATTGAATTGTGTTAACTACAGGTAACTATCTTCATTAAGTTTTATTATTATTATGATATTTTTATGGAATTGTTGACGTACTATTTGTATGACGAGATCAATAAACTTATTTAACTTTTTTAAAGCAAATATTTGTAATACTTTAAAGAGCATATTAAAAAATTATTCAGAATTTATGCAGTCAAAATTTTCTCGTTTTCATATTATCCACTGAAGCAAATAGAATGGAATCAATCCAAACAACATCTGCATTGACGCAGTACAAAATATTTAATCTCTTAATGTTTAAGATGTTAGCCTTCCACTATATCTTTTATTTCTTTTTCTTTGTTTTTCCGCGTTATTCTTTTTTTTATTAAGAAGTGGTGATGCTGAGCTCGTTCAAAGTGTTATTATTGGACATTGGACATATGATGTATATGTCACTGCAGGTTGTGCTATGTAATTAATACTGCATTAACTCCTTCTTTAGACACAAGTAAATATCACTGTTATGATGGCAGTGGATAAGCTTGAGTTTCGACAAATCAATCTGCAACATATATAGCATAAGTCATATAATCTCATGGCTTCACTTGCTAAAAAGTTGCAAACAAAAATATTAATAATTCAAGAGCCCTACATTATTAAAAATAGAGTAGCCGGTCTTTCATTGAAGGGCTGGAACATTCTGTATAAAGGGGATCCTGACAAAACCAGAACCTGTATAGCATCACACCAAAGTCTTGATATGCATCTTCTGGCTGAGTTATCCTCAGGCGATTTAACCGTAGGAATGCTCAGTTATGGCACAGCTACGGAAAAAAGGCGGATACTCATTCTGCCTATCTTCCGTACGACTCCATTAGTCCCCCGCCAACGCAGGAATTGGTGGGCGTAGTTGACTATGTAAAGCATAAAAACCTGGATATCATAGTCGGCTGTGACGCCAATTCACATCACGTAAGCTGGGGAAGTACCAATAATAACAGCAGAGGTCAGTCTCTCTTAGAGAACTTGGCTACTACTAATTTGGAAATTATAAATTCCGGAGGAGAGCACACTTTTGTTAACTCCCGACGGCAAGAAACCATAGACATCACTCTATGCTCCAGATCTCTTCTAGAAGACATCAGGAACTGGAGAGTGTCAACGGAGCGATCACAGATATATAGACTTTCTTGTAAAGGCGATCCCAGCCGAGGATCGCGCTTACCGCAATCCAAGACAAACGGATTGAGTGTGCTTCAGGGGCATAGTAGAGGAGGAATGGGCTAGTGGAAGCATTTCCAAAGTTCGGGCTATTGATCCGGCCGCTGACCAGCTTAACGATCTGTTAGTCTGGGCTTTTGAGAGCTCGTGTCCCAAAACGAGGCAACGAAGTGCACATAATTCAGTTTGGTGGAACAAAAACCTTGATAAACTTAGACAAAGATCTAAGAAACTTCTAAACAGAGCATTGAAAACTCGTGATGAAGCTGTTTGGGCTCTGTACAGTGAAGCAAGGAAACTTTTCAAAAGGCTTATTCGTAAATCAAAGAAGAGGCCTTATGAAAAGTACTGTGAGTCGATTGAGACTATCACAGAAGGTGCTGCATTAATGAGGCCTTGAAAAAGGATTCTTTAGCGAGACTGGATAATATTAAATTATACAATAGTACCTACACTTCTTCAAATGAAGAAACTTATACAGCACTGTTTCAACACCATTTTCCTGGCTGTGTACTTGGGGAGATTCCTCAGGGGACTGTCGCGGAAAATAGGGAAAAACCAAACCGAATGGACTGGATAATGGCACAACGAATTGTATCGCCCGAGGCTATCGGCTGCCTTGAGCCATACAAATCTCCAGGTCCAGACGGAATATGGCATATTCTGATACAACAGTGTCTTGACATAATAGGAGATAGGCTCTTACAGATCTTCGTAGCTTGCATAGCTATCGGCTAAGTACCACAGGTCTGGGGAAACGTGAGAGTTGTATTTATCCCAAAACCAGGGAAAATCAACTATTGCGAAACGAAAAACTTCAGACCGATTAGTCTTTCCTTATACTTTCTAAAATTTCTGATCAACTGTTACATCAGAAACGTCTGTCTAAGGAAAACCCCGCTAAGCAATAGGCAACACGCTTATCAAGCGGGAAAGTCTACGGACACAATCCTTTCAGAGGTGGTCTCTGTTATTGAAGAGACCATCTCTAAAATGGCTATCGCTCTTGGCGCTTTTCTTGACATAGAAGAGGCTTTTGACAAAGCCACTTTTGAGTCACTCCTTAACGGAGTGAAAGATACGGTGCGAATAATTCCTTAAAATAAGGAATTCAGAGAAAATGTGAAGCTTTAAGTTTAATTTAAATTCAAATAATATGATGTTAATTGTATCTGTATTTCAAAACTTGTCGTTTCTGACAATAAATAAATTATTATTATTATTATTACTGCTTAGGTGGATACGACGGGCTCTGGAAGATCGATGTCTACTTATTCACACGAAGGACAACACCACAAGAAAGGTAGGTGTGAAGCGTGGATGTCCCCAAGGGTGCGTTCTATCACCCTTGCTTTGGAACATGATGGTACACCAGTTCCTAATTGAATTATATGATAAAGGGCTCAACACATACGACTATGCCGATGATATTAGTATTATTTTGAAAGGAAACAACATGGGGCATCTCTGCCGAAAAATGCAGAACGCCCTGGACATTACCAACAGTTGGTGTCGGAAGAATGGTCTCTCGATCAATGCTTCTAAGACACCACTCGTTGCGTTTATTAACAGAAGGAAACTAAATAACTTCACTCATCCTTCAATCGTTAATAACACATTAACACTTCAAGATAATGTGGAGTATCTTGGTGTTACTATCGATAAACGGCTCAATTGGGCTGTTCATGTTGAGACTAAATGCGCAAACGCACCTCGAGTTCTGTGGCAATGCAGGAAGGCTTTCGGTGGCAAATGGGGCTGAATCCGAAAATGGTCTACTGGCTGTATAAAGTAGTTGTCAGACCCATTGTCAGCTATGGGTATAACATAAAAAAAAATATATTTGTAAGAATGGAGGCTTTAAAGGCTACAAAAAGGCTCGAACTCTTAGGAAATACTAGGGGCTGTAGGAAATATCATCAAGCGCTATGGAGGGATCTGGAAGAACACTTGACAGATTTGTCCATGACACGGTACCTCTAACTGCCTTTAAAAAGCAGTATAGAGTTGTAATTCCAACGATAGAGGACCGATTCTCAGCTAATTTGCTATTGGACAGTACGGCCAACACGTTGGACATCTACACAGATGGATCTCTCACTGAAAATGGTGCAGGAGCTGCGGTTTACTTCAGTAATGAAGATCTAGGGCTGTAATTTCCACTTGGCGAATACTGCACAGACTGAAGTATTCGCCATAAATGCAGCATCGAGGCGAACGACGGAGCTTAAGTGGTCTGGCAAGATCATAAATATTTTTATTGATAGCCAAACTGCTCTAAAAGCTCTGGAAAATTATACTATTAAGTCAAAAATAGTGCAAGAATGTTCTAGGTCCTTGAACTATCTCGGGCTCAAGAACAGCATCTCATTGATATGGACACCAGGGCATAGTGGGAATCTCGGGAACGAAAAAGTTAATGATTTAGAAAAGAACTCCGCAGGGAGGATCATAGGCCCTGAACCAGAAATTGGTATATCGAAAGGTAGGATAAAATCGAAAGTCGAATAAGTTTTCTTTCGGTCCAGTAGCTCTCAATGGAGGAGCACAGAAGGCTGCAAGTTCTCCAAGATGTTCACTCCAGAGTTGAGCCAGCAAACCACCAAATTCCTGTTAAATCTGACTTGCTCAGACTGCAGTCTAATGGTGGGACTACTAACAGGTCACCACCATGTGAACAAACATATGGTACGGCTTCGAGTAGAAAATGATCCAACATGCCGCTTTTGTCTTGAAGAGGATGAAACAGCCCCTCACATTGTGAGAGAATGTTTGGTTCTCTCAGGGCTCCGAAGCGTCATGCTAGGATCAAACTATCTAAGGATAGAAGATTTCTGCAAAGCAGACCATTCAAGACTGTTGGCTTTTTTCAAAAAGGTCTTCAGCTCTTGAATATGAGGATGGCATAAAGGACTTAGCAGTCTACATGTCAGGCTATGACTACATGGTCGCCTCGCATAAAAAAACGCCTTTTTTTCTCTCAAATAACTATAGCAAACAAATTTTAAACAATTTTGAACGACACAAATTCCTATATAGATCAATTCCAACTATTTTAGCGGTAAAATATTAGTATGGTAATTTTGCGGTAAAATTACCGGTAAGATTGGTAAAATTGGTAAAATAGGTAAAATATAAAACTGGATCAAAAATTAAATTATGGTTGCATTTTTAATTAATTCAAAATGTACGACCATATCACAATCATTTTTATAGTTTATAAAAACATTTGATGCAAATCTAATATATTTTTATGCAGTTAAATATACGAAAATCGGCTGTTGTTTATACTCAGCAGTACATCTGGAAAACGGACAACACGTTGTTTGCATATCTGCAAAAATGGAACAAATCCTGGACCAACTGGCTACAACGATGACTGCTTTCCTCACTGTTATGCGTTTGTAAGGACAATACTATATTCGAAAATGGTTTACGTATTAATTCTACACATGGCATGGAAATATAAAAACATTTGAACGGCACAAATTCAAAAAGTGAGTCTATACAGAAAACCAAGCATATTCATTGAAACTTAATATATGTTCTAACTACATGCGATGCATCCCAATCTAGATAGATGCCACTTTTATCGCATGTGGTTGGAAAATGATCCCGGTTCAACGTTTTTTCAGCATAGATAATTGTCAACGGCAGTAAACGTGTGACGTGTCACTCCACATATGCCACAACCGACGATGGGATAGATACATTAATTACGCTGGTAACAATCAAAATCTAATTCGTGCATTGTTTCATTGTTTCATTCATGGGATAAAATATAAAAGGCAAATGGCAAAAAAAATTTTTTTTCTCAAACTCGAAACAAAAATTTACAATGAAGGGCTAATAATGTTTCGTTGGTTTGTGTGTTCTTAACCGTTTGAGAATTCTATCGATCTGCTGCTGTTGCTGCTTCGTTTAAAGTTAAATTGCAACGCGAACCAAATTACTTTCAAATTACTTCCAAATATTCTAACTTACTATATAAGAATCACGATTTGTGAGAAAACGAACTATACTGACGGCCAACAATAAAGACATCTACGAACTTCATAAACTTATTCAATCTAACATTCAAAGCCAAGAAATTATATAGAAATCCGTCTTTGCCGCAACTGCTATAGAGCCAATGAAGCATTTTGGTTTTCCAACAGAATGTTTTTAATTCACTTGATTTGTCACACCACGTACTGCAATTAAAAAACAGTTCACCGCAGTGTACCGATGAAATGCATAAGATTTACTCTTTTATTCGTATCAATTGCTCGCTAGTGGGTACTGCACAAAGACATACTGCTGAACCGAACTGCATATCATCTGAAATGAAATGATTTGCTGGAATCAATAACCTTGGATGGCCTCAATCTACAGCTGTTTAAAAATGTGTTCAATACCTCAGATGCATTTTGGACTAAGATCAAGGTTTTCAGAGGCATCTTGTTGTGATAAATATTCTTGTTGTTGTAATAAATATTCTATTATTCCACAAAAAAATCGCAAACTTTGATTTTTATTACATAAAGGTTAATAAAATTTTATTGCAATTTTACCAATTTTACCAAGCCTAAGTAATATTACGTAATATTACCAATTTTACCGGTAATTTTACCATGGGTAATATTACCTTTACATCTGTAGGTACAACATAGTTGGAAGTGTACTTCAGAAATTTTACAGAAATTGAATCTTCACCAGTTGCTGAACCTTCAATCAAATCACGTATGATAGTGTCAATCTCTGACTCAGTAGCTAAGTCAAGTGTGAACGGGACTGAGATACTATAATTAAAGTAGTCGAAATCGCTAGTTCAGGAATTGAGAGGGAAATCACAATTTTAGCTTTTGCATTTATAAAATTCTGATTGAATAATTCGGCAACTTCTTGTTGATTAGTTAATATTCCTTTATCAGTTTGTAGATAAATTTTTTTTGGAGTCAGATTGGGGTTTATTATAGATGACTTCCATAAAGAAGCTCCATAACTGTTTCGGTTTGCCAATATTTTTACTAATATAGTCCGAATTAGTTTTCCTTTTACTCCATTTAATTTTCTTTGCTATAATGACACTAAGAGATTTATGTTTGTGCAAAATGTAGCTGTCATTGGGATATTTCCTTTTTAATTTATACCATTTATCGCGCTCTTTTAATAGCTGTTTTATTTCATTTGTTAATATAAATCCTTTGCCTTTATTTGGTGAAGAATGTTTTATAGTAATGGTACATCGTGAGACAACACTTTGTAGTTCGTTGATGAAAATATCCATATTTTCACTGTTTAGTAAATAAGCTCAGCCTGGATCCAAAAAGATTGCATCATAATTCAATATCTTGTATGCAATAGGTTTTGGTCTACGTATAAGATTCGTTTTTGATACCTGTCAAAGAATCGACTTATGATCAGATTCTTCCACATCAAATATTTTTACATCGTATTTAAACACAAACAAGTTAGAGATTATATGATCAATTATCGTATTAACTGTATCGCTACAACGAGTCGCAAAATTACTTTGAATTTTATTCAGGATTATAAAACCTAATGAGTTAACAATTTCAACATAATGTCTAACAACGTTCTCGCAATAGAATTTCTAATTAGTTAGTATTTTGAAGAAGTTTTCCATTTTGTCGCACATTTTAGTGATTTGGCTTTGGTCAGTTTAGCCTAGCCTTTTCTTTGGCATGGGTAGGAAAAAAACAAAAATTCACTTGTTATGACTGTCTCCTAGTATGGCTTAATAAAATGACTGCAAATTCTGTTGAAAATGATAAAAAAAATGAATATATGAGATATTATCAGCTTTGTTAGTGTTATGTTTCTATCTATTTCCAATAAAGTGCCACTTGACTAAAGAACCAACTCTCAGGACGACTTTACTTAACTTAACCACTTACCTTAACCAAAAATAATTAAAAAATTCTAATGCTCTGTAGAGTGTAGATCTCCAATAAACAAGTTATAGCATCATTTTTCCATCGAGCGTAAAAACATTATCGTTTTTCATGTTTCTTCGGATCTAAATCAAAGAAACATAATTTCGAATAATAAAATGTTTCCCAACTTCTTATGTGTCTGACAACATTAAAAGCATAAATCGAAATGTGAACGGTTCACAAAATATACATGGGGAATATAAAATTTTATAACAGTTGTCTCTATATTTTTGTATATTCTCAATTCGTTCTCTTTCAGATAAAATAATACAACCAAATATGAAATATAAGAATTTAAAACTAATATCAACATTGCGGTGAAATTTTCATTCATTTATTTCATGTAAACAACAATACTAGCTCAAATGTTAAATTTCAATATTATTTTATTCTGCTGCCAATATAATTTTGAAGTATTTGTGCATGTTGTTTATTTACTTTTAAAAACATTTAGGTAAATTTTATTAGTTGCTTTTGTTTTTTAAACCGTAAAACACGAACATTTAGGATAAATGTGATTTTACTGATATATAAAAGTTCGCGATTACGTTATATTTAATTTTTTGTTTTGTTTGTTTTTTTGTTGTATAACGTAACGTATTGATTTTAGCGGTTGATTTTATGATTTTGAATCGAAGAGTGAAAGTTTAGAATATGTGTGCACTTGTGAACATTTGTTTTGGTTGGTTGAAGTTTTATGGCGATTTTGTTGTGATTGGATAGAAATTTTTAGCTTCTAAGGTAAATTTTTGGTTATTTCTCTATTAGTGAATTCTTTTCTAATTGTCCGGTACAAGTTCCGACTCCGAATTATCCAAATTTGTTTCTTTTGTATTGTTTTTTTACAAAAGAATACAAATTTCGTTAATTCTGTGTTGGAACTTGTACCGAACAGGTAGAAAAGAATTCACCATATATTTTAGTTAAAATTAATTCGTTCATCTATAAGGAAATTCATGAAAAGTTAAAATTTGTCTAAGTGATGATTTTAGTGCCGGCGCTATTAGGTTACTATATGATATCTGGTTTTGGTCGGTAGTCGGTAGATTTTAAATTTACTCTGGTTGAATATTAAATATTCTAAAGCTGGTTGGGTTCATTTAAGCGGTTTAACCATGTGTTGATAATCGATAATCAAATATTAGTAATTCATCGGGTTATATTTCTTTTTTTTAAATTTGACGATTGAACCGTGACAATGCAATAGCTAGCTTTTGCAAAAAAATTAACATTGGTGACAACGGCGTTGTGTGTTTAAGTCAGATTCACAAACTCCTTTTATTTGATTTTGTTTTTAAAAGAAATTGTTTTCTGTGTCTATATTCTTGTTTTTAGATACAATGTGTTGTGTATTAGATTTTGTGGAGGATAGAGGAAATTAAAATAAAATAATAGATAAAACACAAATTAAAAAAAAATATATGCAGGAACAGAATTAAAATTTGGTTGCCAATAATCCTGCAATTTTTTCGAATAAACTATAGCATCTCATTTTTAAGGAATATTAAATAACTAAGATTGAGAGTGACCGTTGATTCTACCATATGTGTGCTACCATATCACTTTAGCTGGTGATATCTCACTGCTATTGCATACCACTGGAGTGGTATCTGACGTTTACTGATATATCAATAACAGGCACTAGAGTATGCGAGCTGGATACACTTTCAACAAACCGTTGACGATAGTATGTTACATTGTTTCCGCTTTCCAATTAGAAGCTCTGTAACGACCAACAAAAATCTGTTCAATAGACATTTTCTTTTAAATCCAAAAAAAAAACAAACAGTCAACACATTAATCATACCTTCATTCCACAACATCAAGCAACTGAAAATCGTTTCATAACGTATTATCTGTCTATTTATGACAGTTTACTGTAATGCTTATTTTAAAGCATTGAACGGATCTTATATTACGATGATTAATCAATTGCTTTTCGTTTTCCATGTGAAACAAATACATTCAACAGACGTTGAAATAAAGCATATTGATCCTGCGTAGATCTTATTGATAGGACTTACATTATTGATAGGGTATTTTGCTTTGTAAAGTTTGAATAAAAAAATATTAGAATAATAATAATTGATTGATTTTTGAGGGACCTTATTGTTATGGTTTTATGGTGTTGGATGGTTGGTTTTAATGATTTTTCTCTGTCTGTTTTATTTGATGTTTTTTTTAAACGGTGGATCTACAATGTATGGGTAACGTTTATTTTTAAAAATGTGACGAAAAACATAATGACAGAGATGAATAGAAAACTTTTTCTAAATACAAAGTCGTTATATAAAAACGATTTCATCTATAGTTAAGTTTTAACATTATCCGAATTTGTTTCATCCTTTTTTATGGAGAAATTGAAAAGTTGTTTTTTTAGCTCTTTAGCTGTAAACGTTTAAAATCATAAAATTTTAAATTGATTTTGAATTACAATTTTTGAGTTCCCAAGGAGAATCAAATTATGTTTTATTTATAAAATAAATTTTAAAAACAAAAAAAAATAAAGAAAGAGAATAATAATTAAATGAGTTTATATTTGTTATTGGTTATAACTAGTAGGTGTATTTGGAGAATTCAAGTAATAAAAGAAAAAAGATAACGTGGACAGGTGAATTTAGATTTTGGTCGCCATATTAGGCCAAATTCAGTTTGTTAAAATAATATAAGCAAATATAAACTGTGTACAATTGTAGGCAAGAATTTGACTTCAATCATATGGCTTGAAATACTATTATAGCGTGAATATTAGACATCAATTTGTACCATAATCTCCTTCAGCTTTGGTTTATAGCTTTGTAAGGTATTGTGTAACAATTTACAATGATATTAATCTTAATTCTGTCTCTGGCGTCTGTTATGGTCTTGAAACATGTATCTAGAACAGTTATTCTTATCATAGAGTTCGAAATGTATTGCACATCCATTAACTCATTCTGAATGGATGTTGAAGTGGTGGGATATTCAATACGTAATAAATAAGGTCTTAGAAGTATCTTCGTTGCTAATGTTCATGTGGAACTATGTACCGCTAAACGAGAAGAGTTCTTATATATTTTATACTTTTTCTGAACAGATAAATGGCAAAATTTGACACCCAAACGAAGGTTAAAATTGGCTTCATAATACTTTGCACAACTACAGTATCGTTTTAGGACTAAGGATCACAAATTTTTGCAAAACATGTTTATACAAGTGAAGTGTTCTTTCTCCTATTTCATATATTGTTACTGTTTTTGGTTAAAATGTTGTTATTGTACGCGTATCACTCGGGTTAGGTGTTGTGAAACTTTTAAGACATTTACATAAATGCTCGGTGTCATGTGGTTCTATATTACAACTGGAAGTTTTTTTGTAAGTTGTTGGTCTTGTTGTAGTATAACGTAAATTATTTGTCATCGTATCTAAGTTAAAGAAAGCAACCGCCATTGGTATTAAATCTGAATTTGTGGGTTTGTTTGACATTTGAAAATATGCCTAGTGTTGTATAGTCCATTGTTAGGAATAGACACATGGATAACACTGTTGTCAATTTCGCCTCGGAAGCCATTTCCCCTAAGTATCCCATCTTTTACTATTGTTGATTTTTGTAGTTTAGGTCTCGTTATGAAGGTGATCCAGGTGAGCCATAAGGTAACATCTATAGTTACCACGCGCAGCATTCTGTTTATTTGCAGTTTCTTCCACGATGTTTAAATTGGTATAGTGTCGACAAGATTGAAGTAACATACTTGATCATAAGGCGACCGATGGCTTTTTACTAAGTGAGCAACTGCTTTATCTTTTCATCGGCTAGTATCAGCAAGATTTTTTTTCACGTGTGAAATACATTTAAAGATTTTTCGAAATAATTCCCAAAATCTATAGTTTACCAATGGTTGATATTGTGTTGTCTGCGACAATGTGTTGTATATTTCAGGGTTCCAAGTCGTCAAGAGAGCCGGAATTTTTGACCTGAGAACAGAAAAAATGACAATACATGAAAAAGCAGAAAAAATTACAACAAATAATAATTTTCCTACAATCGTTTAAGAATTAATCATTCCCGCACGCAAATCCCGTGCGCAAAGTGATCAATTCCCGCATTAGTGCAAGTGAAATTATTTAATGCTTGAATGTCCTCGGCAGTCCAGTTTTTGTCATCTGATTCGTTATTTTCCAGCATTTTTCTTGCCACAAAAATTCACAAATGCACAATTTGTTTTCCGTATTTTTTGTATACAAGTTTCATCTATAGCAACCATTGTAACTTGATTTTCACGACAAATTAGCAGTTTCAAATCTTGACAAAACTAAACGATTCTAATTAGACGATTGTAGGAAATAGTAATTTTTTAACGATTGTAGGAAAAACGTTGTTCCTAACATGCGCGTGAAGGTGATTCCGAACCTTAAACAGGTACCAAAACTCACTACGCTCGTTTTAGTGACATAGTGACATCCTGCGTTCGTTTCGGAATCACCAACTTCGTGCACGTGTTAGGAAAATAACTATTTATTTTCCATGATTTACAAGCTGATGTAATTTCCACCTTCATATAGTAGATGGAAAATCAAATCTTAAGACACCGATGATATGAACACGATCATTTCCGATCTCCTTTAAAATTCTCTTTTCTATAATAAAATAAATTAATACGTATTTTTCATTTTTCCCTGGTTTGGAAACAGGCAGAAACTTAGTGACAAGGAAAGATTGAAGTAAATAGAATCGGCAAACTTGATTTTGTGTATGGCACAAAGTACAAAGATTTCCAATTAATAATATATTCAATTACCTTCTTTTCGAAAACAAAAACTAGCCCTTGTCTATAATTTTAGTATATTTTAGAAGCACTTTTTTAAATGGCCATGTTTGAAAAATTGAAATCATCTAAATTTAGGTGATTTCAATTTTTCAAACATGGCCATTTAAAAAAGTACTTCTAAAATATACTAAAATTATAGACAAGGGCTAGCTTTTGTTTTCGAAAAGAAGGTAATTGAATATATTATTAATTGGAAATCTTTGTACTTTGTGCCATACACAAAAATCAAGTTTGCCAGTTTGTCAATATACTTTATAAAGACCCAACTAAAAACCTTTCAAACAACAAAAATTCATTACAATCGGTTCACCCGTTCGTGTACAATTTAACTTTAGTTTTTGCTTGGCACTAAACTTCTTAACAAATCTCAGGTTAGAGTATAATATCTAATCAGTCTCCTTTAGGGACTGCAATATAATACGCCCCTAGATAAAAGTTCACAAAGCCCCACAACCTTTGAGAAAAAGGACTGCTATTCATAGCACATTATTGCTCTGTTCTATTTGTGACAATTAAATCCTTGAATTACATTAAGCCCGTGCCATTATTCAAGAGTGTACATTATTCTATCAGGTAGTGAATTATATGCTTAGCGTCTTAAAGGCTGCTTGGTTATCAAACAATATAGTAATCCTCTTGTTCTGATTATTGCGTTACGGGAAGACGCTGGGGTAGGTGCCCGTGGATGCCAAGTATTTGTTCCTGGGTTCAAGACCTCAGCAGCCTCCCTGTGTTGACCGTAAGGTATCTGCATACCAAAAGAGCCCGTATGGCTTTGCTCACCACCACTTGCTATCTAGAACTAGCCATAGATATTTGATTTCCTGTTCAGATTGAACTACCGAGCCTCTCGTGATGATGGGTTTCATATTGAATCTTTTTGTCTTCGTGAACGGAACCACCGTTGTTTTACTCAGATTCATTTCTAGTAATACAGATGTCCATCATGACCGCTCTGTAAAACATCACAGAGTATCTCCTCAAACTAACCTCTGGTGATACTTACCTCTGGTGACTTGGTCTTGGTTACCTAAGATAGTCAGACTTTTTCCACTTCTAGACTCTACATGAGAGTTAATCAGACTCCGTCGTGTGGATTACCTTTTGTAGTGCCAAGGCAAATTTACCGTCATCAGCATTAGTTTCTGCGGGCCTCCTTTCGTGCTGCCCAAGGTGATCTTACCAAAGGATGGTTCGTGCATAATTATTGATCGGCTTGGTCTATGAGACATCGGGAGGGTCATTCGCCATGATTCTGGAATATTCACAAATGCGATAATGTTGCTTAAAATTCTCATGAGGTGTGGTAACAGCCACCTCTTACAGCTTACAGATGTAAAATTGCCATTAAAATATTTGTTAATAATTTGACCCTAAAATAGTCGGTAAGATTGGTAAAACTTCTGTAGCTTCTGTAACTTTGTGATGTTAAACGAAAATTTAGTTTCGAATCATTTCTCAATATTCTTACTAACTTTAAAAACTAGTATTGGCAAAACTTCTATAAACTGTACAATTTTATTCAGTCTAATTATCAAAGCGAAGTAGTAATATAACCCGTCGTCACTATTGTGAAACCAGATAAAGATTTTTATGAATACTGTGCATTCCTGATAGTGGAATCACTATCCGGAGCATTAGAGGAATTGCGTGCCTTGAGATTTAAATTTCCGCGTAGCGCAGTCTGTGAGTTCGATTATATCTTTCAGTCCCTCATAAATGCTGAATTGCACTTAAAAGTTTCACAAGAAGACTGATTAAAATAAGCAAAGAGTTTCTGACGATCCAAAAAGTCTGTGAAACTAAGAACCCTAACCCACCCACATCAACTTTAATTATTACATTAAAAATTAAAATGTTTCACTTTCCTCAAAACATGTAAATGATCCCTCTCTCCATGCTTCTTCTTTACTAGCTGTAACAACCAAGAAAATCTATTCATTCAAGGTATCTAAAGACATTTCCTTTTAAAATTTAAAACAGGTAATCCTCACAATAATCCTACATTCATTTCTTATTATCAAATAATTTGGGATTTGCTTCATAAATAATATTTGACCGTATACAACGTTCCACAGTATAATTAAATTCAAATTTTGTCAACTTATATTTCCCCTCCAAAACTGGAGGGGGAATCTCCTCCCTATCCCCTCCCCTTTTGTACCAACGTTAAAACAGACAGATATCTTGTTTAAACTAAAACTAAAATAAAATAAACTGATTCTGCGCAGGTGCGTTGATGTTGAGATCATCAATAGGGTTAAGCGTTTTGTGTTGTTTTAAGTGAAATATTTTCGCAATATTAATAATTAGTTAAATTATGAAGGATCCCATGTTTTAATATAATAGTATGAGGGTGCATATTTGAATAATGTTTCTATATTAGTTTTATTTTTTTGGTTTGTACACGGTTGAATTTCTATTGTTTGTATTGATTTATTCGAGTTAGAATGAGAAAACCTAATCACAACGACGAAGATTGGTGGAAACCGCTTAAAATCGAATCGATGTGTAAAACGGCATTGAACTATAAAAATTCAGTTTTAGTTTTGTATCGGAATGGACACCTGCATTTTCCATCATATTATATTATTTTACATAAATTTATATACAAAGTTTCATTATTTATAAATGATAGTGTCATTATTTTTAAAATCAGGATTAAACCTAAAAGAAAAAAATTGACAAATTAGAAAAATAAAAAATATTAATAATGTGAATTTCTTTTGTGTTGAATTTGAAATGAAATTCGTTTATGTAAAAAAACTCACTATGTATTATTAATAATAGTTAAATATGTGTGAAAAATTTTAATTTCATGGTTTTTAGATAGAGTTTTGTTTTTTTGAAAATAAGATTGTTGTAATTTCATTATCTCACAATTCACAAATATTTATTGAAAACTTAGCAGAGAAAGCAAATAGTACAATGGATTTAAATAAAGGTAATTTCGAATATTACCGTTCGTCAATGTCATACATTTTAAAAAGAGAAAGTTTGGCACTTGTTTCTGAATTACAAGGTTTTGAGATATTAAGTGGTTGCATCATCTTCAAGTACTGTGAAACAAGGCTATACCGAGTTAAGAGAAAAGAGTTTAGTGAATCAAAACCAGATACATCGTCAGTCGTGGATCGTGATATTATAACAAAAATTGGTCGTGAACCTGTTGCACATTTCCACAAAATGGATTCATTTCAATAAAAGGATTAGTAGTTTAATCAGTGGGTGAAGAGTGCTAAAAGAGATATTAAAAAAAATATGGATAATCTCCCTCTGCAATCAACGTGCCATTTAAGTTAAGCTTTTTTTTCTTACTTTTTTACAATTTTTTATTTTCAATCTTTTTTTTTGTTTTTGTCATCATAATTTTCATGTCAATATGAAATATTTAATTTTATTTTTCATAAAGATTTTTACTCGAAGGAGAAGCCATTTAGTTATATTGTAAATATCCCAGTTTTTATTTTTGTAAATATCCCAGTATTTAAACAGAAAACTGTTTATTAGATAGCCAATTATAGTAAATAAAAAACAAATTAATTCAATCAACAACCAATTGTTTTACCAAAGCCAGCGGATTCTTGAATATAAATTGAATTGTTGATTGCGGTTGTTAAATATGAATAATAACGGGAATAATGCAATATGATATATTGAAAAATTGCTGCGCCAATGGTATCGGCGAATGCTACATAATAATAGGTGTATCCACAAAAAACAGATAGATGATTCCCGTTTATAAATCCAATAGTTGAAATCAAATGTACAGTTGGTCGTAATAAAAAAAATATCGTTTTATCATACGTCATTTGCTCATACAGGAATAATTAAAACTGATGCAAAACTTTTCTTTCTATCGGTTGCGTTTTTAGAAACAATATCGTAATGACATTTAATCACGATTATTTTGTAAATTTTAAAACGATCACACCATGATATTAATATTTTATGTAAATGCATTGATTTTTTCCTCTATTTGGTCAATGTTCACTTACTTGTTTTTTTTTTTAAGTAAAACCATTTTTCGCAACATTAACACAATATCAAAAAAAGGAAAATATTTCGCTACATAGATATTTCGAAAACATTATTTTATATAAGGAATTATTATATACTTTTGTTTCATAAATTTTACGAATCGACTACAATCATTGAGTATTGTCACGTGAACTGACAGCATTATACACTCGTAGTATATACGAAAAAATATTAATGAAAAAGCAAGAGAACAAATTTAACAAAATCCACTGAATTAATTTCATTCAATATGGAGAGAACGAAAAGAATTGCATCGAGAGCGTCGAATCGGTTAAATACCTTTTTAACGCTGATGAAATTACTTCAGGGACAATTGTTTCGTAACAAGATAAAGCAAATAAATCGGCTAGTTTTTAACAGAACTTTTTCAATTCACTTGATCTGTCAGGGATTTCACCGCACGTACTGCAATTGAAAATAGTCGTGCAAATCATGTGTCATGTTGCGAAAAATCAACCAGCCTTACCTTTATATGCGTTGTAGAAATAATATCACAAAAAGCTCTGAAGTTTCCAATTCCCGGATTGTTTTGCTCTGTTGGAAAGCTTCTTTACTTAATTTTCACAACTTATTCCACGTATACTGTTAAACTGGAAAAATGCCGGGTTACTTCTTTGTCCGAACACTTTTACTTTAAACACCTTAATTAAAAAATATATAGCTTTTCAATTTAAAAACAATTTTACTGTCATCTCAAAAGCATGATTAAACAAATTTGTATACCATACAATGTATTCAAATAATAGTACTGAATGGTCTACTCTCATTATTAGACCATTACAAAGAAAATAGCTTTCAATATTAAATCGAAATTGACTGAATCAGAACTAACTCATTCATTATAAAATTTTGCCATCAGGTCACAGTTGGGAGTAAAAATGGAATGATCGAAACATTTTCATTTATTTTAGAAATTTTTACTTATGACACAATTACAAAATAATAAATTCACATCATCATTTTCCACTCTACATATCACAGAGTAAAATCGATTCGCTTTGTTCTACTAAAAAGCAACAACAACAAAAAATATTCCAACAAATAAGTTAAACTATAATAAAAATAAATACGAGCTGGTTTTATTTAGTCCCTTGAAAGGATATAATAGTTCATATATATCGAATAGTTCGAATTTTTGTTATTTTTGTACATACGATGAGGACTATTGTATTATATCAATTTGAACAGATTTATTGAACTGAAACGATTCGAACAGTTACAGTGATTTATTGATCATTTTATGTTTAATTCATCTGTTGGAGAAATTTATTGATTGGAATTTTATGGTAAGTAGAATATGTACTGTTGTGAGTCTAAAGTGTTGAAAGGATATGTAATTGGTTGATTGGACAATGAATCTATGTTGGAAAAATAAATTGAGGTTTACATCTTATTATTTACACATTCTTATTTTAGTATCAATGGAAATACTGTTTTTAGATAATAATAATGTTTTTATTATCGATCGCAGTACAACTGTAGAAGGAGGTCTGGTGGTTCGTGTAAGTCGAAGTTGGTCGTAGACGCAACGTTATCATCACCTCTCGTTAGCTCATTCGCAGTGAATTCTGCGACCTACTTCAGTACAAGAAATTAAAGAAAACTATTAAACTCACCGCGTGCCCTGAACACCACTAATGTAAGGGTGCACTTCCCTGATACAACTCTCAAATTAGGCTACCGTTAGCACTTCATAATTCATTGTGAGTACCTTCTTCTGATTCTTTTGTTGAACTTAAAAAATAATATATTCAATACATTCAATTTATATTATCTCCTTAAGAGCATATTCAAAATATTTTGTTGACTCCAGCAGACAATATTTATATCTTAGTGGTTAAATTACTATCGTGTACGAATTTGTATTAGTTTATTAAACCAGTTACCATTTTAATGATATAGTTATATTTATATATCATAATATTACAAGGAATATTGATTTAAAACATTACGCTATGAAACTAACTTAGAATTTTTTTTTGTTTTTGTTTTAATTTTTTTTTTTAAACTCAATTCTATAACCAATTTACTGTAAAACAGTACACAAAACAAAATCAAGTTATACCTTTTTTTATAGAAACAACCTTTTATCCTTTACTCAACTGGTTAACATAAAAAAAACCAATCCAACAAACAACTGTTCCAATACCAACGTTCCACAGCCAAATCAATATCCAAAAACCAACCAATCGGTAAACCAACTCAAACCCGACTGTCGTTAAAAAACAAGGAATTCCTATGGCACAAGCAAAAACATATCGTCAGCATTAATTTTATTAACAAATTGTTTATTTCGTATTATTTTTTAATTATTTTTAGGTTTTCATAATTAGGCAAAAAAAAATAATTAAAAATAAAATTTGATACGGGCTTCCCGAAAGTTTTAGATGTACTTCGGCATATTTTATATAATTTTGTGTTTCCAAACAAGTGGCTTGAGAAGTTTTTTTAATAAAATGTATGTGCACATTTTCAAATAACGCCCATTACAGGACAGGACGAAAGGAGTCTGGCCCTACATTCGTCCTGAGAAACATAAACAAAAGAAGTGAAATGGAAGCCGGGATCGATAACGATTGCCGGCTCTGCTGATTGGTAGAAGATGCAACAGTTAAGATAGAAGATGCAGCATATAAGAAAAATTGCAGGGACTGTTGTCCGGAAACAAAACGAGTACTAGAGAAACGCTTATATTGACGTATATTTGTATAATTCGCGTCGTTGTGAAATAACGTTCTACAGTTCGTAGGACGCGTTACCAACTAACCCGACAATTTTGGCTTCCCGAATTTTGGAGACAATTTGGAACTTTGTGGCTTTCCGGCATCACTCAAAACGAAATTTCGCTGGAAAATTTTGTCACCGGGGACAAAAGTACGTTTACCGGAACGCAAATTGTAACGAGCTGCGATTTGCACCAAGGCTTCAGTGGTCACCTCTTTGATTAGGGAGCGAATTCTGGATAATTGATCTGGACGATCAATGGTTTCTCCCACTCTCGTTCATACTTTTCAATCGTCGGAGTAAAGATTAGGACTTACCATGAGTGTTCATGGAAAGACTAATAGGGGATGATAGGGAGAACATCCTAAATTGTGATGCACGGAACATCGAAGAGTACAAGCAATTTTGCTAAGATGCACGTCCCAGCGAGAAAGGCCTTCGATCAGGCTCGCACGTAGTCCAGCAATGATATATATATTCACCCACTCGTAAGCGTTTGCTTGTGGGGAATATAGAGCTTTTTATTTTTTATTTTAATGACCGGACTTTTTTCGGGGGTAAGAACAATGTATAACCCTTGACTGAGTCTTTCCTTTAAGAAAATTGTCACTGTTAAAAGCTGGGAAGTTCAAATCGCTAGATCTCAATGTTTTATTATCAGTAACGTATGTTTTATTATTAGTAACAGAATCAACCGAAAATATTCATGAGAGAGCATCTGGAACCATGTTAAGCTTACCACGCTGATGTTCAATATCAAAAGTGAATCCTTGCAGTTCCAAGCTCCGTCGTTCTAGACGAACTGACAGATCTTTCTGTTGCATCAACCACTTACAGTAACCGCAATAAATTTGAGCAATGTAGTAATAAATAAGATCAATAATTTATATTAATAAATTATTGTAATTTTAATCAACGGAACAAACTTTTTTGGTATATATTTCACAGTATGTATTTCACAGTATGTCCTAAAGCCTAATACTTCATTTTACTTTTCACTTTAGTAATTTAACTATCATTTCTACATTGAGTTCTTATATATTATCATTATATATTAGAACAAGAAAAAATTTGAATTGACCTTGTATGACCTTGGATTAAGGTCCACTACTCTAATAAAGCAAATATAAATATATACAAATTCAAGTATCTATTGCCGATTATATTATACTGAAGCGAACAATATTTATCTTTTTGTTAAAAGGCTTCAAAGTGAGCTAAATTTTTGTTTTTAAAAATTTGATTTCCAAATGTGATGATTCGATGTGAATTAGTGCACTTTTATTTTACGTCTATAAAGTTGAGATTTTCTTATTTGTCACTCAAAAAAATAAAAGTCACTTTTACAAAATTTTTATAAATATACAACGCACAAAATTTTTTGATAAAACTACAATTTTTTTCCTTCAAAGCGAAAAATAATTTGTAAATCAAATAAATTTTTTGTTTTTTCAAATAATTTTTTTTGTTATCTACAATATTTTTGGTAAACTTACAACAAAATTTGTGTGTTGTATATTTATAAAAAAATTGTAAAATTTACTTAGTTTTTTTTTGAGAGCATAAAAAATGGGTGGCAGAAGTGGTATTTTTGCTTTGGCAATTCTACAGAGCAGATGAAGATTACCATCGGGTAAGAAAAATGAGAGTTACACAAATATGACTGCCTGGTTTTATTTGGTGACTAGAATATACTTCCATCATGGCAAAGAACTCAAAGACTAATGGAACATATGGGCAGGATGATTCTGTTACCGACAATTACAAACAATTTAATCCCTTCCTCACCCCAGCCCTCCATTGACAATACCTAGTTTTCAGCCGCAATAAAGTTCTAAAAACTATGTGAATGAAAGATGTTATAATTGTGTAGATTATTCCATGTTACATGATAACCGATATTCCAAGACACATGATAACCGCACCTTTAACAAAATTATGCTTCTTAAACTCTTGTTAAAAAATAGAAGGGCAATGTGTGGTGACATGCATATCTCATGAGAGTGCCTTGCAAGTCTACCGGTGGCCTAAAGGAAAGGGAAGACGTTCATTTTGTTAAAAGATGTTCAATTTATGAATTCTAAGCTAAAATTAAGTTGCCAATAATCCAGGTAGTCGTATATTCCTTGATCACGTGACGCACTTTTTTTCTTAATGCTTCAATTCCACACACGAGTTTTACGAACTCTTTGATTCTTCGCACAAGCAATTGCTAGCCATCATCCAATAATATTCCATAACTTAGGTTAAGGATGCTACCGTTGACTGATAAGAGTTCAGCTGGCAGCATCCCTAAGATATTACCTTGGGCAGTGATATCTCACTACTATTGCCAATAGTACGTGATATTTCACGTTAATTCATGTGTCAATAGTAGGGATTAACTTACGCGGGTTTGATAAAGTATAGATAGAGGTATAAACTTAAGTAGTTTAAACTCCTACGATGAAACTAGAAATGATCGTAATAAAATAATTTATTTAATCAAAGCGGGCTTTCTTGAAATTTGATGAAGTTTTCATGATCCCCGTTTTCATGACAATAGTACAGAAATGTGTATTTTTTGTTACGAACTAGTGCATAATAAATATATTACAGTACAGAAATTAGCTCAAATATAATCAATGAAACATAATGAAATAAACTACCGAATAAAATATATACAATTTCATCGTATTTTCTGCAAATATTTCATTTATTCTACTTCAATAACTCGATCAAATTGGAAATTCTTTTCGTCATTAATTTTAATAAATATTTACCATATATATGAGTTTGTATCACCCCATATTCTCTCTAAAACGTCAATTTAATCTAATGTTTATTTCCTGCTCGCCTATATACAATAAAACAACAACAAAAAATCAGAAACAGTGTTTCTTGTCACTTTTCTAGTACAAACACATGACGTCAACAAATCTACAGAAAATTCCGTTAAATAAATCGAAATCATAATTTTAATTCAAAATGAATGAACGAAGATATGTAAGATTATTCGCTTAAGGCTTTTCAATTTCAGAAAATTTAATAGGAAAATTTTTTTTCATAATATAATTTTATGTTCGTCATGTTACATGTTTTTAAAATGATACTACAGTTTTTTTTTCTTGATGTTGTTGCAGTTTTATTTTTTATGATTAAACTTGCATTTGAACAGGATATTAAATGTAATGATATGGTTATGGTTGAAGAGTGTAAAACTAATAAAATGGAAATGTAATAAAATCAACACCACGAATTGGATTTTTTTGCGCTTAGAAAAATTTACAAGATCAGAATGATAAAAAAATTCAGCATAAATTTATGGGTCATAAAAATTCGAAATATTATGTTTGTAATGGGATAAGATTATTAGTTTTAATTGCAGTTGAAGACTTTTTCCCTGAACGTTATCATTATTTTTAATTTTTCAAGTTGTACTTCTTTACGCTCGTTGTTCACATTTTGATGGGGTGTTGGTCGAGAAACCGCGTCACGCTTTTTATTTAATTGATTTAGAAATTTCGTCTTTATCACCATAGAGCATAAGGTTCAAATTGTTTTTGACTAAGAAAACTAAGAAAATTGACGATTATCCGCAAAAATGTACAGTGTGTGTATAATGGTTCAACTTGAGAAATAGGATAGTTTTTACCTCGATTAAAAGCCTTAATATTTTTTAATTGCGTATTAAATGTTAAATTTGGATGGTTCATAAGCAAACTTTCAGATGGCGGCGTAAATTAATTAGTTTACTGTCAAACCTGCTTTATCGACTTTTTAATCATCAATGTAGGGCCCATATAGACTATCAAATATGTTATCGGGCGATTATTTTGTTCCGGTGTTTGCCGCAATGGCGCTGCAAAAGGGGGAAAGGAGAATAAATTCCAAAAAAATTATATTTTCATACAAAACAAGATGTGTTATAATTTTACAAACTATCTATGAAATTTCCCATTAGTACAATTTAGTACAATTAAATAATTTAAATTTACTGACTATATATTAAGCATATTATTTTCTTCTGTCCGTAAAACAAATACGAAAATAGGCTAAATTTTTCATACAACTTTGTATGGGAAATTTTGGCAATTTTTATGTTTATTTTTGAGCGACTTAAGAATAATATTTTATATATTACGCTTAATATATACTCGATAGGATAGTTTTTATCTCAATAAAAAGTTTGAATATTTTAATTGCGAATTGAATGTTGTGGTTCATAAACCATCTTTGAGATGACTGATTTCAACACAATTTTTAAACTACCGATCACTCTAAAATATGCCAACATTTAAAGAAATAGTTTATTTTTGTTCTAAGGACATTAGAGTTCTTAAAAATGTTCTTCTTAAAAATGTAGGTCAAAAATGTTAGTTGAAGAACTAAAACCTTAGAGCTGAGTTGGACATCTTTAAAAATTAGTATTTTTAGAACAAAAAATATTCCTTCTTTTACATTTGGACATGCTTTAGGAGGTTGAAACTTTCACATTTCGAAAAAAATTAAGATAATGCTTGATCTTCGACATCAGCGTCATCTTTATAAAAATTGTTTCCTAATATTATGCTGTATTCCTTGCCAGCTCACCTAAAACAATTGACGGGTGAGCCGTTCTCTTGCAATTATATTTCACAATTACCATGTGTTGAAGCTCCATCAATGTTCCTGCAAAGATAAATAAAAATTAGTATTTCTACAATACTTATCTTTTCCACGTTGATCCTGCTTTAACATCTCTGCTGTCATAAAGACCCATTGCATCAGCCTATAAAAAAAAGTATTAACAATTTCTATTAAGTTCTTAATATAAACTGTTTTTCTTACCGTGAAAATATTTTTGTTTGTTTTCATTTTTAAGGTCATTCTGACATTTAGCTATATTAATGAGGTGAGTTCTTATTCTCACCATATCGGAAAAATTGGCGTACTTGATATCAATAAAGTGATTGTTTTTTAACACTAATTATTGCAGTGTTCAACTACTGTGGCGCTGCTGTTGTAGAAATGGTTGATTTCAATGGGTAGTTATAGTAGATTATTAATTGGAGAAGGCTCTTCTTCGTTTTGATTTTGACAACTAGTCATGTTTTTTTGATTTGGTATATATTTTAAAATTGTGTAAAGTTTTTTATAAGCATTAATTCAATAACAATTGAAAGAATAAAATAAAGATTTTTAGTGCAGTTTTTTGTTAGCAATCTGTGAAGCTTCTTCTGTCTTTGGGTCGTTGAATACATGTCGTATTCAAAACCAAATGCGATTTGTGCCTGTGTCACCGACATATTTGGTATCAAAAAAACGTGTTGTTGCTAAAGGGAATCAGCGTTTTTTCACTTCGTTGAGTGGTTGTATTGGTTCAATCACAGTTGTCATGCAACGTGTCATCAAATCACCACCGTTTTAAATCCAGTTAGTTTATACCTTTTTTTGCCATTTTAGGCAAGAATGCAGTATGGTTTCGAAATATTTTTGAAAGTATTCAACGTTTAGCCATCGGGCGCCTAGTATAGGCATAGTTGATATTAAAAAAATTCAACATTTGTCATCGAATGCCTATTTTGGTATATTCTATATTGAAAACATTCAACGTTTGTCATCGTGCACCTAGTATAGGCATATTTGATATTAATATATTCAACATTGTCGTCGTACGCTTAATTTACGCATAGTTTATATTGAAAGTTTTCAACGTTGTCATCGTGCGCCTGGTATAGGCATATCTAATATTGTGTTGATGTCATATATATGGATTTTTCAAAGGCCTTTGATAAAGTTAACCATAATATTCTCCTTCAAAAATTACGTAATTTCGGTCTGAATATAAAGTTTATCAGGTGGGTTGAATCTTATCTAAAACAAAGATCTCAATTTGTATGCATTAATGACTATGAATCATTTTCTTTCTGTCCTCATTCGGGTGTACCACAAGGTTCAATCTTGGGGCCTTTATTGTTTATTTTGTTTATTAATGATATTTGCTTACGCTTGGATTGCAAAGCACTCCTTTTTGCTGATGATTTGAAAATATTTAAATCAATCAAATCCATAGCTGACTGTATAGTGCTTCAAAATAATCTTAATAAAATATATGAGTGGTGCAAAAGTAACGATCTATATCTCAACATTAATAAATGTTTTACCTTTAAGCTTAAGCCTAGATCTTTTCAATTACAATTTATTTATAATATTAACAATTTAACTCTATGCGAAAAAGAAAGTATTCGTGATTTAGGCATTATTATGGATAACAAATTAAAATTTAATATACATATTCAAGACATTGTTAACAAAGCTTTCAAAATGCTTGGTTTTGTTATGCGAGTGTGTTCAAATTTTCGTTCGTCTAAAACACTTATTACAATTTTTAACTCAATAGTTCGTTCTTCATTAGAATATATCTCGCCGGTCTGGAATCCAAAATATCAAACTCATATTGATCATATTGAGAGGGTTCAAAGGAAGTTTACTAGATTTCTGAACTTTAAATTAAGCTTCCCATATCAACCATACAAAGATAGATTAAAACGATATAATATATTATCATTGGAACAAAGACGTACTATTGCTGATCAAACAACACTTTATAAAATTCTTAACCATAGTATTGAATCAGATTTGGCTAGTCTAATTCGTTTGAATACCACACCTTGTTATAATACTAGGCATTCGTACACTCTGTATTATAATACTTTTCTAACTAATCTAAGAGTTCATTCACCGTTAATTAGATTACAGTACAGCCACAACATTAAATTTAATCAAATCAATTTGTTTTGCTCTAACTTAGTCCAGTTTAAAAGAAGCCTTTTACAAATTTTATTTTCATATATATATTTTAAATTCTAATATTATTCATTTTATCTTGTGTTAAACATTCTTGGTTTATTACATTAACATTATCTTTTTATAAACTAAATTTAAACTATTGTAATTTTTATATTATTTTTTAAATACTGTCTTTAATTTGTATTACTTTTAAATTTAAGCTTTTTACTGTAATTTTTTATATAATTTTTTAATATTGTCTTTAAATTGTATTAGTTCTATACTAGCATGTTATTGGAAATATTTCCGTTTGCTAGTATTTAAATTGAAATAAATAAATAAATAAATAAAATAATCAACATTTGGCATCGTACGCCTAATTTAGGCATAGTTTATAGTAAAGCATTCAACATTTGTCGCCGTACGTCTAGTTATACACATTTGATATTGAACTAGTCATTAATAATAAAAATGATCAAAAATCAAAATCATCTTATAAATAATTTTAAATGATGGCCCTCAGGCTCTTCAATTGATTTCATCAAAAAGTCATTACAGTCCACTGCCAAGTCAGAGGCATCATCACCATCACCTGGTTTGAATTTCCAGAAAAACTAATCACTTTAAAATGTTCGAAAAAACATCTTTACTTCTTATATACCAAGTATGAAGTTGAACAAAAATAGTCCGGTTCAAATTTCGACGTGAACACTGGTCCTTATAATGCAATCACTATCAGACACAATATGGAAACTGCGTTTCTGATGAGTTTTAATTCCAGCTAGCATCAATCATATGGACTCGAGGAGTTATTTATCCAGTCCAGCAGCCAAATTCTGTAACTGTGAAGCGGTGAAGTGATAAGTATTTTATTACTTCACCGCAAAAATATTTAAGTGAGTGAAGTTTTAAAACTATAAAGTTAACACATACTATTTGTGTGGCAATAAAATGAAACCGTTTCTTTTGTTGTTATTGACATTATGTAAAAAAACAACAAAACGTCAATGTGATTTGATCATTTTAAATTGAATTTCTTAATTAAATCCCGATTTATTTTTCAAATGTTATTTCAAAAATATTTATATATACTTAAATTTGTAAAAATTTACTTTTAATTTAAGTTTAAAGTTAAAATTAACATTTAATTTTATGTATTTTTGACGTTTAACAGTGCGCCGCTTGCTATTAGATTTTTAACACTGAAATGATAAAATCGAAATGAAATTTTTTTTAACACTTCACCACTTCACAGTTACAGCTCCAGCACAAATGCAGAACTGCATGTAATAGAAAATATGAAAACAGATTTTAATGACTAGGGAACAGAAACTCGTAAGAATTATACAGTTTTGCCGTATTTTATGTTAATTGACTGGACTGTTATAGATTTTGACCTGCTGATTACGATTACGATCATATTCATTTTTTATATTACACTAGTTTACAAATTTTGATTTTTTTTTGTCTCCCTGTATAAAACCCAACTTTTCTTGTGGGTTTTGACCTGCTGAACACGAATATCATATTAATTTTTTAAGGTTAGCCCTTGTTTTTGAGATATTCGCGATAAACCAATTTTTTCGGTGAAAAAAGGTTATTTTACAAAACAAACATATTGAAACTGAATGAAACAAGTGCATAGTAAACATGCTCACAAACACTTTGAGCTATTTTTGAAAAAATCCATCAAGGATTCTGGAAGTTATACTCGGAAAAAGTAAAATCAAAAATTTACGTTTTTTAAAAATCTTTCCATATTCAACGACATAAATTTTGAGCAAACAATGATTGTAAATTTTTTTAAAAGGCAATACTAAAAATTTGAAAAAATAGTAGATTATACACCAAGGGAGAGAAATGCATGTTTTCCTCCCGAGGTGTCTTTGGAACCCGAGGGCGAAGCCTGAGGGCTACAAATCATTGAGGGAGATAACATGCTCTCTCCCGAGGTGTATTTTAATTTTTTGTACGATAAAAACCATGTAATACTATTTAAAATTAAAATAAATATTTATGCAAACCGAAAATATTAATATTAAAATGCATCATAGTTGGCTGCGTGTTTTAATTTGCATTATATATATTTCTATGGCAACAATAGTAACAAATTATCGTTATTAGGAAAATCAAATTTATGGTACTAAGTGTGACATTTTATTGTACAAAAGTTGCAATGGATTCTAGCAATGTAGACGAATTTGCAACAGAAGTTATAGATGGTTTGTTGCTATCTAATTCTAAATCAAAAAAAGTTATACGAAAAATCATAGCAAATGTGTTAATGATCGTCAATTTTAATTTCAGTTAATAATACAAAAAACCCTGTTAACAGAGTTCTTGGCATTGTCGCTAAGGAAGACAACTTAATCGATTATGTTGCCATTTGTAAAAAATACAGAGCCTTACGAAACCAGAACACCAATCATAACCGTTTTTTTGTATGCTATAAGAAAAATAAATGTTCTGTACAGGTTGTGGGATTACGTAAACGTAGTTGTATATGTACTTTTTTAAATAAATCTTTGCATGGAATTCATTTCTTCTAACTGTAAATTTTATTACATACTTTTAATAAATAAATATTAAATTGTATCAAATTGTTGTGTGTTCTTTCTAGATATAAAATGAAATAAATGTCTATCTTTAATTGTGTTTTCGAATGCATTATGTACTGTTTTTGCCAATCAATTTATGATAATAAAAAACGAAAGCTATGATAGTTGCCTGTATTTTTTTCAAATTCGTATTATTTTTGTTATGTTGTCATGGAATTCAATATCGTTGCCATGGTTTTGTTTTTTTTTACTCCCTAGGGAGTAAAAACATCAATCCGCCCCCGCTAACGAGGGAGTGGAATTGAACTTTATACATAGGTTGTGAAAAAAATATTTTTACTAAGAATAGTTTAAATTCGGTAACATAATTGTTTTATATATAAGTTGTTATACAGATTTTCGAATAAAAACAGCGAGCCATTTTGAGTTTTCCTTATTTCAACAGCGTAGCGTTTATGTATTGTTTCTTTTCTTTTTGTGCCGCATCGTAAATATATTTTACAAGTTCAGTCGTTCTCAAACATCAGTAAAGAATTCTTTTAAAATAGTAAAGTGGAAAGTTAAATCTATTTAAATGGCTTCTCAAGAAGTTTCAAGTGTAAAAATAGTCCAAATTCATTTTGTTTTATTTGTGGAATTTGCATAATACATCCTGCTAAAAAAATCACTCCATATATAAGAAATGCATACCTACTTTGGCATGAAACTGAATGAAAATAAACCGTGGATTCGAAAAATAGTTATATCAACTGCAACATAACACATTCAAGATGGTACAATAGAGAACATGTTCATTTAACGTTTTAACGCTGTGACACGACCAGGTTTTGACCATGACTCGCAATTTTTAACTCGAAAATCTGAATAACAACTCATATATAAATCAATTTTGTTGCAGAATTTAAATTATTCTTAGTAAACATATTTTTTTTCTAAATTTGGAGTTTTGACTTTTTTTGGGAAAACCTGAATAACTTGTGCAACCTGCACCAAAATTAGTATTTTTTAACTTAAAGAAAGGATATTGAATCAACTGTAGGCCCCAAGAAATTAAAAAATTTACAGTCATTGTTTGTTCAAAATTTATGGCGTTGAATATAGAAAAGTTTTAAAAAAACATAAATTTTTGATTTTTTTTAACTTTTTTTGAGTATAACTTCCAGAATCCTTAATGAATTATTTCAAAAAAGAGCTTAAAATATTTGTTAGTATCTCTACTATGCACTTGTTTCATTAATATATGAAAAAAATGTTATCCAGGTTTTTGGATCTCATATTTTACAAAACAAACAAATTAAGTACCTTAATGTAAAAAGTGCATAGTAAATATGCTAATAAATATTTTGAGCTATACTTTGTAAAAATCCATTAAGGATTCTGGAAGTTACACTTGATTAAAGTTGAAAAAATTGAAAAGTTCCCGTTTTTTTTTAAATTATGGATATTCAACGCCATTATTTTAGAACATACAATTATTGTAATTTCTTTTAATTTCTTGCAGCCTATGGTAAACTCAATCCCCTTTCTTTTAAGTTAAACAATCAAATTTTGGTGCAGTTTGCACCAAGTTATTCAAGTTTTTCCAAAAAAAGTTAAAACTCAATATTTGGAAAAAAAATTTTGGCCAAGAATAATTTCAATTCTGGAATATAATTGATTAATACATGAGTTGATTTACAGATTTTCGAATTAAAACTACGAGTAATTTCAACTTTTCCTTATTTCAACCAACTTTTCTATTGGATTAATTAATTATGTTCTATGTAACTGTCGTTATGGTCCTGAAATCGAAATTTTGGACAACAGAAAGTATTTGTTAGCTCTTTTTCAATAAACTAGTTGTTTGCCTTTCCAACGCATATAAAACAGTTTAAACCGGGTGAGCTGTACTTTTGCAATTTGATATCAAAGCTACACTGGGTTTGAATTTCCAGAAATTTTTCGACCCCATCTGTTCTCAAACTAAACACTTTATAATTTTTCTTAAAATTCTCCGGTTTAAATTTCGACGCGTTCGTCTCGCATCTATTAGTAATATTCGTTTAAAGTTGTCTGGTTTTAGATGAGCGTCCTTCTACAGTCACGGTTTCCTGTGTGGAAAAAGTATTCTCAATCTCATCCTGTACACTTTAACCAGCTTCCTGTATACTTTCAGAGATTGCTCTAAAGCCGAAAATTATAAAACTGTTAAACCCAACTATATCCGCCAGAAATTATTTGTAAATAATGATGATAGCGGACCTGTCATCATTCTTTAAAGCATCAAACTTGTAAGTAAAGTTCTTGATGACTGTATTTAATTGTTTCCAAGACTTTTCTAGATTTTCAAATTTTTCAGGGATCTTAGTAAGAGCTCTCAGTTGACTTGGTATATCTCCCAAACTAACCATTTTTGTTTGACATCGGCCAGGTAAAATTATCGAAGCAGAATCTGGGAAATGAAAACTGAGCTCAACACTAGTTTCTCGCTAATAACTGGAATAAAAGTGTAGGCTAGTTCTGTTACCGCCTTCTTGGTCACTGTCTTCTCAGCCAATCATAGCCATAGTTTGTTGATCCTTCACAGCATCGCTAAAACACCTGGCTATAATCATTTGCATTTTATACATTTTGAGTGATACACTCTATAGCTTTATCATTAATTTATACTTCGAGTGCAAGATTCACGTTATGCAACTAAGCTATAAGAGAAAGAGAGTACATAAATCCAGAAGTGACTAGCGCTGTTAAGCAACAATCAATAAACCTTATCACCAGATCTTCATTTTCTTCTTTGAAATGCTTTGCTATACTACTTTTCATTAGTCACAGAAAAAAATTTTTAAAACGTTAATATCTGCCGCTGCTGATCGTTTCATAAACTTTTGTATTTTATTTACCATCGTCATTATAAAGACAATTTTTTTTATGTTTTCTACTTGTGCAACAAAATGGATGAATTACTCCTAATTAATTTTATTATTGATCAAATTGTTAGTTTTAATAGTCCAAACCATTTTTTCTATTTGCAGGTGAGCATCATCAAAAACAACCACAAATGTCATTTTAACAAACATAAACATAAGATTTTTATACAAAATATATCCACAGGTGAGTAGCAACTAAGACCTAAAGTCATAAATCTTAATCCCAGCAGTATTTTCTGATGGGGTTGGTGACTGCATTTAAATGCATATTTCTATATATTGAACTAGAGCTAAAGTGTATAATACACATCAAATACGTAGCGGGATCAGTTTTTGTTAATTTTTAATTTTTTTATGATTTTTGGCCTACGGTTTTGTTATGACAAGCACGCGTACTCCTGCTTATGACTAAAGAGTACACGTGAGATATCACATACCAAGCTAACAATAGCAATAAAACATCACTAGCCAAGTAAGTATCTAAGGGCTGCTAGCAAACGAACTATGATCAATCAACGGTGTATCCTTGCGCCCTTTGTCTTATCATGAACCGGCATATTTAATTATGAGATGAGCCTTATAGTTAAGTTATATATTTAAAAAAAAAAGAAATTCAAACAACAGTTTGCTTCCATGCAACAGTTTGCCTTCAACACCTCAGAACGCACGTTGTTGTGAGACTTAGTTCTCATATGAGAATCTAACAATAAATAAAAGAATGAATAAACAAAACATAAATCAACAAGAAAAATCAAGAAGGAGATCCAATTTCTTTAAGGACCAAATTCATTAGTTAGAAAATATCAATTTCAAACCTGATGTAACTTACTTCAATAAAAAAACAGAATCTTTAAAGTTTTAAACAAATGATTTATTTAATGAGATTAAGTTTAGTTATTCGAATTAAATATTGTTACAAATGAATTACGATTGTTACAACTGTCAAATCTGCAACAAGCAACTTCATTTGATGCTTTTATCCTCATTTGAAATAAATTCTTCTAGCAATATTTTATTAGATATTCTGCTACTAATAAGCACACAATTATAAAAGGATTTCCACAAACAATTTCGAAAACAAAAAATTCAAAAATAACCTCAAAATAACTCCCAAAAAATTAAAACCTTTATAACCATTTAATATTCACCACTGAAAATCATAAATAAAAACATAATTATTTTTGTTGTCTCTATCTATACTGTTATCATACTTAAAACATGTTGAATATTTGAACAGTTTTTAGTGGCTGGAAAAAGTTTTAATGAAAATACCGATCCATGGATTATGAAAATAGTTTTTGTCACAATTGAAAAATGAAAACATCATAATTGGAATTTGAATAAAATAATTTGATTTGGAGATTATCGATATTAGCAAGTGGAATTATTTATGAAGCTTTTTTAACTTCTCGATATGGGAAGTTATTGTTTTTGGGTCGATTTTCGATATCGGAATTTTTTTGATATCTTTACGTTTCATGACCTCCTGAAGCTGTTTAGACTATTTTTAGCTGGCAGTCTGTATGTGTGTGTGTGTGTGTATGTATGTGTATATCGCTGTGTGGAGAATTTTTGCCCAACGCTTTCTCAACAACGGATGGGTCGATTTTAACGAAAATGGTCGCAATCGATGTATCTTGTCGTAACTTAGAGCCCAGTCCTTTTCTAGCGAAATTAAATCATTTGTTTTTAGTGGTTTCCAAAAAACTGAAAATCATCTCTTGCAAATATCATGAGATTAATAAATAATGCTATCAAGGTCATGAAGCTTCCATATTGTTTGTCATCATGTCAGACATTTATAATGACATTTGTATAAACAATTTCTATCTTAGTTTTTGAGATTTTTAACAAAATGTGAAAAAACTACGTGTTATTTTCTTTATGCAAACGAATGATATCTGGATGAAACTTTTGTATGTAAATTAGCTGCAACCGCATCCGGGTTTACTTGAATATCAAAAACCTGAGTTATTTTCTAAATTTGACAAAAAGGTCAGAGGTTCGAGAGTAGATTGCCTGGTCAACTGTTTATTAACTTCCCGATATGAGAAGTTATTGTTTTTGGGTCGATTTTTGAAATCGAAATTTTTATAATATCTTTACGTTTCAAGACCTCCTGAAGCTGTTTAGGCTATTTTTAGCTGGCAGTATGTATGTGTGTGTGGGTATGTGCGTGTGTTTCATCGTATGTGGACAAACATTTGTCCAACGCTCTCTCAACAACGGATGATCCGATTTCAACTTCAATGGTCCCAATCGATATATCTTGGCGTAACCTACAACCCAGTCCTTTTCTAATGAAATCAGTTCATTTATTTTTTAGGGGTTTCCAAAAAACTGAATATCATCTCTTGCAAGTATTACTAGAATAAATAATGCTATCAAGATCATTTACCTCCAATTTTGTTTGTCATCATGTCAGCCATTTATAATGACATTTGTATAAAGTTATAAACAATTGCTATCTTACTTTTTGAGTTTTTTTAAGAAAATTTGAAAAATAGGCGTTATTTTCATTACGCAAACGCATGAGAACTTGATGAAACTTTTGAATTAAAATGAGCCGCAAACGCATCTGGTTTTATTTGAATATGGGAAATGTGCTATTTTGAATCAGCTATTTTCAAAAATTTGCAAAGGTGTCGGGGAGGATGTCTGTGGTTCGTTGAACAACTGTTTTTTTTAGACTTCTCAGTCTTGACATTTAATTTTGTTGAAACTTAGAGCATAAGGTTTTTGTAATGTTTATAGTAGTTTTGCAACTTGTTCGAAATTTCTTCTCTCAACCCCCTCTAAGGAACATCTTAAATAATGAGCTAACCGCTATAGTTTTCGTTCAATATTTACAACATTGCCTATAACCGTGAATTTTTTCAATTTTTCGCTTCTGTAATGTTCCAAGATAAAAAGTGGGAGAGAAACAAATTTTCACATTTTTATAAATAAGTCAGAAACCGTGTTTTCGAAAAATATAAAAAAATTATTTTGAACTACAAAAAAAAATCACCTTCCATATGACACCCCACTTGTCCAAGTCAAAAAAATTTTTTTTTAAATTTTTACTCGCAACACCCTCCAAAGAAGAATTGAAATTATAACGACCAAAAAAATTTTTCATTTTTTTTTGCCAAGTTCCTACAACCATCAATTCAATGTTTTATGGTGATACACGGGTGAATAAACCCGAAGATATTTGCGAACTTTTTTCAAAATATTTTAAATCCGTTTATTCTACTGAGCCAAGTCCACCATTGACAAGTTCAAATTTCTCATATAAAAATAATTTTTCTATTTCTGAGGATGAAGTTCTGTCGCAAATAAATGATTTGAAATTAAATAAAGGACCTGGACCTGACGGTGTACCGAATTATTTCATTAAAAATTTAAAAGATGTTCTATTTAAACTATTATGCATATTATTCAATATGTCACTATTGCAATGCCAGTTTCCTACTAAATGGAAATTATCTAACATTGTACCTATTTTTAAAATTGGTAAGCGTGACAATATAGAGAACTATAGGCCCATAGCAATATTGAATGCATTTGCTAAAATTTTTGAAAAAGTCATAAATATTCATGTCTTTGGTGAAATCAAAAATCAAATTTCTCCATTACAACATGGATTTTTTGCACATAGATCTACAGTCACCAATCTCCTTGAATTTTCTGACTACGTATTTTCAAAAATTGATAAAAATCTACAAGTTGATTGTGCATACACTGATTTTGCAAAAGCATTTGATAAGGTAATTCATTTGATTTTATTGTTAAAATTGTCAGCGATGGGAGTTTCACCAAATTTGATTAAATGGTTCGAGTCTTACTTAACACATCGCATTCAATATGTTTATTTCAATGGTCACACATCCATGGGGGTAACCCCAACATCTGGAGTTCCACAAGGCTCAACCCTTGGTCCGTTGTTATTTATTATTTTTATTAATGATATATCGGTTGGTCTTAAATGTAGGCATCTGTTATTTGCCGACGACTTAAAAATATTTCAAGAGATAGTTACCCTAAATGACTGCATTAAGCTTCAACAAGATCTAGAAGAAATTCAGAGATGGTGCATTATTAACAAGTTACAACTAAATATTAATAAGTGTTCAATTATTTGTTTTACGAAAAAGCATAATAAAATAATTTTTGACTACTCCATATCGAATCTAATTTTAAATAGAGTGAACTCGGTTAAGGATTTGGGTGTTTTTTTCGACAATAAATTAAAATTTGACATTCATGTTGAGAATGTAATGAGAAGAGGATTTAAAAATCTAGGATATATTTTTCGACGAGGTAAGGATTTTAAGAATCCAACCGTGCTAAATACTCTTTTCAATGCATATGTACGAACTTGCTTAGAATATGCTAGTCAAATATGGAGCCCCTTTTATCATGAACATTCTAACAGCGTTGAACGTGTTTCTAAAAGATTTACACGATTTATGTGTTTCAAGTTTGTGCCATCCTCTGGGTATCTTTGTTATGAGGTTAGACTTAAAAAACTTGGTTTAGTTTCTCTTGAGACTAGGAGAATAATTTCTGACGAGATGCTTTTATATAAAATAGTTAATTCAATTCTAGATACGTCTAGCCTTTCTTCGATTAATTTTGGTATTCCAGCGTATAGAACTCGAATGAACTTGTTATTTCGGTCTCAAATTGCAAGAACTGACCTTGGTCTTGGATCTCCTTTGTCCAGGTTGCAATCGAACCACAATGATATTTTCTCTGAGCTTGATCTATTCTGTTCATCAATTTCAGTGTTCAAAAAAAGTTGTTTTCAGACAGTTTTGAATGGTACTTGATTTTTGCTTGACTTCTCTCGTGTTGGTGGTAAATTTTTGTTTGCTTGTTTGAGATTTGAATGGTTAACTGTAAGTTTGGTTATGCATTAGGGAGGAGATATGTAGGTGTTTAGGTATTATGTATAAACTGATTAATTCTTTTTTGATATTTCTAATCTTTAAGTTCCTTACATCATTATCATGATCATTTTAATCCTCAACATTTTCTCTAGTAATAATATGTATGTATTGTGTATGAATTTTTTTTTTCTCTCGATATATATATTTATAAATCGATACATATTAAACAAATGGTGAAATTGTTATATATTATGTGTAAATAGTTAAATATATATAAGATTTTCTTTTTATGAACATTAATAATAGTTATTAGAATTAATTCAATTTACTTAAGCTATTCCAAATTGATTCTTTTATTTAACTCAATTATTATTATTATTTTTTGCTATGTATGAAATATACATAACTTATTCATAAGCATTTATTATTTTTATTAGTTTTTTCTTTAAATTCTAAATATTTCTTTTCGTTTTTTTTTTAAATCAATCTTTGTTGTTTGTAATTAAAATTATGAGACAGCATGTAATTGGATTTTATCTGTATGCTGTCCAATTATAATAAATAAATAAATAAATAAATAAATAAACCATGAATTTTTTTAAATTTTTTCTTTTGCAATGTTCAAACTTCGAAGATAAACTAAAATTTCACTTTTTCTAAAATAAGTCCATTACTGTGGTTTCGAAAATTAGAAAAAAAAACTGTTTTAGACTAGAAAAAAAATAACCTTTCATATGATACCCCCCCACTTGACATGACCAAAAATATAGTTTTTGAGAAAATCGATTATGTAGAAATTCGGACGGACACCGAAGTCTCACCAATAGGGTACCGTTTTTACTTTTTCAAAGTACGGAACCCTAAAAATGGTGATATTGTTTGAGAAAAATCGAAAAAAATTTTAGCAACGTTGACAAAGTAGACTTTAAGTAGACTCCACCGCTAGTTTATTTTAAATATATGGTGCAATGAAAATTTTCTTTCCAGTGTAACCAAAAGATGAAAAAATGACGATTAATTGCAAGTCTTAGAAAGAGAATTTTAATTTATTAAAGTTTTAAGAAAATATCTTTATGTTACCTATTTAACTTAACGGGAAGTTCTTGGCGTGGCCGCTATGGTCACACCCTACCCTACTAGTTGACTTTTGTTTTTATTATGAATTTTTAAAATTATGAAAGATTTGTTTTATTGGTACAGCGAAACAAATGGTGTTAATTTTGTTCATTTACTCCAGTCCCTGGTGTTGACATATGAGTTAACGTAAGATATAACATACCACTAGCTATATCAGTAAGATATCACAGAGGAATATTTTAATAAGGGTGCCGGTTGATGACTTTGTTTAGTTAATGGTAGCACAATCAATTTTAGTTATGGATATTCCGCCCAGATTTTAAAGATATTTAAAACAACTCAAACTACCCACTTCAGTACAATTGATCTCTTCACCTTTTTGCTCTCAGCTCAAAAACAGAAAAGTCACCGTCCTCAAATAAAATTCAAAACAAAATTTCAACAAAAAAAAATCTAATTTAAATTAAAACAAAAGAAGAGGGATCTATTCTGTTATGATTATTTTAATTAAGTTGATGACAAATTTTATTTAGCGAATTTCTAAAATAGTTACAACCAAAACCATTCCCTATTGCTTGCCATCGAATTTTCCATAATCGAAAACCCGAATAAAAGAATTTCTCCCTATTGTTCTTGAAAATTTTCTGTTTAATTTTTTAATTATTTTATTACACATTTTTATTAGTTCATAAATTTTTATCATAAAACAACTCTTCTATATACAAGCAAATATGAGAAAATAAATCTCAGAAGCTTTTATAAAATAAAATCTTTTAAGTATTTTTCTCATTTTTCTTACAACAAATTAAATATTTAAATAAAATTTTTTGGTTTTCATTTAATTTTTTATTTTTGGAAAATATTTTGAATGGATTTGATAGGGCAGGGCTTTTACGTAGTCAAAATTCCGTTTTGAAGAAAAATTTATATTTTAATTTATTCGTTTTCTCTGACGATGGAGATGATGATCCGAAATCGAAAAGATAATGTTTTATGGTAAGAACTAAAGAAACGAAGATAATTAAATCGAAATGAATCAAGCTACGAAATGAAGGGGAGTTTACCGCACTTATTTCGTGTAGGTAGTCCACATTGAAAAACGTTTTTTTTAAATATTCATGAAAATGATCCTTTACATTTCGTTAGTCTTCTGGGAATTGTTTATTTAGATTTAAAATAAGTAAATACGGAAAATGTTTTTCATTTTCATGTAAATAAGGTAAAAAAATAAATATAAAGGAAATCAGTTGTTTGATTAAACAAAAAGCTAGGCTGTAGGGATATTTTTTTAAAATATTTTTTTGGGCTATAGTTTACATATTTTAGCAAACAGTAAACGATTTTATATAGATATTTGTGGACCGGAGTTTTTTAGTTATGGTGGATTTAACGTTTTTTTCTATAATAATTAAAATAAAACAAAACATGTAGTGCTGGTACAAATGAAAATCTGATTAAAATTGACTTTAATAAATATAAACAAATCCTTCAAAGCTTTGTCCTTCAAACTTTTTTTTAAATTTGTTTAAATTTTGTATTTTTTTTAGATTTTTGTGATGCTAAATTTTTAAATTCTGAAAACTTTTGTAATATTTTTGAAATTTTGCTGTATTATGGAAATTTTTGAAATTTAGTAATTTTGAAATTTTTGGTATAATGTTAAATTTTTGAATTAAATTTGAAAAAAATTCTAAAAATTTCAAAACTATTAAAAACTTTAACAGTCACAATTTTGTAATAGTTTTGAAATTTTTAGGATTTTTTTTCAAATTTTTGTAACATTTTTGAAATTTTCTTAAATCAAAATTTAAGAATTTTGTTAAATTAGTATATTTGTGAATGTTTTAAATATTTTTGTAAAATTTTAAATTTCCATTTTGTTTGCATTTTATTTGTTTTAAAGTTTTGCATTTTTGTTAAATTTCTTTTAAGAAATTAGAATCGACTTGACTACTTGGCGTCCTCCAGCTGTAGTATTTTATTTTTTGATTATACATTATAAAAAACTTTGATTTCTAGAATTTTTGAATTTGCTAAAATTTTTTTACGAGGCTAATTGGTTTTCTAAAATTTTACCTTATTTGCTGTCTATCCTTGTTTTTTCGGTGCAAGATTCAACACAATTGGTATTTTTATTATTTTAGGACTTTTTTTCTGTTTCCTCCGAAGTTGGTTTTTTAAAAAGCATTATTCTTGTAACGTTAATTTTTGTTTGTTATCACTTCTTTCCTAACGAAGTTTTTATTGTTGAACATTCTCTGTTCGATGTTTCTCGTTCATCGTTTGACACGATCGTTCGTCAGTATTCTCCGTGACGAATTCAGCTTTGGTGATACACTCGTTTATTTTCTTAGTTTCCCAATTACTTGTCTTTCACAACGTTACCTTGTCCAACATCAGTGCCGTGTGCAATTTCTGTTGTCAGAGAATAGATAACCTGGGCGTGTCATACATTACTCCTTGCGCCAATGCGTTTTTGCCTAATTTTTTTTGAATTTTTGTTTTTTTTTTTAATTTAACCGTAGTGTAAATTAAGCGTGTGAACTGCGTTTTTAAATAAAACCTGTATCAACCTCAACCAAACTGAAAAAAATGTAATTATCACAACAGATATAGATTTAACTGTTTAGAATTATTTAAAAACGCAGTTCACACGCTTAATTTACACTACAGTTGAATTAAAAAAAGCAAAAATTCAAAAAAAAAATTAGGCAAAAACGCATTGGCGCAAGGAGTAATGTATGACACGCCCAGGTTATCTATTATCTGACAACAGAAATTGCACACGGCGCTGATGTTGGACAATTCATAAGTTTATCTCTCGGTCCCTTAGAAAAAATTATTAAAAAGTTGTAACGGTTGTGACAAGTGCGTTACATTTTTTACATTGTACAGAAATAAATAGAAATTCACCATTTATCATAAAGATAATGAAACCCACAAGCGAGAAACATTAAAGCAAAAAAAAAACAAATGAATTGGCATTATTTTTATTACAAACAAAAGTATACAGTGACTTCTCGTTACAACGAATATTCCATTTTAACGGTTGTGACAAGTGCGTTACATTTTTTACATTGTACAGAAATATATAGAAATTCACCATTTATCATAAAGATAATGAAACCCACAAGCGAGAAACATTAAAGCAAAAAAAAAACAAATGAATTGGCATTATTTTTATTACAAACAAAAGTATACAGTGAATTCTCGTTACAACGAATATTCCATTTTAACGAAATAAATGCTTTGCCCCATTTAAATTATATTAACTGACATAAGTTCTAACGAATTTCAATTACAATACTCATATATTACAATGTAATGGAAGGACTAAATTTAAAAACTTGTTATCGTTGAAAATTTCCCCAAACTTCTCTAGGGATCGGCAATAAGCATTTAATCTGTTCTATTCCAACATCAGTGTCAAAATCATCATTAGTAAAAAAACATAATACGACGACTTCTCATCTTATTTTCTTAAGTACTAAACGCAAATTTTGCCATCTTTCACGCTATCATAGTACCCAAGAAAATTGCCTTATGCAAAAAATAGATTAGTGTTTTTGGTTAATTTTTTTAAAATTTTTTTCATATGGAGTGATTTTTTTATATTCTGTAAATGTTCTTTATAATTGAAATTATTTTTTTTTTTTTTTTTTTTTTTTTTTTGTATCACAGCCAAGAGTTCGAAAAGAAATGTTTGGCTACCAAGTTGAAATAGACTATTTGCGTAATCCGTACACACCCCCATATAATTTTTTAATGTGTCACAAAAAAAACCATACGCTAAATAAATAAAATTGAAATTATCTTTTACCCTTTATTTATAGTGTAAACACTAGCAACAAAAATAACATGTCACACCCGAAACATTTTGTGTAACAACCAAAACACCATGTGAGTCACAGCCATAACGCTAATTATAAATAGAAATAACTGGGCAATATAACATTTTTGTTTATATTATGGTTGCACACATTATCATATCACTTTTGATTAAAAAACACATGTTACAAAACAACAATGAGTACAGAATCTGTTTTATTCTAACTGAAAGGTTACTTTTTGCTACGGTTGTGAAGTGCTAATTAGTTTTTCTAAAAGTTATTATTTTTACCTTGAAACTTGAGGCTTTGCAACCACTTTGATAAAAAACACACCACAGATGTCCCCTACTAAGAACATCACGTCGGCCGTTTAAAATTCCATCACTCTGAGAGAAACATGTGTCGTATTCTAATACGCAAGAGTCGTATTCTAATTTTTTTAGATTATTGAAGTAGAGATATCAAGCTTTAATTGGATGTATTACATGTGCATATTAAAAACCATTTTTTTGTTTGGCATTCACCCTGAGAAGTGGTGAATACCAATTGGTTGTTCATTTCGAATAACCTATGCCCTGAAATTAATGATAATATATTGTAATAAACTTCGTCCAGAATGGGTTAATTTAATTTAATCATAAATAACCAATTCGTTCCGCCTAAATGTTTTCTACATTCAGACTATGGCAAAGATGAATTAAAAGTTAACTCCCTTTAACTAATACAAGTTGCATAAATTAATGTAAATTAAATTTTTACATTAATTAATTAAAAGGAGGAGTGGCCTATTGTTTCTAGAAACAACTACAGTGAGTACCAGAAGATTCTGCTTATTTGTTTTTGAATATAAATAAGCGAACAAAATATCAGATAGTCAGTTTAAATTTGGCAATTAAAAGTGTTTATAAATATTCGAAAGTATAAGGAATAATTGGTGGTACTTGAGCCTGGGTACTAATAGTAAAAGAATTTGAACCTGGTGGAATAGTAAATACAGATTTTACGATTCCGACTCTCATTGATTCAAATTGTGGAAAGCGGTGAAATCTATCGTACACAAATTGGAGACCCTAAATTTTATTGTAATTAAAATCGGAAGCTGCTGTGATTTGTTGACAAATAAAGTTTGAGATTTTGTTAACCAAAGATCCGTCTTTTTACTGTCATATTTGCTCAATAATCGAAAAGAACCAACGAAGAGTCGTTACAATATTATAAATAATTTTACGCTCCTTTTCTTGATTCATATTTCCCTTTTTTCTTTTTTATTGAATTTGATTTTTTTCTTAGTTAATAACAGTGTGGTAAGTAAGTAAAGATATTGTTGTATTTAGACGATATAATCACAGCTATTTCACAGTTTTAAGTTTTCACTTCTGTCCTCAAGACTGCCTTCTTTTTTAATTGTAGCAAAACACCCAGCATTCGCTTGGACTCAATTTCTATTGTGTGACTGAAAACTGCGACATATATAATGCCTTAATTATGTTATAACTATTACCTTGAAGAGAGTATTTGATTAGTGCGGTTATGTTTAGCGGAAGTACTGCCACGTTCATATGATTGTTTTCGTTCATACGATGTCTCACCGTAGAGAAACTACAATCAAATCATAATCCCAAAAAGTGTTTCACTCAACCGTATTCAATTGTGATTTCGTATTTCACATTCATTTATAGTTTAATTTGTCAGGGACAACTTATATATCGATCTGAAGCGACATACCTGGCTAAAAATATAACCAATAAAATTTTTATAAAGCTTTTTTTATTCTGTAACGACAGGCAGTGTCCATATCAAGCTCTCTAGGGATCATCTTGCTTTTGAGAATTGTAAAGAGCTCAACATTTGGAATGGTCACATGATAACTTGTGTTCATGTTTATATTTCTATTGACACCTTAAAGCAATGATGTGAATAAATTTCTCCGTAATGCCAGTATTAGATTAGTCGTACAACATCCCTAAGATTACAGGTTATAGACGTCTGTCCGGTTGTATAGCATACATATGATACTCCATCTACAATTTGTTATACATATAAGTTATAAAATCAATCCCCAATCGTCTCATCTAACACTGGTTATTAGATTTAAACTTCCGATAATCTTTTTAATTAAAATTATTTGTCAAATTCCTAATAAAATATTATGATCAACGCAACAACAAAAACCGATAAAAGAATTTTTGTAAATTTAATTAAATGCCGTAATTATTTTTATCGTTGCGATATATCTATAACACAGATTTTCTGTATCGTGTTAATGAGAATAATTCGTCCCTTTTGATTTATAAAACTCCACCTTACCCATTTTTGAACCGTAAATTCGGTTTAAATCAAAATAAACTTTGAGGCAATTCATTTCAAAATAATCGAATAAAATTTATCAAATTGTTATCGTTAAGTAATTTTTGATGTAATATTTATACGTATGATATCGATGGGTGTGAAAAAATTGTCGCCGATCTATTAATAATTTGTTGAGATATAAGTTATTTCGTTAAACTTATATAAACACTCAACGAATAACCGATTTATGAATGTTAAAAAAAATTGAAGAAATCGTAAAACTCTTCCATCACCCATCACAAAAACATCATAAATACGGTAAGTTCAATTTTCTAATCTTATATTCATTAATCATTTTGAATTTTCCCCTAAATTAAGAGTAAAACTACACCAACAACAATAACAACTCAAAAAAAAAACGGCAAACGAATGGTTTTAAGTTATAATCTTCTGTGATATATTTGTACTGTCATTCTTTTAAATTTATTCTATAAATATTTTGATTTGATGGTCATTTTAGTAGATTTTAATTACATTTTTCTTGGTAACTTCTGAAATCGCGTAACTGAGTTATTTTTATGAAATTATTTGATTGGATAACTTTTACGTAATTAGAAATATTACCATCGATAGAGTATACATTTACCATAAACCACCTACATCTAGTCACACAAATTTTCTATATTTTTCGAAAATCATTTCCCTATCTCTTCCATCATCCATGTTTTTCTTATTATATAATGAAAACCAAACAGATGAGATTTACAATTAAGATTTCATCACTTTCGTTGAGTCATGTTTGCTTCTGTTGTGATTTTAAAATACATTTATAATTGGAAATTTATTTTAAAATTTAAAAGATAAAAAATAAAGATTTGGATTTGAAAGGTGTAAAATAGAAATTAATTGGGAAAAGGGTTGATATTTAAAGAAAACACGGGGAACAGTTAGATTGTTAGTTTTATTTAAATTTTGGGCTAGGTAAAACGATCTCGTATAATATTCAAGTTTATCTTGAATGTGTCTATGCATTAAAAAATTAAATAAAAAAGAACGATAAGTTTAAAGAATTAAACAATACTGCAATATGTAGATGAAGGTGAGAATTTGAAGCTTCAATAGCTATACAAATATTTCAGATCGTTAACTTGCATATGCTCAAAGAAAACTCTTTTTTCCTTCATTTAATTAAAGTTTTACAATTTTGAAAGTATAATAAATTAAATTTTAATTGTAATAAATAAATTTTAACTTTCATTTTTAATTTTTATCACCAACCAAATGTATTCTTTTAAATGAAACGCTTTACTTAGCACTAGCAAATTATATATTATTCAAAAAGACAAAACTGCGTAAAATGTTCCGAAATAGCCATATAAATGGCCATATGTTGTTGAATATACTGGCAGTGCATTTAATGTATCAAAACCGTTCATAATTCGATTGCTATCATTTATAAGTCAATGATCATAACTCATAAGTCAGAACGCAGTTCTAGCTCAGTTGATATGGCGCTAGCCTTGCAACCGGGTCGTTAAATAAAATCGTCCAGAATGTATACGAAAAGAAAAACTTGGTATCTACCGATATTCATACTCCCTACAGCTGTATTCTAAAGACCGCCAAGGTATGAAGCTGCCTACAAAATCACGTTTTCAACCTTACTTCAAATTGGCCTTACTCTCAATTCGATGAACGTAATTTCAAAATCTCTTCCTGGATTCGATCACTGATTAGTAAGCAAAAACACAAAAAAAAAAGTCCGAGCGGCAGGTATATCCGCTAAAAATAGGTAGATTTTGGGATCAGACAGTTGTGTGTGCAACTAGAATCGGATTTATCAGATTACTTTATAAAAAACACTAATCAAAAACAGAAGTATTAAACTAACTTTAAAAATAAACATTATTTTATACAGTTTTTGGGCTCTAGGCACTTAACCTGTACCCCGATATGGCCAATTGTCAAACATATTTAGGAGACTGTTTGCCGCAACATACCCAGAAAATATTTTTAGCGTAAGTGAAAAAATGCGACCGTGAAAGTGCCGCTAAATGCCGTTGTACTTTACACAGTTTATTGCAGATAGCTAAAGAACCTTTTATTGCAGATATTTGGCTTTTTAAAAAATGATAGAAATATGTTCAAATAATTAATATTTATAAATTTTGTTTACATATTTTGCCCCAAACGGCCGTTATAACGCTTTGTTTTTGACAGTTTTAAGGCTCTAGACTCTTAACCTGTACCCGGATATGGCCAGCTGTCGAATTAATCCAAGAGATTGTTTGCCGCAACACGCTCAGAAAAAATTTTTGGTCTAGGTCGAAAAATGCGACCGTGAGAGTGCCGCTAAATTCCGTTATACCTCATATCGTTATATATATATATATATATATATATATATATATATATATATATATATATATATATATATATATATATATATATATATATATATATATATATATATATATATATATATATATATATATATATAATTTTTTTTTTTTGTTTTTCCGTCTCCGCTTTACCTATATAGCCGTTTGGCATCAAAATTTTTCCGAAATTCCGAGATGACGGTCATTGCAATAGGTAGATTTTTATATGAAATCTACCTAAAATGGTTGCAGCTTTGTTTTACGTAAATTTCATATGTATTATTAAAAAATGGTAATCTGTTTTATAACGGGATTAATAATAAGATAAAGATAAACAAAAAGAACCAAAGCTTTATGTGGCATATGGCCCAGAAAAATCTCTATTTGAAAAAAAATACGTTCAGCGTATCATATAACCAAACAAAAATTGTTATATTCATACAATAGAAAGTACAAGAACATAAAGTAAAGTAATTTAAAATTATTTAACTTATATATTGTTGATTGCTGTTTAGTTTAATCCAACTAGCTTTGCGTTAGTTCACCTTCGAACCGCCATCTTATCCATACATTAGAAAACTGATGAAAATATTCAACTTTTTCAAGCTCGTTAAACTTCTCGCAGCGGCTTTCTTTAACCACTCTGTTTCACAGATCACTAACGCCTCCAAGTTGTTTTGTTTTTCTTCTTTGTTTAAACCAAAATACAAAACTTCATCAATCAAAAATCTGGATAGTTTGGCTTCATCGGGTATTTGATTTATTTAAAAATACGGTGGACTATACAATTCACCAATAGACTAGAATACACCTATTTTGATTACGTTTCCATTTACTTTTAATTTTTTTTTATTTTTAAAAATCACAACTTTATTTCGATTACAAATTTACTTTTAAACCATTATTAACAATAAATTTTAAACCTTTTCAAAAACAAAAATAAACTGAATTTAAATGATTTATCATCAAAAAAATATATGATCATACAACTTTATAGCCAAAAGTATTAATCGAATTTTAGTAGCTCGAGAGCTCGCAATATTCTTTTTTTTTTAAATTTAAAACTTCCCTGAACGAAAATCAAACTTAATCACCAAATATAACCAATTTGCTACATATAAACAGCTTGGTTAATGAAAAAAAAATAATAAAAATCTCTGGCTGATCTTTTTCATCTTGTACATCCGTTTCATTTAGCGAGTCAATTAAAAAAAAGGAAAGAGCAAAACCTACATTTAAAGGTATCTACATTCTACAATAAAACAAAATGCAACAATTCATAATGCAAAACATGAGAAACAAATATACTACACTTGTCGCATATGAAAATGAAATAGAAAAATGAAAACAAACGTAACAGTAAACACAATGTAATAATATCAAATATTTAAAGACTAAAATAAAGGAATATGTATAAAAAGATTGATTGTAATTGTTTATTTCATTTCAACTTCCATACTGTGAACCAGCAGCCAAATTTATTAATCCAAAACTTATTAATCCAAAAAAACAAAAAATTATTTACAAATTAATCATTTGTTTTTTTGGATTAATAAGTTCTAAGTTGGATCCCTGAAATTTAAATTCAGATAAGTCTAATAAACTATAAAATAATCTGAAAATAATTGTGATAATTACTTCGGTCTGAAAGACCTAAGTATTACATTCATGAGCTTAAAGTGAAATTCTTACCTCCACTTTTTTTGACATTTCTCGACGTTATAGGACCTCCTGATTCTAAAAAAGCAAAAAAAATGTGTGTCTGTCTGCCGGCCGGCCGGCCGTCCGTCCGCCGTCATTACTTACGCTGCAGGGAAAACCGCTGGAGGGATTTCAAAAATTCTTCTAAAACTAGGTATACCCAAGGGACAGGTCCGAAAGGACGCTGTGTTTGATAACTGTACCGGAAGTGTGTCAAAAAAAATCATTATGTGTGTCAAAAAAAGCAAATTTTCATATTTTTGGCTTAAAAAACGTTCATTTTAAGTGATTACGAGTAGGAACATTAAATTTGGAGAAATCTTGATGGTCGGGATTGGTATGTGAGATCAAAAACTAGATTATTGCATTATAAGTTTGTCAAAAAAATGTTTTCAAGTGTGTCAAAAGAAAGATTTTTATTTATTTTTTTACCTAATTTTTTGGAAAGAAAATAAAATTGATTGTTTGTTTGAAATGAGATTTTATTATTATTATTGAGAATTATTGCATTATAAGTTTGTCAAAAAAATGTTGTCAAGTGTGTCAAAAAATAATTTCATTTATTTTTTAGCCAATTTTTTGGAAAAAAATGTAGCTATTTTTATGACGTAAATGTAATTGAAAATGAAATTGAACAGGGAAATTTTTGAATTTGTTATAGTTTATGAAATATTTTTGGAATTTTGAAAAAGTTTGTATATTTGATTTTGTAATAATTTTTGCAATATTTTTAGAATTTCGGGAAAAGTTTTAATTTTTGATTTCGTAAGAATTTTTGGAATATTTTTAGAATTTTGAAAAATTTTTAATTTTTGATTTTATTATAATTTTTCCAATTTTGAAAAAATTTTCAATTTTTGATTTTGTAATAATTTTTGCAATATTTTTAGAATTTTGGAAAAAGTTTGAATTTTTAAGAATTTCTGGATTACTATTGGAATTTAGAAAAAGTTTAAATATTTGATTTCATTCTAATTTTTGGAATACTTTTGGAATTTTGAAAAAGTTTGATTTTATTTAATTTAACAATATTTTTGGAATTTTGATTATAATTTTCCGGCAACGTATTGATGTTTCGTGTTAGTTTTGTAATAAATTTTTAAACAGAGATAAAAAATACTTGTACTTTAACAAAGAGTTATGTTTGATATACATCGCTGCCCAAAACTAAAACCATGTCCTCATACAAGTTTTTTGCTGAAAACTATATCAAAATCCTTAACCCAGACCGAAGTCTTGATATTTTAGTAAAATTTAAAATTGTTTTTTGTTATTTCTCTTTGATTAATGCATTATTTATTTACAATCATTAGGGATATAGTATCCTGAAGATTTTGTTTTCATAAATAAATAAATAAATAAATAAATAAATCAATTCTGTAACTGTGAAGTGGTGAAGAGATAAGTTTTTTATCACACTTCACCGCAAAAATATCTAAGTGAGTGAAGTTTTAAAACTATAAAGTTAACACAAACTTTTTGTTGGGCAATAAAATGAAACCGTTTCTTTTGTTGTTATTGTAATTATGCTAAAAAACACCAAAACGTAAATATGATTTGAGTTTTTTAAATTGAATTAGTCAAATTAGTCTAAATTAAATCGCAATTTATTTTTCAAATTTATTTTCAAAAATATTTATATATACTTGATTTTTAAAAATTTACTTTTAAATTAAGTTTAAAGTTAAAATTAACATTTAATTTTATGTATTTTTGACGTTTGACAGTGCGCCGCTTGCTATTAAATTTTTTGACACTCACATTTTATATAAGCCGCTTTTCAATCGAGTGAATTGCTGAAAGAATTGATTGTAGCCAATTGGTCTATTATTCAGTAGATCAACAAAAATAGACCCAAAACAATAAAAACAGATTTTTTGACATTTAAAAAATACATAATTAAAATCGAAAATTTAGACCTAAACAAATATGTACCGATTTAATTTTTTATTATTTCTAACGTTTGAAAACCGTTAATAAAAAAATATGAATATGTTGAACTGATGAACCTATTTTTTCCTTAACTTTATTCAATTCAATTCAGTTCTGTAGTAGCTCAGTTTACATTCAGTGTAAAGTGTAATCTAAATCTTACCATTGGAACATACAAATTCCGGAATACAATTCAGTTTAAGTGAATCATTCAGTAATTCACTCGATTGGAAAGCGCCTATAGAATCGCAAAAATGGTGAAATGAAAAAAAAGTAAATGATAAAATCGAAATGAAATTTTTTTTAACACTTCACCACGTCACAGTTACAGAATTTGGCTGCAGCATAATCAATGTAATAGATAATAAAAAAACGTTCTTAAGTTGTTTGATGTAAAAAAGTTAGCACATTTATTGAGCTAATTGTTTTGTTTGATTTTTATGCAAATGAAAATATAAATGCAAATCAAAATTGTTGGGCATAACAGTATAAAAACACGTAATATCATATAACTTTGCCATCATAGATGGTCAAATAGTATTTGTATTTTAGAATAGAAATTAAAATTAGAGTTAGTTGAGAATTTTTTGAAAGTGCATATAAATACATTTTCAAATAAGGCTGGTAGTGTATCTACAAAAAAGAGGAAATTTGAAGGAAGTTAGAACAAATATATCCCGACCACTACAAGAGAGGGTGAAAGGCGATCTATATATGCATGCTGACTATATTTGTCCTAAGAAGCATAAGGAAAAAATAATTGTGAGCATGGTCTCAAACCCAGACCTTGAAATAAAGGCTCATGCTCCACCGACTGCGCTAGCTGGGCCTAACATGCTAATACAGAGAAGTTCAGTATATAGGAAAAGGAAACGTACTGTAATAGTTTTTGCGCAATTCCATTTTGCTGTCTAGACATTTTTTCGCAGTTTTTTGCAAAAATTTGCAACAAAAAAATTTTTTTAACTTTTTTTTAACTTTAAGTTATAGAAAAACATTTAAGGAACTCCAGTCCCCAGGTTCCGAGTGGGTGGACTCGGCAGGTCCATTATGTGAGTACCCTCCCCCAGAGATTAAAAAAATTCCGACCTGTAACCGACAAGTCTGTTTTTAATAGTACATTATGATGCAAAGACGTAAAGCTTAAGATTTTGGACGTATGTGGAGTTTGCAAATCGAGGCGCTAGCCGAGATTTGCACTCACATTTAGTCCAAAATAGCTTACGTCAGTGCGTCATATACTATTTTTTATTCGCCGCTAGCAAAATATTTAAAAAAAATTGTTTATTCTAAATCAAAGTTATAATATTGCATAAATTTTAAAATAAAAGTATGTTGAACAAGTAGGCTTAGACCAATATATTTGTTATTTCATTTCAAACTAATCGAATAACTATGGTGACAAAGAATAACAAATATTTTAATTGAATTAGGAAATTTGGAATCAAAAGGTTGCTTTGATAAAAATTTCTGTTTTTTATAGAATTTAAACAAATACAAATGTTTTTTACTTTTTTGGACGTAACTATGACAACAAAATATATGCTTAAAAAGTGACACTTTACGGCCGCAAATCACAGTAATAAATTCCCATTTTAATATGTAGGCGAATAAAAAAATTTTACTTTATATTACTTATTTTACCCTATTATATAAAGAGCAATATAGTATATTGAGAAACTAGTTTCATAATCGACGATTTTATCGCACGCAATCTGTTTAGAAAACGACCCGTGCAGCGGGGAGTTTTCTAAAGGATAAGTGCGATAAAACGTCTTATGAAACGAGTTTTTTATACTATTTTTTCTATTTTGCATTTTTTGTCTTCAAATTTTAAAAAATGTGTATTTTATTAAAAAAATAATCAATTTGAAATTTTGTTATTATTACTAATTATTTTAATTAATTAAAATATTTAACACTAATTTAAATATTCTTATTAATTTTATTTATATAATTATTCGTTTTAATTTTCACTGACGTTTGTATGACCAATGTGACCAGCCTTGAAAAACAAAACTTTGCGTATCGTAATGAAAGCCATTTCGATACGCAGTTGGGTATCGAAATGACTTTATTTTAGACGCAAAATAGAAAAAAGGTTTTTACTAATCACAAATTTATTTTAAATTAAAAGAAAAGAAAAAAACCATGTCTTAAAATGTTTCAATAATAATTTTAAACAATTTAAAAAATTTAGTCAATTAGATTTTAATCTTATTATACAAAATAATTTTTCACTTACATTTACCAATCTGTTCGCAAAGCTCTTCAAAGGAAAAGTGATTTTTGATATTTATGAAAATTTGACGTAAGTATTAAATTTATTTTACTTCCCCCCAAAAAAGGAACTTCATTTTTGTTTACCTATGAAAGGTATTTATAAAGTTAAGTCTTTCTTCTAAATCACTAATATTAATATTTTTCACTTCATCGTTCACTTTGGTTGGAGGCCAACACTTTTCACTTTTATTAAAAATGTTGGGCCATTCCACCACATACTGAAAAGCTATTAATCAGCTAGTAATAAAGATGATAAACCACAAGAGCAAGAGCCGCAGGATTTTCCTTTGATGTAATCTGCCTCCAATGTTGACGAGGAAGGAAATCTAATATTCCAGATGTTATAACGTACCTTTAAACGCAGCGCTAAATTGTGGGTGGGGACGGGCCTTTATCAAAAAATTTCCACGATGCAGTTTCTTTTCATTTCTTTAAAAACCATAAACAACACAAAACACAAACACTTTTTTCAATCAATAAGGAAAACAAAATTAGCACAAGATAACCATTTAATTGACATTATTCTATTCTTTTTGTAAAAATTCAAAAAACCATAAATGCATTTTTATCAACTTATTATTATTACAAATTTAAAGAACTTGAATTTCAATTATTTATAATTATTATTTATAAAAACAATACTTGATCATTAATGTTGATCCGGCGTTGTCCTTCAAAAAATAACATACCCAAACTTTGTTATATTTCTTGGCCTTCATATGGTTTGCTCGCCAGGAATTCTTGTATCCAAAAACGGTCGGCTAAATCAACCCAACTTCAAATAAAAATTGCTGCTTTGTTTTTAATATTTTGATGGAAGTTCAACTTCAACTAATTATTGCTGCACAGCTTTAATAGATGTGGTCTTGATAGCCGCCAAACACCAATAGACCGATCTTTAATTTTTCTTTGACCCAGTATTAGAATTTTTCCCCTACTTTCTCTTCTCCTAGTTTTTGTGTTATACAAAGATTATGTTGGCTGTCCTTTTTTTCATTTTTTGGAAATTTCCATGATTGTCTCCAAGCTTCAAGGCGGATGTTTATTTCATATTTATTATATAACTCTGCGCCATCTATTGATAGTTTCAATTCAATCTGGCCAACCATTGAACACAACATCGCACATAATTTAATTGATTTGAAAGCAAAATTTGAAAGTATCAATATAACTGATGAGGCCGTACATCAAAGGGCTCTAGCATTTTTTGAAGGGACTCCATCATTGTGACTTCTTGTAATAATATTAATATACTAAATCTAAGGTTTTAATTATAGCTATTGTCTAATTTTTTAATAATAACAAAAATAAATATTTAAATCTAACAAAATAAATCAACTGTTGCAAAAATATTTAACATGAAAAAAAAGAAACGTTAACTCAACAATTTATTTGATTTGATATTTTAATAAATCAGCTGTTGCAAAAATATTTAATGTAAAAAAAAGGAACGTTAACTCAATAATTTATTTGATTTGATATTTTAATAAATAAAAAAAAAGGTATCAATGAAATTAAAAAAAAACAATAATTTTATTGGACGATACAACACAGATAGATGAGTGGACATGATATTCATTTAAATCAATTGAATTTTTTAAAAATTTTCTTCACGTTACATCACATCCTTTCTAGGTTTTCGAGAGCATTTTGTTGTATTTCCGCAAAACAAACCACTTCCATATTATTACAACAAGATGCTCTCGAAAGTTCTAGACTTGATGTCTTTTTCTTTCGAGCCAACAACCACTTAAACAAACATACCCTTCAAATACCTTAATTTAATTTTTTTTTCTTTAACTATTGATAAGGACAGATTTTTCTTCTCTTTCTCAAAGACTCTCTGGGAAAACTGGATTTTTCCAGACCTAACAGCACAGTCGTTAAAACAGAAAGAAAAATCTATGACCGACGCTCTTCATTTTCGAAGGCAATTTCGCGACTTAACCTAACACAGACAATCAAAACCAAACCCAATATATTTAAACATTTGCAGAACAAAAAAAAATATTACCTTTTTTTAGAAAATACTTAAATACGCTCTCGCGACACCTATTGAAACTGGTAAATATATATTTTTTTTTTATAAAGGGACTTCTGGGAAAACTGGTGTATCCAGACCTAGCAGAATACCCTTTCTTGAAAAATGCTGCGACCAACGCGCTTCCTTCAAGAATATTTACCGCAACTTAACCTAACACCATAACAATACAACAAAAACTCTTGCTTAAAAACCAAAAATTTAAATTGCTCCCAAAGAAAAATACAATTTTTATTAATGCATAACCCTGGAGCAAAATTTATTATACTTAAATTGAGAATACTCTGAGAAAACTGAAAATTGTTCAGACATAGCAGAATATCCTCGGTTGAAGTGTCTTATGACCTTCATTTTAGTATTCAAACCAAAACACACAAAAAATATAAATATCTATATCCCAAAAATATGAATCTTAAATCTAATTAAAGTATATACAAAAAAATGAAGTTAGCATGCATTAATTATTTTTTACAATAATCCTAATCCTATGAACGAAAAAAGATTTATATTAAGCAATCTTAATTCTTAACCCAAAATAAGTTTTTTTTCGTTAAATAAATTATACAATTATTGACAAACATTCCGGCATTCACCATCAGTCACTCAGACGAACACAAATTATCTATAAAACACCAAATAAAACTATCTACTAACATTAAACCCTTAAAAAAAAAATTATTTTACTAGAACATTTAACACATTAAAAAGGGGAATCATCTATTACCTTCATTAACCAAATCTGACTGAGTTCTATATTTCTTTAAATCATTTGCATGGTACTTGCCAATGTCTTTTCCTTCCATATCCTGCAAAAAATAAGAAGCTTGACCAACTTTCTCCTTAACGCGAGCCTTCAGATATTGTGGCGCGAGTTTGGCGTTAAAACGTTCTGCCAAATTAGATTTTTTGAATGATCTACGCAATACAATCTCTCCTGGAACGAACTCGATTTGCCTGGTCCTTAAGTTGTAATGGTGTGCATATTTCTTAAATGCGTTCTGCAAATTCTTTCCAACTTCTTCTCTTACCTTTCTTAGATTTAGTAGTCTGTCACTTCCCTCTTCTTTTTCTTTACTTTTGCCGACAGTGTGATCATTTCTTATTTCCATTTCTTTACCAAAATTGACGAAATATGGCGAATACTTTGTTGAATCATGTTCAGCAGTCCGAATAGCGCAAGCAATCTTAGAAATATTCTCATCCCAACTTCTTTGATCGTCTGTTATATAAGCTCTAATGCTAGAAAGTATAACTCGGTTTATCCTTTCTGCAGGATTTGACTGTGGGTGATATATAGCATTAAGTAAGTGTTTGACATTATATTCAGCTAATAACTTCTTAAACTCCTTAGACGTGAATTGAACACCATTATCGGAAATAATCGTGCGCGGTACCCCAAATAACAGAAACACTTCATTTTCTATGATTTGAGAGAGAGACTTCGCTTCAGCTCTTCTCACTGGTTTGTTTCTTCTTAATGATTTCAATTGTAAAAACTTAAGACATATTAAGATTTGCATTCTAAACGAAAATCACAAGTAACAAACATAAATAATTCGCAATGAAACGAGTTGTTGAATGTTGTTTAAAATTTTGTTAATACGAAATACACAACTCAATTGCTAATACGAACTCGTCTTCACCTTGTTTCTATTTGACATTTACACCGTTGTTAATACGTGACTAAGAAACTGTAAGACTGGATGAACAATCAGTCGACCAATTACAACTATAAAAAAAAAATTCAAATTTACATACACGTTTCTTTAATAGTACAAAAGCGCTTATTTTTTTAATTTACTTTATTAATTTATTTAATTTTACATTTTATACAAATGGCAACTATTATAATTAAGTTACTAACTAAATAACTTCAATAATGAACAAAAACAAAGAACAATATATATTAGATTTATTCTGCATGCGTTTTCTTCTTTATTTTATTTGCATCTCGCACATTCCAGAAATTTTAGAAAATTCTTTTTTTGACCGGCTTCCTAAGTTATTCACTAATTGTCCAATATTTTACACTATAATACAATATTTTACACTTTACACCATAATAATAATAATATTTTACACACTATAAATATTCACTATAATACACACTATAATACACAGTATAATACACTATCAATATATCACACAAAATAGAAACTATATATATATAATAAATTAACACTAATATGCACTATAGAAACACAGTAATTACTATACACGATTCTCGTGGTTACGTGTTAAATTTCTTTACCACTAATCTTTAGTTATTTTTTTTCATCTCACTTAATTTTCGTAATATATTTTTTTTCGTTTTACACTATTACTAAACTTAAAATTAATAAACAAAACTCGCCACAATATTCACGCTCAAAATTAACCTCATGCTCCTTAACCACTAACACGTTTTGAAAAATACCAAAAAATTACTTAAAATCACTAGCATGCATTGTAACTATAACAAATATTAAACTAAAACACATTAAACCACATAAATTAAAGAAATTGAAAAGTAAAACTATTTTGCAGAAATTATCTGATAAAGATAGTGTTTTTTCTGGGTGTGCCCCCGCAATGGGATGCCAAATATAACATACCTTTAAACGCAGCGCTAAATTGTGGGTGGGGACGGGCCTTTATCAAAAAATTTCCACGATGCAGTTTCTTTTCATTTCTTTAAAAACCATAAACAACACAAAACACAAACACTTTTTTCAATCAATAAGGAAAACAAAATTAGCACAAGATAACCATTTAATTGACATTATTCTATTCTTTTTGTAAAAATTCAAAAAACCATAAATGCATTTTTATCAACTTATTATTATTACAAATTTAAAGAACTTGAATTTCAATTATTTATAATTATTATTTATAAAAACAATACTTGATCATTAATGTTGATCCGGCGTTGTCCTTCAAAAAATAACATACCCAAACTTTGTTATATTTCTTGGCCTTCATATGGTTTGCTCGCCAGGAATTCTTGTATCCAAAAACGGTCGGCTAAATCAACCCAACTTCAAATAAAAATTGCTGCTTTGTTTTTAATATTTTGATGGAAGTTCAACTTCAACTAATTATTGCTGCACAGCTTTAATAGATGGGGTCTTGATAGCCGCCAAACACCAATAGACCGATCTTTAATTTTTCTTTGACCCAGTATTAGAATTTTTCCCCTACTTTCTCTTCTCCTAGTTTTTGTGTTATACAAAGATTATGTTGGCTGTCCTTTTTTTCATTTTTTGGAAATTTCCATGATTGTCTCCAAGCTTCAAGGCGGATGTTTATTTCATATTTATTATATAACTCTGCGCCATCTATTGATAGTTTCAATTCAATCTGGCCAACCATTGAACACAACATCGCACATAATTTAATTGATTTGAAAGCAAAATTTGAAAGTATCAATATAACTGATGAGGCCGTACATCAAAGGGCTCTAGCATTTTTTGAAGGGACTCCATCATTGTGACTTCTTGTAATAATATTAATATACTAAATCTAAGGTTTTAATTATAGCTATTGTCTAATTTCTTAATAATAACAAAAATAAATATTTAAATCTAACAAAATAAATCAACTGTTGCAAAAATATTTAACATGAAAAAAAAGAAACGTTAACTCAACAATTTATTTGATTTGATATTTTAATAAATCAGCTGTTGCAAAAATATTTAATGTAAAAAAAAGGAACGTTAACTCAATAATTTATTTGATTTGATATTTTAATAAATAAAAAAAAAGGTATCAATGAAATTAAAAAAAAACAATAATTTTATTGGACGATACAACACAGATAGATGAGTGGACATGATATTCATTTAAATCAATTGAATTTTTTAAAAATTTTCTTCACGTTACAATGTACAATTCCGAATGAAGCATTTCCATCGTCTAGGGTGATCTGATAGCCAGTGCAGCACGATTGCTGAATCTGTCCAAGCATAGATATTATTAAAATGTACCATGGAAAGATTTATAAATTTTACCAGACGACAAAGCAGTACAGCTTCACAGAGCTCCAATCGGGGTAACGATACTTGTTTGATTGGATCTACTTTTGTTTTAGCTGTAACCATGCGTGTTGTTGTAATTCCTTGGTCATCTCATCGAATATACGCCACTGCACCATATGCTAATTCTGATGCATCGGAAAATATGTGTAGTTGTAAGTTTTTTTATTTTATGATGATGGAAATAATAATCGAGGTATTAAAATTTTCTCTATATCGGACAAGCAGCATTCATTTCCATCCATTGTTTCTTTATACGTTCAGGTAGTTCATCGTCCCAATCTAATTTCTGCAGCCACAGAGACTGGAAAAGAATTTTAACTGATACTGAATTTGATTTTCGTTGCTTTCCGATCAGTAATAGGGGCCACTGTGAATGAAAAATAGTCTTTAGCTGGATTCCAATGTAATTCTAAAGTTTTAACTGTGGCACAATCATCCAGTTTAAGTGGTTTAGTTTCACGATCTGCTTCTGGGATTATCTTCATAAGATCATGTGAATTAGACATCCATTTTCGTAATTTAAAACCACCCTTGCTTAACATAGATGACATCTGTTGAACTATATCCTTTGCTTGGAGTATATTATCGCATCCAGTTAACATGTCATCCACGTAAAAATCCTTTGTTGCGATTGAAGCGGCTAACTGAAAATCTTTGTCATAATCCTTGACAATTTGATGCAATGTTCTAATTGCTAAAAAAGTAGCACTGGAAGTTCCATATGTCACTGTTGATAATTTGTAGTGTGTTATTTCATCAGATGAGTTATTCCGCCATACGAATCTCTGAAAGTTTCTGTCTTCGTTGGGCACCTTATCTTGGCGATAAATTTTTCCACATCTGCAGTGATTGCTATTTTGTGAAGACGAAACCTTAAAATGATAGTCATTAAATTTGGCTGAATCGTAGGTCCGACTAATAATATATCATTTAAGGAAATACCATCTAGCGGTAACACAAAAGCCATCAAAAACAGCGCGTGCTTTGTAGTAGTACTAACGTCCTTCAATACAGCATGATGTGGCAAATAATAATGATTCAATGAATCAACCTCATTCCTTGGAACTTTTTTCATATGGCCCAAACTCTCGTATTCTTCCATAAACTTGCAATATTGGTTTTTAAGCTCGTTGTTTTATTTAAATCGTCGTTCCAAGGCAAAAGGTCTTACTTTAGCAGCATGAATGGAACTTCCTAGAAGCTGAGACAAATCTTTGAATGGAAGTTTGATAATATATTTTCCATCTTCATCTCGGTTAAGATTTTGAGTGTAATGGTTTTGCGCCAATGGCTCAGATGCTGTAAATTGAGGAGAACTATAAACTTCTTCTAACTCCCAGAATTTTTATAATGCCTTTAACTCATCTTCAAAATTTGATGTAACCGTATGAAAGGTTTTTATTGGCTCCATAACAATTATTGTATTGAAGCGGCCATTCAAAATCCAACCAAAAATTGTGAGTTGAGCACATGGATGATCTTTAGTTTTAATTTGATCCGGAAGAATTATATCAAAGAATACATCAGCACCAAGGATTAAATCAAGGATTAAGTTTTTAGTTCAGCACCAAGGATTAAGTTTTTAGATTTAAAAAAAGCTTTTGATTGCGTTAAAATTAAGATTATCTTAATGAAATTAAAAAGAATGGGAATCATAGATAAAGCAATAGTACTTTTGGAAGAATATTTGAGAGATCGAAAACACTTTACAATAGTAGGAGACACTGTTTCTGAAAATTTAAATATGAAATGTGGGGTTCCGCAGGGATCAATCCTCGGTCCTCTACTTTTTTTAATATACATTAATGATATTTTTTTCTTAAAACTCAATGGGAGCATTCAAATGTACGCCGATGATGCAGTGCTTGTTTACGGAGCCCACTCATATGAGAACTTAAAACTACTAATGGAACACGACCTAGAAATTCTTGATCAATGGTTTACAATGAATAAGCTACAGTTAAACTACACCAAAACTAACTTTATGTGTTTTTATCTTAAAAACATGGGAGAAGCTTCAAATGGTTTCGATAGCATAGTACTGAACAATTTTATTATAAATAAAGTTGATCACACTACCTATCTGGGCTTACATTTACAATCACAGCTTAATTAGTCCACCCATGTGGACCATATTAAATCTAAGATTGTTCCTGTTATTGGCGTTTTCAGACGTGTAAACAAATATGTTCCTCAAATTCTGCTAAAAAATTTTTATTTTTCATTTATACATTCACATCTAATGTATTTATGTTGTATATGGGGATCAATAAGAGAAACGAGACTGAACGATCTAGCAACATTACAGAATAAAGCGTTAAAGGCCCTTCGCGGGCTAAAATTAGAAGAAATCCTCCCTGTAAAAAAACTAATAGATTTTGAATATATACTAATAATTTACAAAATGAAAAATAATCTAATTAAATTTAATTTTGATTTAACAACAAACTCGGACGTGAGTAACCGGGCGAGTAGATTCAAGCAAAACTATCGTGTACCAAATTATAAGCTAAGTATTAGCCAAAACAGTATTCTTTATAGGGGTATTCAACTTTTTAATGAATTACCTGAAAATGTTAAACAAAGTAAGTTGAGTAATTTTAAATCCGAAGTGAAACGAAAACTTTTTTCGGACTATGTTAGTGAATATAACTTAGGTCATTAAATGAGAACTTTAACTAAATTTTAGTTTTTATTGATGTTTTGTATTATTTTTTGTGTGGAAATGATTTGAATTTGAAAGTCTTATTTTATATTAATACACATTTATTTATTATGATTATGAGAAAAAGAAAATTGTATTTTGATAGTTTATAGTAGTTTTAGTTGTTGTGTTGTTGTAGGATATTTTTTTTTGTTCTATTATAATATTTCTTTTAGGTGTTCATTTTTGTTTCTCTGTTATTTTTTTAATTATCTTCTTACGAAATATTAGATTACTCTCTATAAAAAATGTTTTCTTTTATAAATTTCTTTATTTTTAAAGATTTTTTTTAGAAAATAAATAAAATAAATTTAAAAAAAAATCAATTTCACCCGGTGTGTTATAGGTGGGATCACCTAGTTCCTATTCTCGTACTTAAGACCATTTAGAGACATCAATCTTCAAAGATGGCAGAAATGACGTTAATTTAGGAAGTATTAAAACTTTATTTTTTAACAATGTATTCTTATCGTATATTGAAATAATTTCCAACTCCACTAATCCCTTTGTTATACCAGATTTTTTGGTGACAAGTCCGTCAACAGAAACAAAGGCTTACTTTTGAAATAGCCTAATACGCTGCACACACCTTTCGCTGATTAGAGTCGATTGAGAGCCAGAATTGAGCAATGCCCTTGTAGTGTAAATATTTCCTGTAGAATAACTAACGTGTAATAATAATGTTGACAATAATGTCTGTGAGAATCTATATCAGTTATACTGCGAGAAGAAGAAGAGCACTTTAATTTAGCACTTTTAATAACAGATTGGTAAACATATTTTTTATTTCGAGAAAACGACACTGAACCCAAAACCGAACTTTGTTTATTTTCACTAACCAAATCAGATTTATGATTACATGTTGGGTTGCTTTTATCAACGGTGAGATTACATAGTCGCAAATTGACTGTGGTATGCGTATCAGAAGAATAGTGGTGTAGATTGTTGATCAGTCGTAGATGCTAACTCTTTGATATAGACCAGTGAGTGATGTTTCTCTTTGCAAAAAAGCATTTTAAATACATAGTGCAAGAACTTAAATCGTAGTCTGGTTTCAAACATAAATGGAACAAACGGTTTTCTATCACAAATGGCTTTCTTGTTTGTGCCCTTAGTCTCTTAAACCGAAAACATCTAAAAAGAGGATGATTATTATTACACATTGCACATGATCTTACGTTACTTTTGTAACGTAGAATACACTTTAGTTGTGGCAGGCGGTCGATTGGAGAAAGTTTTTCTAGGTCGAGTGCAAACCTTTAAAGCATCACAATGATCTGTTAGGAATTTCAATACATCATCTACTGTTGGAAAATCTATATTGTTAGAATGTTGGGCCCATTCCTGTTGTGCGTCTGCAGTTAACTTCTTAATCGACATATATCTAATTAAGGATGCAGCATCACCTTTAAGTAACCATTTAAAATACTGAAACTTGTGTACATTCAATAAAGTTTCAACATGCGCAGTGAAAGGTTCAATGATAACACGTGGTAATCGAATACCTGAACCGTGATCGAGTAAATCGATCACCGAATCCCTCGAACATTGTACGACTATGGGTATTATCCAATTGGTTAATGGCAATACTAGGACTGTGAATATTCAATAGCCTTCTAAGTGATGCTTTTGTATCAAAATACTTGTCTTTAAATTCATCAGTTTCATACGTTTGTCCAGCATTAAGAACCATTCTGTTACTGACATCATGAAACTCACCCCAAACTTCATTTAATTTTTCCAGTGTAGTTTCAATTTGCTCTTTATTAGAAGCTTGGCCCGCACTTAATTCTGCCAAGCATTTATCAGCAAATTTCTTAATATTTGTGACAGTACTTTTTAATGTACCGCGTTTATTAATCAGAGTTGACAACTCATACATTTTGAAATACAATTATAATAAACAATATTATAAAAAACAGTGTTGTGAAACTAAAATATGTAACAGTAGATACAATCAACACTATATAATTCAAATTTCTTTAACTGAAGACTGACAACAAGATTAAATGAGAGTATATCTTGCGCATGCGTATACTTTGCAATACCTGAATACTAAAGAGTATGTTTATACCGCGATAAGTTAATAACGTACACGTTTAGGCATGCTACATCACTTAATACACTAAAGTTGATTTTCCTAACAACGATAATTTGTTACTATTGTTGCCATTGAAATTGATATTATGTAAATTAAAACACACAGCCAACTATGATGCATTGTAATATTTAATATTTTCGGTTTGCATAAATATTTATTTTAATTTTAAATAGTATAACAAGGTTTTTGTCGTACAAAAAATAGTATATACACCTCGGTAGAGAGCATGTTATCTCCCTCAGTGATTTGTCCAAACACACCTCGGGAGGAAAACATGCATTTCTCTCCCTTGGTGTGTAATCTACTATTATTTCCCAAAAAAAGGAATGCTTTAAATTAAAACCTCAAGTTTTTATCGTAATGTATATTTCGTAATGTTAATGTAATAGTCCAGACATAAACCTATTAAAACCTTCAAATACCGTACGTACAGATTGGCAAATATTTACATTGAAATAATTGTACACAGTTAAAAATAAGCTGAATATGTAATGCAAATTGCTACACATATAGGTCCTACGGAATTCTCCATTATAAAACAATGCAAAGCTTGCTTAAAAATAAATTTAATGCTCTTTGCATTAGCAAGTTGTTTTCAAACTTCTACCATTAGTATAAAAAATAAATTATGATGGTAGAGTTGTTCTAAATTTTGTAGTTTTGCATTCTAATGCAAAAGTTTTAATGCAACATTTGCTTTGCAATTAAATAATAACTTGCAATACATAACCCATATTGCAAAGCTTGTATTAAAAATTGCAGTAACTTTTTCAACTGTGTAAATAATAAACAATAGGGACTTAAATTTGTTAATCAAAGGTGACGTTTTTGTATTCATTGTTAATTTTTGAGTTTTGTAAGTTTAAATATTAATTGGTAACCATATGTTGATTCTATTCATGTAATGTGTAATATTTATATATTTTTGATTCTTAGTGAACATAACATGATTTCGCTCAAGTACGTATATAGGACAGCTATTACATTTCAGATTACTCGGCTGGAAGCGTTTGCGAATTTATAACTGTGAGCAGTTGTCTGATACAATTTTTTTCTGGACAAACATAAACAACATTGATTTCTAGCATGTTTGTAAATAGGGTCGGCTGGAAGATTCCGTATATTCAATATAAAAGACAACTTAGTTAAGTATTCTAAGAGACTCAAAATTGTTATGTGACCGGCCTTCGTTCTGGGCTGAGGATCGATTATATTAGGGGCGATTTAATGGCTGTAAGGACCTAAAAGGCGCGTTACACCATGTTAGGAACTGTTTTCCAGATGTAAGAAACAAAGGATTTAATTCGATGACCCACGTCAAAAATAAAATCCATCACTTATGGAATAACTACGTTGAGCTGAGTTTAGCTTCTAAGATATGTATGCTATAGAGCGGGCATGGAAAAGTTATAGAAAAATCGATTCTCGATTCTTACTTTTATTTTATACATTTCGATTCCTATAACCAATTCTCCTTTCGATTTTAACCAATTCTTATGTTAAAAAAACAGCTTTAACTGAAAAAAATTCAAATTTATATTTCATTTAGTTATAAATTTATTCAAAATAAATTTTAGACAATGAACTTATAAAAACCACATATTTTCTGCAAGTGATCTTAAGAAAAGTAGCATATTTAAATGATCAGGCGTTAATCGACTTTGAATCTGATTTGCGATCAGACCAGTGTGTGAAAATAAACGCTCACAGTGCTGATCTTACTACCATAGTATTTTTTTGGTTGATAAATTTGGGTATTCATTTTCTGTCGACAATTGGCCGATTAATTGTTTTAATTCAATTGGAAACCCGCCTGTTTCATCACAAAAAGCCCAAATAGCATTAACATTTGAAGATCGTTGATGATCTGCAGTGTGTTCATTTTTATGTTCAACCGCAATACTTTTTGTTACTTGAACAAGCTAAATGAAAAACAAATCTAATCTAATTAAACTAATACACAATCCACACCTTCATTCCTTGCGTCTCATTGTAGAATAAAAGACTCTGAATAATTATTATTCAACGAAGATATGCTTTTTTTAACGAGGCAAATTCAATGTTAAAACAAGAGACTCCGTTCAAATTGCAGGCCAGGTTGGGTAATCGTAACTCATTTCTTTTGAATCATTTTGGGATTTTATAGTTAGTCGCGTATGCTTGTACCCTCACCAAAGATTAGTCATGTCTCCTATAATGGACTATAAACCTCGGTAATGAAAATGTAAAATATTTGATAAAAATACCTAAAATATAGGACATTCAATTGAACTTACTTTTTGATTAAAAACCACTCACCGAAATCAGTTTCTATGATCGGGATGATTTTGTAAATATTGAAAATAAATCAAACGTTTATCAAATAAAAATCCTTAATCATTTAACACAAGATTTAATGAATTTTACTCTTTGCAACCCCCGACAATATCATGACTATATGTTAGAATACAACAAAAGCTTAATTGCAATGAATAAATCAACAAAAAAATAACAATAAACGTAAAGCATAAAAATCCACAAAAATCTTTTATTCCAGACTGTAATCCTTTAATTTATTTATTCTTTTTTTCCTGTTTCCCTAAAAAATCAATAAAACAAAAACATTACACTCTGAACGCAGTGCAATATACAAACAGGTGTAAATTATAGCTTCGCATATAATTCTTATATTTGGGATTAAGGATTAAGGATTTTTTGTGTTTTTTTTCAACCAAAAATATATTATCTGAATTTCTTAAGTATTTAATGCTGTAAAATAAACAAACAAAAATAGAAAGAAAAATCTTCGTTATTTCCATCCATTGTCACAGGTGAGATTTATCACAGAGTGATAAAATATAAAAGAACTTTAAATGGTTGCCAAAGATTTATTTTAAACTTTAACATAAACATAAAAAATATTGTTAGGAGATAATTAATTCCTTAACCTCACTATTTGTGAATTTCGAAAGTCCTAAAAAGCATTTGAACTTAGTTGGTATTGATAAGGTTACGAGTTCGAATCCCAACCAAAACACGTTTAGAGATAAAAATTGTTTTTATTAAAAAATAACTGTAAGGTTTATTCATATAAACCCGAAAACTGATTTCGAATTGAAAAATTCATATGATTCACAAATTAACTTGACATTTATGTCGTAAAATTGATTTCAAATTGATTGGAAACAGTCAATAATAACTACACAAGTGAATTAGGATTGTACGGGGTAAAATATTCCTACAAACTTTCGAGATTCACAAATAGTAGGGTTAAGGAATTAATTATCTCCTAACAAAATACAAAACCTGTCGAAAGACGAATTAAACCTATATAATAAAAAATATTATTAATTGTAGAGTTGAAAAAGTGTGAAAAAATTAAGACTCGATTCGGAAAAGAATCGGGCTATCCTTATTATAACATCTAGCTTTTCCATCGATCTTTCTCAGACAGTATCGATAGTATCTTTATCTTTACCAAAATTAAAAACCCATAAAAGTAAAAGTTTATACAAATAAAATTTTCTATTATAAACAAAGACTATCAATTTCATTCTTATCAAACAAATATTATCTTCTTCAATAACAATAATAATAATCATAAAAATAAAATATAATATTTCCTATAAAAAAATTTATCTTAAAACTTACCAGCATCGAAATGGAATTCTCCTAATTTTAGTTTTGCCAGCAGCAAACAAACGCAGACGACGATACAATACAAAATCCGTTAAAAATCACAAAACTTTTGCATTATTCGTAATATATTTTTTGGTAAATAAATTTTAAGAGTAAATAAATACGAACGTAAAAGTAGTAAAATAAATAAAAAGAAATTGGTTGAAGAGCTTCCGGCATTCGAAATTTAGATGGATTGAAGGAGAGAGACACACGAAAAGTAACGAGACTTACAAAAAATATCCACTTTGTTTAGAGTGAATTTTTGTGGTTATTTAAAGAATTTTATTGTTTGATTTTATTCCTTCCTATTTTTTTTTGTGTTCAAGAAAAGTTTCGATGCAGTTGAGAAAATTGATCCAATTTTTTGATGGAACTTACGTGTTAAAAAGGACAAAAAAAGTTTTAAAACTTCTTCAAAAAATATCTTCAGAAATGTTGAAATGATAAGATTTTGGGGTGCATAAAGTTTTTAAACAAGGAAAATAAATGTTCGTAATTGGATAGAAACATCAAGATTTTTGTTTTCAAAGTGTTTGTAGAAAAAAGTTATGAATTGTGAAAATGACAGTTGCGTATTCAATTTAAAACTCGTTTGATTTAATTTTGTAATGGTCGTGGGTATGGTCGTTTATAGCATTTCATTTCATTCTATTTCATTTTTTAAGCGAATTTTGAGCCATAATCTGTTATGTGAACTACTAAGTCCTTTATTTCAACCCTCAAAAGAGAAATACATTTTCAAAAAAAATGTCGAAAGTCGTAAATAGTCAAAAATAAAATACAATCTTTCTACGGAAATATTCCCTCCGTAGAAAGATTGTTGCCAATAAGTGAACTCGATGCACTTAGAGAGCCTAATATTCTTACACTACGTCGGTGTCTGTTTCAATATGTTGGATTATTTCCTACTCCAAGTATCACCATGTTTTTATTTACATGATTATAACCACGTAGTAATCCTGTCATTTCTCTGCAGGTTGAAAGGTTCAAGTTTAGCAATGCGAAGGTATTTAGGCTCACTTTACTACTCTACCCTACACCCTCGATCACTAGATCAGGAAATTGAAACGATTGCTTTTTTTACGTTATAATTTTTATTCGTTCAAGATTTTATTTCTTTAAAAAATTTTTCTGCTGTTAATACTTTCCTTAATTGTTCTTACAATAATTATACTCACTTATAATAACTCTATATTATTACACTTATATCTTGTAATTATTTTATTCAACTTGACAAACTTGTGTCAGAATTTTAATTCGCTTATATGACTGCTAAATTTATACTAAATTTATCCCTAACATAACCTCTTTTATATACTATACGAAACAATAGCGATATTTGTACAAAATTCTAGACCACAACCTTTATTTATCAACAAAAACAAAATAACACGATCATCGAATGTTGACACAAGGGTGTGAAATCTATTCTTTTTAATTGTTTATTTATCTACTTTAAAGGGTTTTTATTTTATATTATTATTAGATCAACAAATATTTCCGGTACAAAGTAACACGTCTTTGTTTTTCTTATCTTCATTCCGGTGTTTTTATATTCTTTTAGTGGAACTATTTGTATTAAAGAATATTTTCTAGAACGATGTTCTATTGTGTTGAATTCTATCGTATTATTGACGTAAACAACATCGTTTATTTTTGTTATGATGGTATAAGTTCCTTCCCAAGACGTTTGTGGTTTTGGAGGTAATCCTTTTTTCCGCTTGTGTTAAGCAATATCGCTCCACCTGCACTCATGCATGAACATAAAAAGGTAACCAACAACACCACGTTACCCTTGCACTAATATTACATATAATATTATTACCACACTAGTTGTCGATTGAAGTCAAGAAAGCCTTCACATAAAACTACCAGCAAACTGTCGGCAACTAATTTTAATATCTTGGATGCCTGGGACACCTCCTGGAATGATTACAACATACCTGGCGTTTCTATTACTAACCCGACTTCTGCCCAACCTGGTTTCGATCTGCAACGTCATACCAGGACTACACTAAACCGAATAAGAATGAATCATGGATGTTGTGCTGATTCTTTCTACAAGTAGGGCATTTCAAAGTCCCAACAATGTGACTGCGGAGCTCCACAACAAACCATAAAACACATTGCAACTGTGTGTCTAATTCGACGATACAATGGCGACTTCTCAACATCCAATAGGCAAATCCCGATGTAGTAGCATGAATAGACTCACTCGATGTAAACATCTAATGTTCAAATATATTGCCGAATGTTCAAATATTTTAATATTTTACTTTTTGATTTTTAACTAACGCGCAATCAAATCGATTGTAAGCTATTGAAGCACATTTAATGTGTATTCATGTTTTGTTTTATGTAGATTTCATAGGAAAATCTACCTATTTTAAGTTTTATTTTTGTTTTTAATGTGTCACAACAAAAACCATACCCTAAATAAAAATCCGCTGTGGGTTGTGTAGCCACACTAGCTGTCCTTCCTCAAATCCTTTGGTGTAGCGCAAATGTTATATCGAATCTTCATTCGATCAGTGGATATCTGTGTTTTCTGTCTGGAAATTTCTTTTCGCAGTTTATTTACATAATGTTGATGATGGAGCAATGCCAAACTTCAGATCACCAGGTAGCCTTAAGACGTTTCCTAAAATATTTGTAGCTGGTGTCGTTTTGGTTGTATCATGCACTGCTAATCTATAAGCCATCAGGCATAACGAACTATGATTATCCTAATAACGTTGATTCTTGTTTAATAATTTTGCTATATACTTCTTAAGAATAGCATTAAATCTTTCTACCATGCTATCTAATTTAGAATATGAAGCGGTTGTTCTAGTTTTATTTGTTCTAAGCATCCGACAGATTTCTTGAAGTATGGTAGATTCAAAACTTCTTCCTTGATCTGTATGAATCTCTATCGGTTCACCGCATTGACTTATCCAATTGCTTACTACTGCTTAAGCGATGATAGTTGTTTTTTCCAATTTGGTATTGGACATACTTCTGGTCACTTGCTAAATTAATATATTATAACAAGCATATATTTATTGTTGCAATTTCATCCCATCTAAATTTTTCTCCTATTTTTTTTAACTTGATTATAGGTGCCAAGCTAGGATCTTCCAATTTCTCCTTCCTTACTACTTCAAGTGTCCAGTTTTCACTAGAAAACACTTGCAGAAACCTGATATCAATAATGTTTTCCTTACTCTCCGCCTGATTACAGTACTTACATGCCACCTAGCATCTACTTCTTGACATTACATAAGCATTTCCATGTGCACTTACTCTCCGATGTTCAATGTCGAAATCATAACCTGTAAGCGTTCAACTTATCGTGCTACTTGTTCCTCCGGGTTTTTAAATTGTAGTAGCCACCTTAGTGGTCCATGATCAGTTCTAAAATGGCATTTTCGACCGTACAAATATTTGTGGAAATGTTTTACACATTCCACTATAGCCAGCAATTCTTTACGGGTTTCTCAATAATTTCTTTCTGGCTTGGACAGTATCTTCGAGCAAAAAGCTATTTCTCTCTCTTGCTTATCAATTTATTTAAAAAACACTCCTCCTTTATCATCGATGCTGGTGGGCATCAGTGTCAGTGTAAATATGAAGAAAAAATTTTGGTATTCGGTAATCCAGCACTGGTGCAGTGCAAAATCTTCTTCGAAGCTCCACAAATGTATTTTAATGCTTTTCGGTCCATTCAAATGCTTTATCCTTCATCGTTAGCTCATGCAGACTTTTAGCAGCATTGGCGAATTCTCATAAAAACGTCGATAACAAGTGCAAAATCCCAGAAAACTCACCAATCAATCAATCAATAACAATCTCAAGTTAATTCTTGGGTTTTGGCCATTGTTTTACTGCTGATCAGTATCTGTCCTGCTTGGATTCGCTCAAAGGCTTCCTCTAAATTCTTCAAATGATTTTCCAAATCCTTACCTATTACAATTAAGTCGCCCAATTACACAAGACACGTTCTCCAGTGTAATTTTAGTACACGTTCTATTAAATGTTCAAATTTTGCTGGAGCATTACACAGTCCGAATGGGCCACTACCCTTTCTGGACTTCTACTTGACAATAACGGTTTTGCAGATCTAATGTTGAGAACAATTTGGCACATCTTTCTTTGTTACCACATTAAGTTTTCCGTAGTTGAAGCAGTCTCCCATTGTTCCATCCTTTTTTCCGACTAAAACCGCTGTTGAACTCTATGGACTATCTAATTGCTCAAAAACACCAGTCATTTTCATATCATTTACCATTCTATCAGCTCAGTCCCGTTTTGCTAATGCTGTTTGGCGAATCGGTATCTCGGTTCCCATGTCAATTTTATGTTCCACCATATTAGTTCTTCCGTTGTCTGCTGATGTATTACAGAAAATGGACGAATGACGTTCTGGCAACTTCTGTGCTCTTTTCTTTCTTACTTTGTATCCTCTGTTGTACCCTCCCTCTGCCGATGATTGGTCCTTTCTTGCGGGTTTTGGTTGTGTCTGACAGATTTCACATTGGTATTCTTAAATTTTTCTTCTGGCACAACTAATATTTTCCCTATAATGATCTATTGTTGTTGCAAAGAATTTTCATAGGTTTCCACAAACCAACAGCTTTTTTTTTTAAGGGTGTTCATGCTCCATGTAGGAGTGTTGTAAGGCTAATCAGCTTTGAATATTCACCACGGTCATTCGCAACAGCGACGTAATTACCATGGCAGCCGATTTTTTTAAGGTCGTTTATTTACGACCCATACATCACAACCCGTCTAATCAATGTCTTGTTTAACTTGAGCTTGGTGTTAGTTGATACATACGGTGTTCCAAGGAGAGTTTTAATTGAGTACAAAAGTTCGATTACCTGCAGCGATTCGAGCTTTTATATCTGTAAGTATGCTGTTGTTTGAGTCAAACATTGATCCCAAATATTTAAAAGATTCAACTCCCTCAATTCATTCATCGCCGCACATCAATTCTTTCTTCTCAGCCTCTCTTGAAACATTCATATGTTTGATTTTGTTGTAGTTAGTTTGAAGACCAATTTTTCTAGCACCACTCTCAAGCGACTTGAAAGTCTCACTCATAACAACTTCACTTCGGCCGAGGATGACAACATCATCAGCGTAAGCAATCATCTGTACTGAGTTTATTTACAAGATATTGTTATTAGTCGGTAGTTTCTTTTGACGGCACACATATTCCAAGGCTAAATTAAAAAGTATAGGAGAGATAGCATCACCTTGTCTTAAACCGGAGTCGAGTTTAAAAAACTTTGATATTTCGTTCTCTACTCGTACACAGCATTAAGAGTTCTGTACTGTCATTTTGCATAGTGATACCAGTTTACCAGGAATTCCCATTGACACCAGAGCAGACCATAGAGTCTCTCGTTCGAGAGAGTCGTAGGCCTGCCTGAAATCAATAAAGAATTGGTGCACAGGTATGTTGACCTCTCGGCACTTTTACAAAATCATCCTTATCGAGAAAAGTGCATCGGTGGTACCTGAGCCTTTCCGGAAGCCACACTGATATTCTCCAAAAGTTGTTCAGCAAAAGGATTGATTTTTGATAGCAAAATGTAGTGCGAGTGTAGAGCAATTCCTCTGTAGTTTGCACTTTGTAGGCGAGGTGCTTTATTGCGTTTTAATTTTGACAGCGCCGCGAATTCCTCTTTGGTTGGTTCGTCTACATGCACCTTTGACTCACGAATAAGCTTTGCTCGTCGCCCGACTTGCTGCTGGTCACTTTAGTTGAGAAGCTTTTCAAAATAAGCGGTCCAAGTATCTAAAATATTTTTAAGGTCCACTTGTAGCTCCCCATCTTCGTTTTGAATAGCAGTCGATCTAGTTTGAGGGCCCTTCTTTAAGGTTTTAGCCTGTTGAAAGAAGTTAAGCAATTGATGTTCCTTATTGAATCTTTCAATCTCCTCACACTTTATCTTCCACCATTCTCGCTTCGTTCGTCTACATAGCTTTGTAACGACTTATCTTGCCAGTTTATAGTTCTCCTTCGTGGACCTGGTGTTGCGTCCTTGCAGACATTTCAGAAAGCAATCTCTTTTGTATTGAATAGCATCAAGATATGCTTGATCCATCCATGGCTTCTGGGAGTGGTTCTCTGGTCGTCCAAGTATTCCCTCAGCATTGCTTAAAATTGCCTCTTTGAGCAAATACCATAACTTATCGACGTCTCCATTAATGGTTTCTGATTTCTCCAATGTTTCGGCAATATGGTTTTAATATCTCTCTTCTGTTTCAGTATTCTTTAGTCATGAGATGTTAAAACGTTTCCGTTGATTAAATTTCGGAATGCTTCGGTTTGGGAAGTGGAACCTTATTTTAGCACATACAAAAAAGTGGTCAGTTCCAATGTATGCGCCTGTAAAGGATCTCACATCTAGAAGACTCGAAAAGAAACGCGCTGTAACTAGCACGTGATCAATTTGATTTCGAGTGTTTTCATTCGGTGAGACCCAAGTCTGTTTATGAATCGATCGGTGCGGAAAGAAAGTACTGGCAATTCTCAAACTATTTGATAATGCAAACTCAGCCATTTACTCAACTCAGTTAAACCAACAGCTGAATCACCCTAAATCTCCCTCCAATCTTCCACAGACGATTGTTTGAGTATTAGATGGCAGATTTTCTAGGTGTTCCAATATTATTTTCCTCACACTTGATTCTGCACATTCATCTGAAGAGCCAACTCCACTTCATCATACTTGAGTACTCCATTTCCACCTTCTAATACAAATCCATTCGGTCTCATGAATTCCATGCCCAGAATTACTTCATCAACAATATCTGTCTCTAGAGATTCATGTTGGAAGTGCGTATTCCCTATTCTTATATGATCAATCTTTTTTCTCCTGATAGGTGCACTTTCTCCTATTGCTGTTTGTATTTGATATTTTTCTGCTAATTTTATATTCCCTTTTATTTAATCTGTACGAACGATTATGCGATACAGTATCTAGTGTGATGAAACAGTTCTTGTCATCCATTTAAGCTCACTCGTAAGGTTCCCTTGCGAAGCTTTAAATAAGGATGGAGCCCTTAAAGCAGACTCGGTTTATAGTTTAACTGTTTTGAAACGATTTCATCTTCCTATCTCGCTTGAGCCTTGTCTTCAGATGATCTCCATCTAATAGGTGATGTTGACCGGTTATTTTCTTCTGATCACTCTGCAGTCTCGTGATATGTGACTAAGCTTATCACATACCCAGCTTCTGCTTCTACTCTTGTTCACTTGCTTTTCGCTGTGGCCTATCCTCTTCCCCAATTTCTACACGTCGTACTTTGATTGTTGGTTTGACAATTGTTTGTGCTGTCTCACAAGTCAACACACAAGCTACTGTTTTGGCAAATGTTGCTTTAGGTGTTATCATAGCTGACTTCCGTGCCTCTGAATCTCTAATGCTATCGATGAACGCATCTATCTTGGGTCGTTCCATATGGTCTGGAGAAGTATTTCTATGTCCATCCAGACCAAAACTACTGAAGACTTTCTCCAACTGCCTGGCAGCGACTTTTAACTCAATTCTGTACAATTATCTACGGAAATAACAGATTTATTTAGCCACGAACTTATATCTAGAATTAAGTCCCTTCCGAATCCTTATCAGTTATATTAAAAGTTTTTTCAAATAATACTCCTTCTTTTTGTATTTTGATGTGATTTACGTAATGTTCTGTTTACCTTATTTGATCAAATTTATAGCTAGATTGTTTATCTTTTGTTTTTTTTATTCAAACCATTTCCATATAACATATCAATAACCAATTCTAGTCAAACGAAAAAATATTCCTCACTAAAACTACAGACTACCATACTACTTTATATAAATTTGAACAACTGTATTATATCTACATATATTATTATAACTAAGCTTTACTTAACAAACATACTTATTATTTATGCACATGTTTTATTGCTGGTGTGACGCAACAAAGCAATTAAATGAGAACATGTTCAAAATTGGTTAACTAATCTGTAGAACACATAAATGTTTTTATATTTGTTGGCATTGATTACTTTAAGATAAAGGTGAAGCCGAAATTTGATAGTAAATCATTTAGAGAATGAATAGAAAACATGATTATTCTTCTTTTAGAGTAAAACACGAAATAGGCCCGTCGTTACAACTTTTGTATCATTTCGATCAATTTTCAATTTGAATTTTGGCGGAAAAATTCATTTTGATGTACATTTTTGACAATTATTTTTGATATTTTGTTCTTCTTTCTTCATGAAACCCTCGGCGAGCAAATTATTGTTCCGCTAACTAACATAAACCATCCAGTAATGCAGACTAGCTAGGGCAACCAATAAAGTGTCGTAAAAACTGGGTATTCATTTCGAATCCTCAATAGTATATTAAATATATATTAAAAAATAAGTTGCACGAATATAACATATATTAAATGATCATGCGACTTCTTGAATAATTTAATTCAGATATACAGTTGTATGAAAGCTTCGAGTAAGGGTGCTACCATTGCTATTGCTAGTGGTATGCGATATCTTACAACGACTTGTGTGTCAAAGCAAGGACTAGAGTACGCGTGGTGGTCACAAATGTAGATCATAAATAGAAAAAATAACAAATCAACAAAACTTTTCCGTCCATGCTGGATCGCTAATTTAGGATTAAATTATTATATAGTCATCATAACTTGCTAGCTCAAATCATAAACCAAAATCTGAAAATATATCTGGATTTATGTTCGTTTTATGACAATCAGAAAAATAATTACATAAAAAAATAATTTTTTTCAAACAAATTTTGTTGGCTTGTCATTGTCTGAATATCATTGTCTGGATATCTTGTTTATTTTTTAACATCATTTTCCGTCCCTATATAATCATCATAAAAAAAAGCTAAATGATTTCTGTTTTGTTAATCATAAGAAACAACCAAACAAAATTAAAATAAACTGAACACCGAATATAATTCTATCAAAACCATTAAACGGACGGAAATAAAATTATTATCTAAAAATTTTTTTTGGTAATTATTTAAAATTTTTGGAATTTCTTTGAACACACAATAATAATAATACAGTTATTTTACTCTTGCAAATCCGAGGCGACCCAAACTGAGACTTTAGAGACTAATGATAGGAAGTAAAAAAAAATGGTGTTGGGTCATTATAAATTTGGGTTGGGATTTTTTTTCTCTTCTGAATAGATTAAATATTTATAATCATAGAAGTTTAAACTGTTTTTGGGATAATGAGCAGAAAATGATTATTGTTATAATTACTTTATCGACATAATATCTTCAAATTTATTTTAAAATAGTCACTATTTGCGGTAAACGGTAATTAATTGGACCATGCTGTAAAAAATAAGATAAGTTAACATAAATGGTAATGTTTTTTTATGTAGAGCTTAAACAGTTTTGTTACTTAGAAACGAAATTTCCCGAGCAGACATTTGTTCAGGGCCCTGATCAGGTTTGCAAAAGTTCGATTGGGCCTTGATTATGAGTGTTATGCTTTTCTCCAATCAGGCCCTAATTAGAGATAAAGTTTGCCATATAAAATTAAATAGGGTAAACCCTAGTAAGGTATTTTGTGTCAAGCACTGATCAGATTTCCAACTGGAGGTCAAATACGAAAAACCAAATCAGGGCCGGATGTATTCAAATATGGTTATCCTTAAAACGGTATTCTAATTCAGGCCCGGTTTTTGAACCATTCGTGGATCATAAGATTACATCGTTACCCAGATAGTACGTATTGGACTCACTGCTCCACTCCATTGAACTGATTAATCTTTCCGTATTTAGGAAACTTACGAAAGGGATTCTCTCTTGAAAGTTTATCTCTCTCTCAGAGTTTAGACTTGATGATTTTTCTCTTTCACATACTCTGCATGCTAAATCTCGATATGGTTTACCATGTTATACTTTTAATATACAAGTGCAGTTAAAAGCGTCCTAGCAGAATCTCTATTGACGTAGCAGGACATGTTATCATTGCCCCTATTGTGCAGATGCAAGCCAGGCTCTAACTCTGTTTGGCCAGCGTTAATCTGGACTCTTTTGTTCCATACAACTGCTCCGTAAGTGATGGTTGGTCTCATTATCATGATATAATATATCCACCTTAGGATACCTGGGCTGCCCCTTGTTCAATATCACAGAGTGTCTTTTCAAACTTACCTCTGGCGATAATGACAGTTTTAGTCACGTACCCAAGACAATTAATACCCTGGTTAATTAAGATAGCCAGAATTTTTATTCACCACTAAGCTCCACATGAGGGGTGATAAGGCCCCACCTTGTGGACAGCCCTTAGTGGTACCAAGACTGTCTTTACACTCACTTGCCTTAGTTTCTTCTTTAGTTTATAGCGTCTCACACATTCAGTCAGTTGTGGTGCTGTTAACCCTTTTCTCTCTTAAAGCCTTCTTAACTGCTCCATGTGAAGTGTTGTCGAAGGTTTCTTCAATGTCTACAAAGCAACAGCAAAAAATTAATAAATAAATAAATCTTGCAAGGGTGATCTTACCTGGGTACTGGTTAATATATGGTTGTAAATCACCTTTGCCATTGCTTAACATGAAAAATGTTAAACTGATGTGTGTATTAGACTTCGGCTAGGTGACATATTTTTCTTTTCTGCAATTGGAATAAATGTCACTTTTCCGTTCTTCGTGGTTCTGGAATATGTTTCAGTGCTAGACTGATGCCGAAGATTCCAAGGCGTCAAGGTATCAGCCACTTTTGGTCCCACTGCAGGCAAGCTAGTACTATACCGTTATCCCCGGGTGATTTGTATGGCTAAAAAGTGCCGATGGCTAACTTAATATAGGTCTCTTTGAAAAGTGTCCTATTGCGTCTCCTGCACATGACCTTATGCATCCAGGTAAGTATGTTTCTAGAAGAAGAGCAGCTCAACGATCTTAATCTTGGCACCTCCTCTGCCAGAGACTCTGCCAGGAAACTACAAACGCTGTAAAGATATTATCACAGAAGGTTCTGATGCTACCCAATCCTGATATATTTTTTTATTGTAGGTGGTAAGCACTTTTCTATAACCTGCTCACTATCCAAATTGTTTGCTCTGCTAAAGAGCCGCCGTACTACTGTTCTTAGTTTTGACAAGCATTATACGCATGGAGGGATCAGTTTTTATTAATTTGTTAATTTTTTTCTATTTTTTGATCCACGGGTGTGACAACCCCGCGCACTCCAGTCCCTGTTATTGGCACATGAGTTAACGTGAGATATCACATACCACTGGCAATAGCAGTGAGATATCACTAGCCAAGGTGATATCTTAGGGGTGCTGGCGGATAAACTGTATTCAGTCAACGGTAGCACTCTCAATCTTAGCTAATGAATATTCCCTGATGCTGGAACGCTGTAGCTTGCTTGAAGAAACGAGCTCTCTTATAACTATATATCTGAGCTTTAATCATTGAAAAATATACTGCGTCCCATAATCAAGGATTATGCCATTAGCTGGACTATTGGCAAACCAATTTTAGTTTTGTTCCTGCAAATTTTTAAAACAAATTTTCTTTTTATCTCTTATTTTATTTTTATTTTCCCTATCCTATCACGAAATATTGGCCTACGTCATATTTTATATGTGATAGGATTTATAGTTTAGTTGTCCATTATTTAACAAAAAATATTAAAAAAACAAAAAAAAACAGATTTGCGTCCATTAACATCCTTAGAACGCATGTTGTTGTGGGACCTTGGTCTTAAAAGGTTTTTATGTGTTGTTGTGACACATAGTGTAATGCCTACTACACATCACATTTTATTAAAAAAAAAAAAAAAAAAAAAAACAAGTTTAATAATTGTCTGGTTTAAATTTCAAAAGCTTTAAACATGTATTAGTATAACCAATTTTAATAAAGCTTGGTAGATTTATTTTAGGTTCATCTATTTAGTACAATCGTATCCGATTTTTAACCACTTTTACTGTATTAGCTAATTCAGGTACTGCATTTTACTTTAAAGCCTAAAATAAATGTTGTGTACTGTTACCATAATATAAATAGCTGCGTCGCGGCTATTTTTTTATCTTTACTCGAAATTTCAAATATTTTCTTTAATTAGTAATAGAATGCAAAGGGATTTCTTTGTGCATACATCGTACACATGGAATGCTTTGCCCGAATCAATAGTCTCGAGTGCCTTCAATCCACAAAGATTTAAAAGAAGCATGTTGTTGTGGGACCTACGTCTTAAAAGGTATCTATGTGTTGTTGTGACACATTTTGTAATTCCTACTACAAAATACTTCTTATTAAAAAAAAAAAAAAAATTGCAGGTAAATCAGGATTTTTAAGTCAACCTCGGGTTTTTAGACGTCCCTTCACGCGTTAATAGACACACTATTAAGTATTAACAGTGCAAGAACCAAAAGAAACAGTTTAATAACAATAAAAATTTGCATAATATTTTGCAATATTAAAACATTAACATCGAATTTCTTGCATACAAATTTCAATGTCGCTAAAGTCATAAAGATCACATGTTAACTTTTAAATTAATTCTATTCCGTTTTTTTAGTCCGTTCAAAAATGTAAATGGATAGCGAATAATAAATTATTGCTAAACTTTTCAATGTTTTGAAAGAATAAACTAAAAAATTAAATGGAAAAAATCCCAAACAAATTAAATGAAAAATGTTTAATCAAACACTTCTTTTGAAAAAGTAATTGGAAACTACATAAATAAGGAAACTCATTTCTTTTTTAGAAAATTGCATTTAGTTTTAGGTTATATAACCTATTGTTAAAAACTTTAATGAATTTATTTTTATGATAATTTAGATTTCTTCTAAAGATAACAATATTGTCCAGGTAAACCAAACACTTGATTCCATTAATTCCCAATAATTAATTTAATAATTTAACCAAATAATTAATTTAACCAAACACTTGATTCCTTTCAGAACATTATTTATGAAGCGTTGAAACGTTGCAGGTGTGCCTTTTGCTCCTTGTGGCATTCTTAAATATTGGTAGTGACATGTTTGAGTACTGAACGCTGTTTTTGGTTTATCCTTTGGTAATGGTTGGCCATATCTATTGATGAAAATAAGGTTGAATTTCCCAATTGATCTAGTATATCAATAATATTAGATAATGGGAATACATAATTCGTCTGGCTTCGTTAAGCTTTCTAAAATCAATAACAGTACGCAATTTTATTTATTCAAATCATCCGATTTCTTTGGAGCTATTAATAACGGAAAATTCCATGAAGAAGTAGATGGTTCTATAGATGGTTCTTTAGATTTGTTTCTAATCTAATCTAAAGATGGTTCTATTATACCATCGCTCAACATTTGTAGGTTATCAAAATCAACAAAACATTTCAGGTTTTGATGACTTTGATAACCTACATTGCCTCTTGTGTATTCATTTATGAAATGGTATTTGCTACTACCATCACTACTTCCAGGAGATGCAACAAAATGTGATCCTGAGTGGAAACATTCTTGTAAGCAGACTAGATTCTCTGCATCAACGTCTTTAAAAAACGACATGACTTTTCACATGTGACAGCGTATGATGACAGACATGCCCAACACCGTCTACTGGTCTGGTTCTCGATATTTCTTCTCGAAAAACTTGCTGAGGTGTCAGTTATGCCCGCAACTGTTGAGAAAAACCTCTCAAAGAAATCAAACATTTTTTCTACGCAGCTAACGCGACTAAGGCTAGCACTTATGCTATACAAACTGGCCATAGCAAAGATAGAATTTAACTTAATGTTGTCTCAATTCATTTACCGACCATCTTACGGTCTTTGGTTCTATTCTCTTTATATCGTTAAGAAGAAGAACGGCGAGTGGAGGCCTTGCGGTGACTACCGTTTTCTTATAGTATATTACATACCTAGCGCTGTAAATAGCATTTTACATGCGAGTGAAAATATTGAGCACGAGACGCGTAGCGGCGAGTACAACACCTTCACGAGAATGGAAAATGGTTTGCAGCTCGAGGTTTGTTATATACTTTTTCTACGACTTTGTTTTAATGCCCAAACGGATATAATTACTTGAAAAAATGAACTACTAACTATAAATTAAATGCAAATAGTTTACAAATTGTGGTAGGCTTTGCATTATTCTGTGTCAAAATGAATTGAAATATTTAATTTTTAAAAATCAAATTTTTCTTTAAATAAAAATTTTTCTTTTTATTAAAAGTGTTTCGTAATATATATGGGCATTCCATTTGAAACCAACCAAAAAACTTTAATTTTCAACCCCACCATTTTAGATTTTTATGAAACTTACAGAAATTATTTGCCATGAATATGCAAGAAAAATACGGTTTTCTAAAATTTTTTATCTCTTTTCGTTTTTGTGTAATTAATTTTCAAAATTTTGGAATATCGTCATTTTAGGGCTTACCTGTATAGTTTAAAACTCCTTACTAAAGTCTTTTTTTAATTTACAAACCTTTTTAAATTTGAACCTATTGTTATTTACATCTAAAAATATTAAATCATGAGTAATGTTCCAGTTTTAGTTGAACATAGCTTCTTATATTTTACTATAACTTATGATCCCATACATGTCCCACTCTGAAACTTTCAGGATTTCTTTACTATAGTATATCAAAAAATATATGATTTTTTCAAAATTTAAAAAAAACACTTTCTTTGATTTTATTTCAATAAAAGTTTTTACAGGTTTTCAAAAAATTCGGTTTTGAACCAACATATGCAAATAGCATATCAAATTAAATCTTGTTCTCTCTTCTCTTAATTCTCTTTAAAATGAGGGGTTTATCAGCTCTCTAGGTTGTACACAACTTGAGATATTTGAAATTTAAACTATATAGGTAAGCCCTAAAATGACGATATTCCAAAATTTTGAAAATTAATTACACAAAAACGAAAAGAGATAAAAAATTTTAGAAAACCATTTTTACTTGTATATTCATGGCAAATAATTAATGTAAGTTTCATAAAAATCTAAAATGGTTGGTTTGCAATGGAATGACCCATATATGAAAATCCATTACCGCACGCTTTTTTTTACTTACCGCACACTTTTTGAAATAATCAATTTACATGTCATGGATAGTGTGATGTAATTTATAATTTACTGTGATAGGAGTAGAAAAATAATATTCCTGATAAATATCCTATTCATGGATGCAAATTTGTTTGTGCAATTGACCTCGTTCGTATACTTACTGAAGAGCGCGATATTGCAAAAACTACAATTTATTTTCGAATTCGTTCGAATGACTTTCGGGTTGCGAAATGCTATGCAATTCTCCCAACGGTTTATGCATTCGTTTCTTAGATAACTAAATTTCTGTTTCATCTACATAGATGACCGCCTGATTGTTTCTGAAACCTTTGAGGAGCCCCTCAAACATCTAAGAACTATGTTTTTGAGCGTTTTTCTGATTATCAACGTGGATAAATGCAACTTTGCTAAAACCAATGTTGACTTCCTCGGGCATTTGATTGATTCAACTTGAACCAAACCAACTCTTAAACGTGTCGATACTATTATTCGTTACGAAAGTCTTGAAACGACTATGCGACTCTGTCATTTTCTAGGAATTCTAGGACTTCTACCGTAGAAATATTGCGCAGGCTGGTGGCAATCAAACCATTCTAAATGATTTTCAACAAGGGTCCAAAAAAAATGACAAACGATTCATTCAATGATTTGAAGAAGCCATACAGAGTTGCAATTCTTGCAAGGTTGTAACTCAGTTAAACAACAACTCTTGCCCATCACTCACACTCGATGCTTCCGACAAGGCACTTGGCGTTATTGTTCAACAAAAAACTAATAACAGTTGGACATCACTTAGTTTCTCCTCTGTACGACTTAGCGATTCGCAACCGAAGTATAGTGCTTATCATCGTGAACGCCTAGCATCTTAATCTGCCAGTAAGCATTTCCGGTATCTCCTTGAAGGTAGAATATCCACTCTTTTCACCGATCATAAGCCTCTCATCTACGCTTTGTCGCTAAATACGACTAATTACGACTGATTTTCAACAAATTTCTGGAGTTGATAATGTAGATGCTGACAAACTTCTCTTGTCTAGCAAACGTCAATCCAGAAAACATTAACTATGACGAAATTGCTGATGCTCAGTATAACGATAACGAACTCAAGGAGTTAGGGGACACTAGTCCCACACTTCAATTCCGATGCTTTCCATTATCGATAAGCAATTAGCAAGCCATCCCTATCACGAATAGCACTGCTTGAACGGTTGTTTCAGCTGTTTATTCCAATTGGAGTGCTTGTTTTGGAGTACCTTCATTAATCGTAACTGATCACGGCTGCCAATTCGAATACAAAGTGATTTGGATAAGATTTTTAATTTCAAACATAAGGGAACTACTAGTTACAATCCAAAATGTAGCGCACTTTTAAGAATTTAACCACTTTTCGTGAGGATTTTCACTTTATCGTCAGAGCTAGTTTACGGTACTAACATACTTCTTCCGGAAGAATTCTTTAACCAAAAATCTAACTCCACTCCTCAGTCCGATTTCATCTCACAATTGCAACAACATTTTAAACACCTTCAACCGTCTATTTCGTCAATACACACTTCTCCTAAAATTTTCATTTTTAAAGCTCTCGAGTCTTATTATCACTCAACTAAACCTTCAAAGTTGATATCAAAACAATCTTCACGGAACCTGATACAATTAACTTCCCGATATGGAAAGTTATTGTTTTTGGGTCGATTTCGGAATTTTTATGATATATTTACGTTTCATGACCTCCTGAAGCTGTTTAGACTATTTTTAGCTGGCAGTCTGTATGTGTGTGTATGTATGTATGTATCGCTGTATGTGGATCAAATTTTGACCAACGCTTTCTCAACAACGGATGGCTCGATTTCAGCTCAAATGGTCACAATCAATGTATCGTAGCGTAGCTTTGTCCTTTTCTACCGAAACTAAATAATTTGTTTTTAGTGGTTTCCCAAATACTGAAAAACATCTCTTGCAAATATCATAAGAATAAATAATAATATCAAGGTCATTGACCTATTATATTGTTTTTCATCATGTCAGCCATTTGTTTATTTTATGACATTGGTATAAACAATTGTTATCTTAGTTTTTGAGCTGTTTAAGGGAATGTGATAAGACTACCTGTCATTTTCGTTACGAAAACTTATGAGATATTAAGGAAACTTTTGTATGAAAATAAGCTGCAAACGCATACGGGTCTACTTGAATATAGAACATCAGAGTTATTTTCAAAATTTGACAATGGGGTCGGGAGTAGTGAGTGAATTGCCTGAAAAGCTTTTTATTTTAAACTTCTTCAACTTTAAACACTCAATTCTCACATTCAATTTTATTGAAACTTAATGCCTAAGTTTTTTGTAATGAATGTGTATAGTAGTTTTGCAACTTCTGGTTTTTCACTTCCGGCTAAATGTCTTTAATTATTATTAAAAGAATATCGCAACATTAGCCTAAAGATGAAGTATTTTTGACGAATCTTTGATTAAACGTTTCAGTTAACATGAGAAAGAACTAATTAGCTTTTCGGCTGCCTTGTATGGAGAGTGGTCGGTGTCTATTAAACAAATGTTGATTTTTTAACTGTCTTGATATGTTAGGTTGCTGTGTATGATTTAATTTTTGATATCGATACTTTAATGATATCTTCACGTTTTAAGACCGCCTGAAACTGTCTTGACAACTTCTTTTAGTTCGCAGTGAAGTTGGGAAGTGAATGTATTGTGTATATGCCAGTGTAATCGTATTTAAATGTAAATTATTACTATTATTGAGCTAATGTTCCAAGTTCATCTAGCCAGGATGTTCAAAAGTTAACATAACCTAAAATATAAAAAAAGAATAGAATTAATTAATGTAATATACAATAAAAACAAACAAATGTCAAAATGATATCCACATAAGTCAGCTGATCAATTTATATTTTATACCATTTAATATGGTGTTGCAAAATTAAAATTTATTCAAATTAATTAAGTTCAGTGAAATTCGTTTCGATGTTTTTTTGTTGTAAAACCTTACCTTATACTAAATTGGAAACCTTGTGTTTTTTAACCGCGAAAAATGTACAGTGACTAATTTTGGAAAAAAGATCGGTCAATTGCAATCCTACCGTGATTGATGTTATTACCAAATTAAATTTTATCTTACCAAGTTTACCAAGTTTAATTAATCTTTAATTAATTTATCTAAGGTGTTAAAAAAGTTAACCATATTTTGTAGTAATAATTTATGCAATTATTTTTTTGTTAAAATTAATAAAATACTTAAGGACAATTTTAAATCCTGGGTTTTAACATTTTATTTGAACATTAATAAATACAATTTATTTATAATAAATTTTGAATGAGTCTTGTTTGTTTATATTTTGTGCCATTATTTATAAAATTAAAGATGCAGGTCTCATCTACCATCAAATACAGCTAATATTAATTGTTTCATGACTTCTTTGTTTAAGATTTGTTTAATTTTTTGTTTTGTAATTTCTTATTTTTACTTTTTACTTTGATTTATGTTCTAGAAAGCATATTTTTGGTTGAAGCATTTAAATCATATTGTTTAACTTTACAGTCTCCAAATAGGCACTAAAGTTAGTTTGGTTAGTATGTTAGTATACCTTATCCAGCAGTCTTGGCAACTAATTAGTTGTTAACTTTACGGGAAGTTCTTGGCACGACCCTTAAGATCACACCCCCATCTCACCAGTTGGAATTTAATTCAGAAAAATTATATTGTTGGAAATTATGATATAGAAATTTTATTATCATCTAGGGATTCATTATCAACGACTTTAAATTATAGAAACTTGTCGTATTCGAAATTTGTCTAATTATTTTTCCGGAATGATCTTTTACTTTTCGATTTGCAATATTTTTTTCAATCCGATTTAAACTATCAATAATAAAACGCACCTCTGCATCCTGTTGAGTTATTTATTTTTCCATTAGTTAGCCACCCAATAACAGACAAATGCAATTAATTTTATCGGCTTTACTTTACATAAATTTCAAATGTATCATTCAACAAATTTTTTCGATGCAATATAACAATAAATCTGAATCAAACGTTTTATGTTCCAAGACAGCCTCTATCATTCATCTTAATTCTAGCTTACAATTTTTGTTATAATTTCCTACAATTATCATTAATTAAAATTTATTTTTCTTAAGCAAATATGTTATCAGGGATCAATACAAGTTTAATTTCTTTATTAATTTTCAAATCACATACTTTGTACAAGAACAGTGGACATCTTTATGTGAAATATATTCTAATCAAATAAAGGATGGTTGATCGGAGTCGTTTTTAATCTTATTTGTTGATCAAAATTATAACAAAATAAAAATCATTTATTTCTCTTCTGTTGTGTTGTCGTGTATTGTGTTAGGTTTTGAGTTTCATAAAAGCAATCGATCAACAATTTTTGCACTCAGGCAATATATTTTGTTTTATTACCGTTTATGTCTGTAATTATTATATTTAGAATTAGTTTTTATATGAATAAGAATTATAAATTGAAAATGCATTGAATTTACAAGTATGTACTTTTAATTTAATGATACAGATTTAAGTAAAGTGCTTCGCTTTGAAATAATTAGAAAGAAGACTTTATTCTGTTCATCAATAAAAAGCAAAACCTGAAGAAGTCAGGTAAATTATAGACTTTTAAAAATATTTTGACAGGTAATATTTATGCTGTTAAATTCCCATGAAAATTAAATTATGTTTAAATTCTCATGGCAATTATTATAAAAAAACAATTTGAAACGTTTAAGTCTTAAACTTAATGAACATTAAAGTGAGCTTTGGTTACTCTAATGGAGTATTAAAGTGAAATCTTTTAAACAACAGAAGTTAAGAAAAATTGTAAAGAAAGTTTTTATTGTCTCATTAAATACTAATATTTTAAATAATAATAAAATAATAAACGCCTTATTCTTGTTAAATTGAGTTTTATTTCACTAAATACGTATTTCGAAAGCTATGCTTTGATCGACAGTAGTATCTAAAAAACTCTTATTATTTAAATATCTTGTTACAGTTTAGAACTTTTAAATTAAAATGTCTAATATGGGAGAAATTGTGAATAGTTAAACTCAAATAACTGGATGAATCATAGGAATTTTTCAATTCTGAAACCAGTTTTGGAATATTCTAATTAAACCTTACATGTTTTAATCAGAAAAAATTTTACGTGTTTCGTGGCGGTATCGAACCCCATTCATCAGTAACACAAATTCGATACCTTGTGTTATACACGTTTTATCAACTGAGCCATTCAATTGACATGTTTTATGGAAATTTTAGTTAGTGAATTGAAACGTCATCAACAATTACACAAGGTAAAATAACACAAGGTATCGAACAAGGCATCGGTACAATTAATAACAAAAGGTATCGAATTTGTGTTACTGATGAATGGGGTTCGATACCGCCACGAAACACGTAAAATTTTTTCTGATTAAAACATGTCAGGTTTAATTAGAAGATTCCAAAACTGGTTTCAGAATTGAAAAATTCCTATTATTCATCCAGTTATTTGAGTTTAACTATTCACAATTTCTCCCATACGAAATAACCCCCCGATCGATTAGATCATATTAGATTGGTTTTCAGATTAGTTGAATAACAACTAATTGTAATGATTCTACCACATTGAGAATGTGTACGTAAAATAATGGATATCATTAACTTACCAAACTTAATGGAATAGTAGCGTCTTGAGAATTAATCGAAATAACTCTATAAAATGTCTAATGTTTTACCACAACTACAAATCGGTCATATATAATGAATTATTATTTAATTAGAAGCTAAAGTGTTACAGAAGCTAAAGTGTTACTTTTTGGGTTTAGTCTATAGTTTAGACAATTATAGATAAAATACAAAAGGTCACTTTAGCTCCGAATTTAATACACTATTTTTTCGGCAAACGTTTAAATTTCTTATAACTATGAAATTAATAAATCAGATGTTTTATAAATATGATTTATCTGGTAATAAATTTTCTGAAATTAATTTTTGTTTGTTGATTTTAATTCATTAAAATGAACGCAGCCATCATGTTCTTTTGAACAAATTCATAATCTAATGTTATGGTGCTTTACTACCGCCATAAAAATATGGAAAGAAAATGGCGACACTTTACTGCCGTCGCAAAAATTTGGAAGTTACTTTGCGGCCACCGTAAAACAATGAAAGTTACTCTACGCCGTCGTAGAAAAAATGAAAACGGCGTTTCTTTACAAGCACTTTAATTATATGTCAAAAAAGTAAGACTTTAACTTTCTCTCTAGTGGCTAAATACAACCAATTCACCTATCCAAAGAATCCATGTACACTGAAAAGAGAAAAGATACTTCATTAAGAACTTATGCGATGGATTTGGCATGTTCTAAATGGCATTTGAAGTAGGCTTTCTGTTCCATAACCTATTCAGTCAATTACTCAAGCTACAAGTTGCGCACCAGTAGTTTAGACAATTCAGTAGTTAGAGTTTTGACCTCATGGAGTCAATCATTTAATGGAACACAAATTTAAGATCTCAAAACATGAGTTCTTGGTCTTAAAATGTTGATTATTATTACGTTGTTTCAAATGCTGAATGAGGATAATACAATGTTTTTTATGAATTTGAGAAAATAATCTAAAATTTTCTTTTTGAATCTTAATTTGAGAAAATCACACAAGATTTTTCTTTTTACACACTTTTATTTAATTTGACTTTTGACAGTTGTGATGATTACTCATTTGTGATCCATTTTTCAGTAATTTTTTTTTAATAAAATGTGTTGTGGAGTAGGAATTACAATATGTGTCACAATAACACATAAAAACCTTTTAAGACCAAGGTCCCACAACAACATACGTTCAAAGTTTGTTGAACTGACTGCTTCAACGTATTTCTAAAAGTTTTAAAGCAAAAAACTTTATAAAACTGAAGAAAAAAAATTCAAATTTTTCTTCACTCTAAACATCAATATAGAAAGGCAATAACTATGTAGAAAACGTGCTAATTCTAAATCTTAATTAAGTAATAAGTATAAATACTAAAACTTAATTCAATTATTTTAAAGTAATATGAATTACTATTAATACAAAATGTGATGTAATACGTTCAATACGCGCCACCCACTTTTATTTTTTGTAAAAAACTATAACGAAAAATTATTTATCTAACAAAACTTTTAGTTAAATAGTATTCTAGTCTGTACATCTAAATTTGCCATCTGTGTTAAATTGTTTAAAAAGATATTTAAATATTTATTTCCTTATTACAGTTTGAAAGCAAACATAGTTATTAATAAAAGATTTAACGTTTGAATATAACCTTTGTTTCTTTGGAACATCGTGTTGTGTCAATGCAAAATTTATTTTTTAGTTTTTAGTTCGTTTTCAATAAAAGTGTGTTTTTTAAAATTTTGTTTTATTTTTAATATCCTTAAAAAATAACTAGAGCAGTGTTTTAGTTGTGGCAACCTGCTTGATAGTATTTTTTGTTTAATTTTCAGTATTAAAAAATCGGGATTGTTTCACTCTTTAAGCCTCTGTGAAGGCAGTTTTTGTGCCACATTCACATTCTATAAATTAAAAAACATGGAGTTAAATGTCTTAAGAAACTGTGATTTTTTTGGATGTAGATTATAGGGGTGATCTTTGAGAAAATATTGATTATAGTTTAAAAACTATTTTTTAGGGATTTTGGGGAAGGGGTAAAAATTTTATTAGTACATTTTTATTCGCCTACGTATTAAAGTGTGACTTTATTACTGTTTTTCCTAAAAGTGTCACTTTTTAAGCATATATTTTGCTGTCTGTTTTAAGCATGTCTTGCTGTCTACGTCCAAAAAAGTAAAAAACATTTGTATTTGTTTAAATTTTATAAAGAATAGAAATTTTTATCAAAGCAACCCTTAAATTCAAAATTTCATTATCCAATTAAAATAGTTGTTATCATTTGTTGTCATAGTTATACAATAATTTGGAAAAGTTAACAAATATTTTGTCAAAGGTAACTTGTTCCACATATTTTTATTTCAAAATTTATGCAAATTTATAATTTTAATTTTTTTTTAAACATTTTTTTTAAAATATTTTGCTTGCAGCGAATAAAAAATAGTATATGATGCACGGACGTAAGCTTGGACTTAATGTGGGTGCAAATCTCGGCTAGCGCCACGATTTGCAAACTCCACATGCAACCAAAATCTTTAACTTTATGTCCTAGCATCATAATGTACTATTTTGAATTCTTCGTTTAATTTCAATAGAATAAATGGCAACGGTATTTTTTTTATTTAATTATAACTTTTTTTATAATGAAACTAGTCAGATACCTTAAAAAATTGAAAAAAAATCGAATTTTCAAGTTCCGATTCGTCGAGTAAAATCAGATTGTAAAATCTCATTGCTAGTGGAACCTTAAAAAAGCAACTTTTGTTTTTCCAAATTCTTTCCTTCATTCAAAAATTTTTTCCTGAGGCTTCGATTTTTTTCATTAGTTTTCCGGCTTCATCATTAATACTTCTTAATCGGATTATTTTGTCACGCATAGCTCCGGTATGGATTTGTCTTTGTTTTTTATGATGTTGTTTCTCTGCTGATGGAGCATTTTCGACTTTTCGTAGCTATATCTGAACAAACTAGGAATATGTGAAAGTGGAGAAATTACTTGCGAGGGTGTCATTTTTGTTAATCTTTAGTTTTTAGACGTTTTCTTGTTTATATTAAAAGCTTTAACTTAACCATTCTTCAGAGTAATTTTCATCTAACAATTTTCTGTGCAATTCATTCGTAATTTAGATGTATATTTTTGTGCTGGAGACAAACTGCTTTCCATACCTAGCGTCCCCTCTAGTTTGTGAGAGAAAAGTTCATAAAATCATATCTTTTATTAATTTTAATTTTAAGGAACTTCGTTAATTAATGTGACAAAAAACCATTCTTTGAGCACAAATTAGGTTGTTTGTATATATAAGTTGATTTGGAAGACCTGGATTGATTGACATTATTTCAGCAAAAATTGATATACAGATTTTTTTCTGTCTCGCAATTTGTTTATCCAATCTTACAACTTGTCATATCTGATAACACTAGCTAGACGGCTAGTCCATCTTAGAACAAGGAAACAGAAAATTTATTCACTTCCTAAAAATAACTTGTTTATTGTTTCGTATTTATATTATTATTAGAGATGAAGCCGTTGTTCTTGATACCATGCAGCTATGTCGTTAATTCTTATTAAATCATAAAAAACAAAAGAAATTGGAATGAGTTTATCTATAACACTACAAATATTTTTTAAGTTTTAATTAATATTAACCGTTTCTATATGATTTTTTTTATAATTATAACTGAAACGTAAAATCTAAAACAACGTGACATCAGTGCGTTTCTCTTATACTCGTAACGTAGGTACAGTTCATTTAGGTCTTACCACGAATTTATACATCCCAACTAGTCAACTTATAGCTAATAATAAAATAAATAGTTTTAAGCCATTAAACAGAATAAAAAAAATATTAAATATTTTTAACTAATATAATACGATGATCATCGTACCGTACCACACACTGCGAAGAGTAACTAACATACACGGTAGCTATGTAAAAGCTGATTTACAAAATCAAATAAAGTTATTTTGGGATGGATCTCTATAATCATTAATAATTATTTTCTAGAATTAAGTTTTCAGTTAAATAGGAGAAAATTATTACTGACTGGCGCCATCAAATATTTCAAATTACCGACAAAGGTATAGATTTACTAAAGTCATTCGGTATAAAACAAATAAAAAAACTTTGTTTTTCTAAAGGTTTTTATATAATCGAACAACTTATACTAACAATTATTTTCAATTTATTTCAATTTTCTTACAATGAGCTTATAACAAATAATTCAACCCCTCAAAAGAATTGATTTTCTTATTCTCGACTGAACCAATTTTATTCATTCTTGTGTAATAGACCGTTAACACTTAATCATAGAAATATTATATGAAAACAGAATCTGAATGATTCCGTTTTGAGAAAACAAACAAAATCATACAGATTTTGAAGAGAGCTTCATCAGTAAATTTCACATTGTTTTGTTTTTGTTATAAGTGGAAAACTCTTTGTTTGATTTTTTAATTTTTTTTTGTAATTTTAAGAAGAATATTATAAATGTGTTAATAAAAATTTAGTATTTTTTGTCTAAGGAAATAAACAATTTTCAGTAATTTTTATCGAAGAAGCTGTTTTTTTAGAAAAAAACATAGAATGTTTACACTTACAGGAAGGCATCGTTTTATTGTTTAACCAAAATAACATTCATTAGAAAAAGGTATAGTTGTACATTTTTAGCAAATCTGATCTATCTTTAAATGTGCTGATCAAAGTCCAATCCAAGCAATAAAAACCAACAATGCATCTGTTTCTATTACTGGCTACTATTACTATTGTGGCTATGTATTGAGGACAACCCGCTAATGAGTTGAGCTTGAGGTTGACAGACTCCTAAGGAAACATTTTTTTGTTAAAAATAAAATTAAATAGAAAAAATCCAAAAGAAATTTTATCTAGATTTGTAATGAACACTGCATTAATACCTGATAATGGAATCACTATCAGAAACATTAGAGGAATTGCATGCCATAAAACTTTTAATTTCCGACTAGCGCAGTCTGTGAATTCGATTCGCCTTTTTCTCAACCAAGTTAAAATTCTGAATGAACGCAAACGTTCCACAAATGAACAAAGAACAGGAACTCTAACGACCCCAAAAGTCGGAGGAACCAAGACCATCATACATACACTACTTCTACTACGATCACTACATTTAAAAAAAAATAAAATGTTTCACTCACACCATTAATGGCCATTGATCAAACTCTTCATTTTCAGCAATTTAGTCAAACATAATGAATAAACGATAAAGGTGCTGGCGAATGTTGAATATCAGGAATGAATCAATATAATAACAATCGTTGCGGCAAAACCATCGGCGATCGTTGAATTCAAAACAATAATATCAATTATGCACAAACGTTTATTAGAAACTGATAACCTTTTAAACATTTTATCACAAGAATATGCAAAGAAACATCTTTATATAATTGATTGAACTTAATAATTTCCGCATGGATATAACGCACTGTAAGAATTATATCGACTGCGTAGAATCGGTAAAGTTTTAATTCACCTCAGTTGCCAGGAATCACATCAGGGACAATTGCTTTGTAACAGATTTGAAAACATTCAATTTAGTTAGGGTCCTGACCTTGGTTTGAGTAAAAGCAGCTAAATTCTTTATAAAGTATTAATGAAACAAATGAAATGCTTGCTCTAAACTCACATTTCAATATTTCCATAAACCCTAACACTAACCACATTAAAAATATGTTTGATGTACAAACTCGAAATTCAACAACCATAATTATGTTTTACGTTTATCAACTGTAAAACAAGTATTCGTAATAATTTCTCAACAATCTCTCATACCTTGCCATTCGGCAATAAATTCAAATCACAACGACGAAAAAACAAAACCAAAACAGACAGACATTTCGCTTTCATCATTGTCAAACTGAACGAACATTAAATAAAATCCACATTCCAAATTCCATCACAATTATGTGAATTTTCCTCGAAAATAAGTGTTCTGTATCGCAATCACACAAAACTTACGGAAAGAAAAAAAAATTAAAGTAAAATAATAACAAAAATTTAAGGGTGACATTAAAAATAGACAAATAAAAACCACATCCGTTAAATTAAAAACAACAAAATCACCCTAAAAATTATTATATTTTCGCAAAAAGAAAATTTTGTTCCAAGGGAAGGATAATGATTTAATGGTGAGGAATTGAAAATATGATAGAAAGCTTGGAAATGTAATCACTGAGAGTTTTATGTTGATAATTTGAACAATTTTTTTTTGATTCATTAATTTAATAGTTTTTAATTCAAACATTGAATTAGTGTTGAGTGATAAAATTGCAAAAAAACAGTTGTTAAACTGAAAATTATTTTTCCTTTTGAACAAGATCGGAATGAGTTGAAATTTTTGTGATATTGATCTTTTTTTGCTGATTTTGTTTAACATTTTTGTTTTGCGATTTCCTTGCAAATTTTATGTGATATCATTTACAAGGCTGATATTACAAATTTCATCGGTTTGTCATCTAGCTTTGCATTCATTCCATCTATCTTTAATTCTTAAAGGCATGAAGGGATTTGTTTTTGTTTGATATGTAATTTTTTTTAATTACCGATCTACGGTCGTGATAACCCCTCGTACTCCAGTTCGTGATATTGGGATAAGAGCTAATGTAAGATATTGCATACTACTGCCAATAGCAGTTAAATATCTCGAGCGAAGGTGATTTGTTATGGTTGATGGCAGACGAGCTCTAATATCAACGGTAGTACCCTCAATCCTAGTTATGACATATTTCTTGATGATGACACATTATTGTTTGCTCGAAACACGACCCTTCTTATCTATACCTGGGGCTTAATAATTGAGAAAAACTTCTAGTCACATGATCTGATAAGACTATTAGTAAACCAATTTTAGTTTTGCTCCTGCAGTTTTTTAAAAGATTTGCTTTTTACCTCTTACATCCGAGAAGTTGCGTGCCTTGACATTATAATTCCGACTAGTTTCAGTCTGTGAGGTCGATTCTGATCCTCAGCCCATAACAAGTAATAAATTGCCAGATGAAACAAGACCATCACCCCACTAAATCGAATACAATTTTTTTACAATAAATAAAATGTTTCACTCACCCATTATCTGTTATTGATCCTACCCTCCGTTGAAGTGGGTATAAAACCAGCAGTTGCTGTGGGTGATTAAGTCGAAGGCCTCTCATTCCTTAGCTGTTGGTGGAGCAGTTTAATCGCCATGTGATGCATAAACTACTGATAAGTCACTCGTATACAGATATCTGGTCCAAGGGTTTTAGATGTATTCGTCGACTTGCACGTCTGACATCATTTTCTGTCAACTGCGCGAAATCATCCGATTTCATTTTTAAATTCATTTTGGTTTTCAAAAGTCTATGTTAATCGAAGTATAATTAAGAAACACTAATATACGTATACGTCACGTTAATATACATATGCTAATAGTATATGAATGTATAGTGTTTAGAGCAAATATGTTACAAAAATCAAAACCCCGAGATTTTGACGCCTAGGCATATCATTAACAAAAATCGTGATTTTCACAAAATAATTTGCAGAACACATGGTCTATAGAACTCTGGCTTTATACACAATACACATGTTCATCCGATGGACAGAACTTTCTAATGCGTCAAGTCCACCTGAAAGCCATGAAAACGCGAAAAGAGTGTTCTGTAAGCGTACATGTATGATGTGGGGCACAGCGAACTAGGAAATTGACTGAGCTGGTCCTTCTGCCACACAAAGAAGTTTTTGACTGAACGTTGTTTCGCGTAAACAACTAACTAACGACAGAGCTGAATCGACTAAATTCTTTTAGAACCGAAAATAAATCTTGCAGAAGCAGTAAGGACGACAGGGACTACGCATTACATCTATTTTAAGTATGTCCAGCACTAGCCTATGAAGACTAAACGATGAATACTTTTGGTGTCTTATTTGTAATGAGGACGGTAAAATAACATAAATTTACCGCCCCATACGACATATTCATAGGACGAATGTCTATTTTGACTTGGTTAAGTGAACTATACTGAGTTTGTGATAGAATTATATTACAGCAGTCCTAGATATTATTATCCAGATTTTATCAAATGATCAGTGAGATTCTGTGATGTTAGAATGGCAAAAATGCGAAAAATTATACTAAATAGTCTGATTGTCTTGACGCGATACAGACCCTTGGTGTTTCAAAAATGCAAAGAAGTAATTAAAATAAAAAGAAATGCGTTTCAAAATTACATTACGGTTAGCAATTTCAAAAATTTTGCGAGACATTAAAGACTTATTAGCACACAGCTTTGAAACAACTACATCCAAGGTGGATATTTATTATATCTGCCAATCTTTCATAGAATTCCGACAGCCAATGCTGGAATTGGCGCGTGTCTGAATCACATATATTAATTTGTATACAACATTTGTAGGAGTATACCCTGTGATGTTGCGTTAGGCCCTGAGTCCTCCGCGAAGTGATGACCTTACATAGCTATGCTTAATAAAAATATTTTCCATGATCTGTTTCTATTTTGTTATAACATAGCTTGTTAGGGTGTTATTGGTTGTATTCGGCGTGAACGATAACAGAGATCGTCTGTCTTTTGCACCACCCCAGGCTAAACAACTTGTTAGGGTGTTATTGGTTGTATTCGGCGTGAACGATAACAGAGATCGTCTGTCTTTTGCACCACCCCAGGCTAAACAACTTTTTCGCAATGCAGGTTGTTTGGGTGTTGGCATTGGGTATCAAGGAACACATGTATGGAAAATGTTGTATACTTGGCTTTCTGAGGTATATCTAGACTACATGTGATGTTTTACCAGACTCGTGACTGGTTTACTATAATTTTTTGGAAATTTGCTATTTTAGAATTTTTTAAAGTTTATGTATTTTTGAATATATTTTTTTTAGTTTGGCATCAGGGATTTTAGATTCGGGAATCGTTTTGCTTGTCACACTTGGTTTCATAGAAATATGAGGCATTCTATTAAAAAATGGTGCTTTGTCGTTGTTAAACCCAATTTCATTGTTTCCGTATTGACAGTTGGTAGCTTGTTGTAGGCAACTGGCAGTTTAGAAGGAACTTTACCTTTTGCATCAGGCTTGCTTCTTGAATTCTGCGAAAGATGGACATTGACAATCGAAATCAGATTTGTTGATGGGAGCTGCCGCTGGTCGAAGACGTTGTGCAGTAAGTAGTTCTTGGGGGATAGGGACTGAGGAGTAAGATTCAAGAGTACGACGTCAAGCCGGAATGACAATAAAATAAGCAGGTTTTCTGTTTATACCGGGAATATTACAAAAAAAAAAACCACGCATGGCCTCTGAGCAGAGAAAATCTCTTGATTAAAAAGAAAATTATTAACTCATGCTGTTATTTATAACAATTCAGTGAGTTCAATTAGACGTTTGTGAACATGCATATATGAAACGTTTTTTTTTTAAGTGGTATAAGTCCATTTTTTCATTTATTGAGATATTAAAGGATTTGCGTTTGCATTAATATAAAAATATAGGCAAATGTTACTAAAATTTTGTGATATTTTGCACACTTTAAACCTATTTAATTTTATTATGCAATAATAGCTAAGTATTTAAAATTAAAAAGAAAATAATTGATTTTTTGGCTCCAAATGGACTTATACCACTTTTAATAATAACATATTCTAAAAAATAAGAACAAGAGGTAGTATAAGTCCCATGTAAATGGGTCATTCTTTTACCAACACATTTTTGATTTGACTGAAATTTTTTATGCGTTCTATATCGAAAAAAAAAGATATGGGTGTTCGAGGATTTTATTTTTGGAAAATATAGCGGTTCTAAATTTCTTGATGAGTTATTTTCAAAAAGTCATAACTTCGGTTCTATTAAAGATAGAATCTTTTGTTTTCTTTAATTTTAAAGTTAAAAGATGTTAGTTTAAAAAAAAATAAAACTAATAAAAGTTATTTTATTTATATAAACAAATAAAGTGTTTGAAATCGATCTTTAGCCATTTCTCCACCCACGCTCCACCCCAAATCAGGCTCTATTGAAGGAATGATTATATATATACAAAAAAAGGCCATCATTATCTTTCTAAAACTACCACTAACTCAAATTTTTCCCAAAGTGGATTTATACCACTTGAAAAAAAAACGGTTCATATATAGAAAATAATATAAACAAAAGAAATAAAATAATAAAAAAAAACTTAATTTAATGATTCGAAGTAAGCTAACCTTTACATGGTCCCGACCCAGCTGGTTGTATGGATGAATTTGTACACCCAAAATCATGCTCTTAGACTGTATATCATATTATTAAATGGTTGATTCATGTCACGCAATGGGTAGCAGTTAATAATTGACATTTTGATTTAACCAAAAAAGTCAAATTTTTCATTCCACTAACATCCAACCTTCGACCTCAATTCCTCTTGTATTCGATCAAGGTACAATTATAAGCTAAGGTTAATTTTGCCTCCTTCATTATGAACAAAGGCATTTTGAATAGACAAACAATAAAACTACCAACGTAGTTGTTTTTCACATTAAATACGGACAGTTCTTTTTAAATAATCAAATTAACCTGTTCCATTTTTTTCCTTTAAAAATTAAAATTATAGTTCATTGAATTATAAATCACCAATTTAATCAATAACATTTTTGATTTTATTCAAATATTGCATTAAATGTCCATTTTCACAAGAATATATTTCTAACCCACTCTTGATTAGTTATCAAAAAAGCAAATCAACAAAACAATCTACTGAAAAGTCAAATATGTTAACAACTCAAAAACTAATTTAGTTTGATCTAAAAAATATGTCTTTTTATACAATAAAAAAATGCTTTTAGTCCACCAAAAACATTTTTCAAATTTTAAATGTTTGAAAACTAAACTTTAACTTGGACGTTAAAACTTAGCTAAAATTATATTTTAGCATTGTTTCACAGAACGATTTAATTCTTTAAAAGGAATCCATTTATCTCATCGCTGTGATTGACTATATCATTTTATCAAATAAATATCACCCATACAAGGAAATCTGCCGTGTACAAAAAAAGAAATGAAACAGACAGAGAAAAGTTATTCAAATAAACTGTCTCATACTATCAAATTAAAAAAACATGGATTCTTTATAATTCAACGATGTATTAACATTCTTCATTTATAATAAGGTAAAATAAAGCAACTTATTAATGATTCAATACAAACGCCTGCGCATAATCAACTTACTTTATTTTAATATCTGTTTAACAAAAGAATATATTTGTTTCATATTGAAAAAAAATAAAATAAAAAAAAACAATTGGTTGAATGCCGCAATATAAGATCCGTTAATAGATTTGAAATGAAGGATATACATAACAGTGGAACGTCATAAACCGAAAATGTTGTTTATGAAACGAATCTTAAATTGTTTGCGAGTACGGAATGAATGTACGATCAATGTAAAGACTGTCTATATTACATTTTAAAGACTTGACAGGTTGAACAAACATTCATCGTAATTGGAGTTCATTAGCTCATAATTTAGTATTGTTAGTTTTTTAATTTTAAAGCTCATAATAGTTAATCTATGATACAATGTATTGCTGATGAAATAAATAAATAAATACACTGTATGTGAACTGCAACTTTCGATAGGAATTTTATCATACGCCTGCTCCTTGTGTAACCTTGCTGCCATAAAGGTTGCAAATATTTGATTGCCTAAGATTTCGAAGCACGAGAAGGAGCCGTTCTGATTTCATTGCATTTCTTTTGCCTTTCAGTTTAATAAATTTGGCGATTAACTTGGAATGCGTTGATGATTAGGAGAAAATTAAGTTCTTAACAGGCATTTTGCTCAGCCATGTTCTATCACTACCTGGGCCGGATCCAGTTGGACTAGGATAAACTCTAGTAGAGTTTATCATCCTGCCTCAATGAAGAATCACATATGATTTCACTATTCAGATCTAGAAAATGTAAAACATTTCACAGCTGTGTTATTAAGTACCCTATTTGAACTGATTCGGTTGTGATCTGGCTTGGATAGTTTAAGGTGTTACGTTCCCTATCAGAACATGATCAGCAGAGTTGGTTTGTTTTAAACACTTTTGTTTTAAACACTGTTTAAAACAGTGTTTAAAACAAATTGTTTTTTTTAAAAAAAACAATGTTTTAAACAAAAATTGTTTTTTTTTAAATATTGCAATGCTGCTTATTTGCTATTCAATATAACTGTTGTGCACTGTCGTGTTTTGCCGTTTTTAATACATTTAATAATCTTAAGAAACCTTTTAGCACCTTAAACTTCATTAAAATTTTAAAAAATTTTCAGATAACCTAGAGAATCATGGAAATCTTGAAAATCTTTAATAATCTGAGAATATTTAAGATACTTAATTTCTTTGAAGTTTATTCACTCCAATTACATATTTTCATTTAAAACCAACAAAAACGAATATTCGTAGCATAAAACATATTCAAAACAAAAAAAACACAAAAAAAACACAAAAATAAACAAAAAAAACTGTTTTAAACAATAAAAAACGCGTTTTAAACAAAAAAAACAGTTTTTTTGTTTTTTTTAAAAAAAAAAGTGTTTTCAACCAACGCTGATGATCAGACAGCCTCTCTGCCCTATTTTAGTGGTAACAAAATGGATTCAACGTCCAGAACTTACCGCTCTAAAAATCAAGCTGTTAACGTCGTTTAAAATTAGATTCTTTTGAGCTGAGAGTCAGGTAGCTGTTTACCAAGCTGTCATCAACAGTTTAGAAACGAATATCAAAACTAGTTTAGTTAAACATCTTTCTTTTCTATTCATTTCAATGTCATTCGTTTTCTCTACGTCTAAATGCGTGTGCATTTTTCAAACAAATATATCATATATAAAACCAATTTTATTTTAGACATGCTTCAACATAGTTACTTCAAACAAAAAAATCATAAGCAATCATCACACAAATCATTCATTCAAAACTCAAAAGTAACTGTACCAACAATATTTCATAACAATCACTATATAGACGACGTATCAATTCGAATTTCATACCACAATCATACATCAAGATTATTTTAATAACAGTCACTTCCTTCATTTATGTCAGTTACATCAAAGGCAAATATAGAACAAAACGAATAAAATTGCGCAATTTTGAATTGAAATGAGAATAATGCATACAAAAATCACAACAATAACAATAAAAACTCTTTGTTACAGGAAAATTATAGAAAAACTTCATAACATCATCAAAAGATTTTCATTTTAACGTGTCATTTAAGCTACATAGATATTCGGAAATAGATATGAAAATAGAAGACAACAATTAAAAATACAACAAAACCTTACCAAATAAATAAGTTGGGCAACATTATATTTAAACTTTTTCATATATCTTTAAATAGGGTTACCTGTTAAAAGGAAATAAACCACACAAATATATATGTATAAAGAAAAGTGTAAATTAAATTCTTAAAATACCTTTTTCTATATTTTCCTTACAACTTTCTTTTGTTTTTTTTTGTTTTTTTCTGTTACCTCAAACAACTTACATACATTAAAAATTTAAATTTATTTTTGTTTTCATGTCTGAAGGGATTACATATAAAAGTGCCATGAATGTATGATTTTGATCTATGATGTCTGGAAAAATTTTATCGAATTTTAGTAAAAAAAAATACCAACAAAAGCATTAAAGAAAGGTTACAATACTTCTCTTCTTGGATTATTTTGAAAATAAAATTTTCTAAATTGAATATTTAAGTTAATAAAATTTTTAAAACATTGAAAAACACGTTTGTTTTTGCATAGGAAATTTAGTTATTCATTAGAAGAAGTATGGTAAAACATTTTAGTTATGCAGCCAAAAGAAGTATTGGTTTGATGTCGTTCAATAACATAGATCTAATTAATTTTATAATAAAAACTTTGTTTCGCAACAGTCTAAATCAGACACATGTGTAAAGTCTTATGGCACAAGCCAAAATCAAAATTCCAAAACCCCTAATTTCAAGTCCCTTGTCCTAAGTACCAAATTCCAGGCTCCAAGTCTCAAGTCGCAAGTCCCAAAACCCAGGCCCCAAGTCTCAAGTTCCAAGTCCCAAGTCCCAAGTCCCAAGTCCCAAGTCCCAAGTCCCAAGTCCCAAGTCCCAAGTCCCAAGTCCCAAGTCCCAAGTCCCAAGTCCCAAGTCCCAAGTCCCAAGTCCCAAGTCCCAAGTCCCAAGTCCCAAGTCCCAAGTCCCAAGTCCCAAGTCCCAAGTCCCAAGTCCCAAGTCCCAAGTCCCAAGTCCCAAGTCCCAAGTCCCAAGTCCCAAGTCCCAAGTCCCAAGTCCCAAGTCCCAAGTCCCAAGTCCCAAGTCCCAAGTCCCAAGTCCCAAGTCCCAAGTCCCAAGTCCCAAGTCCCAAGTCCCAAGTCCCAAGTCCCAAGTCCCAAGTCCCAAGTCCCAAGTCCCAAGTCCCAAGTCCCAAGTCCCAAGTCCCAAGTCCAAAGTCCCAAGTCCCAAGTCCCAAGTCCCAAGTCCCAAGTCCCAAGTCCCAAGTCCCAAGTCCCAAGTCCCAAGTCCCAAGTCCCAAGTCCCAAGTCCCAAGTCCCAAGTCCCAAGTCCCAAGTCCCAAGTAGCAAGTCCCAAGTCCCAAGTCCCAAGTCCTAAGTCCCAAGTCCCAAGTCCCAAGTCCCAAGTCCCAAGTCCCAAGTCCCAAGTCCCAAGTCCCAAGTCCCAAGTCCCAAGTCTCAAGTCCCAAGTCCCAAGTCCCAAGTCCCAAGTCCCAAGTCCCAAGTCCCAAGTCCCAAGTCCCAAGTCCCAAGTCCCAAGTCCCAAGTCCCAAGTCCCAAGTTCCAAGTCCCAAGTCCCAAGTCCCAAGTCCCAAGTCCCAAGTCCCAAGTCCCAAGTCCCAAGTCCCAAGTCCCAAGTCCCAAGTCCCAAGTCCCAAGTCCCAAGTCCCAAGTCCCAAGTCCCAAGTCCTAAGTCCCAAGTCCCAAGTCTCAAGTCCAAAGTCCCAAGTCCCAAGTCCCAAGTCCCAAGTCCCAAGACCCAAGTCCCAAGTCCCAAGTCCAAAGTCCCAAGTCCCAAGGCCCAAGTCCCAAGTCCCAAGTCTCAAGTCCGTAGTCCCAAGTCCCAAGTCCCAAGTCCCAAGTCCCAAGTCCCAAGTCCCAAGTCCCAAGTCCCAAGTCCCAAGTCCCAAGTCCCAAGTCCCAAGTCCCAAGTCCCAAGTCCCAAGTCCCAAGTCCCAAGTCCCAAGTCCCAAGTCCCAAGTCCCAAGTCCCATGTCCCAAGTCCCAAGTCCCACGTTCCAAGTTCCAAGTTCCAAGTCACAAGTCCCAAGTTCCAAGTTCCAAGTCCCAATTTCCAAGTCCCAAGTCTCAAGCCAAAGGTCCCAAGTCCCAAGTTCTAAGTCCCATGTCCCAAGTTCCAAGTTCCAAGTTCCAAGTTCCAAGTTCCAAGTTCCAAGTTCCAAGTTCCAAGTTCCAAGTTCCAAGTCCCAAGTCCCAGGTCCTAATTCTTAAGTCCCAAGTCCAAAGTCCCAAGTCCCAAGTCCCTAGTTCCAAGTCCCAAGTCCCAAGTTCCAAGTCCAAAGTCCAAAGTCCAAAGTCCCAAGTCCCAAGTCCCAAGTCCCAAGGCCCAAGTCCCAAGTCCCAAGTCCCATGTCCCAAGTCCCAAGTCCCAAGTCCCAAGTCCCAAGTCCCAAGTCCCAAGTCCCAAGTCCCAAGTCCCAAGTCCCAAGTCCCAAGTCCCAAGTCCCAAGTCCCAAGTCCCAAGTCCCAAGTCCCAAGTCCCAAGTCCCAAGTCCCAAGTCCCAAGTCCCAAGTCCCAAGTCCCAAGTCCCAAGTTCCAAGTTCCAAGTCACAAGTCCCAAGTTCCAAGTTCCAAGTCCCAATTTCCAAGTCCCAAGTCTCAAGCCAAAGGTCCCAAGTCCCAAGTTCTAAGTCCCAAGTCCCAAGTTCCAAGTTCCAAGTCCCAAGTCCCAGGTCCTAATTCTTAAGTCCCAAGTCCAAACTCCCAAGTCCCAAGTCCCTAGTTCCAAGTCCCAAGTCCCAAGTCCCAAGTTCCAAGTCCAAAGTCCAAAGTCCCAGTCCCAAGTCCCAAGCCCCAATTTCCAAGTTCCAAGTCCTAAATCCCAGATCCCAAGTCCCAAATCTAAAGTTGCAAGTCTTAAGTTCCAAGTTTCAAGTCTCAAGTCTGAAGTCCGAAGTCCAAAGCCCCAAGTCCTAAGTCCCAAGTGCCAAACACCAAGTCCCAGCTCCCCAAGTCCTAAGTCCCAAGTCTTAAGGCCCTAGTCCCAAATCTTTATTCCCAAGCCCCAAGTCCCAAGTATTACGTCCCAAGTTCTTAGGCCCAAGTCCCAAATACCAAGTCCTAAATCCAAAGTCTCAAGTTCCAAGTTCTAAGTTCCAATTTCTAAGTTCCAAGTCCCCCGTCTTAGGTCCCAAGTCCTAAGTCCCAAGTCCAAGCTCCAAATTCTTTGTCTCAAGTCCCAATCCCAAATCTCAAGCCCTTGTCCCAAGTCCTTAGTCTCGATTCTTAAGTCCTAGGTTTCAAGTCTCAAGTTTTAAGTCCCAAATCCAAAACCTTAAGTCCCAAGTCCTTAAGACCCTGTTGGGACAATTCCCAAGTCCCAAGTTTCAAGCCCCAATTAGCCCAAAGTTCTAAATCCCAAGTCTCAAGTTCCAAGTCACAAGTCTCCAGTCCCGAATCCCAAGTCCAAAGCTCTCCCAAATCCCAAGTTTCAAGTCTTTATTTCCAAGCCTAAAGTCTCCATCCTCAAGCCTTCAAATCCTAAATCCTGCGTCGTTAATCCATTGTCCCAAACTGCAAGACCTATGTTCCAAGCTACAAGTCACAAGTCCCAATCTTTAAAGTCGATTTATACCAAGTCATCAGTCCGAGTACAAACCAATCCGAATTTCCAGGAACCAACTTTCAAGACCTTAAATAACTACCATGACATCCAACATTTAAGTCCTACACAACATGTGCCATGTCTCTACTCCGAAATCCTAAGAACAAAGTCCCAATTTGTAGATCCGATAAGACTTAAGTGTCTCTCTTATGTCAATTGTTCAAACTTTCTAATTGTTAGGATTCCACGTATTCCATATTATATAAAATATCTTGTGCTTTTTACATTTACTACAATATTGTAAAATTTAATTTTTCTTTTAAGAAATCGAATCCTATAATTCGAACTGTATTTTCTTAATAGCTCAATTCTCATTTATTTGCCATTGGCATAAAATGAAATGAGTGAATTAATTTAATTAATCATTTTGTCTAGACATTTTAGATTTATTGTATCACATAAGAATAAAATTATTGTATTGTTTCTACAACAATGGATCAACATGAGAAAATATTGAGTTATGAGGGATTGACAAGAATTTGATAGTTAATGTATTCTGTTAATTGAGTGTTATTTAATCTTTATGGGTGGCATGATTTTATTGTTTGAAAATCTAATCTCTGTCAATATGTGAAAAGAATCTGTTTTATTAGCAAATCCATCTAATGTAACCACATGAGATTAATTATCATTCATTATTCACTAATTCCACTTTCCTTTATTTGTTAAAAGCTCAAGACAAAAATTAAAAAAAAAATATTGCGACGCTGATGCATAGGCTGACTTCACCACAGCTCTGGAAACATAGTGTTCTGGATATATAATGAGCTAATATCCATAAAATACTTTAATTAAAAGCTAACCAATATTATGGACTTCGTAGTTCTAATAATAAAAATATTAAAGCAGGCAGTAGTAAACATAAATTCTGTTGTGCGAGAAAAAGTAAAAAAATTTTTATCAGAAGTGACAAAGCGGAAGTTAGGATGCAGAACTGTTGTAAACCGTACTAAATGTGTATGTACCAAATTTCATCCAACTCGATTATCAGGTACAGAAGCTATTGAGCTTCCAAAATAACAGGTGCTTGTGGGACCCCTTACCACTTTGTTCACTATCACTAAAAAAAACTAATCAGTTCCTTGCCATACATATTTGCATCTTTTTGCAAAGTGTAATCAAAATTACTTAACGAACGAATGTTTTATGCTTCCAACAAACATTGAAACAATAAACAGGTGTTCGGGAGGACCCCACCACTTATCCCAATATTGTCTAAAAACTAGTCAATTCTTTGTCAATAAAGTCTTTATCTTTTTTCAAAGTGCCATTAAAATTGATTAATGAATGAAATCTGTATGCTCCCAACAAACTTTAAAAACAAAGTGTGAAAAGTCAGCAGTTGTATGGTAGACCCCCCGCCACTTTGATCAATGTGTCCCAAAAGATGATAATTATCTTTTTACACTAATTGGAACCCTATTCCATAAGTTTCATCATAATCACTTCATTATTGTAGGCTGTAGTGTGCATAAAGACCCTGACAAAACTTTAAAAAGGTACAAAAAAATTTTTTTTACCGGAAGTAAAAAACCGGAAGTTGGGATGCAGAACTATTTTAAACCGTAATACATACTCATGTACCAAGTTTCATCAGATTCGCTTATCAGGTACAGAAGTTATTGAGCTTTAAAAAAAACAGGTGCTCCAGGAACCCCCCACCACTTTGTTCACTATCGCTCAAAAACTAATCAGTTCTTTGCCATACATGTTTGCATCTTTTTCCAAAGTGTCATCAAAATTCGTTCACGAACGAATGCTGTGTGCTCCCAACAAACATTGAAAAAAGTGTGACACATTAAACAGGTGTTCGGGAGGACCCCCACCACTTATTCCAATATTATCCAAAAACTAATCAGTTCTTTGTTACTTAAGTCTCCATCATTTTCCAAAGTGTCATTAAAATAAATTAATGAACGAAGTCTGTATGCTCCCAACAAACTTAAAAAACAAAGTGTGAAAAGTCAGCAGTTGTATGGTAGACCCCCCGCCACTTTGATCAATGTGTCTCAAAAGATAATAATTATCTTTTCACACTAATTGAAACCCTATTCCATAAGTTTCATCATAATCACTTCATTATTGTAGGCTGTAGTGTGCATAAAGACACTGACAAAACTTCAAAAAAGTACAAAAAAAAATTTTTTACCGGAAGTGAAAAACCGGAAGTTGGGATGCAGAGCTATTGTAAACCGTACTACATACTCATATACCAAGTTTCATCCAATTCGCTTATCACGTACAGAAGTTATAGAGCTTTCAAAAAAACAGGTGCTCCAGGGACCCCCCACCACTTTGTTCACTATCGCTCAAAAACTAATCAGTTCTTTGCCATACATGTTTGCATCTTTTTCCAAAGTGTCATCAAAATTCGTTCACGAACGAATGCTGTGTGCTCCCAACAAACATTGAAAAAAGTGTGACACATTAAACAGGTGTTCGGGAGGACCCCCACCACTTATTCCAATATTATCCAAAAACTAATCAGTTCTTTGTTACTTAAGTCTCCATCTTTTTCCAAAGTGTCATTAAAATTGAATAATGAATGAAGTCTGTATGCTCCCAACAAACTTAAAAAACAAAGTGTGAAAAGTCAGCATTTGTATGGTAGACCCCCCACCACTTTGATCAATGTGTCCCAAAACATGATAATTATCTTTTCACACTAATTGGAACCCTATTCCATAAGTTTCATCATAATCACTTCATTATTGTAGGCTGTAGTGTGCATAAAGACACTGAAAAAACTTCAAAAAAGTACAAAAAAATTTTTTTTACCGGAAGTGAAAAACCGGAAGTTGGGATGCAGAACTATTTTAAACCGTACTACATACTCATGTACCAAGTTTCATCCAATTCGCTTATCGGGTACAGAAGTTATAGAGCTTTCAAAAAAACAGGTGCTCCAGGGACCCCCCACCACTTTGTTCACTATCGCTCAAAAACTAATCAGTTCTTTGCCATACATGTTTGCATCTTTTTCCAAAGTGTCATCAAAATTCGTTCACGAACGAATGCTGTGTGCTCCCAACAAACATTGAAAAAAGTGTGACACATTAAACAGGTGTTCGGGAGGACCCCCACCACTTATTCCAATATTATCCAAAAACTAATCAGTTTTTTGTTACTTAAATCTCCATCTTTTTCCAAAGTGTCATTAAAATTGAATAATGAATGAAGTCTGTATGCTCCCAACAAACTTAAAAAACAAAGTGTGAAAAGTCAGCATTTGTATGGTAGACCCCCCACCACTTTGATCAATGTGTCCCAAAACATGATAATTATCTTTTCACACTAATTGGAACCCTATTCCATAAGTTTCATCATAATCACTTCATTATTGTAGGCTGTAGTGTGCATAAAGACACTGAAAAAACTTCAAAAAAGTACAAAAAAATTTTTTTTACCGGAAGTGAAAAACCGGAAGTTGGGATGTAGAACTATTTTAAACCGTACTACATACTCATGTACCAAGTTTCATCCAATTCGCTTATCGGGTACAGAAGTTATAGAGCTTTCCAAAAAACAGGTGCTCCAGGGACCCCCCACCACTTTGTTCACTATCGCTCAAAAACTAATCAGTTCTTTGTCATACATGTTTGCATCTTTTTCCAAAGTATCATCAAAATTCATTCACGAATGAATGTTTTATGCTCCCAACAAACATAAAAACTTTGTGGAAAAAACCACCTGTTGTATGGTGGACCCCCCAACCCTTTATCCAATGTGCTCCAAAAGCTGATAAAATCTTTCTCATGTTATTTAAAAGCTTTTCGCAACGTTTCATGGAAATCGATTGGTAATTGTAGGCTACAGTAGGGATAAACACCTGAAAAAAAAACTTTTTAACCGGAAGTGACAAACCGGAAGTTGGTATGCAGAAGTATTGGAAACAGTATTAAAACCGTATATACTAAGTTTCAATAAGATCATAGCTCGGGATCAGAAGTTATTCAAGATTTAAACTTAGAGGTGTTCGGGAGACCCCCCGCCATTTTGTCCAAATTTAAAATGAATCCAGATCTTCTATTTTCAAGTGAACCTGTATCATTTGCCAAAGTTTCATCAAGATCCTATGCAGAAAACTCACCCACCCACCCACCCACCCACCCACCCACCCACACACAGACGTACACCAAAATTTTTATTGGCTATTTGGATAGAGGATGGTCCAAAACAAAAGAAAAAACAAAATTTGGGGTATGTAAGATTTTTTTTTTTCACGATAGATTGCATTACTTCACACAATTTAAAATTGTGGTGAAGTAATAAAATGGGCGCTTTATCACTACTTGAATCTATGTTGTTATGTCTCTCAACATAAACTTATTTGATAAAAAAATTCTTTGAAAAACTAATTTTATGTTTAAAAAAAATTCCAATAAATTTCTGTATAAGCATATTTCTATAAATTCTTTAAAAAATTCACTTAATTTTTTTGTTATAAAATTCAATAAAATTTATATTTTATATAATAAGTTTTGCAATTTTGCACTAAATATACATAAAACCAATTTCAAATTTCCCGTTTTTATTACAAAAAAAAATCACTTAAAATATTGCAAAAATGAAAATATGATTTCTAAGAAACTATTACTTTAATAAATTCTACCATATATTGTTTGCATATGGAATTTTTCAATTTTCACAATTACGAAAGATTTAACACAAATAGGTGTGATGTGATAACCGAAACAATAAATATAAGTTTCTTATCATTTATTTTTTAATTTTAAACAAAAACATAAAGTTAAAACACTTACATCTTTGAAATTATTTGTCCTCATTGAAATATTAGGTTGGACGTTAGAAACCTCATATAACTTTGCAATAAAAATACATTTGAAAGTACAATTATGGAGTTGGATGGTGTAGCTTGGCTTAATGATTGTAAAAGTTTGGTTATTATTATTTGGAGAATATTTTCATCTATGTTTTCTTTGAATCTGAATTTGCAAATTGCAATGCTAAACGTGTCGACATTTAAAATATAAAAAGAGGGTTATAGTATCTGGTATTTGGTATTTTTTATCCGGTATCCGGTTTGTGGTAATCTGGTTTTCGTTATCTGGTGTCTGGTATCTGATATCTGGTATCTTGTATTTGGTATCTGGTATCTGGTATTTGGTATCTAGTATCTGGTATCTGGTATCTGATATCTGGTTTCTGATATCTGGTATCGAGTATCTCTTATCTTATCTGGTATCTGGTATTTGGTATCTAGAACCTGGTATCTGGTATTTGGTATCTGGTTTCTGGTTTCTGGTATCTGGTATCTGGTATCTGGTATCTGGTATCTGGTGTCTGGTATCTGGTTTCTGGTTTCTGGTTTCTGGTATCTGGTATCTGGTATCGGGTATCTGGTATTTGTTATATGGTATTTGTTATCTGGTATCAAGTATCTGGTATATGATATCTGGTATCTGGAATCTGATATCTTGTGTCTGGTATCTGGTATCCGGTATCTGGTATCTATAGGATCTGGTATCTGGCATCTGATATCTGGTATCTGGTATCGCGTATCTGTTTTTCGGTATCTGGTATCTATTATCTGGTATCTGGTATTCGGTATCTGGTATCTGGTATCTGGTACCTGGTATCTGGTATCTGGTATCTGGTATCTGGTATCTGGTTTCTGGTATCTGGTATCTATTATTTGGTATCTGGTATCTGGTATAATGTCTCTGGTATCTGGTATCTGGTATCTGGTATCTGGTATCTGATATCTGATATCTGATATCTGGTATCTGATATATCGTATCTGGTTTCTGGTATCTGGTATCTTGTATCTGGTATCTGGTATCTGGTATTTGGTATCTGCTCTCCGCTGTCTGGTATAATCTGTCCAAGTAGCAATTTGGTTTCTTTAAAACCGCTATAAACATTTATAAAGTGTCCTAATCGAGGAATTTGACGATTTAGAGCATCCAAAAACGCCAAAAACATCTATTCAACCTTTATAGAATATAAAAGGGCGAAAAATACTATGTTGTATTAGAGCTTACTCAACATTATTTTTTTGGCTTTTATAAACTTGTTTTTACAATATTATCGAGGATTTATCACACCTTATGTACTACATTAATCCCTGTATAATTTACTTTGCTATACTCTAAGAATATTTATAGAAAAAATTTGGAATATTTTATACAGCAGCTATAGATGAAAACAAAATCCCAAAAAAAGAGAAAAAAAGTTGTAATTGCGAACAATAATGATATACGAAAAATAAATAATTTTTTGTTTTATTTAAAGTTTGAATTTTTTATATATTTTAAATTTTATCAGTACATATTTATATTATATATTAACTAATTTTTAAATATATAATCATCGCCCTATATAATCTACTCATCCAATCTGCCTTAATTGAAACTGGTTCTCATTAATTGTTGAATTGAACAATTTAATTCACACGAACAGAATCCTGTTGAATCCAAAGAGAACTTTGGTTGGAAAGAAAAAATGTGTAACAAGCTTTTTTAATCTGAGTAGTGGTAGTATAATGGCGCTGTAAATTAATGGCAATTAGACGAGTTTTTACAGAAAAGCAAAATTCGTTCTTTTATATGCTTTATAAACACATTTTAAAAACAATATGTGAAATCTAATAATTTAAAACGCCATAGTAGACGAGGGATTAGCGTATTGAACTTTCGAAAACCTGTATAGTTAAACGGATTTGAATGCGGTTTTTCGCATTCGATTCAGATAGTCAATTATAAAATTTGTTTGGTGTTTTGCAAACCCAGATCGGCTTTTTTGTATTTCTGCAGCTAAAAATGCATTTTTGTAAGTGCATTTTTTAGAATAATAAAAAAAATTATAATTCGGTAAATAATAGCCGAAACGAGCCCAAATTCATTATTCAGGGGTTTTTGGGGTAGCTGATGCTGAAAAGTCATACCGTGGTCTTGGAGGTCAGGGCGCCCTTACTATGCAGCTTCTCCTTGACTTTTGTCAAAATTTTCTATACAAAACATCCAATATTTGTTATTGGGGGGTTTTCGGGATCGCTGATCATCATTATGATATTTGAAAATGTACCTGACGTACCTGGGGATCATAGCGACCCGATTATGAAAATCATCTCCTGGAGTTTTCTTTAAATTTCTTATCAAAAGCATTAAAAGTCTTTACTTGGGGGTTACGAGGTCGCTGATCACGAATATGATGTTTAAAAATTCACCTAACGTATCAGGAGATATCAACGACCCGATAATGTAGATCATCTACTGGAGTTTTCTTTAAATTTTTTATGGATAGCATTAAAATCATTACTCCAGGGTTTCGCTGTCGAGGGTTTCGAGGGGTCGCTGATCACGAATATGATGTTTAAAACTTCACCCGACATACCTGAATGATCCCCAATCGACCCGATTATGTAGATCATCTACTGGAATTCCTTAATTTTTTTATCAAAATCATTAAAAATCATTACTCGGGTGTTTTTGGGGTCACTGATCATGATTATGGTATTAAAAAAATTCCCTGACAAGCCGGGGACTTATAATGACTTTATTTTTAATATCATCTCCCGAAGTTTTCTTACCCGGTTATTATTATTATATAATAATAATATTTATAATATTATAATATTACAATATAATATTATAATAATATTTATAATAATAATAATAATAATATTTAATAATAATATTTATAAAATTATTATTAAAAAAATTATTATTATTAGTATTAATATTTATTACTATATATTATTATATTATATTATTATATAAAATAATTTATTAAAAAAAAACTTGAATTTTTTTATAACCCCTTGTCAACTAAAATATTTAAAAATAAATTAAACTTAAAATATTTCGAAAAATAATTTTAAAAGTTTAAAAAAATAAGTAGTACGTGCCTGTATATTATATGTATTATATTATATAAAACTGTATTATATTTATATTATATTATATAAACTGTATATTATATTATATATTATAAAATTATATTATATAAATATATTATATTATATAAAACAAAAATAAAATTTTAGGACGTCATGTAGTACAATAAATAAAATAAATACAATTGTTAAAAATGATTTACTTATTTTACAAACAGAAGTTTCTTATGAATAAGAAAACACTTCTGCAATTATTTTCTTTGTATTAGATGGCATAAAAAAATGAAATGTTTATTTGTCACTTTTAGTAATCACTTGTCACTCTTATAAAAAATAATTTGACAGTCTCGACTGCAAACAAAAAAACCGTATAAATAACTAAATCTATTTAGGAACTTTTGACTGGAGAAGTATTATGTTCGTATTATGTTATTATGGTCGTAAAGTAAAAGATTGTATTTTAACATTAAATTACAAATATTTTATTATTGAATAAACTTTTTAAAGTATCATACAAATTATATATGTAGGTTAAAGAAAATAAATATAGTTATTAAAAATTATTTACTTATTTTACATTCAAAAGATTCTTTTGAGTTGGAAAACATTTTTGCAATTATTGTCTTAGTATTTAATGGTACAAAAGAATGAAATTTTTGAGTTCCACTTATAGTAATCGCATTTTTATATCGATTTTGTAGTTTTTTTTTTGTTAATTGATATTCATTTTTATCGGCGTATCCAAAGTTCATGGTAGTTTCCCATTTTAAAGCCCATTCGAAAAGACTTTTTGGTGTATCAATAATATCTTTGCTCCCTATACTATAACGGTGTGCAGCACGCTTCAGTGTACCACCAATTCCATCACAAGGTCCCTTGCCATGGCTGGTAGCATGAAAATGCCATTCTGCATCAACCTTAAAGTCTTTTTTGTGGTGGCATAAGTTATTTAGGTTATGTTTATTTTTGTATTGAGAAGGTGCACCGTCAGTGTTATAAATAATTTTCGTAATATTAGAATTTATATGCGTACTGATGAATTCAATAAGTTTTGTAATAAAAAGATGGACTGTAGTATATTGTTGTGATCGTTTGTATCCGAAATGAATAGAAAACTTCGGTGCTGTATATATTCACTTGCGGCACTTTAAAAATAAATGACAAATGGATGAATAGTAGCTTGTGAATTATTATAATAATAGCCTTGAACCGCATCCTGAATTATGAAGCCGTAGTTTTCAGAAATATCCCCTTGAACGAAGCACTCTCCTGCTTTTAATTTTTTTTTCCTCAATGAATGTAGATTGCTGTTTTGCTATAAAGTTGTGTGGTATCAAAATTTGTAAACGGTAAATAAATTTTTTCATAAATTCTTCTACGGTTTCTATTAAAGTATCCAAATTGCATCGATCAGTGGTAATCCATTGTTGATATTTGACTTGAAGGATTCCTTTAACGTCAAAATCATTTAGTAATTTTTCTTCCAGTTGTTGAAGTTTTTTTGAACATTCATTGCAGTTCAAAGTATGACAATCTTCTGTTAATTCACCACATGAAACAAAGTCAATTAATGTTTTATAATTCTGGAAAGCAGCATCAGTAATCCAAGACATCTTAGAGTGTTGAATCATTAGCTTTAAATTTTGATGTATGGTACACACGCACACATTATGAACTCCTTGGGATAATTTTATACATTCTTGTGGTCGAAGGGACGTGAATTTAGTAAATCCTATTTTCACATCAGGAAACTTATTTTTAAACTCCACATAAGCTTCATTTAATGTACATAGCAATAAGTGCTTTTGTGTTTTTATGCGTTCATCTCCTTTTTTAAAAGATAGTGCATCTCGTTTGCCTGGTAATAATCTACTGATTTTATCACTTTTACAGAACTGCTCTACGACATATCATTTATATTGTTATTATAATTATATTATTATATTTAAAAATATAATAATTTATATTATTATATTTAAAAAAAATTCTACGAGAAGTCGTATTTTTCATTTATCAAAGGCTATCTATAAACTAAAAATAAACCAAATAAAAAAGGGTCGAGTCAAAATGTCGCAAAATTTTGCTGAACTTGACTGAAATTGCTTTTTAAAAAGTGCATCTAATAATAAAATATTTGATATTTAACATAAAAAAAAATCTGAATCTAAAAATCGCCATTTTTATAATTTTCCTTCAGAACAAAAAAAACTTATTCCCGACAGTCATATGCACAACGAATTTTATCTTTAAAACAAAAAATAACGCGTGTCCTAAACTTTCACAAGTGGTTAGATATAAAATAAGCTTCAATTTTGTTTAAAAAAAAAAAAAAAAAGGCTATGCCATCTTTTTTTCAATTACACCGTTTTTTTCTTATATTACACCGTTGAAAATTATTTCAAAAAATTAACAGTGTACAATTTTAAAAACTATGTTCTAATACCTATTCAACGACATATCATTTATGAAAATCGATTGAGTAGTTTTTCTACAATCGCTCATCAAACTGCACTCACATCACAAAATAACAAAAAATTGAGGGGCACCCTGTGGAGACCCCTGGTCGAAAAAAAAAATTCTAAGAGAACTTGTATTTTTTATTTATGAAAGACTATCTATAAACAAAAAATAATCAAAATTAAAAGGGGTCAAGTCAAAATTTCGCAACAATTTGCTGAACTTGCGTGAAATTGCTCTTATATATTTCTATTTCTTCCAATCTATCTAGATGTTGCCCTTTTCTTTTTTTATGTAATATGGTTAAATTCGTGTTGATATTGGTGTATTTGTGTTTTTCTATCTTAATTCTTGATTTGATCTTGATTAAATCTTGATTTTGATCACTTTTATTAATTTCACTGGTGTGTTCAATAAATCTTTTTGTGAAGGACCGCCCCGTTTGACCTATATAAAATTTACTGCAGTCATCACAGATAATTTTATAAACACCTGTGTCTAAGGTTTGTGTTTTTTTGGGTTTCATGTAATTTTCTATTTTATTTTTGTTTTTGTAAGCTGCAATATATCCATATTTTTTTAAAGTTTTTGCATTATTTTGAATGTTGTTTTATTATATGTTACGCCTATGTATTTTTTGCCTGCTAAGTTTTCATCATTCCTCAATGTTGTTCATTCCTCAATTATTTCGATTTTATATCCGTTTTTACTGGATATGTATTTTATGTTATTTAATTGGTCTTGATAATTTTCTGCATTCATTGGTACATTGTTCAATCTATTGATCATATGGTTGTATGCAGCTAGCTTATGTTAGTATGGATGATGTGATTTAATATTTATTGTTTGATCCGTTTGGGTTGGTTTTCGGAATATTTTGAATGTGTGTTTTGAATCTACATTTTTGATTGATAAATCCAAAAAATTTATTGTGTTTTTTTCTTCATTTTCTAACGTGAATTTAATGGAAGGTTCTATGCTTATGTATTGGTGTAATAGATTAAGCTGTCTACTCGTTCCTTTGAATAATAAAATTATATCATCAACGTAGCGATACCAATAAATGATTTTTTCTTTGTTTGGATTTATGTTATTATGTAAATATTTTGTTTCAAAATCATTAAGATATATTTCGGCTAAAGTTCCAGATAGTGGGCTCCCCATAGGTAATCCTTCTGTTTGTTGATAATACTTATTGTTATGTGTGAAATAGTTTTGTTTCGTTATTTCGGTTATTATATTTATTATTTCTTGTGTATCTGTTGGGTTTAAACCATTTCTAATTAACATATTTTTTGTTATATTTATTGTATCTTTTATAGGTATGTTAGAATTGCGTTGTGAGGCATTATTATTGGTTCTATTCTATTGATTAATTCTGTGTTTTTTTTACTGAATAATTGTTATCAAATTTTATGTGATGCTTCAATAGTTTGCTTATGTACTTCGCTATTCTGTATGTTGGTGCAGTGGTGAAATTAATTAATGGTCTTATCGGTGTATCTGGTTTGTGTATTTTTGGTAATCCTCTTATACTTGGTGCTGTTGGCTTTATCATTTTGTTATACCTTATGTTCTTATCACTTAATATGATTTTAGATTTGTTGATGATTGTATTTATTTTTGCATTGAATTCTTTCGTTTTATCTTTACTCAATTTTTCGATGTTGCTATTAATGATGTATTCATCTATCTTATTGTTGTAGACTGTAATTTTCAAGCTGACTAATGTATTTCCTTTATCTGCTTTGGTTATTGTGGCATTGTTTTGTTTGATCTTGTTTTGTATACTGCGTATTGTTTTTATTTCTGTTTTGTTGTTGGTTTTTGAATTGTTTAAGTTGTTATTTTTTGTTGATATTTCATAAACTATTACTGATCTGATTTCATTTTGGTGGTGAATGTTAGTTTTCAATATTGAATTTTCGATTTCTAAAAGATTTATATTTATTTCTTTTCTTGTGTTGTTTGGTTGTATGCCGTATTTCAATCTCTTTTCCACTAGTTGAGTTTCTTGATTGTTAAATTGTATTTCAGTGTAATTTTCTATTCTATTGTTATATTGTGGCGGTCTATATTGATTTATTATGTTATTATGATGAGTTCCCATTGCTATTAGTTTTGATTCTTATAACTTTTTTAATTTCAATTTTATATTTTCACTTTTCATTTTTATCGTGCTTTCCATATCATTCTTTACCGATTCTATTATTATTTCATATTCTATTTGATGATATTGTTTAGATACTAGTAATTGTTGGTTGTATACTTGTAATGTTATGTAATTTATTTTTGTGTAGAGTTCTTGAATTTGTTTTGTTAACCATGTAGCTTCTGCTGTTTGTTTGCTATTTGTGCGGCTTTGGATTTATTGCTGACTTTGACGTTGATATATGTAGGCATTATTCTATATCTCTTACAGCATCGGTTGAAATGTAAATTTAGTTTATTTTGTTGTAAATTTACTAATTTGTTACTTTTTGAGTCTATCAGATGAAAAAAACAACAAATTTCAGGATAAATTGGGTGATCGTTGAACTCAAAACACAGTTTTTAATAGTTTTTCGGTGTTTAAGAGCCAAAAGTTAATTTTTTAGTTTATAGTATGGTTTGAATCGTGCTCAACAAACCAAACCACATCGAAATAAGGTTTTTTTAAACTTCTACAGTAAATGGGGTGTCCATTGTAAAAAAATAAATACTTTTTGGGATTTTTTGTATAGGTTAGGGGCAACATTTGTACCTGTTAGTGTTTGTACAGGTTATATACATGTTCAGAAAAAAATACGCCACATTGAGATTTGTTAAAAATTTTACTATACGTTGTATGATCGTTTTTCCAAAACATAGTATTTTAAAGGTTTTTTGAGGTTAGCGACACAACGGAGGATTCTAGTGAGGATTATATTCGTATTCAGCACGCAAAGATACAACATAAAACGGTTTTTATTAAATGATCCGATGGCTTTTATAAGTATGACATCAAAAAAAACATTCTTTCATGTTGAGGTGGTTAACTTGTAGCCGCCATACTGGTCCGCCATTTTTAATTTTTCAAAAAGGCCATGGCTAAAATTAAACTAGAAGGTTATAACTAAAAAAAGCCTAATTGGATTTTTTTTATAGATTGCTCCAATTTTTGGACAGAGGGGGTGGCCGAGTTGACAGAGAATGCCAAAATGAAAACCTCAGAGCAAAAGGTTCCTAAAAAATCAGCTGTTTTCAAAAATGAGAACTTTTGCACACGTAAATACAGCCTAAGCCCATCCAAAACTTAAAAAACAAATTGTTTAAGTTCAGAGGTTGAGACCTTGAGCCTGTTAAAACCAAAACAAACGCCAACGGCCATGCTTTCATCATTTTTGAGTCTATTTTGTTTAAACTAATACTAGCTTTTAGATAAACTTTTCAACTAAAACTTTAGAGATTTTCAGCTTTCTAGCCCAAGAAGTTCCAATGCAATTAGCATTATACTAACCTAATGCAAGCCACTCTCACGTCATATAATTACAACAACAAATCCCATAAAAATATAAAAATATCCCATAGAAATATTAAATAAATTTTCTTTTGTTTCTTTTTTTGAGTTTAATTTTTTTCGCATAAATTTAAAAAAAAATTAAAACAAAGCTGACTTATTATTGTTTTGAATTAGGGAATATTTTCTTTGAAAATTTGGAATATTTGGAAGTGGTTTAGTTGAAATAAATATATGTATATTGATTACACATTTATAAAAGTTTTCCAAAATTGATAGATATTTGTATTGTTTGATAACTGTTGATTATAAATTATGTGTGATAGTATTGCAGTTGTGACGTAGTTAGAACGTTAATCCACCAAAGGATTTAATATGTTATTAAGGAGTTTTAACCAGATTAAACAAAACTATTCCGAAATTGCATTGATAAAGTAGTTTCCGTTTATGTATTTAGTTTGGTTGGTTTGATAAATTTTTTGGATTATTCTGTTTCTACTTAAATTTTTTATTTAAACTAATCTGACACATCCAATTCTATTTGTACACAAAGCTGTCTGGTCCCGAAATCTACTAATTTCTAGCGAATATACGTGCCGCTTGGACTTTTTTCTAGTTCCTATATGTAGAATTTTAGATAGAAATTCCAATTTTTTCATTGTTTTAACACAGAGTTTTCAAATCGTTTCGAATTCGATATCATGCACAACATTTTTATTTTTAATAAAAATATTTATATTGTGTAGGAAAATATAGATTCCAAAAAAATAAAATTCCTAAACATTTTCCAAATAAGTTTTACTTTAAAATATTTTCATTCAATTTGAACTTAAATGAATTCAGAGAATTCATCTTAAACAGAATTTTTATACAGAAAGATAAAGTTGAATCCTAAAATGTAATTTTGTTAGAAAATTTTCAAGAACAAGAATCTAATAAACATAGATATTTTACCACAAAATATTTACTGTTCTTCTAACTGAAGTATTTTGTTTCTAAAGAAAACCAAAATATTTAAGGAATGATATAATGAATAATTGTTGCAAAATTTGTGGAAATTTTGTAAGCTGGGACTTCTACTGACGACAATTTGTTTGTCGTTTTTTAATTAGATTTTCATTATAGAGTGCATTGAAAAGAGATAGTTGAATTTGATTGATGTTACACGTTTTTTGACTTTACCATTTTCTGAGGAAATTTCTTTTACGTATGACCCCAAATTTATTTATTTATTTATTAGTTTAAACCCATCACTAACATGAATCAACAATCACAAAAAAAAAACATTTTTAACTAACTGTAAATGTGTAAGGTTTTGATAAGAGCAGAACATTGGTTTTGTGTTTGGACTCATCTATCGCCATGGGAGTTGCATAATTGTTACCACATAAAGGGATCAGTTTTTTATTTGTTATTTTTTTTATTCTTGATTTAGGGGTGTAGCAACCCTGCATACTTTAGTCCCGTTATTGACATACAAGTTATATTAAGATATCCTATACCACTGATATTAGCAGAGAGATATCACTAGTTAAGGTGACATCAGCGGTTAAAGAATTATTTATAAAAGTGACAGAAGTACACAGAAATATTGAAAATTATGGAAACCGTATTAATACAAACATAATAGACGAGGAAATAAAGCACTAAACCGATCATTGACCAAGTTATGAATTTTTTTTTAATCAGATCACTGAAAGCACTTTTAAAAATGCATTTTGCTTATGCACGGGTGCAATATGCATTTGCCGAAAAGTCGCTATGTTCACAAACTTTCCTGATGGCTTCTTGAATCGAATGCAAAAAACCGCATCTCGATCTATTTTACTTTGCCAATTTGCTTAGGTTTGGCCTATTTTTGTGCTCTATTTCCTCGCCTATTAGTACAAATATAATGTTAAATTTTACAATTTGTGATTTTATTTTTTTTTATTTTTTGTTTTTAATTGTAAAATCCAAATTCACTCAAAATATTTTTTGATAAATCAATTTTATTCAAAATAATCTTTATTACATGTTTCGAAATTCAAAATTTCATCGACAGGTATTTTCGTACAATTGTACGAAACGTATTATTGTACGAAAATACCTGTCGATGAAATTTTGAATTTCGAAACATGTAGTAAAGATGATTTTAAATAAAATTGATTTATTAAAAAATATTTTGAGTGAATTTGGATTTTACAATTAAATACAAAATATAAAATATTATGTTTCACTCAAGTCGCTCTGGAGAAAGTTTTATTTTAATTTACAATTTGTGTAAATAAAGTTAATTATATTTAATCTACTGTACTTCATTTAGAAACTCATAACATAAATCATTTGTTAACCACAAACATTAAAAATCGTTAAAACAATCAGCATTTACCTCACCACATAAAATTTTCTCCGAAAGTTATTAATTTTATTGCAAACTATAATTCACTGCAAAAGTTTAAGATTGTCCATATATCAAGTCGAGAATCCGTTTTAATGTGTTTTTAAAATCGTTAATGAACAAGTCGAAAATTAAAAGTCTATTTAAAGTAATAAAGGATGAGTTTTTTTTGTTTCCTCAATCACAAACTATATAGATACCTTGGTTTCTCATCTGCTAGGTAGCATGTTTTAAGGGAAATGAGATTTATTTTGTCTTATTAAAGTATTTACTATTGTCTTGATTTCTTCACTTTTTGTATAACTAAATTGTGATAATATTTTAAAGTTATTTAATTAAAATTAAGTTTGCAATAAATTAAAGTTTGTAACAACCTAAATAATTTATTGCATTTCCGTTGTCTGGGATGCTGGAATCCTTTTATTTAAAATTTCCTATCCCAAAATTTTTATTTATATTTTATTCACACCTTTTACAAATAATACAATTAGCCTTCAATTTCTGAACAGAATTTACAATTTTTTGAATATCCAAAAATTGGTAAAAAAAACCATCCTTGAGTTTTCTTTTCAGGATTTGATGGTTGCATGTAAATATTATCAGCAAAACAATAGTAAAATTAATTTTTTTTAAATAATGTTGTATCGCTAGTAATCATTTAAACTGATTACTTTTATAGCTCAAGTCAACGTATTTAATATTGAATCCCCCCATTCACTAGCCTCAAGATACCATGTTGATCGTTTTCTTTTACTATACATTCTGAATTATTAATTGACGACCTAGTTTTGAACAATGTATTAGAAAAGTGGTCTCAGTAGGGTATAAAACCCAGCACTTTTTAGATAAAAGGCTAGACTTTATCAATTGAGATAGAACACCGATTAGACCATAAGACTCCGAACATTTTAGCTTAGAACTAACAGTTATCCATATATAGATAGAACGTTTGTGTAAAAAGAATAAAACAATTCTTTGGGTTAATAAATTTATACATAACTTCAAAAGGTCGTTTTATTTTTTTAAATTTACAAAAATTTTTTTTAAATTTCCTCCACTGAGAAACCGATATAGTTAACATATTTTTTCTCATAAATTTCCAAGCATGATTTTATTTTAACCAATTTTTCATTATAATCTTATTGGAGTGGAATAATTGAGTTATAAAGAGGAAAAAAGAAAAACTCATTTTCTTTTTTAGAAATTAAAATATCTATATCGATTCTTTTATGTATTTTAATCAATATTTTTATGGGCCAATGAAATACAGAAAAGGTTATGTTTTGGTTTAAAGTTTGGATATAGGTAAAAATTAGTCTGGAAATACTTTGGTTGAAAGGCTTTTTTGCTAACGGAACATTAAAGAAAAGATTTGCTTTAACGAATAATTTACATATACAACTCGAAGCGTATCAGAAAGATGCTTTGAATATACATGTATTGGATACAAAATATTAAACCAACCACTAATAAGCAATTAGTACATTTTTTTAGTAGCTTCAGATACGCTCACGTTTGATTGTTCAAATCGCCACTGTAAAACCAGGGTCAAAAATAATGCTCAAATTATTTCTCATCAATAAGACTAAAAATATTTATTCACAATTAATATTAACTTCTCTTTTATTTACACGATTTTATTATTTATGTACACAATACAAAAGCACGTATTCTTTCCGTTCTAAAAGAATCGATCACATTTTGAAATTCTTTTAGCCGTAATATTCTTCATGACAAAATTTCAAACATGTTTATTTGTTGTTTTGTAACTTTCTAAGAAGTTACGAATTTCGTTACGAATTTGTTACAACCTTAGCAATATCACGAGAAATTCTTTATTTTATTACTTCGGTCTGAAAGACCTAAGCATTACATTCATGAGCTCAAAGTGAAATTCTTACCCCCACTTTTTTTGGCATTTTTCGACGTTTTAGGATCTACTGATTCTAAAAAAGCAAAAAAAAAAATGCATGTCTGTCTGTCGGCCGTCCGGCCGTCCGTCATTGTCTACACTGCAGGGAATACGGCTGGAGGGATTTCAAAAGTTTTTTTTTCTTCTAAAAATAGGTATTCACAAGGGACAGGTCCAAAAGGACGCTGTGTTCGATAACTGTACCGAAAGTGTGTCAAAAAAATCATTATGTGTGTCAAAAATAGCAAATTTTCATATTTTCGGCTTAGAAAACGATCATTTTAAGTGCATACGAGTAGGAATATTAAATTTGGAGAAAACTTGATGGTCGGGATTGGTATGTGAGATCAAAAACTAGATTATTGCATTATAAGTTTGTCAAAAAAATGTTGTCAAGTGTGTCAAAAGAAAGATGCTTATTTATTTTTTTACCTAATTTTTTGGAAAAAAAATAAAATTAATTGTTTGTTTGAAATGAAGTTTTATTATTATTATTGAGAATTATGGCATTAAAAGTTTGTCAAAAAAATATTGTCAAGTGTGTCGAAAGAAAGATTTTTATTTATTTTTTTACCCAATTTTTTGGAAAAAAATAAAATTGTTTGTTTGAAATGAAATTTTATTATTATTAGTGAGAATTATGGCATTATAAGTTTGTCAAAAAAATGTTGTCAAGTGTGTCAAAAAATGATTTCATTTATTTTTTACCCAATTTTTTGGAAAAAAATGTAGCTGTTTTTATGACGTCAATGTAATTGAAAATGAAATTGCACATGGAAATTTTTGAATTTGTTATAGTTTTTGAAATATTTTTGGAATTTTGAAAAAAGTTTGTATATTTGATTTTGTAATAATTTTTGCAATATTTTTAGAATTTCGGAAAAAGTTTTAATTTTTGATTTTGTAAGAATTTTTGGAATATTTTTAGAATTTTGAAAAATTTTTAATTTCTGATTTTATTATAATTTTTGGAATTTTGAAAAAAGTTTGATTTTTTGATTTTGTAATAATTTTTGTCATATCTTTAGAATTTTGGAAAAGTTTGAATTTTTAAGAATTTTTGGAATATTATCGGAATGTAGAAAAAGTTTAAATATTTAATTTCATTCTAATTATTGGAATATTTTTGGAATTTTGAAAAAGTTTGATTTTATTTAATTTGACAATATTTTTGGAATTTTGATTATAATTTTCCGGCAACGTATTGATGTTTCGTGTTAGTTTTGTAATAAATTTTTAAACAGATATAAAAAATACTTGTATTTCAACAAGTTATGTTTGATATACATCGCTACCCAAAACTAAAAACCATGTCCTCGTGAAAGTTTTTTTCCGAAAACTCTCAGAGCTGTGAGATTTCAGCCCCTCCATATCTTTATTTTGCGTTGATGATTTAATCGTTTGATATTATCGTGTTCCTAAAATTGTATTTAAATGTAATTTTGCTAGTTAGTTAAGTTAATTTAAAATGCCTGAAGTTTTTTCAGAAACGCTCAGTTGCATGCCTTCAAAGATGTTGAAGAACTAACCAAAACTAAAAACCATGTCCTCATAAAAGTTTTTGCCGAAAACTATATCAAAATCCTTAACCCAGACCGAAGTCTTGATATCTCAGAGCTGTGAGATTTCAGCCCGTCCATATTTTTTTGATTATAATCAAAATTTTGAAATTTTATTGATTTTGCTATGAATTTTATTAACATTTATTTGTTTTTTCTCAAATTTACGCAGTTACGCTTTTTGTTGTTGTCTTACTGTTCTTTTCGGCGTAAGAACCGTCAGCCTCTTCCGCTACCTATTCGACATTTAGCGATACCCTCTTCTCGTCATTAGTTTCTCCATTTACTTGTCATTCGGTTGCCGTTTGAGTCACTATGACTTTCAATCTAGACTTCACATTGGCCAACAGCAGCACAGTGTTTTTAGTTTTTTTTAAATTCCGATACTTATTTGTTTTTTTTTGTTTGAATTGTATTTGAAAAAAAAATAGTATAACTACTTGTAATTAAATAGTATTTAATTTTGGTTTTTGCGCTTTTTTCTGCTTTTTAATTTATTATGAAAATTGGTTTTTTTTTGCTTTGGGATTTCTATATGAGGTGTGAGTTATTATAGTGTGTGTGTGTTGTTCTGTGGATAGATGGCAAGATGTCCTATAAGTCCTGACGTGCAAACAACATTTGTGTTTTGTGTTTTTAGGGTTCTTTTTTTTATACGGAACACTATTGATGAAAGTACAGCGTGTTTTTCACATAATTTCGATTATCTCGTGAACCATTAGTCTGTTGAACTTAAAATTTAAAGTGCTTATAAAACTAGCCTATCCACACAAGATTTCGGGCTAAAAAATAAATAAAGTTGTGTTCGTTTTACAGAGGTACGATGTAAAGCTTTTGAGAACATACATTTTTTTATCGAGACGAGTAGGGTATCATATGAAAGGGCTTAATTTTAATATTCCTAAAAATGTGTTTTGGAATTTTACACCTCACCAGTTTTTGTATAATTTTAAAAAATTAAGTTTTCTCTATGTTTTAATTATTGCTCCGATTAACTTCGACCCTACTTCACCGAAAATCTTAAAATATATTTGGAATGATAGAAAAATGAGTAGGATTTTAATGAAGAATATAGAAAAGTGGCAAATACTCATAACTATATTTATTAAAGGGGTGGGGTGTGAATGAGAAGGTATAAAAAAATCACTTAAAACTAGGTCAAGTAGGGTGTCATTTGAAAGAGCACTTGATTTTAGAAACATTAGAAACATTGCCATTTTTCAACATTCATTTTTGAATTATTGTCAAAAAAGTGACACAAAGAGTTGGTCCTTCAGTCCTCTTGAACCAAGCGAGTGGGATGTCATTTGAAAGAGTATCTAATTTAAGAAACATTGCAATTTTTCTTAGAATTTTTCGGTGCACAGTTGTTGAGATATTCTAAGAAATGTGCAACTTTCAGACCGTTCCCTCCCCCTATGTTTCGACACTGATTGACAGAAAAAATTGAAAAAATTCACAGAGACAGGAAGTTTGGAAGTTTGGAAGTTTTAAACATTTAATGACAATTATAGCGAAGTCTCAAATAATTTCATTTCTGTGTTTTTAAACGATGGGAATGGGGAGGAAGAAAAAAATCTTTCTTGACCCTAATGAGTTGGGTATCATTTGAAAGGGCTCCTAATTTACGAAACAATTCAATTTTTTTTAGAATTTTGCGGTGCACAGTTTTTTAGTTATTGTTAAAAAAGTGCTATTTTAAGTATATGTATACCACCTCCACCCTAAATTTCGACACTGATTTATAGAAAAAATATTCCCAATTTAAACTTTAGTTAACATAAACAGCAATGAATAAGATTTAACCTCAAGGAACACTTTTTGTGTCATTTTCGATCAATGTAGATGTGATTGATATTGACTATTGACGTCTACGATTAAACATTTATTCTGTTATGCGTCCATAGTTTGGCAATATAAAGACTTTACAACACAGCTCTCCGTTATTTATTTTTGATATTGTGTTCTTTTACATTCCCGGAACCCTTTGCGAGCGAATTTTATTCGCACCTGTCCGACTTTTCGTTTAGTTCAGTTTTGATCTGTGGGCAAAAGGCAAGATCCATACAAGTTCTGACGCACGTCTTGTAAGCCCTTGATACACCGACAGCATGTATGTTTATTTATAACCATAAAGGTAGAAAAGGTCCTTTAGACGTATTCCTAACGGGGCTTACAATCCCGCGTACTTTGGTTGGATGACAGCTATTAAAATTTGGTAAAAATAACTTAAATATAAAATGAAATTAACATACAAATAGTTTTTATTGAAGATGCCATTCTGTCAACGATTTTAGAATTACAATAAAATGCTAAACAAAAAGTCATGTCTTTTGTCTTTAAGTTTCATTTTTAAATCTGTACATTTCCACTCATCTCAGCCTATAAAATTGTTAAAAAGTCATTTATTTATACTAAAAAAAAACAGCTGTTAACTTAAAGTTATACAAAAAATAAATAAATATATTTATGGTAAAAATAATAACTTTTATTTATTTATGTAAATTAATGTCTTAGTGAAATGAAATTAAAACAAAATCATTTGAAGAGGATTTACACTTAAAAGTTTAATTATATTCAAAAGATTTAAACAACAAGCACAGAAAATTGTTAAGAAAATAGAATTCGTTTTGTTGGAGTTTTTTATTCTATTTTTCATTTAACCTTGAAATTGCAATAATGAGCTTTTCTTAATTGAATTAGCTGCATTGCAATAGATTTTACTAATGTGATGTTTCGAATTTACTAGTTAAAAATTTAGACAAACTTGAGTTCTCAATTGAAACGTGGAATTGATTGGCTTATCGAAACTTTAATTTATATAAATTATGATTTAAAATTAAGAATTTATTAATAACGTTTTTTCTTTACCCTCTTTTGCAGGTAAGAATAACTTTGAATTAATTACATTAGCAGATACACGCGTAAGTAATGTTTGAAAAGAAAAATATTTATAACTACTACACAACGTTTTGTATTTGATGATCACTGCATAAGGCTATGTGGTTTTGCACAACAAATATCGTAAACATTGTCCTAACTATCTCCTCACTATTTTCAACATCTTTCTTTTTCTTGGTATCTTGGTATATTCAAAGATTCAAGGTTCAACTCATTAAAGGGTTTATTTATATATGATACTAGGTAGTGCACACTGGTGAATTGTTCAAACCACCCTAAGTCTGAGTCGAACTTTTTATTTTTTTCATATAGAATGTTAATATAGATGAAAAACGTGATCTACGCAGGTGAAAAAGTCGAGATTTGAACGTGACCATTTTTGATTTTCCTGAAACTTGACATATAAGTAGTATGGACAAAATAAAAAATACAACTTATTTTAAAAATTTTTTAAAGTGCATAGTTTGAGCATAGAGGGCACCCCAACATGCATGAAAAATGAAAATTCTACAAATACGATGTAACTTTGAAATTGAATTGCTCAAGAACAGCTATACCGATTTCATCAAACTTTTTTTGTTTGATAGATGATTAGTTACATGGTTAGTAGTGTTCTTGAGATATTTAATTTTGAAGATTTTTAGTCCTTCTAAAATTCTAATTGTTCATTATTTTTTCGAACAATTTTTAGCATCAAAGAGGGGACCAAGTCCTTGTCACGCATATAAACAATTGGTTCACATTGTACTTACTCTCGACTTTCTGTCCTGCTTACATACATTTTTTTACCCTCTTATGATAATATTGCTAATGTTCGGCTGGCTTTTCTTGCTCAAGAAAATTGATTTTTCCGGATTGAGTTTTTTTCAAAATTCTTCCAGGGCAAGACCGCTCTGAACAATACCACAAAGAGTCTCGAGAGGTATACCTCCCTAGAGCTTTTCAGAAAATTTTTTTTCATTTTCTAAGGTTTCATCCATTCTACTTAGGGCTCGTATACTCGGGTATCAGATAACCGGGTACCCGGGTATTTAACCAAAAATTTTACTACTCGAATATCCGGGTAATAGCTTCGAGTACCCGGGTATAACAAAAACGAAATTCTTATGAAGCTCACTGTCACTTTTGCTGATTTATTCAAAAAATAATTTCAGAAAATATATGTTGCATTGTTGTATTTTAGATAAGTTCGTAAATCAGCTAAGGCCGTCAAATAGTTACGAAGTTTGTAAGTCACAAAGCATGGAGCGTTTTACCAAAGAAGATTTATAAAATGAATGAATCTAGATTTTTTAGAAATACTTCTATCACCTTAAAATGTAGATCCTAGAGATTCCTGAGTACTCCCACACAAACGACTACAGTCATTTTCCGATGGTTTAGTTTCTTTTATTTTTATAATTAGAGCACGTAGAAGTTCAGGAAGGCCAAAAGTTGAAACTAATTTTAGATTGTAAACACGGTGGAACATACTTATTGCAGCAATAAATCGATTTCTTAAATTAAAAAATTGCATTAATTCTACACTCGATGAGCTAGGCGCTGACAAAATGAAGGAATGCGATTTAGAAATATTAAAAGAAATCTCTTTAATTCTCGAACCACTTATGTTAGCAGTACAAGAACTGAAGACAAAAAACGCCACCCTAATAACAGCTGAAGGTACTTCTACGTACTAAAAAAAGTCAGACAAGTGCGAATAAAATTCGCTCGTCAAGGGTTCCGTGAATGTAAAGAAAACAATATCAAAATAATTTACATAAAGTTGTGTTGTAAAGGGTTTATATTGCCAGACCATAGACACATAAAAACTAAATGGTTCATCGTAAATATCAATAGTTAATGTCAATCTCATCTAAATTGATCGAAATGATATAAAAAATATTACTTTAGGTTAAATGATATCCATAGATATTTATGGTAGCTAAGGAACGCCTCAATTCTGTTAAACAACGACGAAATTTAGGGGTGGAGTGGTGTTAACGCTAAAAATAGAACTTTTTTGACAATAATTCAAAAACTGTGCATCGCAAGATTCTAAAATAATTGTAATGTTTCTTAATTTTGGTGTTCTTTCAAATGACACTCATGCGAGCCAAAAAACCTTTTTTTAACGATTCCCCACTCCTATCCCCAAAACACGTAGAATTAAAACTACTTGAGGCTTCGCTATATTTTTCGTTAAGGGTTTATCAAATTTCCTATCTCTATGAATTTTTTCAAATTTTTCTGTCAATCAACGAAGAAACGTATAGGGGGGGGGACCAACTTTTTGTTGCACTTTTTTGAGAATAATTCAAAAACGGTGCCTCGCAAAATTCTAAAAAAACTGTATTGTTTTTTAATTTTGGTGCTCTATCAAATGACATCCCACTCATGCGGGTCAAAAAACAATTTTTCACCCTTCCCCACTCCCATCCCCTAAACACATAGAAATAAAATCACTTGAAGCTTCGCTATATTTTTCGTGTTCCATAGAATTATAGGCTCATCGCTTTACTAAAATTTTCAGTTCTTTCTATAGCAACAATTTTTTGTGTTAGATTACATAAGTTCGACATTTAGGTCGGTGCTTGGAAAACAACGTATAATTTTAACAATATTTAAAATTAACAAAAGATCAATGTTTGACTTAAACAATAGCATATTAAACAAATATTAACCCTAAAATAATTGCAGGTTATCGAACTTACCATTCAATTAAAACTCAACATTTTCTAAAATTATACAAGAAATTTAATAAACCAGTAATTATGAATGGATTACAAACGTGGATCTTAACACAAACTAACAAATCACATCAATCTGATTTGAACCTTGAGAATTTACGCCACCTTTTGGGCCCACTTATGGCATACAATACAATACAATATACAATAGATAGTAAAGGACCGTGATAATTTTGAAATAAAGTCTTCTTTCTTTTGGATAACTGGTTATATTCACTCTAAAAGAGTTGCAAAATTAAGAATTGCTCTAAGAATCAGTATAAAGGATGACATGACTAAAAATGTACACGCCAGTCTCACTCGATATTGCTATTCGGGTTAAAAAAGCTTTATTTCACCTTACCATTCCTACCCTTTCAAAACGATTAATAAATATTTGATACACGGGGGGACGGTCTGAATTTTGAACATTTTTGATCATAACTCAAAAACTGTGCACCGCAAAATTCTAAAAAAAATTGCAATGATTTTTAAATTAGGTGCTCTTTCAAATGACACTCCATTCGCTTGGGTCAAAAAAAGTTTTTTTTTACCCTCTCTACCCCGGTGCCCTAAACACACAGAAATATAATTATTTGAGACTTCGCTATAATTTTCATACAAAATTTACCGAATTTCCTAGCTCTGTAAATTTTTTCAAATTTTTCTGTCAGTCAGTGTCGAAACGAAGGGGGGGGAACGGTTTGAATTTTGCACTTTTTTGTCCATAACTCAAAAACTGTGCACCGCAAAATTCTAAAAAAAACTGCAACGAATTTTAAATTAGGTGCTCTTTCAAATGACACCCCACTCGTTTGGGTCAAAAAAGTTTTTTTTTTACCCTCTTTACCCCGGTCCCCTAAACACTCAGAAATATAATTATTTGAGACTTCGGTATAATTTTCATACAAAATTTACCGAATTGCCTAGCTTTGTGAATTTTTTCAAATTTTTCTGTTGATCAGTGTCGAAACGTAGGGGGGGGGGACGGTTTGAATTTTGCACTTTTTTGTCCATAACTCAAAAACTGTGCACCGCAAAATTCTAAAAAAAACTGCAACGAATTCTAAATTAGGTGTTCTTTTAAATGACACCCCACTCGCTTGGGTCAAAAAAGTTTTTTTTTTACCCTCTTTACCCCGGTCCCCTAAACACTCAGAAATATAATTATTTGAGACTTCGGTATAATTTTCATACAAAATTTACCAAATTGTCTAGCTCTGTGAATTTTTTCAAATTTTTCTGTCGATCAGTGTCGAAACGTAGGGGGGGGGAACGGTTTGAATTTTGCACTTTTTTGTCCATAACTCAAAAACTGTGCACCGAAAAATTCTAAAAAAAACTGCAACAAATTCTAAATTAGGTGCTCTTTCAAATGACACCCCACTCGCTTGGGTCAAAAAAGTTTTTTTTTTACCCTCTTTACCCCGGTCCCCTAAACACACAGAAATATAATTATTTGAGACTTCGCTATAATTTTCATACAAAATTTAGCAAATTTCCTAACTCTGTGAATTTTTCCAAATTTTTATGTCAATCAGTGTCGAAACGAAGGGGGGGGGGGAACGGTTTGAATTTTGCACTTTTTTGTCCATAACTCAAAAACTGTGCACCGCAAAATTCTAAAAAAAACTGCAACGAATTCTAAATTAGGTGTTCTTTCAAATGACACCCCACTCGCTTGGGTCAAAAAAGTTTTTTTTTTACCCTCTTTACACCGGTCCCCTAAACACACAGAAATATAATTATTTGAGACTTCGGTATAATTTTCATATAAAATTTACCAAATTTCTTAACTCTGTGAATTTTTCCAAATTTTTCTGTCAATCAGTGTCGAAACGAAGGGGGGGGGGAACGGTATGTTTTTGACAATAACTCAAAAACTGTGCATTGCAAAATTCTAAAAAAAATTGCAATGATTTCTAAATTAGGTGCTCTTTCAAATGACACCCCACTTGACCACATTTTAAATAGTGTTTTTACCCCTCCTCATTTCCACCCCCTTAATAAATCTAATTATGAGAATATAACACTTTTATATATTTTTTATTAAAACTGTACTAATTTTTCTATCATTCCAAATACATTTGAAAACTTTCGATCAGTTAGGTTCGGAGCTAATCGAGTTAAGAAAACACGAAAAAAACGTCATTATTCAGAATTATACAAAAAATGGTGAGGTGTAAAATTCCAAGATAAATTTTTAAGGATTACTGAAATGAAGCCCTTTCATATGATACCCTACTTGAATCTATAAAAAAATCTATTTTCTCAAAGGTCTCACATCGAACCCCTGTAAACCAAACGAAAACCACTTTAGTTTTATTTGTATTCGTCATTTCATGTGGACAGATTAGTTTTATACGCACCTCAAATTTCAAGTCCATAACATTTATAGTTTACGAGATAATCGATATAATGTGAAAAACTCGTTTTACTCTCACCAATAGTGTTCCGTATAAAAAACGGAACCCTAAAAATAAACGAGATTAGTACACCTCTTTCTCGTGAACTATTTGAAAAACGAAGTTAATGAACGTCGACAAAAGGATATAATAACATTATTGTTATATTTGCATCATTGTATTTTTTCAAAAGGCAATGAGTTTTTAAGCTACGCAACAAAAATTTCTACAAAGCAGCTTGCTCATCAATTATTATTAAGTCTATACTCGAATGAAAACAACATCAGAGTTGCAGATCAAAGCTCAAGCTCTTCTGATTGAGAGCGGGAACCAACATCAGTATATAATGAGTTACAGCATTGTCTTGCATTATATATATCTAAAACCAAAGAAAAAAGCGAAAATTTAAATGTTGAGCAATCCCTTCCATTTATGCAGACAAATGGAGGTAAGCGAAACCACATGTTAGATAATCTGTACGCTTCACTGCTTACTATAAATCCTACATCAACGGCATGCGAACGGGTGTTTTCAGTAGCCGGCAATATAATAACAAAAATTCGCAGTTCGTAAGCTCCTTCCACACTCAACGGCGTAATATATTTTTAAAATACTATTTTATAAACAAAAAGTTATAGTGAATATTATATTATTATAAAATTTGATTTCATTTAACGTTTAACATATTTTTAAGAATTAAATTAATTGAATTAAATAAATATCAATATTAATTGAATTAAATATGTACAAATGAACTATTAAAAATTTGTTTTGTTTTAATTATCCAACTACCCGGGTTACCCGGGTAACCCGGGTATTTGAGTAAAATAACTACTCGATACCCGGGTACTTAATGTTCGAGTATTTTACGAGCCCTAATTCTACTGCATACAGTAAAATGTGAAAAATTAGATTAGATTTTGGGTAGAATTATACAACAATAAGGGTCCACTATTGAAAAAATATTCCATGATTTTTATGTCTTACCACGTAATGTTTTCGGAGCCTTCATGGCGCCCAAGAAGACGTTTAAAAATTCAATTTGTAACTTTAAGATTCTAGGATCCCAAAACAGAAGAACAAGAAAATCTCTGAAAGGACTATGCTTGGTCAGCAAGAGCAAAATAAACATCCAGCTTGTCAAAATAATAGCCTTCAAACATACCATACCACTGTTGAATGAAATTTGCTATAAAAAATCCAACACACAATCTTAATACGAATTCAAGAAGTCTACCAACAAAGTTATTAAACAGAAGTAAGACAATAGAGATAAAAAACAAAATTATACGAAAGAGATCAAATAATAAAATGATCATGATCATTCCATCTCCCTTTAGTTGTCTTTCACGGTCGAGTTGATGTTTAAGAAAACAATTTTTTTTTGCCTACACAATCTTTACCCGATTTGATTTATAGCAAGATCGTAACAATAATAAATTAATTTGTGCAAAACTTGTCAAAAATCATTAACGATCAATATTGGTAGATAAACCACAAACAAAATTAAGATGTTTTTGTTAAAAAAAGGAAAACAATAAAAATAATGCAATCGTGAATGTCATTGATTCACGGAGAAATTCTTTTTTTATCCAATCTAATTTAAAATCACCTTTTGAAATATGCTATGATCAATTTTTTAAAGGTAAACAATTAAATATTTTTCTTCTTTTCTTTGTTGATTTCTTATTATTTCTTCTTATTTCTTACGAAAAGAACGGGATAGATAGTTAGTATACAAGACAACGTGATCGCGTGAGGTTGGAATCTTAGTTATCGTTTCGTTTTTTTTTATATATCGTTCGTATATTAGTGTAATTAATTGTGTTTGGCAAATTTGTGTGTACCCCAATTCGATACGAATTAAACTCCAATTTACATTTTAATTAAGTTTTTGCATAATAAGAAATCGTGAATTGTTATAAGAAAAAAATAACAAATAATAATAAAATAAAATGATCTTGTAATGTATTCGTGTTTTATTTATGTTGATTGGAGTTTTTTTTGTCTTGTGAAGTTTTAAATAAAAATAGAAGTATCGTGATTGTAAAAAATCCCGCTGTGTTATAATAGTGACAAAACAAAACCGCGAAAAATTATTACAATATCTATTAAGAAAAAAAATATTAGCTACATATTTTTTCCGTAATAAAAGTACAATATTTTTATTTTGTTGATTGTAAAATTTTATTGGTTTTTAGTGAAAATAAAAAAAAATTAGAAAAAATCAATCATGTGGGTGTTGTGTTATAAGACTGCTTGTGAGTTATAATAAAAGCTTGTGATAATGGTTTTTAAATTTTTGCTAGTTTTGATCATCTTACGATAAAAAAATTGAAAAATTAAGCTGACTCAAATGACCATTCTTTTTATTTTAAGTTTCGTTTTTTAAATACTAATTCAACCTGTTATGAGTATTAATATTATGTTTGTATTTTAAAGAATCAAAGGTCGTACAAACTACAAATATTTGTAAAGTAAAAAGATTGTTTTTTTCTTAAGATGGGTAACTAAAAAGCACCTAACTTGGATTTGGAAGAGGAATAAAAAAATATTTGTAAATATCTACTAAACTTACATGTCAATTTACATATTGATCGACTGTCGAATATTAAGATCACTAAATTTATTTGAAATGAAAAATCTTTGTAATGTTCCGATGTCTTAAATTTTTTAAAATTCTTTTATTTCAAATGTGAAGCTTTGTAGCCTATGGCGCCGGTTTGATAAGAATGTTACATTTAAATTAAAGATTTTGTTGAGTATGTATCTATCTACACGATACAAATATATTTTTTCATAATGCAGTTTAGATTAATAAAAATTTTATGAAATTCAAAAAATTTGCTTGAAAAATAACAAACTGTTTTAACACATATTGTATTTTGCCGCTTAATATAGTTGCTTAAGTGATCTCTATAAGCCTCTAATGGACAAATAAAAAATTATTTTATGGAAGCTTTTCTCTTTTTCCACCAGGAGCCAAACTACAATGCCGAATTACAATGATGGAATATAAAATATGTATAACACATTGCAGTGCGTAAAGAAATTTTTTCTATTTTAATTTGCTAGAACTGGCAGTTATCGCCACATTACTTCTTCTGATTTGGATTTAAGTGTTGTGAGCTGGTTAAAAGTAATAAGGCTATGATTATCATACAAATAATTTGCTTTACATAATGTTTACATTAAAAAACAAACTACGGGTACCTCTAATAGAATTAAGCTTATTTCGTGTTATATTACTTTCTGTCTAGAGTTGTTTTCGATCTAATCTTTTATTCGTTTTATTTTTTAATAGATGTCAGGCACTTGTCCTTTTTTCTCTGTCGCTTTGTCTCTGGTATTAACAAACGTCTAATCATTATGAGGTAACATCTTAAGGTTTGTTGTAGCGGTAGTGATAAGTATAATAAGAAGTATTCCTTACAGTCTCACCACCAATCAGATTACTAGCGGTATCTAAAGCCCAAAGCTATGGAAGTAAGATCCAGCAATTCGTAACCTGGGTGGTTGCAAATAACAAAATATAAGACCAAATGTTTAGTAATTGACAGGTTTAATGCTGTACTTAATAGTTTTCTGATAAATTAAGGCTCAAATAATGGAAAACGAAAACTATTTAACACCCAGTAAAATGTTAAGATTTTTTGTTTAATCCATTTGAATCATTTAGGTACTGCAATAAATCAATAACGCCAAAATTATTTTGACGCAAACAAACCCATTGTATGCCACAACTTTGTTTGCAACTAGTCTATCTTAGTGATTTTAAATCCAAATTCCAAAAACTATCCAAGACCATAAAGCGGAGTGGAGTTTAAAATAAATGTTCGCATTAATTTTGTTCTTGCAACAGTTAGTTTTATTTCGTAATTTGAGTATGATAGCTGGGTTAACAAACTTCCAATTATACAACACTCGTTTTTCTCCTTTATAAACTATACTAAAACTTTTGTTTTTATACCTTAATGTCGCTTCACCTTATACCGTTTTTTAGGAGTCAGCACCAAGGTTTATTACCGCGCTTTGAAAAGTTTGTAAATCAAATACCAAAAAAATTCCAAATAAATTTGAAAATATATAAATGGTTTAGAACTTATGGTCAAGGAAAGTATAAATTGAGTTTTGATTCTTATATTGTCGCAAATCGTGGGATCGACTAACTCCTGTGATTCTCAAACCAAGCAGTCACTTATTTGGTTTTTCATAATTATTTGTTTAATTTTTTTAACTAAGCAAATTTAAAAATAGCATTTAAATCAAAAAAATTTCATCTGAGAGATGCATGTCAGTAGGAAATGGTTAGGATTTAATATTTAAATCCATTTTCAACTTTGCGTTGTTCGAACACGAAAGAATGAAAGAGAGAAACCCGTGTTTAGATATATCTAATGTCTTGTAATAAAACAAATTTTGTAAATTTATCATTCTAAACTTTGTGGTCACTTTCTATAAGTAATTACTGCCGATAGCGTTCGGTTGACAAGACATACAATAATGAGCTGTGATGTATATTTTGTTGAAAGACAACCAATGAGAAACCAATTTCTCCCCATTATCCAGATGTTGTTTGACTCTAAACCAGTGTAAACTTCATTCTCTAAGAATTCCGCCAACTTCGGAGCTGTGCCTATCGTAAAGGTTTTCTTGACACAAACTGACGGTAATAGTCCCAAATTGAGTACTAGAGCACTCGCTACTGGCCTAAAATTTCAGTGTTGAAATCTTACAAATCCGGTATACCGGTATTAAGATAGATGTTGGGAATTCTTTGAAATAAGAAGAACGAGTTTAAACTATAGTTTCATGTTTTTTCGCTGTAATCTGTTCTTATTCAACATTTAACCAAAACAATCCAATCGTTTGTTTATCAGCCTTAAAGCTTTCAATGGTTTAACCTATTTGTAACAATATATATTGTTTAAGTGAATCAATTTGGTTAAACAAACCTCTATTCAGCCCACTTCTGTATCTCATATAACAAACTGCATCAACATTTACAAACGGTTAGATGGTTGCTTTTCCTTTGCCTAGATGTTTTTGCATCTTGGCGTTGTAAGAGAATAAGTTTTTCATGTTCACTATAAAACTAGAAAAGCTAAATATATATGGTCAATCTGACTTGTGTTTCACATAAACAAATTTGTTGGATTTCTTCACCATTCTTGGGGACCATGATCTGAATTGGAACAAATACAAAATTTTTCTCCTCATAAACATTTTGAAATTGATCTCTTAATAATGTACAGCTGTCCAATATTATGAAGTACAGATCACTTTAAAATTGCGTACGAGGTCGAAAAGTTTGGCTTTCGTCCAATTCGGACAATTCAGAGCATGTTACTCAGCAAAAAAACGAGGAAAAAATTTTACAAATTTTTAGACAGCATCGATGGTATAAAGTATCTAAAATTACCAAAAAAATTCGCGTATTCACTTCACAAAGTCAAATCAGCAGCCCGATTGGCATCATGTTATATATTCGTGAATTTTTATAAAATGCTTAGACAATCTGCATCGGTTTAAATTTGCATTTTCAAGTGGAGAAACTATTAAAAGTCAATCAAAACGATCACACTCTAACAGAATTTTTAAAATTTTAAAAATGGCTCAGATTCATCCATGGTTGCCAAAAGATCGGCAAAAGTTTTGAAAACGAAACAAACTTTCATCACATTTAGCAAAACCAGAATAAATCTATCAATCCAACCAATCACACTTCTGTTTCTCTTCTGAAAAGTTGTACTAAATCGATAAAAAAAATTGCATGTCCACGGCATAAAGTGCATGGCGACACATCCAACGAGTTTTTTGATAGAGTAGAGGTCCAAAATCATGATAGCGTCAGCATATGCCTTATAAAAAAAACCCGACATATAAGCATCATATTGCAGATCAATTAGAAAACTCTAAATTTTGAAAATACCTGAAAAATTAATGAATTCGGGAAAATTCACAAATTTAAATTCATTAACAAAAATTTACTGATTTTTGTTTTTCATAATTTGTGTTAACTTTCAAGTAGTAACATTATTCTGTATTGGTTATGGCAAATGCCACGTTATATCGGTATATCGATAATCAGTATACTGTCAAATAGGTTCAAAAAATTTACGTATTGTCGTTAAAATTATACAGAAAATAATTACATTGATTACCTATGGACGGACGTAGTGGGTAAAAGTCGATTTTGATTTGTATACACTTGTCACATACGTTTAATTTATTTGTTCACTTGTCTTGACAAAGAAAGCCAACACAAATTGCGGCGTAATTTTTCATCCACTTAAGTTTTAGAAAAATAACACGGTGCGCGCCTTCAAGCAGGGTAGTTTGTGAAGGAACGGCAACTTCAATTGGTCTGATATATACGTCCGTTTTCTTCGTTTGTGTACTCATGGTGGTTTGTCCTATAAGTAAACAATGTTAGCCTGGTCTTTTTCCATCGGATCGTGGTAACAATTGAGGGAAACCTCAAAGAGGAATGCATCATCTTTACAGTAATAATTGATTTTCAACTTGTGGAGGCTTGAACAAGACAGGTTAGGAAGAACGGTATTAATTAATATCGTAACATGATTAATTTTAAAATAAAAATACTGCCAGGCTACAGTGAGATAAAATTCTCATCACGTACTTCAGTTTCATCAACAATTTAAGTCCCGAGAGAATTCTGGGTTTATAGGAACTGCAGAAGCTTTCAATAAATGGATATGGCTCCTACCTTCCCTGGATTAACGGTTCACTTCCCATTTTCCACTGCGTGTATGCGGTTTTCGTTTTCCTTCAGAAAAAGACTTTACTTTTGTATGATAACTGCAAGTCTCGCTTCTCTCGGTCATACAATTGGTTTGGGATCACCTTGTAAAAAATCTTATATTTGTCAAAAGATATCTTAAAGATATAAATATGAGATGTACTGTGTCTTTTATATTCGGCTGAACTTACTACCGATTGAAAAAATGGGTTGGAATCGCTCTTTTTAGTTTATTTTTACATTTAGTCGAAGTCTGGTTCTACCGTTTGTCTACAGACTACATGTGACAGGAACTTCGGTAAACCAGTGGAAAACATGCGGTCAACATACTTCACAGATTATGGACAGATTGTTCCGAAATAAATATGCATGGTGACGTCATGACCAAAGTTTATAACTTTGAGAACTCCGCTGAACTGATCATCTCTTCTAGAGAGGAATGTGAGGAATCTTGGTCCGACTGGTCCACTTTTAAATGGAAATTCAAGAGCAATCAATGAATGCACGTAAGTAATAACTCGCTTGCGATGCACGCACGTTATAACTCGCTTGCGTCTGCAGCGGAAACAAATTTGCATCTGTTGGGATATCCAAACAGCTATCAAAGCACTGGCAAACCCGGAGACTACTCCTAAGCACTTCAATGAGTGTAGGAAAAATATCTGTGCGCTAAAATATTAAATCATCAAGGATTTTCGATTTTCTCAATAAATATCAAAAGAACCCAGTGCTTTTCGGCGTTTTAAACCATCGGTTGCTCTATTTGCCTATTAATTTCCTAGTATAGTAGCCTATTAACTAGAAACCATAAAATGGATGTTGAATAGCGATATGACCAACACGATAAGGCTTTTGATACTCATAAAATAATGAATCGTTTCCATTAATATAGTTAACTCAAACCTGGCGTCCAATATAAATTATAGTTCCAGTTCCATAATACAAAACAATAACATCATCATCATCAACCTCAGAATTATGTTTATGATTTCCTCTATTATGTTTACAAATATTATTCAAAAAAAACAACAACAACAAAAATTAGGATAAATGACTTTTCAAAAACAAAATTATTTTTTAGCATTTTTTATTCTCGAAGATTTATAAATGTGATTTTGATAATCAATTTTAGTTTTGAAAACATTTTAAGTTGTGATTAATGGATAAATAAAAACAGATTTAATGATGTTTACAACATGTTTGGGGAGTTAAGTAGTTTTTGTGTAATTTTTTTTAAACTGCAAAATTGTAGAAAGATCTAAGGTGTTTGGGTTGGTTTCTTCAAAAATTTACAATAAAAAAATTGATTTCTATTAATTTTTATATAAACAAATTTATTGATCGTAATAATCATAAATTTTTAATTAAAAGATTTTTTTGAATATGCTCCCCCGTCGTTTTCGATTCTTAATGACCAAAATGGTATATAGTTAATTTAAAACCATCGAATATAAACTTATAATTCTACCCAACTCACGTCATTTCAATTGATAATTAATTATGCGTCGACAAACATGAACAAATAAATACTTATATGCCAAACTTTCAATTAATAAAAATAATAAATTTTAAAATTGGAAAATTTAAAATATTTTTGAAAACTGGAATCCACCTTATATGTAAGTGAGTAACTTATATCCGGTTTGTAAGAATGTCTCGGAGAATTTTTACAAATGTGAGTGTTTTAGAGTTATACAAGTAGTATAGTGTTCAAATTTGGTTCAATTCATTTGATTTAAGACCAAACTAGAAACACCATACACATATATCTTAACTAATAATACATGTTTCCTTCCATAACTTTAAAAAAAATTTTTAGTTCAACATTTTAATCAACTACCCATTGATAACAGTTAAAGTTTCCAAATACACAAATATAATACCTCAACTTATCCGGCTCGAAGGACCATACGAATAATTTTAAAATAATTAGCCTCTCTAAGTGCACTACAGACTATCTGCGATTTTATTTTATTCAAACTATACAAATAAACTATTACAAAACATGTTGATAAAAAACAATTATTTGTATGGTCCTTTGAGCCGGATTTAAAATTATGAATTGCTTGGTGTTTAGAGCAAATGAGCGATTAATGGTTAATTCTTCTGGTTAATTCTTCTTCTTCTAACATCTTCCTTCGTTTAGTCTCCATTCGTTTTTGAAGCAGAACAAGCCACAATAAATATAGCCTTTTAAAGATAACCTTTATCCAATGAATTACGCATTTTGTAGGAGACGATTCAAACTATAATTAATTGTTTGATTTCTATGCTAAACTTTCAAACATCTAAAAACATATTATTTATTCATTTGACTTCGCCGAACTTATTGCTTCACATTTTCAACTAAACACCTAGTGATATTGTATTTTTCTGTGTTGATATGAGGCTTACTTTCCAAATTAAGGTGTATGTTGGCCGAACAAATAGTTTCGGTTAAGTCAATGACTAACTGACTGGTTTTTAATCCCCAGTCCGATCACATTTTCCAAGATTATTTCGATATTATTGCCTCAAAAATTCTCCACAGACAAAGCTTTGCTCACAATAAATTTACAATTAAATATTTCAAACGTTATCTGACATTTCTTAGACGACTTCTTCTATCTCCACTACTTTACTACAAACCATCAATTTCGTAACCTTTTCAGTTTCTCTAATCAAACATAATTATCAAAAACTAACAAAAGGAAAAAAAAATTTTTCTCTTGAAACATTATACTTCAAAATCATAAATTATAGCTTCCAACTCATTTTCTAAAAACACAATCCTAACACATAATTGGTTTCATGTTCAATTTGAAAATTTTCTGAAATCAAAACCAATTAGCTTAATTAGACAAACCATAGAATGATCAAAACTAAGTAACAAAAATTTCTTAACAAATAACAAAATATTCTTTTTTTTAGTAATGATTCTGAAAACTTTATAGTAAGAATTTAAAATATTTTAATAATTTTAACTGAAAAGAAAAAAAATACAAGAAAAATAACAGAATGTCATCAGAACAACAAACAATTCCACGAACTGCTAATTTATTAGCATGTAAACAGTGGTGGAAAGTATGTTTTCTCTATGGTGATCAAGAAAAATACTATCGTCAAGTTTACGGAAAAGCAGCATCCCAACGACTAGCATCATCAATTACAAATAATCAACAAACACTAACACCAATAACAACAACAATATCAGAAATAATCTCATCAACAGAAAATCATTGTCCTACCCGTAAAATAAAACAATTTTCAACACCACCAACTCTATCCGCTGAAGATGAATTAAAACTAAATAGTCGTGTAACTGTGCTCGATGATCCATTTTTATTTGGATTAAATGATGAAAACTCATCAAAAGATTCTGGTATAATTCCGGATAATGTGAATAGTTTCAATAATAGTAATAATAGTGCAAATATCTCATGTGATAATAGTTTGAGTGTAAATAGAAATACAAGTTATCGTGATGCAAATGAATTAAAATTAAGTGTAGATGAATTAAAAATATTACATTTAAAAACTAATCGTCGTGGGAAATGTACTGTGGAAATGCAACGGAATAATGAAAAGCTGTCATCAAATGGATTATTTTATTGTGAGGTGGAGACATATAATTATTCTGAAGAGTAAGTTATCATTACTTTTTTATTGTATTATTTTTTTTTCTTTTATTATATTTATAACAGTTTTGGACTTAATTTTGAAATGAAACATAATATGTGTTCCAATAACTTGGAGCTTTATAAAGTGTGAATTTTGCAACCATCCTAAATTGTTTAGTTTCATTTCACTGCAAGATGAACTTTATGTGGATGAAAAAATGGGACCTTTACGTGTCCTTTACTCCTAGCTCCACTAAAACGGGGTACTGATAACGGTAACTGTCCTAGATTTCGGTTACATTTTACTATTCACAAGAGAATTAGCTCATTTGGAGCAACTGAAAAATTGTGTAACAATCTTCAAAAATTCCTCTGACGTAAACAGGAAGACCTTGGTCTTTGGAGGGTTAAAGTTTAACTCAACCAATGATGGAAGGCCTGATTGTTTTGTTCGAGTGAGACGGATACTACTCAATTAAGTATTTAGTTTTCATAAAAATTAAGACCAATTGAAGGAAAGAATAATTAAAAGATTGAGAGAGAAACTAGCTTTTTATTTTGTTTGGTGGAAGATATAAAATGTTGAAAGAGGATACATTTTTTTAGCCAGTCAGTTACTGTCCCAAAATACGAGGGAATTTATATTTTCCAATAATTTAAATTAAATAACAATAAAACAACTTTGTGAATAATCTTCTGTGAACAATGTTACTGTCGTTTGACGCTTACGCTTGTTACAGTGGCACCCAAACTGGATACAGTGACTAAGGCACAGAATCTAGCTATTATTTTGTTTAAAGCTTTTATATATCAAAAAAAAGGTCGATTACAACATATTGAATGTTCTAAGGTGGTAGTTTTGGCTGTCTTTGAGTTTAAAGAAAAATGTATCTTGCTGATAGACTTTATCGAAAATAACAAAACGGAACAGGAGAATTCAAAAGCATCAATTATGCAATTGGAAGCATTAAAGCTTGACGAAGAGCATTTTGTCAACGATACCGATAGTAAATGATGTACAAAAGGTTGCGAAAACTGATCACTGGCCAGGTTCCCCCTCTGTAGCGGGACAGAAAATTCAACGTACAAATACCAGCTTAAAATTTAAAACTAACTGTACTCGTCTATTCCTTTTAAAAAACCATTACCTGCAGATACAGAACTCATATTAGTGTTGATATAAAATATGCGCCCAGAACTGTAGGTTAGATTAGCTGTTGCTCATTTTAAATCTGTGTACGAGCTGATAAATAAAAATGTTGCCTACGAAGATGCTTGGTATCGTAATCGAATCAACCTCGAAACTTTTTGTGAACAGCGCAAATACGTCTATGAACTAAAACCTTCCCAAAGCTTACATGCATCTCAAAATGATGTTAAATCTTGGCCAACGCTATCTGGAGGTTGTTCCAATTCTTACCTTCATAATCAAAACAGCACATACCCCAACATTATACCAATATCAGCATACGTTTGCGCCAACATCTCTACAATACGTTAATGCTGATAATTATCAGAGTTATTCAGGTCATTTGGATCCAGTGGAAGATGTTATCGAATCAACCTCGTAAACAAACGGAACGTTATTTTAAAAACTGCAACTATAAAATCTTACACATGTTTTGTTTTGGTTATAGTGTTCCAGAAGTCATTAAAACACACTGTTCAAATTGTCGCTAGGTTTGAGCAAATATGAACGTGGAGGTAAATAGTTCAAGGGCGCCTACCCCCAATTACAATATTCCGATTGCACGAGTAAACCGACAGAGTGTGTATCCTACCTCCCTAAAGAAACTTTAAATAATAAATACATTTTTCCAGTTTTGCACATTCTAAAACCCAGTTTGTACTAACTCGAACCAATAGGAAAATTCGATTTCTTTATTATTTTCGTTTTCGTAGCTACCTGAAATTAAATTTTATCGAATCATTGCTCACGGGTGCCACTGATTGAAAGCCGTATACTGACGTTATACTGTTAGGCAAAAAGATGCGGAGATGGCTAGATAGCGGTGCTAACGTTTCAATATTGGATAAAAATTGTAAGGAACTATTAAAGCACCCCACAGTGAATTTTCGTTTTTTTCGTGAAGCCAACGGGAACCGTGAGCAAATAATTGGACTTATTGAAAAAATAATTACCTAGTGAATTTTTAGACCAAATTAACATTCTTACATTACATCTTGCGGCAAATCTGTCACAAGAGTTATACCTTAGCATCAATTTTAGCATTATTGAATATCAAAATATAACAAGCTTCATCTCTTTTAGAACGCCCAGATATTTTGCAGAAACTTTCATCCTCTCAATGCATTGAGCCAGACGCAGTTGTCATTAACAGAGAACGACTACTGCATAATTTAACACCTTCGCAACAAAAACAGTTAATGACAGCTTAACGATTGTTTCCATCATCTGCTTTGTTAGTATATGCGGTAGAACACATCTAGCAACGCATTACATAGATGTCGATTCACCTCTAATAGGTGCCTACACTGAGATGCCCAGATCTTTTCATTATCTTTATATTGATTTTTTGGGACCCTACCCGCGTTCAAAACTTGAAAATAAATACCGGTTCGTAGTTCTTGACAATTACAGTCGCTTTGTTTTACTTGAACTAATGTGTAATCCTGCTAGTAGTAATGTAATAAACTTTCTTAAAAATCGCGTTTTCTATATGATATCTGTTCCCAAACAGATTATAAGTGACAATAGCAAGGAATTTACATCGACAACGTTTCAGTTTTTCTTAGGAAAGCATAACATTTAACAGAGATTGATTCCAAAGTATACACCATAACCAAATGTCTCGGAGCTAGTTAATCGAAATATACTAGCAGCTATCAGGTCGTATGTTCAAAGGGATCATACAACTTGAGACTGTCATATCCATTCAATTGCATCCGCACAACGTAACGTCACTAATGAAAGCACTCACCGATCTTTGCACTTCATGGTATTTGGACAACATTACCTCTGTCATGCTAAGCAATATGAGTTGCTCAGGGAATAAAATGGCCTTGAAGATAACGAAGTTCATCTATCGAGCTCGGCTAAACTTTATTAGGACCTTAAGCCCTTTCGCAAATCCCACGGTGAAAACGCAAAGAGGTATAATCTCTGAAATCGCAAGACCAAATTTTTTCCTGGGCTGAAAATTTTTGGCAAAAATTTTTGACAAAATGATACAGCGCAAAAATTTTCAGCGAAACTCGCGCCGAAGTTTAAAACGCTTTCATTAAAGAACCGGTGGGAAATGTCACGTACAAACTGATTGATACAAATAATGTGCATATTGAAAAAATATCAAATTAAAGACAACGAAATTTAAAACGAGATAACCAGCATTCGTTCAGAATCTAGTAAGTCTTCCGAAAGAAAAAAAAAAATTTCTTTGTTTAATCTTAACCTCAACGAAATGACATTTCAGATACCGCCTCAACCAAAGCCCAACTGTGAGATATATCTCATGGGTTGTGGGATTTCCCGTGAATTGTTCCTCCTACGATAAACAGGAATACCTTGGTCATTGGAGGGTTAATAAAATTTAACTCAACCAATGATGGAAAGCACTGAGGTCCTATTCCCGAACACATATTTGTCAATCGACAATATTGTCATATTTCACCATAATGCTTAACAACTTTGTTTAAAAATAGTATTCTGTAACTCATATTTGTGTCAAACAAATTATAACAAATTTTTACAAAATTATAACAGATTTTTGGTACTAGATTCGTACTTTTGACAACTAACTTTTTTAATCAAAATAAAATAAAAATATGTTTAATAAATAAATATGTTTTAATGATATTTATATAAAAATATGATTATTTAATATTATTAAAGACTTAATTTTGCGTTATAAATTAATTTTTACGCCAATCGATGAAATTTGTATAAAAAAGTCAACACACAAAACATAAAGCAAAATTGTGATTTTGACAGGAACTATATTGTTCTTGTCAGATTCACAATATTGTGTTGAATTTTCACCAAATTGGTATTACATAATTGTGTGAATTTACAATATTGTGATGACATTTATGTGTTCGGGAATAGAGCCCCTGATTGTTTGAGTGTGGCGGCAAAATTACACAAATATTTAGTTTTCATTAAAATAAGGACAAAGTGAAGGAAAGAAGAGTTTGAAAGAGAAAATGGTTTTTAATTTTGTATGGTGGAAGATATAAAATTATGAAAGAGAATACATATTTTTAAGTATTCAGTTGATGCAGAGGCGTAGCTAAAAGGGGGGGCTGCGGTCCGCCCCGGGTGTCACCCGTTTTGGGTTGACACCCGACCGTTTTCAACGATAAATCACTTAGAAACCATTTTAGCCAGGTTATCCATTTAATTTTGATTTATAAATTGTGATAACTTATAATGTGTCCTATTGGTTCAAAAAGGATCTATTCTACTTTTAAAATTTTTGAGATTTTACGTAAAATAAAATTTCAACAATATGTGTGTATTTCTTTTTTTTTTAATCGAATCAACATGTTGAGCATTGAATACCATCACCACAATTACTCAATAGCTTTGAATATTCCTATAGATACCATATTAACCGTTTTCTTTTACGGTTTATTATTTAGTATGCAAGAATGATTCTTTAACGACCAGGTTTGAAAACACATATACTGAATAATGTATAGGAAAAGTGGTCTCCGTCGATAATGTGGCACCCTGTGTCGATAGGGTGGCACCCTTGAGTTCTGTTCTATTCCAATATTATGTCTCTATTCCAAAATTATTTCTAAAATATCAGCTTAAACTTACTACCTAATATGTTTTACATTTCAAACAAATTAATTGCAAACACCTAAGGAAACTAATAAACAATCAAATCACCATGTTTGTAAATAATCTCAAATTAATTTTTTTTTCCTTTATCTTGAAACTCGTAAATCGGAATCGATCTTTTTCGAATGGACACATAAATAATTACAGTGGAATAAAATGGTAGTTATGCAATTACTATAGTTTTGCAAATTTTTATAGGTAGATACAACTCATTCTGTTTGTTTCTAGTTTCATAATATTAATGATAAAATTTAATAAGACAAAAATATTTAATAACATTGCAATCTTGCAATAAAGAAATCATTTGTCAAATACATAAGTGTATTGCTTTGGCAAAATAAAAGAAAATTGAATTTATTTTAATCAAATCCATTTTTTAATTGTGATACATAAGAAGATATGGGACTAATTGGACAAAATCTGGGATTAATTTCCATTTAGTCAATTATATGATGGATATGATTCCGGATCTTGAACATCTGTCCAATATGACGAATTTAACAGGATGGATTGTACACATTGTACAAAACCTGGGCATCATTGGATTTTTCTCCGTTGTCTGGCGTAAAACGTACCTCTAATAATTTCGAATTGTAATTCGATTTTTTCTGTGATATTCGTCTTACTGATTGTAAATGGTAACATTTTGAACATTTTACATAGAAGGTTTTATAAGATGTATTTCGTTTACGTTCTTGACTATATTATAAGAAGAGTATATTAGTAGAAAAATCGAAATTTCTAAACGAAGTTTAGGTTTTTGGGCATATTATCATTATTAAGGATGAAGACTGACTTTAGTTTTTTCAATTCGTTTTAATTGTAAGTTAAAATTACATAATGCCAATTTTCACGAACTTTACATTTATGTATTTTAATTTTATTGAAAAACGGTGTCGCAATTTTTAGAATAACCCAATTTTAAAAAGCGGAAAACTTTGGAAACGAACTTCATAAAACGATAGGAGACGCAGTCTTGCTATTAATACATAATGAAAAACAGAAGTGGAAACATCTTGTATCCAGATTATTGCATATAACTTTGTTTTTATCTAAAGAAAATCTAGCATTTCGTGGATATGATGAAGGAAAATCCTTTAAATAAAGGCAATTTCTTAGACCTAATCAAACTACTGTCAAAGTATGATGTAGTATTAAAAGAACACATCTTGAATCAAATATTAAAAAAAATATAATTATTTTGGAATTATGTTTGATAGCACATCTGACATTTCACATATTGATCAAATGTCAGAAGTGATTCGTTATGTGAAAATTAATGATAGAAAAGTGGAAATCAAAGAAGTATTCCTTGGACTTTTTCCTTTACATGGAAAAAAAGCCGCTGCTTTAAGCGATGAAATTCTTAAAAATCTTAAAAAAGGCGGTTTAGATGTTATGAATTGTCGTTCCCAAAATTATGATAATGCAGCTGTTATGAGTGGTATACATGAAGGAGTGTAAGCTATTATTAAAGCAAAAAACAACAAAGCAATATTTGTTGGTGTATAGATCATCCAATTAATTCATGTGACCAACACTCATTTGCACAAAATGTAGCTTTTGTAACATTTTTCGGAACAGTGGAATTTTTACATTTTTTCTGCTTCGGTTAGCTGCTGAAAAGTGCTTGTTAAACACAGCAAAGCAACTTTTAAAAGACTCAACAACGCGTTGGGATGCTCATTATGCTTCAGTTAAAGTATTGGATGAAAATTTTAATGGGATTGTGGCTGCAATTGAGAAATTAAGTGATAAACAAGAAAATGTAGACACTAGAGGCGCTGCACAGAAACTTGTGCGTGGTGATTGTGTATGATTTTACATTTCTTTGCTATCTTTTGTTTTGGAATGATATTTTAAGGCGAATAAATTGTGCTTGGATTATATTTCAAAGCACAAGCTTGAATATTGATCAATTAGTTATAAAAATACAGTCACTTCGTCTCTATATTAAAACCTAGTCATATTGTAGAAGAGGCAATAGATTTTGCTGTGAAAAAATCGGAGGACTACGACGATTCAATGTTGAACTCCGAACAAGGTTAAAGTCAGTCCAAGATGTAGCTTCATTGTTCGAGGTTGTGCTGACAAACACTGGGCTTTTGGCGAACAGTGAAGAGTCAAAATTTACCGGTTTTTATGATGAGGTATCAGAAACAAAACTCGTCATAGAGATACTAAGGCTTAGAAGGCATTTAAAAGCGGCAATGTAATGTAACAGTTTCTAACTGGGTGTGTTTATAGACATTCTGAAATTGATCGTGGAATGGGATTTTCCAAAATCTCTTCCGAATCTTATGGTCGCACTAAAGTTATTTATGACTATTTGCGTATCAGTGGCTTCGAGTGAGAGGAGTTTCAGCAAATTAAAATTAATTAAAAATTACATGCTGGCAACAATGACCCAAACGAGGCTTAACAATCTTGGCATATTAACAATAAAACATGAGGCAACACAAAATATAAATTTTGAAGATGTGATTTCTAAGTTTTCAGCTGTTAAAGCTAGAAAGAAGAGATTTAAATAAGGTGACAGTCCCTTTTGGCGGGACAGTCCCGATTTTTAACAATTTGTCCCGCGTCCCGCTTCATTTTAAAAATGTCCCGATTTAAAAAAAACAGAATTTCGTTATTTAAATGAAAAAAGAATTTCGTTACTCAAAATTAAATTTAGGCAATTTATTTATGCTAAATAAAACATTTTCTTTATATAATATATATAAATAAATTCGAATTATATGACAATCAATATCAATATTGTACTAAACACTAAACATTAATTGAGTTCCACTTTGTCTTGTATTGAAATTGTAATTAAGATTATATAATATTAACTTATTCATACATTTTAATTATTTATATAAAATTTAAAAAATAAAATAATCCGTCAAGGTTTAGTTGTTTTAACTTGAGTTTTACGTTCATACGTAAAGTTTTTAATTTTATTGATTTGTAAATTTTTTTATTTTTGATCTACGGAAGTGACAAGCCCAGCGTACTCCAGTACAAGATAACAAATCATTAGTTCAAGATAACAAATCTTCCTCGACCGAATTTTTCGAGCAGAAACTCTACTTGAGACATTAAAAGCCATTTAATGTGTGAAAAATAATTTAACAAATTCTTGTGGAATATTTCATGACCTTTTCAACAACAATAGTAACCTCCTAAAAAAATTTACGCAAAAAAGAAATATTCCGAAGAATGAAATAATACTATACATAATTTTTTTTATTAATTATATTTGTACGTTGCACTTTTCTTGTATTTAAAAAAAATATATTACAATATTGGGGATTTTTTGAGATCAATTTAACTCAAGTAAGTAAAGAAGTAATTAAAATGTTTTCAATTTAAAGGTATGGTTGGAAGTTTGTCAGAAAAAAACTCCACTTCGCATTTTTCGTGTTTCGGATGAATTCGAACCTTCCTCCTCACTGCCTCGTTCGAATCCTTAGGCCGACACGCTATCGATTACGCCGTTGAGGTGATAATAATTTCGCAGTTGAAACTTCTGCATCACTGAAATGTTGAAATATTTTACATATTACAATATAATTTTTTCGTTCTATGGAAATTTTTGTTGCTTTATATTGACCCCCCCCCCCCCACGTTTATTGGCTTTTTATTAATTTTGACAGTTTTCATTCTTGGGATGACACCACAATATCCGCCCCGGGTGCTACCCATACTAGCTACGCCACTGAGTTGATGTCTGAAAATTCGAGAGAATTTTTATTTTCTAATAATTTAAATTAATCAATAATAAAATAGTTTTGTTTGTGAATAATTTTCTGAACAACGTAACTATCGGATGACGCTTACGCGTGTTACAATTTTTTAAATTAGATTTGGAATGGGTTATAAAAAATATTAGTATCAACCTATAACAAAAATCAATATTAATCACAAATCAACGCTATTAACAGCATCCTAATAATGTTACAGCTGTAGAGACTCCCAGCACTGTTTTACTGAATTTATAAAATATAATTTTAGCTCTTGGATACTGGTTGTTTTTAGTTTGGTTCTTAGTCATTCAAGAAAACTAAAATTCTTTGTAAAGAAACTGATACATCACCTGATATTTTTACACATTTTTTATTACTCGGCAGTGAAACTGGATTCGTTCAGCAAAATTTGTCTTCAATTATATTTCATGCCAATCTGAATCAAATAACTTTTATTTGTCACATGCTTCTATACAAAAACGTTTCCCATTATATATTTGTCAAAACAATTCAACAAAAAAGACATGAAATATTTTTGACACACTGATACACCAACAATTTAGCGATCAAGCTCCTGATCTTTTGTTATCACTCAAACTATACAATTAGTAAAATGTAAACCAATGATTATTGACACACTTAAAATTCATTCATCGAGCCCAATACCCTTCTGGCCTGAAGCATTAAGTCACTAATTCTTAAATTAGGTCATGTAGCTTCAGAGCTTTTGTCAACAGTTTCCAGACGAAAACGAAAACGAAAACGAAATAGTCTTGAAAACGAAAGCATTTAATTCAAGCCCAAATGTTAATTTTGAGAGAACCATTATACGAGACCGATGTTGTAAATACGGAAAAAGCTTGTCTCACTTACAACTATAGATAAGATGTGGATTTTATCGTCACAAATCCAGCTCAAAACTGTCCATATTTCTTGTGAAATTCAGTCCAGTTTCGGTCTTTTATAAATGCTAACATGTAGATTAAGTCCTTAATTCCTTCCTTATATTTTAAGATAAATACTTAATGAACGTTTGGAACAAATTGAGCTGTCTCCTTTGCAGAAATTCCCTATCTATTTACAGCTTAAAACCAACATTTGACTTCGGAGCACTGGAAGAACCAAACTTTATCCCACTTCGTGCAGGACTGTTTTGTCTTTTTCATAACAAAATCTATTATGGGTCTGACAACTATTTTATGTAGGCGGAACACAATTTTTGGAGTCAGACCACATATGCTGCCAAAAACTCATCTCCACTGCCACAGAATTCTTTTATTGAATTTTATTACATTTTTTATCAGTGTAGTGCTTTATTTTGTTTTGTAGTGCCTGAGTAGTGAGTGCTCTCATTTAAGGATTGAAGTTAGGAAAATGAATGAACGTTGATGATGTTTGGGTAATTGTACAACCCGTCATTTTATATAGTCAGCATTCTGAGTATTTAATACCTATATTTTCGCTTTCATTTAAGCTTGATTTGAATTCTTTTTCATTTGATGCGCGTAGGACATAAATAAGTTTATATGCCTGGTCTAGGAGGAATGATTCATATTGTAATATATTTTAGTAGAGGTTTTTCGTTTTTTAGGGTCAACGTTTTGTTGTGAACTACCATATTCTGGTCCCAATAGCTGTTAAAAGACATTTCTGTAAATGTTGGTGTTCACATCGGATTCTCAACGTGATAATCAAATAACATCTACGGTTTTTTATAAATTAACGCTTTATTAAAACAAAATGAAATTAACGCTCGTTTCTTTTTTAAACGCTGGACGTACTTCGATTTGACATCACTTTTTTTATAATTCTAATTGTACGTGTTCGCTAAATTTTGTTGAAACGAAACGCCCGTTTAACCTAAGTAAATTTTATTACAGTTCTCACAGATTATGTTATAAATACTGTTTCTATGGTTTACGGTTTCTGTTTTTAGTGCAATTTTCTATTTTGTTGTTATATTTATTTTGTATTGGTAATTCTCTTATGTTTGCTTTATGCTTTTTTCCCTTTTTGCCTTATCATTTTGTTATAATTTTTGATTTTCTTCGTTAGTTTATTAATATTTTGTCAATTTTTAGTTGTTTTTATTAGTTCATCTAGATTCTAGTGTAAGTAAAAATCATCTAGTATAAATAAGAGATCCAAGGATTTAAAAATTTTTGAACAATATCTTAGTACTTATGTGTTAACAAAAGGATTACATTATTTAGAAAACTAAATAATCATAAGACTGTCTGGTTCTTTCTGCGCTCTAAATAGTATATACTTTAAAAATTGATGTACCTATATAGTTTAAATGATATTTAAGATATCCAAAAACGGATATTTAAGATATACAAAACATAAATTTAAATATTTTTAAACAATTCGACCATTGTCAGATTCGACAGATAATATCATATTACCTTTTCTTACATTTCAAATTGGGTTAACTTAAATGCAACCTGATGTGCATGAAAAAACAAAAAGGAATACTACAATAATATAATTACATATATAAATGTGACAGGTGGTTCAGAATTTAAAGATGGCAGTTGGATAGCATATAGAAAAATATTATACTTAAATAGAAATAATCTAGATATTTCAATTTAAAATATGAAAGCTCTAATCAAAAATTGCAAAATATCATTAAATTCAATTAAAACGAATAAGATAATTATCTTTTAAGGAAATAAATAAAAAACGTAAATTTCTAAGAAAAAATTGTTTTTTTTGCGTTTTTGTTTCAAACGGAAGATTGCGTTTTAACCACAGAAAAAAATATAACTATAAAATTTCTGTAAGTTGAATGATCATAAACAAAACCATAAGAATTTTAACCAAAATTATAATAATAGAATTATATAAGTTGGTTTCCAGTTCTTTTATGTTTAGGTTATAAAATTTGATATTGCTTAAAAGATTTTGAAAATTATAGTAGGGAGAAAATATATAAACCTGAAAATTTTATGAATATCTGTTCAAAGACACACAAAATGTGATGGAAATAATTATAGTGATCGAAAGGCAATATGGCGAGACGAATAGAATGGATTGAATTTTTATGACCTCGAAAATATTTTGACTTCTCAACATTAAAACATAATTGGGGGAAAACAATTTCTGAAGAAAACTACTTAATATGCTAAAATTTGGTAATTTAAAACGTTTTTATGATTTTAAGTTTTCGAGAAATAAAAGTAGTAACAAAAATTGTTCTTTGCTACTCTAATGAAATTTCCCATCCTTGATGTTTCACCGGCAATTTTAGATGGCAAAGATTTAAATTTTATTAATTACATATAACTTTATAAGTGTAATATATATTATTATATTATTATATATATTATAAGTGTTAATATATATTATATATAAAATTTTATTAATTACATAAATATTAATATTAATATAATATTAATTGTATTAAGTAAAAATAAATGTGTGACTAATCCGTTATGGTGTTAATAAGTTGTGGCAAATTGTAGTTTGGTTGTCCATTCTTTAAAAAAATCTTTAAAAAACATAAAAAACAAAATTTGGATCCATCAACACCGTTGTGGGACCTGGACCTGGACACAATACATTTTATTAAAAACAAAAAAGTGAAAATCACTCATATTGACCGGAGGTTTGTAAAGTTTTGCATGCTGATTTTCTTCTAGTTGAAAATATTTTCACTACCCAAAATGCAATTTTGAATGTTTGAAGGACCTATACCAGCTAGACTAGAATCTTTAAATGTTGCATAATTCCTTAAATGTAGATCATACGTTGACCTAAAAATTTTTTAAATATTTTCTCTACATAAATACAAATGTTTGGAAAACCGAGATTTTGGTCTGGTTTTTATTTCCCTATAAGTAGAATATAGACATTTGTACTCAAAATCCAAAAAATTTAAAGCTTTAAAAACTCATGATTCTACAATAAGAAAGACTCCATAGTTGCGTCGTATAAACTGTCGAGATCGGTCTTTTTATTAGAGAGAAAAAAATAAATCTACGGAAATACCGGCTTTATACAGGCGAGTCTATCTTCTTTATTAAAATAAAGAAAACTTTATATGATCAGAAAGTAAAAAAATGCACAGGTTTAAATATATCCAAATAAATTAAAAGAAAAATTTGAAGAATAATAAAACAAATTATTGAACTTACAACTATCCTAATATGTTGAATTCTCGATGTTTATATCCGTTCTTCAAGATAATACGTATACATTAGCCAACTTGTTTAAATCGTAATATCCCTGTCAACATCCGAACTTGTAATAATATTATCCAAATCAGATATCAATCCAATATCCTTGTATTTAACAAATAATACAAACTTCCAAAACAATTTTTTTAAGACACAACTTAAGTCAAGTATGCACCTACTAGGAAAGTATGCGACTACCACTTTACAGTAGCACACGTTTAGATATCAAAACTTTTTTCTTTACTCCCATCTGTTATTCTAAAACATCTAACTTATAACATTCATCAAATTTTAGCGTTTTTATCACAACCAATTTTCCTATTTTTATAATGTTAAAAAATATCTAATTTTTCATATCTGCTTAAAAATGCTGTTCCCACCACATAATTTCAAATACCCAAACAAAATATTTTATCAAACAACAAATATAGTCAATATAAAAACAACAAATCATTTACCTTCACCAATCTAGTATTAGTATATGACTTAATTTATTACCATTAAGGTAGTTCATAACTTTATTGTGTCGGCTTCTAAATAACATTTAGAGAGTCCAAATTGCAAATGATACCGCAAAAGAATTGTTTGAATATAAAAAAATAGACATAATCAAAATATTGCGTCAAACAGAGAGCGTTGCGCTCTCTGGCTGATAAGGCCTGTCGTAACAAAGCGTTCCGTGGTTTGCTTATAGGTTAAATTATTTTCTCCGCATAATTCTGTTTCAATTATTTACCGAAGTTTTTCTGAATAATGAAAATCTGTTTTCATAATACATGCAAAAACAAATTTAATAACCAAAAATGTATATTTTTTAAAAAAATTCTTTCAGACTGTACGATTATTATTTATTTTTATTTTTTACACTATTCAGTCTTTAAATTTAATTTTTATTTTTAAATTAATAAAAAAAACACAATATTTCGGCACATTGCCATTCTCAAGCTAAAGAAAAAAATAATTTTTTTTTTCTTTAACTTGAGAATGGCAATGTGCCGAAATATTGTGTTTTTTTATTAATTTAAAAATGAAAATTAAATTTAAAGACTGAATAGTGTAAAAAATAAAAATAAACAAAAAGGTATATGTTACCCAATTTTTTTTTTTTATAAAATTTGTTCTGTAGTAGGAATTACAATATGTATCACAACACAACAACACATAAAAACCTTTTAAGACTAAGGTCCCACAACAACATCCGTTCTAAGGTGTTGATGGACGCAAATTTGTTTTATTTTATTTTTTTTTTTAATTTTTTTTTATAGAAGGAATAACTAAACAATAAATCCTATCACATATAAAATATGACATAGGCCAATATTTCATGATAGGATAAAAAAAATCAAAATAAAATAAAAGGTAAACAGCAAATTTGTTTTAACAATTTGCGGGAACAAAACAAAAATGTGGTTACCAATGATCCAGCTAATGGCATATTCCTTGATCATGTAACGCACTCTTTCCTTAATTATTAAAGCCCATACATAGAGTTATATGAAAGTTCGATTCTTCGAGTAAGCAATAACGTGGCATTTTCAAGGAATACTCCATAGCTAAGATTGAGGGTGCTACCTTTGACTGAATAGAGTTCATCCGCCAGCACCCCTAAGATACCACCTTGGCCAGTGATATTTCACTGCTAATGCCAGTGGTATGTGATATCTCACGTGAGCTCGTATTCCAATGGCAGGGACTTGAGTACGCGGGGTTGTCTCACCCGTAGATCAAAAATTTAAAAAAATTTTGCAAATTTGGCAAATGATTTATTTCAAATTAGTCAATTAGTCAGATTTTTAATCAAATTAGTCAACTTATTAATTACCAGAAAATTGGAATCTGGTATTTTTTTTATTAATAAAATGTGCTAAGTTGTAGAAATTATACAATATGAGTCACAACACATAAAAAACTGTTGGGTCTCACAACAACATGCGTTGTGACTTGTGAGGTGTTGTTGATGAACATTTTTTTAAATCTTTATGAAATGATGCTGCTCGAGTCTATTGATCTAGCAAGGAGCTCCATCTAAAAGCTGTTTGAACAAAGTAATCCCTCAGCATTCTGTCACTATGACAGTGTTGCATAATCGAACTGACGCGTGAAACGATTAGAAAAACAACATTTAAGTAGGTTGAACACCTTTACGAAGGATGATTGTACGTTAAAAAATTTTGCAATATTTTCTGATATATTTTATCAACATTCTCATTCCATTTTATCTTTATTACAACAAAACATAAACAACTAACTCATTATGTTTATACAAAATACCTCATTAATACCTTCCATTTAAAATCTAACAGAAAATTACCATTTCAACTCCATTTTGTATATTAAGAAAGATCAATATTTTTATTATTCTTTATTCAGTCTTAGTCACATCGTTTAATTGTATCGAATTACCATAATAAAGTTATAAATTTAACATTTTATTCTTAGATTTTATATATTTTCTTTTTGTATTCGTTTATAACAATATTATTGGAAAAAAACTATAATCTAAGACAAACGATCGAAAGGAATTTTTTCAAGAATTAATTCACCTAATTACTTACAATCAACAAGTTTTAAAGAATTTTACCTACAGAAACGGTAATTTTGATACAAATTAGGATGAGATAAACAACAAATATCTTAATTTTTTATTAATTTTATTGTAATTATTTTTGACGGTTATACCACCAAAAATAATTGTTATCTGCTGTTTTATTTTATCTTAATTAATAATGTAATTAATTTAGTTAAAGTTGCTGAAGAACAAATAAACTTTTTAATCATATTTGTTTTAAAAAGTAATATAATAATTAATTGTAACAAAAACGGTAGCGGTAGCTTCTGTTTGATCCAGTTCGCTGAACGTTTATAACTTTTGTTCTAATTCTGTTAGTAAATTAATTAACCATTCGTCAACATCCTTCTTTCAATAACGTTTTCTAGATTGCTCAAGAGTCAAGTTGAATCATTTGAAGTTTCCTCTACGCTTTTGCTTATTTCCAAATATTCCAATATGAATTTAGATTTTTTCAAGACACTTTTCTAAATAAACTTAATTTATTATGATAATATTGCATTAGGTTCGATGATTTATAATACAATTTTACTACTTAGTTCGTCTTAACTGGAATGTATCCTTAAATTCGTGGAATGTATCCTTAAAAGCGGCTGCATGGTAATTATGTCGCTGATAAAAATGATCGTGGTGAGTATTTGAAGCTGATTAGCTTGGCAACGCTCCTACATGGAGCATGAACGTCAAAAAAAAATTCCCTTTAAAGGTCGGCACTCGTAAAAAGGTTTTTAAAAAGAAATCCTTCTGTGTCCAAGGAAATAGCACAATATTTAGATAAAAGTCGTGCACAAGTGACTGGAACCTAATCACGCGATCAAGGTATCCAAATCACGATATTTTTCTTAAGACCCTTAGAAAATGCCGTATTTGTTCCCAAAAGACAAAAATCAGTATATTCTTTTGCAACCAACGATGAAAAAGAAAATGTTACTACCCTCATATAATGGGTAGTTCTACCTTACCAGAGAATTCCGTTAAATGTAGCAATAAGCATGCATCCATTTAAACAAAACTGGAGAGGACAGGATAAAAAATGGGGTGTGGATAAAAATGGAGCGCGAATGCACAACGAGAAAAGTTTGCACTGTTGCTTTCATCAATATTAAATACCGAAAATTTCAAGAAAAATTTTAAAAATTGCTTTAATGGTCAAATGTGCTTTAATCTCAACATTGTATTAGATATTGACGGTATGGTAGTTGATCTCAATGTTCTTTTAGGAAACCATTCTGACTTACTTGATTTAATGTAGACACCGATGGCTCAGTTAGTAAATTAAGTGGCAGTCAAATTTTAATCTGTCGACACCTGCATTTCAGGAACTAATTGAAAATATCCGGAAAAGATGACGTATGCTGGTGTAACAAAAGCGATATAATCCCTGCTATAACAGAACCAATATTAATTAATGCAGTGATATTTTCTATTGTTTAACTTTTATTTTTATATGTTAGCACGAAGCTTGCCTAGTTTATTGTTTTTTGGATACATATTGTTACGATCCTACATAAACGAAATGAAATACAAAACCTTAATTTTCCATATACAATATTTCAAAAATAAATCAAGGTCACATTCGTTTCTTAGAATGGTCAACATGAAATAAAATTGAATGATTTTATGAATCAAATCAACATATTAGGTAACAAATAATGTTATCGATTATTTAAGAGTGACCTTGAATGATCGAGAAATTATGCAGAATCGTATATAAGGAATCCCTCTTGCAAAATTATGTTTAGTTTTATTTGAGACTGCGTTAATGTAAAGTTGCAATAGTACGATAGTAGAAATAGTTTAAGTGAAATGTGAAATGGAAATCAATTGTAAACAAAACGTGGGACCAATCGTGGTATAAATCGTGTAAATAGAAGTTATTTTTAAATTAGTTTTTGTAAATAAAGTTTCAAGTGTTGGTGAGTAGAAATGATTTGTGTACTATTTGGAAGCTGTGAACTGGAAATTTTTACAATCAACCGTTGGAGTTTCGAAGCTGTTGAAAGAATATTTTAGTTAAGAATTTATGCTTACTGTATGGTTTTCCTGTTTTTGTGGAACAATTAAGGAGTTGTTGTTGTTAATAAAACCTGGTGTGTTTGCTTACTAATCAGTGATCGAACCCAGAAGAGGATTTGGGAACTACGTATAAGGAATTGAGATTTGAGAGTAAGAACAATCCAAAGTAATGTTCGAAAAACGTAACAATATTATAGTTATATTTAATAAATAAACAATTTTGCTGATAAAATTATATGATTTTGCACCACTTATAATAAATTTCTAATGACATCCACATTTGGAACAACAAACGAACCACACTGCGGCCATAGTAATTAAATATTGTTTTTCTCAATTTTGAATAATTCGCATATAAATTACAAGTTTTTATTACATAAATTATGAAAAAGCTATACAAACTTGACGAAGGGAAACAAATTTATTTTTATTTAAAAATACCCATTGACAATATGAACTATCAAATTATTAAGACAAAAATATCGATCTGATTGGGTAATTTAACCTACACTAATTGAAGCTTTTTTCATAAGTTTCCTCATATTCACTACATTATTGTAGACTGCGGTAGTGAAAGATATTTGAAAAAATGCATAAAAAAGTATTTTACCGGAAGTGAAAATTGGAAGTTGGGATGCAGAATTGTTTTAAACAATACTAAATGCTTATTTACTAAGTTTTGTCCAATTTGATTACCAGGTACAGATGTTATTGAACTTTCAAATAATCAGGTGCTAAAATCTCTTAGTTCAATATCGCTAAAAAAACCAATCACCAAGTGTCATCAAAATGAATTCACGATCGAATCTTGTATATTGCTAACAAACATTAAAAACATGGTGAGAAATATCACATTTTGTATGGTGGACCCCCAACCCTTTGTCCCATGTACTCAAAAAGCTAATCAAAAATGTCTCATATAGATTGAAACCTTTTAGCAACGTTTCATAAAAATCCATTTGTAACCGTAAGCTACAGTAAAGATAAACACTTAAACAAAACTTTTGAAAAGAAAGTACTGGAAGTGACAAACCGGAAGTTCGTTTGGATTAGAAATTCCAGGAGTAGAAATTATTGAAAATTCAGGTGTTCAACAGGTGTTCGTTAGAGTCCACGCCATTTTGTTCAATATTGAAATTAATCCAGATCTTCCATTTTCAAGCTAACCTGGATCATATTCCACAGTTTCATCAAGATCCCATGCGTTTTTGTCATGAAACCAACCACCCACCATCCACAGACGTACATATTTTTGGGTTATTTTGATAGAGGATGGTTGAAAACAAAAGATAAAATAAAATTTGGGATATTTAATTTTTTTTTTTGATAGATTGCATTATTTCACACAATTTTCAATGGCGAAGAAGTAAAATTTGTGAAAGAAGTATAAAGAAAATAAATTATAAATAATAAAGTAAAAACAAACAAAGATTATAAAAACTAATCCTCTCTTCACTTTGTTCAATTACTTCGGTTTGCTAAGTATTACATTCTCGAGCCAAAAGTGAAATTCTTACCCCCACTTTTTTAACATTTCTCGACGTTTTAGGTCATAATTCCAAAAAAGCAAAAAAAGTGTATGTCTGTCTGCCGGAAGTCATCAAGTGTGTCAAGTGTATCACAACCGATGAAATCTAGAAAACCGTTGAAGAGATTTTAAAAACTTTGGTTTCTAAAAATAGGTATTCTTAATTGTATTAGTCGAACGGAAGACGTGTTCGAAAACTGTACCGGAATTGTGTAAAAAAAATCGTCAAGTGTGTCAAAACAAGGAAATATGCATATTTTTTGCTTAAAAAACGTTCATTTTAGGAGATAATGAGTAGTAGTGATAAATGTAAAAAATCTTGATGGTCAGGATTGATATGTGAGATCAAAAACTAGATTATTGCATTATAAGTTTGTCAAAAAAATAATGTCAAGTGTGTCAAAACAATGATTTTCATTTATTTTTTTAGAAAAAAATAAAATTAGTTATTTGTATGAAATGAAATGTAATGAACATAAAATTATTATTATTGAGAATTTTATTGCATTATAAGCTTGTCAAAAAAATATTGCCAAGTGTGTCAAAAAATTACTTCATTTATTTTTTTAGTTGTTTGTATGAAATTTTTGAAATATTTTTGAAATTTTGAAAAAAAATTGTATTTTTGATTTTGTAATAATTTTTGCAATATTTTTAGAATTTTGGAAAAAGTTTTAATATTTGATTGTTATAAATTTTGCAATATTTTTAGAATTTTGAAAAAAAATAAAATTTTTCATTTTGTGAATTTTATACAAATTTTTAGAATTTTAAAAAAAGTTTCAATTTGTAATTTTGAATTTAATTCTTTGAATTTTGTAAGACTTTTTGGAATATTATTAGAATTTAGAAAAAGTTTAAATATTTGATTTTATTCTAATTTTTGGAATATTTTTGGAATTTTGAAAAAAGTTTGAAGTTTTGATTTTATTTAATTTTTACAATATTTTTGGAATTTTGAAAGAAATATGAATTTGTGATTTTGTAATATTTTCTCGAAACACTAAATGGAGAGGTTTTGGAGCAGCTTGCTGATTGTATCATCTTTTCACTTAATTATGTTAATTTATGATCTGTTATGATTTTCCGGTAACGTATTGATGTTTCGTGTTAGTTTTGTTATAAATTTCTAAACAGAGATAAAAAAATACTTGTACTTTAACAAAGAGCTATGTTTGATATACATTCCTGCCCAAAACTAAAAACCATGTCCTCATAAAAGTGTTTTGCCGAAAACTATATCAAAACGCTTAACCCAGACCGAAGTCTTGATATTTCAAAGACTTGAGATATCAGCCCCTTCATATTTTTGCATTTTGAACTATGTTAAACTGTTTTTCAAAATGAGATTTTCAAATAAACAGTTGCTCCGAAAACGCCTCCCACTTAGTCCAATTTTGTCTAGAAGATTTCAAACCTATGGGAAACCGTTCTAAATCCTAATGCATAGAGTTTCATCAAGACTGTGGGTGATCTATCAACTATGTTTGACCATTTAACAATCTTTTCTTTCTCGTTTGCGCTTGATATTATAGTTACGATCTGTTAGCACAACAGATAGAGGTTGAGGAATGAGTCAGATAGAGTCTGCGAAGTTCAATTATGTTCGAATGATTATATTCCAATTACAGCTTCTAATTATCATTTTGTTTTATAATTAAAAGAGCGCACATATACCATGTCACATGTTATAACAAAAAGCGAAATTGCTATGATAACATATGAATTTTGTCATAACAATTTCGATTACGTGCAAGTTTTAAATCATTTAACATTTTTATGAAATACTTTTCATTGACTAGGTTATAAGGAACCATACTATCTATATTTTAAAACGTTTGAAATTGTTTTAATGCATTAAAATTTCAAACCAAAAAAATCCATGTTACAGGTTATAACAAATGACATGATATAGGTGCGGTCCCCTTTAGTTCTAAATTTGTTATAATAATTTGGAGCATGTCCTTAATCGTGTTTGCTGTTTTGATAAGTGTAGTGGTTATAAGTTACGTAGTTTATTTTAATATACGTCCACTACATAGTTTACAATAGTTTGTACCCATAACTTACAAACTTTTAGTATTTATGAATGCAAACCTAAGATGCTTCCAGATTACTTCCAGTTTGTCTGTTTTTGAGAGTTTTAAAGAAATACTACAAACCCAGCTTAAAAAAAGATTCAAACAAGGGAACATCCCATAAGTGAATAGTTTTTTGGTGTAAGGGAACCACTGCTTCACTTTGAAATAATCTGCCATTTCTTCCAATTATCTATTTTGTTTTATTTAAAGTGTTGCCAAACATCATTCAAATATTTTATTTAAATTTTTAAAATTACTTAAGCAAACCTTTTCTACATTATACTGGTATGTTTTTATGTGGTTCTTCCACCTAAGACACCTTTAACATTATGCATATATCACCACTGAATAAAATAGATTTTGATTAAATATCTACGGAGCCAGTGCTGAATATTTGTGTCTGTCTATAATTTATTTATGAATAGTTAATAAGAGTCGTTGTCATAGTTTAAGCTCGTTTATTATAAAAAATGTACCGAATCCTTATGAATTTGCATTTTTGCAGGTATTTGAAGAAAACAGAGGAGAAATTGTTCTGAATTTAGTAGCCGCCTGGCCCACATAATATCTGGACACTACGGTTACCAATTTGCTAACTTTTTTTATTTTTTTGCGGATACTTCACTTGTTAACGGATGATTCACTTATTAACGTGGCGTCCGGTAGGTCAAAACTAAAAACACTATTGCTTCTTTGGTGATGGTTGGGTTACTGTTAGTGGTGATGGTGATGGTTACTTCTAGTACCATTACAAGATTTAAAGAGATCAAGCTATCGTTACAATTATTGACGGTGTAAACTTATGATGCGATAACTCGAGTTTTAAGTCAGTCAATAAATTCACCAAATCTGCTAAAATATCAATGTTATGAATTTATAATTGTTTTTATTGTTTAATTTGAATAATTTTTATTGTTTTTCGTTGGAAACCGTTAAAAAAAATTTTAAAAATTTTACTGGTTTAAATATAATAAATAATTTGTTTTCAAAATCATAAAAGCATTATGGACTATGAAAAAGCAACAAGTTGATTAAACCTATCCATTTTTTATTAGTGAATGTTGTGACATTATATCGGAATTTGCTTATCAAATTATGCCGGAAACAATCTTTACTTCTAATGATTTTTAATTAAAAATCAATCGATAAGGCAAGGCAATAATTTTTTAATTTATTATGCTTTAAATATGGAAAACCTAATTCGTTTTTCCAATCAAATTAATTATTTTTATTCAATATAATCTCAATATTAAATCACAACCAAGCACAAACGAATGAAAAATGATATTTTCTCATGCTATTATTATTGTCTATGGAATATGAACGGTTAGGTATGCTGTTGTATGGTTTATTGAAGTTACTGTAATTTAGTGGAAATATAATTTTAAGAATATTTCTGAGTATTTTTTGTTAGGTGTTCATTTAAAAATATTAATTAGAAATGTAAATTAAACTTTGGAATATGACGGTTTGATAAAACACAATATATAGCATTGCTAGTTGGACACCATAGACTTTTGTTTAAATGAATATTTTTGAGCATTTCTTTTTAATAAAAGTATAATAGAAACTTATAAATGTGTCACAAAAACACATGGGAGTTTCGAATTCGTCGATCATGTAAACACTGTGCTCTCTGACAAGGCCGATCGTAGCAAGTACAATAAGTACGTGTGCATAGTTTCAAAAGCATGGGTAAAATAAAAAACAGCTACTATTTGAAAAAGTCCTCATCCATGAGGGTTCCTTACACCTTTTGTAAGTATAAGGAAATTTTGAAAAACTAGGCTCTGAGAATAACAATTTGTTTATCATATTTGGTGTGGGTAAGCAACAATCACAGACAAAGGAAAAGTAGTTTTTCGGCAAACGGCTGTAAAATTGACCTTTACTACCGCTATATGGAGAAGGTTAAAGTCTTACTTTTTAAACGTATAACGCCATTTTTTTCCTTTTTTTACAGCGACAGAAAAATTCACTCATATTTTTACGGCGCAGAAAAAGTGTCGCCATTTTTTCTATATTTTTTGGCAACAGCAAAAGTAACATAACAAGAGATTTTAAATAATATTTGTTATTTTTTGAAACATTGCGTAATTATGACAACAAATAAATTGATTAGATTATGAATTTTTGAATTGAAAATTTAAACGTTTGGTGAAAAAATTGTGTATTTAATTCGGAGGTAACGTGACTTTTTGTATTTCATCTATAAGTGTCAAACTATAGACGCAACACTCACTTTGGCTCCTAATTAAATAATTATACTTTACAGGAGAGTAGATTGGTTTAGATTTCGTGAATATCATTATTCTAAAAGTTTATTTTTTTACTTCGGACCTGGTTTAATGTTGTTAATTTTTTCTTAAAAATGTTCAAATACTTTGTCTTTTCATAATATATAAACAAGCTCAATATAAATATTTTAAATATTTGAATGAAAATAATTTAGTTAAGTAAATTTAATTTAAAATCATTCTAACGTTTTATTATAAAATAGAATATAATAATTATATTCCATGCGGCAGGATATCCGCTAGAAATAGGTAAATTTCGGGAACAGACAGATTTGTGTACAATTAGAATCGGGTATATCAGATTAGTTTGATTAAAAAAGTTAAATCGAACCAGAACTATCAAACAAATTAAATATTGTAATCGAAATTACTTGATCTATGTAATTATGGGACAGTTTTTGTTAAGTTGCTTAAAATCAGTTATAACCTATCAAATCCACCAAAGAGCAAATGAAGGTCCTATGTAGACACAATTACAATATTACGACAATATTTATAATCAAAATATAATCAATAATTTATTTTCAAAAATTACCAAACAATTTTTATCCCAAAAACACTAGAAATACCTATCAATTTTTTATTTATGTAATTTTGTGTAAAAATATTTAAACTTCAGATGTAATCAATGTATACTTATTACATCTAAAACATTTCCAAATTTCCAACGAAAATATTTTATTTAATCTCAGAGGAACATAATAGCTTAACACGTATTTTTTTCATTTTTATTCTATTTTATGTTAGAAGACTGAACATCTCCGAGGTTACAGTTCTAAAGTTTGTCTAAAAGATAGGACGAGTTTAAACAAAATGTAAGATTTCATGTCATTTCATATCTAGATCTAGAAAAACAAAGTTTATTGAATTTTTAAACATTTTTAAACGAAAAATGTTACTGGTTTAAATATAATAAATAATTTGTTTTCAAAATCATAAAAGCATTATGGACTATGAAAAAGCAACAAGTTGATTAAACCTATCCATTTTTTATTAGTGAATGTTGTGACATTATATCGGAATTTGCTTATCAAATTATGCCGGAAACAATCTTTACTTCTAATGATTTTTAATTAAAAATCAATCGATAAGGCAAGGCAATAATTTTTTAATTTATTATGCTTTAAATATGGAAAACCTAATTCGTTTTTCCAATCAAATTAATTATTTTTATTCAATATAATCTCAATATTAAATCACAACCAAGCACAAACGAATGAAAAATGATATTTTCTCATGCTATTATTATTGTCTATGGAATATGAACGGTTAGGTATGCTGTTGTATGGTTTATTGAAGTTACTGTAATTTAGTGGAAATATAATTTTAAGAATATTTCTGAGTATTTTTTGTTAGGTGTTCATTTAAAAATATTAATTAGAAATGTAAATTAAACTTTGGAATATGACGGTTTGATAAAACACAATATATAGCATTGCTAGTTGGACACCATAGACTTTTGTTTAAATGAATATTTTTGAGCATTTCTTTTTAATAAAAGTATAATAGAAACTTATAAATGTGTCACAAAAACACATGGGAGTTTCGAATTCGTCGATCATGTAAACACTGTGCTCTCTGACAAGGCCGATCGTAGCAAGTACAATAAGTACGTGTGCATAGTTTCAAAAGCATGGGTAAAATAAAAAACAGCTACTATTTGAAAAAGTCCTCATCCATGAGGGTTCCTTACACCTTTTGTAAGTATAAAGAAATTTTGAAAAACTAGGCTCTGAGAATAACAATTTGTTTATCATATTTGGTGTGGGTAAGCAACAATCACAGACAAAGGAAAAGTAGTTTTTCGGCAAACGGCTGTAAAATTGACCTTTACTACCGCTATATGGAGAAGGTTAAAGTCTTACTTTTTAAACGTATAACGCCATTTTTTTCCTTTTTTTACAGCGACAGAAAAATTCACTCATATTTTTACGGCGCAGAAAAAGTGTCGCCATTTTTTCTATATTTTTTGGCAACAGCAAAAGTAACATAACAAGAGATTTTAAATAATATTTGTTATTTTTTGAAACATTGCGTAATTATGACAACAAATAAATTGATTAGATTATGAATTTTTGAATTGAAAATTTAAACGTTTGGTGAAAAAATTGTGTATTTAATTCGGAGGTAACGTGACTTTTTGTATTTCATCTATAAGTGTCAAACTATAGACGCAACACTCACTTTGGCTCCTAATTAAATAATTATACTTTACAGGAGAGTAGATTGGTTTAGATTTCGTGAATATCATTATTCTAAAAGTTTATTTTTTTACTTCGGACCTGGTTTAATGTTGTTAATTTTTTCTTAAAAATGTTCAAATACTTTGTCTTTTCATAATATATAAACAAGCTCAATATAAATATTTTAAATATTTGAATGAAAATAATTTAGTTAAGTAAATTTAATTTAAAATCATTCTAACGTTTTATTATAAAATAGAATATAATAATTATATTCCATGCGGCAGGATATCCGCTAGAAATAGGTAAATTTCGGGAACAGACAGATTTGTGTACAATTAGAATCGGGTATATCAGATTAGTTTGATTAAAAAAGTTAAATCGAACCAGAACTATCAAACAAATTAAATATTGTAATCGAAATTACTTGATCTATGTAATTATGGGACAGTTTTTGTTAAGTTGCTTAAAATCAGTTATAACCTATCAAATCCACCAAAGAGCAAATGAAGGTCCTATGTAGACACAATTACAATATTACGACAATATTTATAATCAAAATATAATCAATAATTTATTTTCAAAAATTACCAAACAATTTTTATCCCAAAAACACTAGAAATACCTATCAATTTTTTATTTATGTAATTTTGTGTAAAAATATTTAAACTTCAGATGTAATCAATGTATACTTATTACATCTAAAACATTTCCAAATTTCCAACGAAAATATTTTATTTAATCTCAGAAGAACATAATAGCTTAACACGTATTTTTTTCATTTTTATTCTATTTTATGTTAGAAGACTGAACATCTCCGAGGTTACAGTTCTAAAGTTTGTCTAAAAGATAGGACGAGTTTAAACAAAATGTAAGATTTCATGTCATTTCATATCTAGATCTAGAAAAACAAAGTTTATTGAATTTTTAAACAGGATAATTTTTTAAAAATAAAATTTCTTGCATCAGCTACCACAACAACATTTTAAACTACATATTTTTTAACCATCACATCACATAATTACTTAAAACTATAAACAATAGTCAGGAAAAATTAATTTTGTTTATCTAGTTTATTTTAATAAAAAATGTTGTGTAGGATTTACAAAATGTGTCACAACAGCACATATATACCTTTTAAGACTAAGACCAAGGCTTAGTATTACCTAGGTCCACAACAAGATGCGTTTTTTTTTAGTTTTATATTCTACCATTTATTTCCAATTTAAAATTTATATAATATCAATTACTTACAATGGTTTAAATAAGTCAATTTCAATACAATTAAAAAAAACTATGGCTCATTGCTAGAGCTACTCAATTTTATCCATTCAATACATTTGTTAAATTGTTTATAAATATTTCTTAAAATAATTGTTACAATGAAGTAATCTTTACAATCTCTTAGATTTATTTTTGCATAAAAAATTGGAATTTAAAAAATGCAATAATTTATTAGTTATTGATATTACAGTGCCGAAGCGTCGGCATGGACACACTAGACAGTGTCTACCCAAACATAATATAAATATGAAACTTTATTTTCATATTGTTCGTATAATGTCGACTGAAAACTATTTTGTCAAACGTTCTAAGAAAATCATTAAGTTTTAATACAATAATTAGAACAAAAACAATTCAGCTATGTTCCCGAAACATTAATACAAACGTTTCCCAGTTTCATGTATAGTAGAATTTTTTTGCCAGCGAACACAAAATTTGTTTGTTATGCGCATATTGTTTGCACATTCAGTGTATCGATTAAAATATTAAAAAAAACTATTGGGGTCCCATTGAAATGGACAAAAAAACGCATAAAAATTAATAAATTACTATTGAAATTCAACCAATTATATTAGAAAACCAAAAACTAGTAAAAATATTAATGATTTTGTAGGCAATGTAACAAAATTTTGATAATTAAAAATAATTATAATAAAACTAACGACGCCTATGGAAACAAATATCACAACAAACAAATGGTACGAACTAGAAGTAGAAATTTAATAAATATAATTGTTTTGAAAACAAATTTATCCCAAAATAAATAATACATCTCTGTTTTACTTTTTGTCTCATCTTTTGTCTCTTGCTGCGTCCTAGCTGTCAAAAATTCACTGGCAAAAAAATTCTATTATACAAACAAACAAAAATGTTTTTCTCACTGCAGTAGACGTTTCAAATTATGACTACCAAAATAAGCAATAGCAACAACAACAAATTTTCAACTTTTGCTCCTTCTTGGATAGACAGTTTTGTTTATGTCTATTTCTGTTTATATATTTTGTTTCCAAATTTTTTGAGAAACATATTATGGGAAACATTTTTGACAAAAATTGTAATTATCAGTTAGATGTTTCTTGAGCAATTTTTTGTGTGATTGTGTGATTGTGAATTCGATTCTACGACTTCTGAATAACAGGAACAGTTGGAAAATAAATTTGAATCTTTGATTTTGGATTAATTTTTGGAATATTTTTAGAATTTTGAAAAAAGTTTCAATCTTTGATTATGTTATAATTTTTGCAATATTTTTGGCATTTTGGGAAAAGTTTGAATTTTTAATTTTGTTATAATTATTACAATATTTTAAGAGTTCTAGGATATCAGGCGCGCACAAGGGGGTGGGGGGGGGGGGTTTAGGGTCCGGACCCCCAAAAACTAACCGATAATCTTTCAGTATTGTTTTTTAAATTTAGACATTATTTAATGTTAACCATAAGAATTTATAGATTAACACCTCTGAATATCGTAAGATACGATGCTAACCAGGGATCTAACGTTACTCACTATTGATCAATTCTCTTTGAGGATTTTACGAGATTTTATGAGGAACGCTATTTTTAAAGTTTTGTGGATTACAATTATCAAGGAAGACCAACGTCAGTAAGGCATTCCAGAGATGCTAAATTCTGTTAAAAAAATTTCTTTGAAAAGCTACATCTTGTCACTCGAACCTTAAAAAGATGGGCTGCTATTGATACTCTGTTCAGGTAAAATTGATTTGATCTAGGCAGACACGTGCGTTTATCCATAGTGTATTTGTGTAGCTTCAAATCAGCAACATACAACGAATCAAGCGCATTAGTAAGATTAGATTTGCTGAGCAGCAATGAAAGTCTCACCAAGGTTTTCAACCGACTGTTCCAGATATGTGTGACAAAGAAAGTAATTTTCCCGCCGCTCTTCCTTTACAAAAACCGCATTGTCTTTCATTAAGTAACGACTTAAGAAGCTCATAATATTAAATTAATGAACATTTGTTGAGTTCATGTTAGCAACTATTTTGAAATTGGCTGTATACTGGCCATTTTTTAAAGAGCATTTATTTTAAATTTTATTGCTTCTTCACATTTACCCGAATCCTAAAGATCAGCCTTCAGAACCATATATCGAAATAAACCTTCGCATACCCACGTGTATTATTTCTGAAAAATTAGAAGCAGAAATGTTTGAATTAAACATATATCTCTAAGCCCCTACCAATCTGCAACCTAAATAAGACTAGGATTAGATTGAAACTGTTTGGGAACTTGTAAATTTAAATGAGTGGAAATCAAATTATGGTCTGAACCACCTAAAGGTTCTGATACTTTAAATTGTACAAACGAAAGATCATTTATCAAAAACAAATAAAGCAATTTACTAATTTGACCATGACTGTCAGGAGCACTGGTAGGTTGTTTGGCCGTTATATCCGAGTGAAAATAAATATACAAATAAAATAATAATATAGTAATAATATAGTATAAATTTTGTTTGACTAAAATGTTTTAGTATCAATAAATTCGTTTCCTTCTTGATAATGACACCCCAACAAAAATATTTGTTTTCCAGCCAAATTGGCCCTTAGAAACACACAAATATTATTTAATATTTGGTTGCATAACAAAAATCCCTTAACGATTTAAGTCCTAATATCTATACAGCCCAATATTATATTAAACCAGATAATCAAAAACGAGAAAAACAGAAATTGACAGAGCGAAAGCGCGAGAAAAATCACATTGCTTGCGGAACGCTTTGCTGTGATCTCGACTGTTTTAGAAACTCCTAAAGAAAAACCAAAAATCCAGTCTTCAGGCGATAGTATGAAAGATTTTTATTTCAAACCCAAAATTGTCAAAAAAAATCTTAAGGGGGTTAACTACCAGCAAAGTCTCCGGTCTGAACAGCATTCCCCATATTCTAACAACATTTTCAAAGGAACTTGTATCTTCTCTTACTAAAATTTTCTACAAATCCTATAGATCTGATATTTCTCTTTCGTGCTAGAAGTTAGCAAATTTATTTCCAAAACGAAACAAAATGTGATATTTCAAATTAAAGACCGCAATACACCGAAAAAAAAACGTTGGTAGAATCAACTACAAAGCTTGTTTGATTTTGCGTCTAATACGAATGTGATTATTTTAACCAATGTAGCATTGTCGATTTATTTTAAAAAACGTAACAATTTTCATTATTTGAATCAACCACGGCGTGATCAATTTTTCTTGTTCATATTTTTCAGTTCAGTTTGTTCATGTTTTGGTTTGAAAATTATTGTGTTTGTTAAAATAAAAAACCAGGATAAAAGAAACTAATAAACAAAATAAAGAAAAGTAATAAACAAAAGAATAGAAAAATAAAAAGTTTTTATATATTTTAACATGGCTGGTTTTATTTAACATTTTACTTTAGGAAATAATTTAGATGTGTTTAATTGATTTAAATAATTTTCATATTATTTGCATATAAAATTATGTGCGAAAGAAATTTTTCAGTTAATGTTATAACAAAAATATCGTTAATGAAACAGGCCATTTCTATAATTAATTTTGGTGATTTAAAAAAATTATTATATTTTTTTAATATTTTTTATTTGTCTTGTTTCATGTCCATTTATCGATATTTTAATTTAATTTTTCATAATAATGAGAAAATTATGGAAAATTAGTATAATTTTCTACACATAATTCAAATATTTAAATTTTTTGATTTCCGAATTTTGGTCTTTTAAATTGTATCATTAAAAAAATGGCGAAAAAATGGACGCATCCTTTACAAACAAAATCACACTCATACATTTCCTATTTAGAACGTAAATATACGAACGCTAGCTTTATGCATAAAAACCCTCTAAGAAATTTAGCGTACTCGGAAAAATCGTAACGCATTCGAACTGAAAACGTAAGGAATTATTATATGATTGTGTTAGTAAATTTGTATAATATGTACATTGTACAAACGACGCCATATTTAATGTTGAGTCTTGTCAAATTTTATTAACCAAAAGTAGTTTTGATATTTTGCGTGGCGTGTTTTACAATTGGACTAATTGTAAGACATAACAAATAATAAACGATTAAAGGAAGATTAGAAATTCGTTTGTTTTGTGAGTTTATTTGCTTGATACAAATAAAATTATAAAACTAAAATATTTTCTAATTGTTATATTTTTATTAGAAGCATCAACCAAGGTACAACGAAAATAAACTAAAAGGTAATTCAGCAGCAATAGAATGTATTTTGAAAAAATTTTATACATATGTATATAAATAAAAAAATAATATATATAACATATAATAAATAAACATTTTAAATAGAGAGCTGTTTTTTTTTAAATCTAAAATATGTATGTACATTAAATATCAAACATATATTGCGTAAACGTAACTTTTTTGCGAACCGTTTTCGTACTGCTTAGATGTTACGTAAACGAACAGCGTCAGCGAACTCTTTTCGAACTACTAATACACTCACAAGTCTCGGAATTTTCTCTACACTCTTCTTATTCTAACATTACCGCCTACGGTACGTTTACGGTTCGCCTTAGTGTTACGTTTACGAAGTGTTGTATGAACATATGACTTCGCTTTCCTTACGTTTTCGTAACGTTTTTCTTAGAGGGAATGTTTGTCGGGATTGATGCGAAATACATACTTCTAATATAAAAAATTTCAAATATTATATTTACGAAAAAAACGAACCCATACAAACATCGATAGCAGCAAAAACAAAACAAAGATGTACCAAACCAAAAGATTTAATACGGCGTATTGCTTGATTCTATCACAAACGTATTCAATATCACTATTTTTAGTCCAATTTTTAATTTACAACGTTTGTAGTCAATTGAAAATTAAATCATAGTTGACTCAACTACAAACATGGTTAAATCAAATATGTTTGTGATACTTATAAAAAAATATATCAACAACGGTTTAATTGTTAATTTAAATACGGAGCGTTGGTTGATTCAATCACAAACGTATTTAGTTCCTCAATTTTCACTTAATTTTCGATTAACAATGCAACATGTTTGAATCAACCAAGATTTTTTCTTTCGGTGTACCCTTGCTCTCAGTTCTATCTAAAATATATGAGCATTAGGGCTCGTAAAATACTCGAACATTAAGTACCCGGGTATCGATTAGTTATTTTACACAAATACCCGGGTTACCCGGGTAACCTGGGTATTTGGATAATTAAAACAAAACAAATTTTCAATAGTTCATTTGTACATATTTAATTAAATTAATATTTATTTAATTCAATTAATTTAGTTCTTAAAAATATGTTAAACGTAAAATGAAATCAAATTTTATAATAATATAACATTTACTAAAACTTTTTGTTTATAAAATAGTATTTTAAAAATATTAAGCCGTTGAGTGTGTAAGGAGCTAGCGAACTGCGAATTTTGGTTATTATATTGTCGGCTACTGAAAACACCCGTTCGCATGCCGTTGATGTAGGATTTATAGTAAGCAGTGATTCGTACAGATTATGTAACATTTGGTTACGCTTACCTCCATTTGTCTCCATAAATGGGATTGCTGGGAAGGGATTGCTCAAAATTTAAATTTTCGCTTTTTTCTTTGGTTTTAGTTATATATGATGCAAGACAATGCTGTAGCTCATTATATACTGATGTTGGTTCCAGTGTTGCCAGATCGCGGGATTTTTCCCGTTTGCGGGATATTTCATATAAAACGGGAAAACGGGAAAAAAACTTGGAAAGTGCGGGATTTTTCACATTTAATAATAGAATCGTTTTAAATTAAAACTTATTTTGAAATGGTTGCACCAACCAATTTTTTACCAGGCTTCAGAGAGATGTCGATCACCCGATAATTTTACTTTAATGTATATGCCATCTATCGGGTTTAGTATTTTCCAATCCGCGATGGAATTTAAGCCTTCTGCTGTTTAAATATTTCTTAGGGAGATAGGTACGTTTTGAAAACTCCAACGGACCACCATGTTATCTGAATTCCAGGTATATTTTGATGCTGCGAAACTAAAAATGAAATCACCTGGAACTACAAGTTGGCTTTCTATATGCATCCATCTTTTTTAAACATATTAAAAAAATTGGGATGTTTGGCATCACTATTTTATTTCTGAGCAGTTGTTTACGTATCGAAAAAGAGCTATTACAATTTTGAAATTTTTTGAAAATCATGAAATCCTTCTTTTAAAAAATGTCCTTCTCAATTTTAATAGATTTAATGCTCCATTTTATCGCAGTTCTTTCTTATTCCACAAGTTGTATGGAGAATCGAAACAATAGTAATATATTGTGTAAGTGTTTAATGCAATATTTTATTTTTCAAGGAAAACAAGCGAGCATTACAAATTTTTGAGAGAATAAAATTCATTAAAAACGAACCCAATACAACGTTTTATCCTTCCGATAGAGTAACATTTATTAATTTAAATTGAACTATTTTAAAATTTGTTGATAAAACAAGCAAAACGAATAAGGAAAAACGATGAATTTTATTGTATTTTTTTGAAGAATTAATTCCAAACAATTAAATAAATTTGAATCAATTTCGATATCTATTTAATTATTTACTATTTTGAAAATGAAAAGTCTATAAAAAGCCCAATGAAAGTCCTACCTGATGAAAGACATCAAATTTTATACTAATGAGAAACCAAAAAACAATCATTTGGAAATTTAATTCAATTTTATCATAGTAGTCTTTGCCTTTTTTAATATTCGAGGGAGGGACATATGCGCTTCAGTTTGAATTGACTGTTTTTTATATAATCAGTACGTCTATTCCGGCATTTCTCTGGGAATTGTGAATTGAGAAAAAGTGCAATAAATGAAATAACGAAATATTTTCTAATACGAATTTGTTATTTCCCGCGGCACGGACATATACTAGTTATGAAAAATTGCTACAATTTATTTCCCAATTCCTATTTCACGATGTACCGGAATAGGGCTACAGGTCGAAAATGTATGCTTTTTGGTTGAAAATGTTTGATTTTTTATAACATGCAATCAAATTTTTATAAAATAATAGTACATTTTTTAATTAGGAGCTAAAGTGAAACTTTTTGTAGTCTATAGTTAGACAATTATAGACGAAACACAAAAAGTCACTTTAGCTCTGAATTAAATACACTATTTTCTCGGTAAACGTTTAAATTTTTTATAAATATGAAATTAATACATCAAACTTTTTATAAATATGAATTTGTATCGTCATAATTACTTCCAAAAAAGAGAAAAAAAATTTAAATTTGTATGAATAAAATTTTTTTATCAAAGCAGTCTTTTCAAAATTTCATAATATGAGAATCAACTTATTTTTTGTTGTCATGGTTATACAATTTGTTTAAAAAAAATAACAAACTAACAAATAACAAATGCTACTTTACAGCTTTCGTAATATAAAATAAAAATAGCGTTACTTTTGCTGTCGTCAGACGTTACTTTTGCTGTCAGGCTAAAAAGTAAGACTTTAGCTAACTCCCTAGCGGCAGTAAAGTTAAACTTTACAGCCGTTTGCCGAAAAAATAAAATTTATTTCAGCATTCAATACAATCAAATAAATTGTTTTATTGTGTTCCGTCACATTCGCGGTACAGAATAAAATTAACAGCTGTTTGTTTAATTCTATATTAGTCTTAATAACGTACACAAATATAGTCGTAAAAAACAGATATAAACCTATATTTATAGTTGTCGGAAGGATAAATATTGTTATAATTGTGGTGGTTTTGAAGTTTTTTCAATAAATAATTGAATTTATATGTATATTTTTATTGAAAACTTGATGGGAATTTCTGAGGGATTTTTCCTTAAAAAAACGGGAATAATCGGGAATTTTCGATACGTCAACGGGAAATTCATTTTTGAAAATCTGGCATCACTGGTTGGTTCCCACTCTCAATCAGAAGAGCTTGAGCTTTGATCTGCCACTCTGATGTTGTTTTCATTCGAGTATAGACGTAATAATAATTGATGAGCAAGCTGCTTTGTAGAAATTTTTGTTGCGTAGCTTAAAAACTCATTGCCTTTTGAAAAAATACAATGATGCAAATATAACAATAATGTAATTATATCCTTTTGTCGACGTCCATCAACTTCGTTTTTCAAATAGTTCACGAGAAAGAGGTGTACTAATCTCGTTTATTTTTTTTTGTACGTAGTAAAAAGTACCTTCAGCTGTTATTAGCGTTGCGTTTTTTGTAGTCAGTTCTTGTACTGCTAGCATAAGTGGTTTGAAAATAAATGAGATTTCTTTTAATATTTCTAAATCGCATTCGCAGTATTAATGCAATTTTTTAATTTAAGAAATCGATTTATTGCTGCAATGAGTATGTTCCACCGTTTTTTACAATCTAAAATTAGTTTCAACTTTAAGCCTTCCTACGTGCTCTAATTATAAAAATAAAAGAAACTAAACAATCGGAAAATAACTGTAGTCGTTTGTGTGGGAGTACACCTAATTCTGTTTTTACACGGTAGATACGTTCCAGGAAAAGACGTGTAAAAAAAACCGTGCATAAACAGACATGCAGCACATAGAAAAAAAGGGGATTGGTTCCATCCCCTTTATTTCTGTAACAAATAGGTAGAATAAAATGATTTGTACAAAAAACTATTAAGAGTCTATATAAAAGCCAAATTAAATGTTTTGTGCATGTATGCACAGTTTATTTGATAAAAAAACAAAATCTAAATCAGAGATGAGCAACAGTGCGACAATGTTGTAGGAAATCAAGATTTGATGTAAAATTTCGGTCGCCAACAATTCGTAAAGCATGCTTTTGAACATAATCTAAAAGAGCCTAGATCGAAATAGATGCACCACACAAGACTTGTCAACAATATTCCATGCATGGCCGAATGTAGAACTTATAAATGTGGAGTAAATTATACGGAATGAAATATTTTTCACATCTATTTAGGAGGCTATTTGTTCGTCATAGATATTAATGGAAGTATCATTGGGGAACTCGGTTTATGATCTGAAAACAATCAATAGCTGTGTTTTGGTGGAATCAGAATTGACTAAATTTTTACCCCAATCGGTGACTTTTTCTGGGTCCTCGGTCCTTTTCTTCTTCAAGGACCTCGTTTACATTTATAACAACGTTTCTCCGAGCGAGATTTATTTTTTTATTCATTTTACCTTTGAAGATAGGTGAACGAAGGACCTGTGCAATGTACTGTATATCATCTGCAAAACTATTTGTCGTGTTACTGATAATTTTCAACAGGTCGTTGATATAAATTAAAAAAAGAGGAATAAAACTGAGAACACCAGTAATAATTAATTTAGACTCAGAAGAAAAACTTTCGATGGATACCGAAATGTTTTGATCGGTGAGACAATTTTGAATATGCTTTACGTCTACATGAAGTTGGCATGCCAGATTCGATCAAATGCTTTTCAGATGTCTAATGCGATAACGTACGTTTCACCACCTCGATCAAGCATGCTGTTCCAACGGCGGGCTACATAGTTCAATATAGATCGGTTATTTATATTAGTAAGGCTTTCCGTATATAATTTAAAATATTAGTTTTTTGGGGAAATGGCTAGTGTACAGTCAGTTCCAAAAAAGGTACGAAAACGGATCCAACAAATTACAAACCCATATCAAACTGGTCGATTGTAGCTAAAATACTTGAAAAAAAAACATTAATTTTAAAAATATGAAGTTCTTAGTTAACTGGTCAAAAATACTTAAAGACAATGCGGTTTTCACCGGAAGAAAGCGTGACGAAAAATTTACTTTTTTTGTCAAACATATCTGGAACGAGTCACTTGAAAATCATAGTGAAACTTTCAGTGCTGTTTAATTGATATAGTCATAACATTTGACAAAGTATAGCTCAACAATCTTATATGCAAATTGAGATGCTATGAATTAGACGAGCAAATTACTTAGAGTTTAGATCTTTATATCTGAGCGTAAATTTCAAGTCAATGTCGACGGTTTTTCATTAGATATCTTTTCAACTAAGCAGGCGTTATTCAAAGTTCTATTCTATCCCCAACTCCTGCTCTTATCTATATTGACTTGTTGCACTCAACGATTCATTAAATCCATAGTTTTGCTAATGATGCACGCTTAATGCTTCTCCTGAAATACCTAATATATACTCAGCGTTTAATGACACTAGGTCAAATGTGATAGAGTCATTAAACATTGATTTAAAAACATTAATGGAATCGGCTATTGCTAAAAATGTTAAGTACGCGAGCAAAACTCAAGTTTGCTATTTTTCTAGGTAATCAACATCTAATCTATTTCCATTAAAGTTTGATTCTTGAAGAAAAATGATCTTGAAGAGAAAGAATTCGTTAGACTTCTACGAGTTGAGATTAAAAATAATATTAAGTGGAATTCTTATATTTTTAGCCTAACTAAGAAAGTTGTTCAAAAACCAATATTTTTGAGTCGTTTAGTTAGGTTTTTAATAGCTTCTTTTAATGGAGAAGTGATGTAATCGCCCCTGCATGGATTATTGTTGTTACATATGGAATGTACCATACAGGTCTTGATTGATTCTATACAACAGAGGGCTGTTAAATTGATCAGCAATTCAAATCTTACTAATGAGCTTGATTCCTGGTATGTCGCTGATTTGACGGTATTTTACATTATGGATAAACGGACTTCTATCTAAATCAAATCGATTTTACCTAAGCCTGCAAACTTGACACGTAACACCAGAGTATCAATAAGAGTATAATAAGATAAAATAATTTTCTTCCACCAAACTTTAAGATTAGCGTTAAAAAATCTCCAAAGAAGATTGATCAATTGTACATAGTACATACTTCTAGGAATAGAAGTTGAAAACAATATGAAATGAAATTCTCATATTTTTAAGCTAGCTAAGAACGCTGTTAAAAAATTGAGGTTTCTGGAACGTAAGTTTCGTAAGTTTTTCAATAGCGAACAGCTTCTTTTAATCATTTATACTCTCTGCATGGAGTATTGTTCTCACAAATGGGGTGTATCTGATTTTAGTAGCTTGAAGTAAATTGAGTTTGCTCAGCGCAGAGCTGTTAAACTAATTAGCAACTCAACTCTTATTAATGAGTTAGATTCCTTGCAACACAGAAGGAATGTTGCTGATCTGAGAATTTTCTATTAATACATTGTGGATAAACAAACTTCCACTGAGATAAAATCAATTTTACCTGAACTAGCAACCTATCGCGTAACACCAGAGTAAATTTTGTAGCCCATCCTTTTACACTTCATATAAAAAGGTTCAGAAGTGTTGCTTTTCAGCGTGATTTTTTCAGAAGAGTCTCTCATCTATGGAACTTCTTATAGAAACTTAATTTATTCAAACTTAATCCTAATCCCTAGTTGGATATAGTATCTTCGGATATTAAGAGACGTTAATTTATAACTTATTATAATTAACACTAAGCATGCCTAACTTTGTATATAGAAAAAAAAATTTATTTTCTTCAAAATTTAAACCGTGCTATTTCGAAAAAAACCGTGTAAAAACGAATTCAAATTTTTTTTCTAGACCGTGTTATATCAAAACCGTCTAAAAAAAGACCGTGTAAAAACAGAATTGGGTGTACTCAGGAATCTCTCAAGGATCTACATTTTAAGGTGATAGAAGTATTTCTAAAAAATCTAGGTTCATTCATTTTATAAATCTTCTTTGGTAAAACGCTCCGTGCTTTGTGACTTACAAGCTTCGTAACTATTTGACGGCCTTAGCTGATTTACGAACTTATCTAAACTTATCTAAAAACTTATCTAAGAACTTATCTAAAAACAACAGTGCAACATATATTTTCTAAAATTATTTTTTGAACAAATCAGCAAAAGTGACAGTGAGCTTCATAAGAATTTTGTTTTTGTAATACCCGGGTACTCGAAGCTATTACCCGGATATTCGAGTAGTAACATTTTTGGTAAAATACCCAGGTACCCGGTTATCCGATACCCGAGTATACGAGCCCTAATGAGCATTATATTAATACACACCAGTAATGCCAGATCGGGTGATTTTTTTCCGTTTATGGGATATTTCATTTAAAACAGGAAAGCGGACAAAAACTTGGCAAGTGCGGGCTTTTTTACAATTAATTGCAGAAGCTTTTTAAATTTAAACTTATTCGAAATGATCGCAACAACTATTTTTTTACTATCCTTCCAGAAAGATGTTGATTACTTAATAATTTTGTTTTAATGAATCTGCCATTCATCGCCTTTATAGTATACAGTAAAATCGATGAAATTTCAGCCTTCTGATGTTGATGTTCTGATATTTCTTACGAAAATAGAAACAAAAGTTTCGAAAATCCCACAAGCAATAACATATTTCTGAGTTTCAGAAATATTTTCACACTACGAGAAAAATAAAATCACCTACAATAAGGAACTACAAGATCCTTTCTATGCATCGATGCATTTTGAACATATTAAAAAATATTGTTATAGTGGTGGATTTTGAAGTTTTTTCCATATAAACAATTGGATTTATATATATGTATATTTTTTTTAATTGTAAGCTTGATGGGAAGTTTTTCCTTAAAGAAACGGTAAAATCCGTAAGTTTTGATACGGCAACGGGAAATTTATTTTTTAAAGTCTAGCATCACTGATGCACATATATAAACATTTTTGGAAGACAAATCTGACAGCCAATACGTTTTTTGAAACAAAAGATCAACAACCGATCGAAACACACCGATTTTCATTGTACAAATGAAATGCTTAGTCCAAATCAACAGTCCCGGGGGTGTACAATCCACAAAGGTTTAAAAATCGTTCATTAACACCTCAACAGGCATCTTGTTGTTGGACCTACGTCTTAAAAGGTATCTATGTGTGTTGTTATAATTCCTACACACCGCTTTTTATTTAAAAAAAAATTGTTGGACCCCCCTAAAACTTTTTCTGTGTGCGCCCCTGTAGGATATATATTTTTGTTTTATATATTTTTTGTACCCGTAGATGAATGTATAACATTCGAAACGCGTCGAATAAATAGTATATACTAATTAAAGATTGTTTTGTGGAATTATTTTACAATAATTTATCAACATAAATTATTGTTTTAATTTAAATTCTAGGAAAAGTTTGAATTTTGTTATAGTTCTTGCATTAATTTTGGAATTTTGAAAATAGTTTCAATTTTTGATTTTTTAATAATTTTTAGAAAATTTTTGGAATGTTGAAAAACTTTAAATTTTGGATTTTATTATAATTTTTGGAATATTTTAAGAATTTTGAAAAAGTTTATTTATACTTTTACAAAGAATTTTATGTTTAATATTCATCGCTCCCTAAAACTTAAAACAATGTTTTTGTTAATCTACAATATCCTTTATCTTTTGTACAAAATATTTTTATTTCAAAATTTTTAACATTTTTAATTTTGATTTAGATTGAACAATCTTTTTTTAAATATTTTGCTTGCGGCGAATAAAAAATACAGTATATGATGCACGGACGTAAGTCATTTTAAATGTGGGTGCATCTCTCTCTCGCGCTCTACTGGCAAATTAATAAAACTTTTGAATATGTCTACCCTAGTTTCAGAAGCACGCTTCGCCACTGGATATTTATTGAATTACTTAAAACTAAACTAAACCTATGTTATAAAATTTACCTAACCTATAACTAACCTATTAATAGAAAACAATTACTTCTATTTTAATTTTTTGTTAAATAAATTTCTATACTCTTGGTTCAAGCCACCAGAATTTCTTTAAGTCGATCTTGTGTCTATGGTCAGACTTTGTTTTATGTATTGCGGAACTAAATGGCATGTTATTTAGGTTTATAATTTATATATGTAAATTTATTTAAATCAAAAAATTTTTCGGTTCGACTTCGATTTAAATGATATACAATAGGAATTTGGTTTTCTGTTTGAATATAATTATTTCTGTCCAAGTAAATGAAAGAGTTAGGCGGAGGAATTTTACCTTTAGTACACTGAAAAAAAAGTTGAAGTTCATGACAACCTCATCTCGAAGTTAACAGTTGATTATTCACGCAAAGAAAAGTTATTTGCAAACAATTTCACTGTGATTGGGACAACTACACAATAACATTTTCCTAACAACAGAATGAGGTTTATTTAAAATATAAAGTGTTATATCCAATATAACAGTAGTTGAATAAAGATAATACCTATTTCTCTGAAAAAAATTTTCTTTGGCCTTATATCATGAACTTTTCATTTTAAAGTTTAAGTATTTGAGATTAATTGAACTATATTTTATTTTCATATAAATATTTCGTGTGATTGTCTCAACTTCATCGATTTATAATTGTAGAGTTGTTGAAGCAATTTCGTAGTTTGATTCGCCATATGTGACCGCACGGTGAGATTGAGACAATTGCATTTCGATTGGAAATAGGACATGTTTTTTTTAGTGTATGAATATGTTTTTTAATAGTATCTTCGTTTGTTAAATATGAATTGAATATTAATGGGTTATTGGTATTTAATGTAGTTCTTTGTATATGTCTTCGTATTAGATTTACTATATGCTGATCATTGATCAATTCTTTCAATGTTGGCCTTATTGTATAACTTTTGATTAGAATAATAATGTTTGTAATTAGTGTGAGGATTTCTATATAGTCCAAAACAAGATCTGGAGGCATTTCTAACACAACTTTCTGGAGGAGTTCTTACACACGTTGTCTTTCCATATAACTTGGGTTTGTGTTAAACCAAATTTGACATCCATACGTCATGTGTGGTCTTATAAGCAACTGGTAGCAAATTAGTTTAAATTGATTGTCTAGATGGGAATTTCTAAATAATCTGCTCAATAATTTATATATTTGTTTTGTTTTTTTATTTTTAGTTTCAAGTGATGATTTAGGTATAAATACTGATCAAGATATATTCCTAAGTATCTGACAATTTTTTTTTGTTCAACCTTATATCCATTATTGAACTGAATATTTAAGTTTTTCCAATTTTTCTTACTATCATTATTTGCTTGGTTTAATGGATTTCTAAAGATAATGGATTCACATTTACTTGTATTTATTTTAATTCTTCATTTATAAAGTTCGTCCGTTATAAAGTTTAAAGTTTTTTGGAGAGTATCTTGTATAGTGCTTATTTTATCGGAGGTCGTATAGATGATTAGATCGTCGGCGAAAGCAATTGTTTTGACACAATCATTTAGAAGTCTGTTTTTAAGGAGATCAGTTATATAAATGTTAAAAAGAGTCGGTGCTGTTATTGTTCCTTATTGAATTCCATTATAAATATTGAACTTCTTACTAGATATCAATTGTCCATCGGTTGTCACAAACGTGCGTTCATACAACATTTCTATTAAAATATACAACAAGTTAATATTGATATCTAGATCTATTAATTTACTGATCAGTCCGTGAAGCCTAAAAGACTCAAAAGTTTTTTCAATGTATACTAAGATTGCCCCAGTCCATTCATTTTTATCATTAAATGGAGTTGTTACGTCTGTAATTAGTTTCATTATTGCATGTGAGGTAGAATGCCCACATTTAAAGCCAAATTGGTTGTTTGGGATAATATCATGGTCTTCTAAATGTTTCTGTAATTTATTATTTAGAATTCTTTCGTTTACCTTACTTAGATTCGGCATTAAACGGATTAGTCTATAATCTGTGGGTATCTCACTGTCTTTTCCTTGTTTTTAATCGGAAAATTTTTTGCGTATTTCCATTTCTGTTGAAAAGATCTATTATTTAATAAATTATGGAAAACTATTAAAAGATCCTTTTTAATTCCTTTGCCCAAGTGTTTGAGTGCTATATTAGGTATATTGTCTACTACATATGAGGAGGTCCACACCAAAACGCTACATTTCCATATTCTACAAAGGGGAAAAACAGTTATAATTAAAGCTTAGATAAATTTTTGAGTTTTCGATCGAATTCAGAAATTGGAGCCGATCTAAGTACACAATTTATTTTTTAAAGAAAATGGAAATGTAACGTTTTGGTGTGGACCTCTACATATGATTTTATATTATTCAAAGTCATCAAAATGCTTTCAAGTTGTGCCTCATCTATAAAGTACTCATCATTTAGAAAACCATCACTTTTGTTTGTGTCAGTAAATGTAACGATGGTGGAACCTTCTGTTTTGATTTGTTTGTGTTTACTCAACAGAGATGCAATTTTAAGTTCAATTTTAGATTTGTGTTCAATCGTTATCTGATTATCTATTATGTTTTTATTAAGTGTTTGGTTTTGTATTACTGTTTTGTATATCATTTACATCTATTTTCAGTCGGTCATTTATTTTGGTAGTGGTTTTGTTTCGAAATATACGATTAATCTCCGGGAATATGGTATTACTGTTATATTTACTAATTTTTGTGATCTTATCTTTCCAGTAGTTATTAATATTTATATTTTTGTTCTTTTTAATTAGGCTATTTATTAATTTTATTTGAGATTTCAATTGAGTTTTTTGGTTTTCAATATAAGTATTATAACAACTGTATGGATACGATCGGATAAGACTTTTTAATTGGGTAACAATAATTTTGCTTTTATGTTTGTATAATTTATCTACTACCCTACTTTACTTATGTATACGTCTGTTGAGTTTTGATGTTTTGGAGATTTGGACGATTTTTCTATTGCCTCATTGATGGATTCGCTTAAAACGTCTAGATATTCTTCAATTTCCCAAGTTTTGATGTTTCGGTTGTTTGGTAATTTGTACGGTTGTCTATCATTATTTTACTCGTGAGATGTTTTGAACTGGATTGAATTGATTGGATATTACACTGTTTTGATTGGATATTACTTCAAATTGTAAATTTGATGTTTCGATATTTTTGATGTAAATTTTTTCTAAACTCGTCTTATATTTCTTCCAATTAGTATATCTTAAGTATTTCAAGGTATTATTAGTATCCTAATTTTGAATATTTTTTATTATTTCATCTTTAAACGTACCATCTGGGATTTCGATACAAAAATGTATTGCTCGATGATCACTTTCAAAATATAGAGTTGGATTGGAATCTCAGATCCTTGGTTTTTTTTTAGATTTTTTATCCGATCATCTATAATAGCAATATCAAGATAAGACTCAGTTTTATATGTAGGTTTATCAGTCAAAGTGATTGTTGCTCTATATTTAACATAATTTTCATCCATCCATTGTACTAGTTTATTGCCCCTGGTATTATTAGTACAGTTTTTCCATGCACTATGCTTTGCATTAAAGTCCCCTGCTAGGATATAATAATTTTTAGTATCATTTAGTTTTAATAGTTTGAAGATTTTTTCAACTTCTGCAATATCATCATGAGAATTCAAAATTGTTGAACTATTACTTGTTCTATATATCGACACTATAAATAAATTTTTATTGTTTTTCAATTTTATTTTTATAATAGTTTGCTCAACGATTTTATTCGCATTAGCTTTATTAATATTATTTATCCTTTCATGTTTGATATTGTTTTTAATGCAAATAGCCGTTCCACCACCATACTTTGCATTTTTCCTATCATTTCTGGTAATGGTGTAATGGTGTAATAAATTATAATTTGTGAAAAATTTGTGAAATTATAATTTTAATTTGTGATTATTATTCAATTTCGTTTCTGACATTAAAAATTTAATTAAATGGATTCTTCTTAATTGAGTTATAATCGAGTTAACATTTACGGCAATAATATTTAGTTCACGGTTTTAAAATAAATAGATAAGAATAACTTTTTACAGTTTACTCTCAATGGAGGACATTATTTGCATGATATTTTTCAATGTATCTTCAATAACGTTGATTTTATTCTCTAAAGCAATCACTTTATATCATAAGTTGTGGTGAAGAAGTATTAATGGTTGTACTGGTTGTTTTTGCTGCTGTTGTTGTGGTTCGGGCTGATGTGGATTCCATTTTGCTGCATTTGCATAAGAAAACTTAGCATCGAACGTAATGGATTCGAAATGTTGCTTTTGTCTCAAGGTTTGGATTGCTGAGAGAAATCTTTTTGTAGAGTTTTTAAATTAAATTTTTATAGCTTGGACAACCTTTGTAAGATGCTGGATGTCCTTTAAGTTTACAATTTGCGCAATATATTTCAGCTTTTGTATCATGAATATCTATGGTGCAATTAGCAGGTAAGTGGGTTTGATTGCACTTTACACATCTATATTCCAAATTACATTTTGATGCTGCGTGACCGAATCGTTGACATCTTCGACATTGTACGATGGATTCTTTCTTTTCTAATTTTTCCCAATTAATCCTTTGATAATTAATATGGGTGATGTCTTTTAATTTGGTTAATTCACTTTGTTGAGAGAATTGTACAATATAAAGAGGTAATTTCGCCTTTCCCATGCACGATTTTTATCATTTGTATCATTTGTATTATATTTATAATTTGAATATTATTTTCTTCAATATGATGTGTAATGTCTTCTTTCAGTTGTTGTAAATCTTCTTGGTTACTTAAACCTTTGTATAATGTAGAGTATCTGTTTGTTTCAGCGAATTTTTGTATAATTTAAATTGTTCTTCATCATTAGTGCGCACTGTATGCATTGTTGAATTATTTCGTATGATCTCAAATTTTTCCATATCCATATTTAAGTTTTTCGCATTGTTTATTGTGTCTTCAATAGATTGATTTTGAATCTTGATTGGTGGAATTTTTACTAACCTTTTTGTTGCTTGAGAAGATTTCAATCCATCGAATTGCTTCCTATTCCCATTCAATTGATTGGAGTTCGTAGTATCATTGAATTCTGATTTGCGATTGGTTAATGAATTATTTTCTCTTTTAGATTTATTATTTTTCTTAATTTGTTGTATCCAGGGTTCTATATTTGGAGCTTCATTTTCATCATATACCAAATCATGGTCCATTATATCTTGTTCGTGATTAATTAACTCTTAACTGTCAAATTGATTGTTGCAAGGAATGTTCTCTAGACCACTTACTGTATGAATTTCGATATGTTTGGCAAGTTTTCTTTGTTTTATGTCTAGATAACTTAATTTTGATTGAAAATTTTAGCTAATTTTTCAAGCTCGTTTAATTTTTGAATAAAAATTTGTTCTTTTTTTGTGAAACATTTAATTGATGTTTTAAAACATCAATGTTATCAGTGTTATCACCATTAAATAGTTCATCAGTCTCATCCATTTTGGTATTAATATTATGAATATTGTCCAAAGTTTTGAAACCAGTGTTACATTTTGTTCTCTTCTTAAGAATAACTGATTTTAATTTTAGTTTTTTTTCTTTCAACGCCTTGACATTTTGTTTTACATTTTCACTTATTTCAATGCATAGTTCCTTAGCATTTTCTCCCTTATCCATGGATGGTAGGAGCATATCTTAGTGTTGTAATTATTATAATTGTTATTCACTTATATTATTATTTTTTAAATAGTTTTTTAAGTTATAAACAAATGAAAATTTCATCAAAAATTCACAATAATAAAAAATGGCACTGATTTGTAAATGTTTTTAACAATTTTTATTGTTATTTTAATGATTTTAATGATTATCGTTAACTCTAATAACTAAAATTCTTAATCATGTACATACAAAATAGATCACAATTGGTAAATTGATTTATTTAAAAGATCATTTTAAATTTTTAATATGAAAAATGAAAAAAAATCACAACAAGATACGTTCTGAGGTGTAGGTGGACGCTTTTCTGAAACATTAATTTAGTGAAGGCATAGTCGAGACTATTGATTCGGACGAAGAATTTAATTTGTACGATCTTTGGACAAAGAAGTCCCTGATTGACTGTTTGCACAATCTGATTGACGAGTGAAAGAAATATGTTTGGGGCATAATGTATTTGATTTCATCGGAGCACTGCTGGTGACGATACTTATAAAAAACAACGAGATCAGCAACAGTGCGACGTTGTTGTAGGGAATCAAGATTCAATGTTATGTTTCGATCACCAACAAAATTTAATCACAAGTTTTACCACATTTTCTACTAACAATAACTAAATCAAACCTGATGATATTTTTGTTGTTAAATAAATTACTTCAACAATTTTAACGAAAACGCACACTTCACTTGCAAAACCAGCAGCCAAATTCTGTAACTGTGAAGCGGTGAAGTGATAAAAATTTCTTCGTTCCTTTTCATCAAAAAACTTATCACTTCACCGCTTCATAATTACAGAATTTGGCTGCAGGACCAAAAACACATAATACAAAATGAAATGTTTACTTTAACAAATATAACATCTCAAACTAAAGAAAAGAAAGAACAAACAAAACTTAAAATATAGCAACCATAAAAAGAATATTAGTTGTGGCAACTGAATAAATCTGATTAATATACCAATTTCAAAACTGATGCCGTAGTTGTGACAACTAACTCAGAAATAAAGAATTTTAAGCAATCTAAAAACGAATTATTTATTTAGTGTGACAGAATTTGAGTTATCAACCCTAGATTCAGTTCCAGAGAACGAATCGCTATTAGTCTAAACGAATTTGGTTTGTAATAACATCAAATATGTTACTATGACTTTTCCTTATTGATCCTTACAACCAAATTGCTAACAAAATTTTTTCAGTGTAATTATCCTACAAAAAACCTTTCCAATAAAAGTTTTATCGAACACCACCCAACCTATTTAAACCAAATAATTGTGCTAAATTTTCAAAACTTGTTTCCCCTCATCTTCATCACCTCTAATTGCAGTATAATCTTAAATTTTATTTTCCATTAATTTTTCACACAAAGTATATAAAACAACAAACATTTATAAACTACTTTTACATAAAATCAATTTAAACTGCAGACAAAAAAATTTACTTGTTATAAGCTGTAAACTTATAATTTTTTTTTATTAATCAAAACCATAAATAAAATTTGTTTTGTTATTAAACTACAAAGCAAAAAAATAATTTGAATTCAAAGAACATTGAAATTAACACCATTTTGCATTGGTTTACTGGTTTAGTTAGATTGAAAAGATTATTTCACCTCTTTCGAGCTATTATGCAAAACTATCATATTTCGTCCTAAATTAAAATAGAAGATTTTGATTTATTGCTTTCTATGAGTTAAGTGCTAGAGTTGGCTAATAAGGAGTTTGGTAGGTGACACTAGAACAGTACAAAAAATTTATTTCAATTCTTTTTAATACACATTTAATACAATACGTGAAATGTCATCTATAACGATACGTCAAAGTAAAAAAGTTAGTTGTTGGAATAGATTTTTGTTAAAAAATGGACGAACAACTTATCAAACCTATCTAAATCTTAAAGATGTGTAATTTGATTATAAGTGAATATGTTAAGATGTTTGACAAATTATAGATCTTAGAATTAGATATTATGGAATTGTAAAATTTATATTATATGTAGGTGAGAAATGAAATGTGAAATAGAAATTAGTTAAGAGAAATTTTTTACTTACAGTTTTGTTGTGTTGTTTTGTTATTAATGTGACCATATGTGGAATATTCTGATTTTATTTAAATTAGATTATCGGAATTAATACAATAGTTAATCACATCTCAATAAAACTAACTAACATTTGATATTAAAAGTTGTTGCTATACACTAACCTATCGGCACCAATTGAAACTCTCTTTTGCCTATTATGACTTAGCATTAAATTAAATCTTTTAACTAAACCCTCATTCTGTGCAAATCGTTTAAACAATAAAATATAAAACTTAAAAAAATGTTATATAACTGAATCTCTATAAGTTGTATGAAGTCATTTGTGTTATCCAACTCTTTCAATGCCCGCATAAGCAAAACTGATAAAATTAAAAACAAGCACAACCAGATAATAAATTACTGATCTGAAAATTGACACCAAAAATTTTCATTTAAAACGAAAACAAATAAAATATTAAAATTTATAATTTTAAAAATAATGTAAAGTTAATAAAAACATCAAGCGATTTTGACAGTTTTATGATTAATAAAAATAAAATTAAATTGTTAATAATATTTTGCGTTAAATGTTTTAGGTGGACAATCGAGAAACGTATATTTTTATTTGGTGTAAATAAGTTAATTCATAAAAGTGGGCATATTAAAAGCTTACTTATTCATAAAAATGGATTTCGTTTATAGATGTAGTAATCGAATGTCATAAATTTATTTAAATAACTAATTTAGCCACTTAGTGCATGCTGTCAAATTGGACTTTTATTTACTTTACTTATAAATATTTTTTTATTTATTTTCAGGTAAGTCATCATTTCAACATTTGTTTTTTAATATGTTAAAGTTGCATAATGAAATGTTGGACTTCACTTAGGTAAGGGTTTTTTAACAATTGTAAGCACTGATCAGACATGAACCAAACGGGTTATCCTTTTTGTTTGCTGCGTTATTTTTCTCTTTGGGAAAGAATCAAGCTGTTCACTGTCCAACCTTGTTCAAAATTTATTTATTTATTATTCTTTGATCCAAACTTTTTTGTAAACAAGGTTAGTGTGCGAAATGTTAACAAAATAGAAAAACAGCAGTTATTAGAGAAAGCCAACGTTACTTTGTGAAATACACTCCAAAAGCTACTCACCTCCGCCTCTTACCACTCCACAACGATTAAAGCAAGACATAAACTAGCTATCTTGTTTTATTAGACTTTATTCAATTATCCTCTACATGAGCAAATACAAAAAAAGAATTCAAAAGGAGATAATGCATGTATATGTGTATATATAATAAAATAAAATACTAAAAATAAATTAAAGCCAAAACTTACAACTAATAATCTCCACTCATATCTCTTCAATTCTTCCAATATCTTCCTTTTTCCAGAAAGATTTCTTCCTTTACGTTACTTTTTCCTTTTCGCTTTCCCCAAGCTTTCAAAAATCCGTTTCCAAACCAGTTCCAACAAGATCATACAATGTACTATCGTTTTCCAAAAATATATTTCTTATTACTAATTTCCTTTTCCCACAAAACTTTCTTAAATCAATATCAGTTCCTAAAACAATCCTATATGCATATGTTTTCAGCATCCAGCATTCCAGCACGCCAAATATGCACATTAAAAAATAAAATGCTTTTAACACGTTCTTGTTTGATTATGCTATATATTTTGTTTTAATTTCAACGAAGTACAGTTTTCTTTTATTTCTTTATTATTATTACCATTAAAATAGGTAGATTTTTACATGAAATCTACCTTAACAAAATACTTAATAAAAAAAATGGCGGCTGGCCCAAGATAAACTTTTTTGATTGTTAATATTTTTTATTTTAAAAGCAATTAACATTCTGTCTTTAACCATCTCCAAATCAATCTGACCCATTTGTTTTGTTTGTTGATCATCGAGCATCAAAATTGATGGATCTCTCTTTCTTTTTACACAGAATAGTGGATTCATTATTTATCGACATCGAAAAAATGTCTAACTACGCGTGCTAGTATATATGTAAACGATTTTACTTTAAAAAAAAGGCATAATGTGTCGTTACAACCAACTGAGTCAAATACAAATAATAAAGTAAAACATTTATCATTTGAAATTTGACTCAAAACATAACGACAACACGAAGAAGAAGTTCGAGAACACTGACCTAGCTTTAACGAACAGGCACCGACAAACAGATCGAAAATAAATCTCAACGCACGCCAAATCTATAAAAGATTGTTACGGCACACAGTTTGTTGTCAGTTTCATAGTCAATAATGTCTTTCAGTGATGTTGGGTCTCCAGTATAAACCAGAGAAAAACAAAAGCAGTGTGAACTCCAGCGGTCGAAAAACGAGATAGAGATAGTTGTAGTAAGCAGCACAAAAGGATCAAGCTTTAATATTTTTCGCAGATGAACCTCAATATTTTTACCATTAAGGTTTTCATGTGCAGAGCATGACACCAATCCTAGATTTAAAGATTTCCGGTATGAATTTTGGTGACAGTTTAGTAGGAAACCTATTAACTGCGTCATTCAAATAATGTTGTCCCACGAAGATGCTGTTGAGGTGAAAATGTCCCAACTCAAGTTCTCAGATTATATGGTGTTGAGATTTTTCCAACTCTGATTTAAAATTTGTTTGTACACGACCTTTAAGTATGGCTAGGTGGTCCAAACGAGCTAATTCTTCGTTAGTAGTTTCATTGAATATATGAAAGGATTACATAAGTTTATAGGTTTTCCCATCTGAAACTGGATATTGTCCTAACAACAAATAATACAGAGAAAATTGAGCTAGCTTTATGTACAGCGGCACGCAGCGCATAGGCTATATCTCTTTATAGGCTATATCTCTTTCAGTTGAGAATTCCATTTTGTGTGTTGACTCTTCACATATGGTCGTATGACAGCGAGGACCGATCTAATAGCTATCATCACAATGTAGTTTTTATTTTTATGCCAATAGAATGATGATGTGTTAGTGTTGTGGCAGATTCCTCGTGCATATCGTCATAAAGAAGAGAAAGAGCATCAGGAACTATGTTTTGTGTCCCTTTCTGGTGGATAATAGTAAAGTGCATATACCGGAGCTTTAGGTTCCACTTAGTCATGCGGCCACTCAAGTTTTTCTGAGAAATAAGATACTTCAGACTTGAGTGGTCGGTTACAATTTTGAATCGGTGCCCTTCAACATAGGCCCTAAAATTTTATTTATTAATTTAGTTTTTATAACACACATCACCACAAAACAATAATATAATAATAATATAATAATAATAATAATATATTAAGTTCGTTTTTTAAAATAAAGGAGTGTTTTCATTTCAACATGTTTGTGCGTTCGTTCGACACAACACTCCCTTCCTAGTGTCATCGCAGACGAGACGATATTTTTTTTTTTTTTTTTTTTTATTAATATAAAAGAACAACTGAGCTACGCTCATCTAGTAATTTACATTTCATATTTATAGCACATTTTTTGGGGTGTAACCCATTGGTTAGTCCCATTTACATTATTTTATTAAGTATGCTTTTGATTATAAAATCAAATCTAGTGGCTTCGTTCTTTTAGGCCTTCTGTCAGCAACGGGCACATCCATTAGCTGGCGTATTTCAATATTTTCATGTACGCGTATACGCGTGGTGTGTTTAATTGCATATTTTTTTATTTCATCCTTAACGAACTCGATCTTCAGGTCCCTATGGATGTCTTCGTTTCTGATGTACCACGGGGCATTAACAATGCAACGCAGCACTTTGTTTTGGAACAACTGGATGATTTTCGCGTTCGATTTCTTAGTACAGCCCCATAGCTGGATGCCATACGTCCACACTGGTTTCAGTATCTGACGATACCGAAGCAGTTTGTTTTGAATAGATAGTACTGAGTTTCTACCAAGTAACCAGTACATCTTTCTAAATTTCAAATTCAGTTCTTCTTTTTTCTTTTTAACATGTTCCTTCCATCTCAGTTTAGCATCCAGAGTCATACCTTGATATTTTGCTGTGTTTGCGTAAGCAACTTGTATTGAATTGATTTTCAGAGTTATTTGGCTTACTTTTTGGTTAGTGAAGTTAACATGAGAGGATTTTGTTTCATTCAGCTTAATTCGTCATCTTTTTGTCCAGTTGTGGATTTTATTAGTAGCGTATTGCAGTTTGCTAGTTGCTTCTTCTACGGTTTTTCCGGTGGTCAAAATTGCGGTATCATCTGCAAAGGTTGCAATGGTTGTTTTGCTTAGGCCAGGCAAATCTCTTGTATATAGCAGGTATAGTCCCGGTCCTAGGACGTTACCCTGCGGAACTCCTGCATCAATCTTTTTCAATGTTGAATAACTATCATCATATTTGACTCTAAAGTGGCGGTCATCCAGATAAGAGTTTAAAATTTCATAAAACTGTTTGGGCAGATCTCTATGCAATTTATACTTTAAGCCATGATGCCAAACTTTATCAAAAGCTTGAGCGACATCGAAAAAGACTGCGGAGCATACCCTTTTGGCTTCAATCGTTTCTTCAATAATATTCGTGATCCTGTGCACTTGTTCAATGGTAGAGTGGTTTTCTCTGAAACCAAACTGATGCGAAGGTATGAGGTTTCTATTTTCTATTATTGGCTTAAGCCTTTTAAGAAAAAGTTTTTCAAAAAGCTTCGATATCGTTGGGAGTAATGATATCGGTCTATACGAGTTTTTTTCATTTGGTGATTTATTCGGTTTTAGGATCATAATCACTTCTGCTACTTTCCATTGCATTGGCACATACCTTAATCGAAATGCAGCATTAATGATATGAAGTATTTTGCGCATACCTTTATCAGGTAGCATTTTAACAACTTCACTGGTGATTAAATCGTAGCCTGGGGCCTTTTTTGGAACCAAACTGATACGTATTTCTTCTTTAAGTTCATGTAATGTTACATATGAAATTTCCTGTAAATCGGTTTTGCTCGCTTTCGTTATGTTTTCGTCTTCTGTTAGTCGACCAAATGGCTTGAAGGTGTTCTCTAGTAATTCTGCAAATAGATCAGCTTTTTCTTGAGCACTTCTGGCCCATGTTTCATCATCTTTTTTAATCGGGGGGATCTGCACTATTGGTCTTTTGAATCCCTTTGTTGCTTTCCAGAATGAATACTCATTGCTTTTATCACCAGAAAAACTTGAGAGATATCTGTTAATAGATTCATTATTTGCTTCTTTAGTGGCTGTCTTTACTTGTATGCACAGATTATTTAAAATAGTTTTGTGTTCTGGAGATCGAGTTGTCTGCCAGATTTTACGTGCCTTGCGCTTTGATTTTATCAATTCTCTTAATTCCATGGGAATGTTTGCGGTAAGAATACGATTAGAATGTGGTGCTGGACTACTTGTCGTTGCTCCAAAGTGTACAGCTCCAATCAGCCTTTCTAGCTCTGTTTCTAGCTGTTCTGGGTTTCTAATTGGTACTTGAAGATCTATTTTCTCTTCTATACACTCACGAAAAACATTCCAATTAGTATATGTGTTATTATGGTTTTCCATATTATTCACTGTTTGTGTGCTTTTGTCACTTTTGAATTAAAATGCAATATTTAAAAATATACTTTTTACTGTTTATTTTTAAATTTATTTATAATAATAAAACTTCCTTATAGTAACAATTTGATTTTTATTTTTTATTTTAAAGAATATCGATTTCGACTTACGTCATCCTCAGTTCTTAAATTATTATTCTAATAATAAATTTTCACTATTTCACTTGGTGGTGTATCACTATATGTGTTATTATGGTTTTCCATATTATTCACTGTTTGTGTGCTTTTGTCACTTTTGAATTAAAATGCAATATTTAAAAATATACTTTTTACTGTTTATTTTTAAATTTATTTATAATAATAAAACTTCCTTATAGTAACAATTTGATTTTTATTTTTTATTTTAAAGAATATCGATTTCGACTTACGTCATCCTCAGTTCTTAAATTATTATTGTAATAATAAATTTTCACTATTTCACTTGGTGGTGTATCACTATATGTGTTATTATGGTTTTCCATATTATTCACTGTTTGTGTGCTTTTGTCACTTTTGAATTAAAATGCAATATTTAAAAATATACTTTTTACTGTTTATTTTTAAATTTATTTATAATATATAAAACTTCCTTATAGTAACAATTTGATTTTTATTTTTTATTTTAAAGAATATCGATTTCGACTTACGTCATCCTCAGTTCTTAAATTATTATTCTAATAATAGAATAATAATTTAAGAACTGAGGATGACGTAAGTCGAAATCGATATTCTTTAAAATAAAAAATAAAAATCAAATTGTTACTATAAGGAAGTTTTATTATTATAAATAAATTTAAAAATAAACAGTAAAAAGTATATTTTTAAATATTGCATTCCAATTAGTGTTTTTACCTGTTAGTTTAGGTGCATATGTCCGCTTGATTACGTTTTCACTAACTGTCATTATAACAGGAGAGTGATCTGATGACAACCCTTCGTTATTTTCGATATCTATGTAGTTTTTTGACATATTCCTTGTAATAAAGAAGTCTATTAAATCAGGTACCTTACCAAGGTCGGTTGGCCAGTAGGTCGGAGAACCACTGGAGTGAAAATCACACTTTTTTATATGTCCTGCTTCGTACAGCTCTTTACCTTTTGTTGTGGTGGATGATTCTTGATCCCCAATATGTGTTTTTTAAGTTAAAATCTCCACCAATGATAAATTTACTGCCTAGTTCATTGAGGAGTTCGGAGTAATCATTTTTTTCAAATTATGTTTTGGTGGACAGTATATAGCGGCTACAACAAGGTTTTTATTTTTAGTAATAACTGTTATCGACGTGACCTGCATTACTTCTTCTTCGATTTTAATACCTTCATGGTGCTTTATGTTATCCCTGACTAGTATTGCTGATCCTCCCCTCCCCCTTTTATACTTGTCGTCGCCATCCACAACGGTTTGAAATTGTAATAATATTTTTATTGTTTATTTCATGCTGAGATCGCGTTCTGGTTATTAATAGCCTTTGATTACAATTTGGAAGCGCGTTCTCACTTGTAATTATATATCTATCCACAACAACAAAAAAATCAATAAACGTTCTATGGAATCTTGTAGATTTTCTTTACGGAAACTACTCAATTACGTTTCGTCGTCACACAACAAAGTATCATTCATGCGAATCTTACAATTAATCAATTAAATTTAGAACAATAGTTCGTCATCGTGATTTCCTTTTTCGGAATTTACCTTTAATTTTAATTATTTCTTTTTTCAGTTTTAACGAGTAGTTAGTTAGCAATTTCTTGAAAAACTTTTATGATTATATTGTAGTTTTAGTTCAGGAGTGAAAATGATTGCGTGTGAAAAATAATTATTAATGATACAATCCAGAAATAGTTTGTTTTGTCTGTTTTTCTTTTAAACTGAGAGAATAGTTTTCTTGTTTTAATTTTCCTTGAGGTTAAAAAAGACGAACGAATTAATGATATTGCAACAAACTATTGTATTTGTTTTAATGAATGTTTGCGTGGTTTAATTGATTTTTTGAATACTTAGAAATTTTGATCACTGTAAAGGATGTGGTCGAAACAGCTCATGATTGAAGGTAATATGAACCAAAAATGAGGAAAAGTTGACAACTGTTATGGTTGTTTTTTAATAAAATGTGTTATGTAGTAGGCATTACAATATGTTTCACAACAACACATAAACACCTTTTAAGGCCAAGGTCCCACAACAACATGCGTTCTAAGGATCGCTGTAGGATGTAAGGATCGCTGAGGATGCGTTAATGGACGCTGAAAATCTGAAATTTCAACAATGTTAGATATGCAGATGTTTTTGGCTAATTTTGTTTAGCTTACATGAAGGCGCTAAGGGCCCGTTAATTTTGTTTATGGTTATGGTTGTACAGAAACTTAAAATCAATTTGCTCCAAAATAATTTTGTTTTCTTGCTATTGTTTTTTTCTTGATGATTTGAGTGTTTTGTTGTTTGTTTTTACATAAGTACATAACATCATTAACCCCTTTATTTTGAAATCGAAGTAAAATCTTAAAATTAAATTTGCTTTGACGAAATGAAATTAGTACATCAGATTACTATTTGCATAGTCATTTTCGTAGACACCTCATTCTAATCCCTTTAGTAAGATTAAAGAAATCGTTATAAAAGAATTTTCTTTATATTAAATATCAAATTAGTGTATTGATTATTAATCAAACTTTTTTTATAAAAACTGGCGCACAATAATTTGCTAATACCAATCTGATGTGTGAATTTAATTGAGGAAAAAAGTTTTAAACAATATTGTTTTATTTTTTTTTTGATTCGTTCCAATGAAAGTGTGTGTCAATTAAATTTTTTACTTACATTTAATTTTATTCGTTTTAATCATTGAATATTATACTATCAATTCATTATTCGATCTCTAATAAAGTTTTTTTTGTTTTTATTAGTGACTGATTCAAGCGAATTCTTCTGCCACCTGTAATAGCGTGTCTATTAACTAATAGAATAAATATAACATTTATATTTTATGTTAAATACTTTTGTTGAATATTTTAATTTTTTTTTGTGTCGTATGTTCCATATAGGAACGTAGGATGCCAACAAGTGCCCTCTTCTGTATTAATTTCATCAATTCAATCAATTCAATTCAATTCCATCAATTCAATCTGTACCAATTTCATTTCATTTCATACTTCGCTTAAAGACTTTAATTTAATCGATGCGTTTTATATGGGTGATCAACCCATTGTTTTTCCAATTTATCAACTATATTAGTTGACTATCAGTTAATTAGAAAACCAGTGCGTTGATGGTTGTTAATGTTTTGCTTAAAAACACTATGACCTAAAAAGGAGTAAACCCGGTTCCTCATATAGAAATAACAAAAAAACTGTATCATGTTTTCATATGTCCTCTAAGTAGGTGTTTCTTTGTATATATTTATTTTGAAGTTTTGGGAAATGTGTGAGGTTATGTATTTTATATATATTTTATTCTTCTATAATTTTACTACAAAATATTAAACAAAATGCTCATAATTGGAGTTCCATTCACTTTATCCAAGAAAAGGCGCGATTCATCGTTTTTGCAAGGAACATGTATTTATACCACATAATTAAGGCAACATCATATGCACAAGAAGTAGATAAAGACCTAGTAGTTATCTTAAGTATTTTTCCTTGTGCAGGACGATTTTAAGGTTACAGATATCAATCAGTATGACAGATTTTGAATTACCAGAATGCCTAAAATGTTTTCAATAAGATAGGTTTACTCTCCAATATTCGTAAGATATAAAACAAAATTGCTTGACTCCGACAAATATTATGTTCCAATTAGTAAATGATTACAATCTGTTGGAACTAGAGCGAACACTGCTCTAATCCCTATCCGTCCGATTTAAGAGAGAATAAAAATTCACAAAACACGAACCCAATACTACATTTTATCCTTCCGACAGAGTAACATATATATTAATAAGAATTAAATTATTTTAGAATCCATAAAATTATTAAATTCAAAATTATTTCAGAACAAATTTTTTAATGTGTTGCTATGATTAAAAATCTTTGCGCAAAATAATTTTAATAACAATATTTAAATACAAATTGTTAAGAATTTCTAGTTAACTTAGCTTTCTTTAGTTTGTTTTCAAATGTGATTGAATTGAATTTATATAATTCTATACAATATTTTATAGCATTAATGTTAATTTAACTCTCATCTGATGATGTTGCATTGTTTATTAGCTTCAGGGTTATATACGTAAAATGTAAATGATTGATAGAACCGTTGCAATATATTATTTGTAATAAATGTTTTTAATTCGTTTATGTTAAATGATTAGTTAAAATAAAAATTTGTTTATAATTCGCTTTATTCTATTTTTGTTTCATAAATTTTGCGAAATATTACTTCATAAGTTTTCAGATTATTCTAAATTTCCGTTATCCATTACAAAGGTTCTACTTTATATATTATCATATTTATTTGAGATTTTGCTTTGCAAGTATATAAAAGTTTTAGAGATAAAATTTGTGAGCTAAACGACCGACGCTGAACCCGTTCATTTTTGACCGACTTGCCCTACAAGTTGTTTAGGTGAAATAAAAAATATGTGTATTTTTAGAAGCATTTTAAACTTTAACTAGAAGACAAGCTAATACGAAAGATATCTAGAAATTGAAACTCACGGTAACTTTGATATTAAATTGCAAGAGAAGTTTTTTTATAAGTGTTCCACAGGTAATTGATTGGCCTAACGGTCTGTTAAAAAATACAATAGAAACTTTTTGCTTAAACTATTAAAAATAATATGAAATTTTTTTTTTAAATATTGCTTTGATGCCATAGATCAAGCATTTTTGAGTTTTTTTTTACAGCATCCAAGTTTCTCCCCTCCACCATTACCCTAAAACATGCCAAAATTTAAAGAAAGAGTTTATTTTTGTTATAAAGATATTCTTCTCTAGTTTTGTAACTAAAATTTATAATCAAACTCAAAGTATTTACTTAAATTTTAGAGCATTTTAGGGTAAATTTGGAACTTTGATATTGTGAAAAAAAACTCAAAAAATTCTTGACCTACATCCACACCGTCTTGCAGCATTTTATTAGTTATCTCTTTACTAATTTTGTGAGCAGCTTACGTCTACGATACCAGAACCCTAGAAAAGATGCGTAATTTATCAGGGTTGCTCATTGTTGTTTTCCTTAGGTCAAGAATTTCCTTTAACAGACTAGATGTTATATCAGTGCTAATTCTATTTATTAACCGAAACAGAAAAAAATACCTTTTGGATTTTTTGAGATCAATTAAACTCAAGTAAGTAAAGAAGTAATTGGAATATTTTCAATTCAAAGGTATGGTTTGAAGTTTCTCAGAAAAAAACTACAATTCACATTTTACGTGTTTCGGATCGGAAAAAAAAAATACCATTATCAGGTGTATTGGCATTTCTTAGATCCCATTTCTTACATTTCTTTCATATAACTAAGCCACCCAAAATAATAATACAAATGTAAACAACAAAACAAATATCCAATAAATCATAAGCAAAATTAACTTCACATAAACGTGAATTATGAAATGTTAACATATCTTATTCCACACTTATGAAATTGTAAGTAAATTTCGGTAAATATTGTTATTCGTAACTTTTTTAAGAAACGAGTTTTCTCAAAAGTTTTTTTATCATTATGTCTTGCACAATTTAAAAAAAACTTTAAACCAGTTGAAGTAGTAATATAATATTGAAAACGTAAAATTTTGTGAGAAAATGTAAATTTAAATTAATGTTTGTTCATACGCTTTGGTAATGTTCGTATGGCGTCAAAGTGTCAGTAGGTCAACCTAATTTTTACCGGTTATTGTATAAATTCAATTTTTTTGGTGTAAGGTTAATTCACTGTAAAATTAATATGCTCTCATAATTTATCCAAAAATTAAATCCTCTCCTGTGTAACATTAATTATATTCCAACAAACCTAAAATGTCCATTAATCTCAAGTTCAATTTATATTATTATTCCAAAAAATCCCACTTGAACCTAAAGATTGTTGGTTTTCATTTAATTTTTTCGTCAGGTGAAAGCAAAAAAAAAAACATCTTTACAGGAGGTATTGAATTAATTAGTTGGATTAAAATTCTATAGTAATTTTAAGATATGTAGTATATATGTAATCTGTAATTAATTTTGATCTCTAAATAAATGCCACAGCACTTTATGGCGAGAGCCGTTGTGCTTATAAAAAAAAAAAAAAAAAAAAAAAAAAGGAGGTATTGAATTGAAGGAACAAAAAATTATAATAAACATTTTTTTTCACTTTATGAATGTTTATCTTAACTTTAAACTGAAATTTGGAGAGTTCTGCTTGAGGTTTCCTAAAGTGGAATATTTTTGTTTATATTATTTCTGGAGATGATTATTTATGTAATATCTTATTATTATTGTAACACAAGAAACTATTAGGTGATCGTTTGTTTATCTAGCCTAAACAAATATTGTGTTTTAAAAGTGTTTTATTTTTAATTCTTTGAGGAGAAAATACTTCATCTAGGCAAACAAAAATTAGTCAATATGAAAACTTCAAGGACAAACTTTGTTTTAGTTAAATATTTTTTGTTAAAACCACAGAAATATACTTTATTTTGTTGTTTTCTCATTTCTGTGAGATGTTTCTATGTCAGCCAATAATCACAAATGAATGAAGTGAATTACAGATCTTAGTCGATTGTCTAACAGGTTGAGGAAGTAGTAAATTAAAGCATATAATGATTCTGAAAATAAAATGATTCTTTTCCGGTTTTTAAATAACTATAGGGTACTGCCCGTTTATTCAGACTGAACTTGATTGTAGTAAAAAAATTATAAAATATGCAGATTAAACAATATCTATTGTTATTTGTTTCCAAAATTATTTATTTTGTACTGCTTCCACATTAAATTCTTATTAACGTTTTGGAGTGGAGGTTGGTTTATTTTCAAGCCCTTTATAGCAGTTAACTGATTTCAAAATTATTTCACGGTTATAGATAAAAATTCATATACATATATAAAAATGTTGTAAAGATTGAACAAAAACTATAGCGGTCGATTCACCATTAAATTTTCATGTGGAGAGGGTTCAGAGTTGAAATTTTGAAGAAAAATTAACTGTGGCCTTGACGAGCGGGAAAAATATGAAAACTGATTTCTTTTCTAGTCCGAATTAAAAATTTTGCAATTATCGAAGGCAGCGTTTTTGATTTATTATTCAAATTGTGTTTTTTGAATCTTATTGACTCGTTTTTTCAATAGCTAAGGTTATAAGCGTTTTGCACGTTTGAGAATTTCAATTTTTGGCTAATTTTTAAGACTGCTTGAATCCAAAAATATAGGCAAAAACATTAAAACAATTTTAATTGGTTTCCACACTCAAAAAAATTTGCCCGGTAAGATTCACAAAATCGTTTTGTAAAAGTGCTAAACTTGATACAAAATTTTGTATAGTCTATTTGACTTTTTTAAATCTGAAAAAAAAATTGTAAACTAACCAATTGTTTTTGTAATTTGGATTACAAATGTACAAAATCATAAATATTTCTAGATACAAATTTTTTTCATTCTTTTAACAAAAATATTGTTAAGGCTTATGTTGATTTTTTTAAATTTTAAATCATATCTCACTTATCCATAACAAAATAAAACTCAATTGTACAAAATTTTTTAAAATTTTGTCAACAGAAAAATGACATTCTACAATTTTTATTGTCAAACTTAATACGAATATTGTCGATTTTTTTTTAAACTTTACAAAAAGACTTATGCAATTTAAAAAAACAAACACATTTTTACAAAAAAAAATTTTGCTTTTACAAATGCTTTTATAAATTTTCATAAATTGAAATTATGTATAACCAAAGTTGGTATTAAACAATTTCAGTTTCAATTTGGCTGTCTAAGTAAAAATTCGCAGATATTTTTTAAAATTGTGATAATTTAGCAATGTCTATTTATGATAAATAGTGATAGTGAAAATACATATATGATAAATTTAGAAGACATACTCTATGCACAGGTGAGAAATTTTACATATTTCGATATTAATAGGCACTTACCGATTGCGTAAATATTGGAATTGACTCTTAGAGATAATGGATGAACTGAATTGGATTGGATCAGATCTATAACAAATTTCAAAACCTACGTAATCGGTGACAGCCAGCATAAAGTAAAAAAATATCACAACTATTTCATTGTTTTTTTAGATGCTGAAATTGATTTTACAGTGCTACCTCAGTTGAAAAGCTTAGGCTGTAATAGTATAACGGCGTATTAATATGTTTTAAATTTATTTTTTAAATGATGCAGGAATTTCAAAATAAAAATATAACATAAAAAAAATATAATAAAAATATCTTATAATTTTTAATAATTTATATTATTATATTTATTTTTAATAAACATGTGTATTTTTAATAAAAATATCTTATAAATAAAAAATAAAAATAAAATAAATGTTAGAAAAAAATTGTGTTTTATTTATTAACGAAGAACTAATGTATATGAATGACTGTTTTACAAAAAAATAAATATTAAATCCATAAATGTCTTTTGTTGACCAAATAAAAAAATTTGTTATTTTTCTAAAACTTTTGTGCAAACAAAAATTAATTTTGATGATTTTACAAAACATTTAATATAATCAAAAATGTTTCGGGCATTTTTACAATTTAATTTATAAAGCTTACAATCTTTTGCTGGATGTTAGTAAAAGAATTTGTAGTGTTTACAAATAATTTTTTGTATATCTACAATATTTATTGTAAAAATGTAAATTTAACAAAAATTTTTGTGTGCTGTATATTTATAAAAAAATTGTAGAACGTATGTAGAATTTTGTTAGTTTCACTTAGTTTTTTTTTTGAGTGCATTTCGTGAAAAATCAAAATAAACAGAAACGGCTAAGTCCCAACAAACACCGAGTGCGCCATGGATTTGTCACGGCGTGCTGACATGTTATGCCGTCACTAACGTCATGTACTAACCACCGCATGCTGGCACGCCGTACCGTCTCAGAGGGCTCATGCTGCCTGCTGTGGTGGGAGAAAATTCGCAAGATTGTAGCGCACACTATACCTGCAAAATGTTGTCATTTTGATTGCAGAAATTTGAACTAAAAATATTAAAACGCCACTTTGAGATCATTTTTCCTTTTGTTTTCTTTGACAGAAAGCTTGATCCAAACAATTTTTTCATTCATAATCTGCAGAATTTAAAAAAACCACCTTTGGTAAAAGCACGTTACGCATTTCGCATGGTGCCACAATGGCCACAAAAAATGAGCATAATTCATACATTTTCCCGGTGAACCGTACCGTCACGCTATGGTGGCACTATATGATAACCATATATGCGGATGCCCTTGGACGTCCAAATCATATCATGACGCGCGTGAACGCATTGTTCCGCCACAGTTTTTGTTGGGTACATTATGAATCTTTCCTCCTAGACTATTATTTTTGGTCACGTCATTACGACAAATGAAAATTGCGGTCGTATTCTAAAGTTGTAAAATGAAAATGTATGTGTGTGATTGCATTTGTACATGAGGCGTTCATTTTTTACCCCTTTTTTAACGATACAATTTAAATAAAAAAGTTAAATATCAGTAAACCGACATGAAAAATTAAAATTAATTATTCAAAGTGCCCCTTTGTTTTTCTGTATTTTTTCATTACTTTCACAAAACAATTTCTTTCGCACATAATTTTAGATGAAAATAAAATAAAATTCATCGGTTTAAAAGTACGAAAGTCATATTAGCTCATAAAAGGTTAAATAAAACCAGTCATTTAAGAAAATTGGTAAGAGCACGTTATGCATTTCGCATGGTGTCACAATGGCCACCAAATAAAGAGCACAATGCGTGACAGTGGCTATCTACCTTAAACATTCAACTTATTCAATTTTTTCATTATCGCATATGATATCTTTGTTGGATTTTGGAAAGATGACTTCAAGGTCAAATCATGTTTTTCCAATCATTTCATTCCAGTAACATTTTCTAGCACCTAGCTTGTATTACTTATAGGTCTTCCTTATAGCAGTTTCGCTGTGGCCAATGGTTAACTATCTTTAGTGATGTTGGGTAAACTCAAGGATATCCAAATTTAAAAGTAACAATTATCTTAAATTAGTGAAGATAATCACGTCCGATAAACTTGTGTATAAAAAACTTAATTTCTCCCAGACAAATGTTACACTGGAGGGTAAAAATTGAAAATTGTGGATCCCCGAGCAGTTAACGACCAAGTTGTTTTTCGCAGGCCATAATTCTTCTACCTATGCACACGGTAAAGTTGCGAAAACACTATTTCACTAACGTTGGTTTTACTTTTGGCCCCGAATGACCACGCAAATTATATTCTATGATTTCTAAATGTGACATCTGTAAGACTTTCAAAGCCCCCAACACCGTGAAAACGTAAAAACCGGATACATTCGGATAAAATCCGACCTTACCCCCAAACTAAAAATAGCAAATTTGGCTGTCTTAAACCATATCACTAAGTCCCATTTTCTATTCCTTACGGAAACTTACCGCCAAACCTATCTGTAAACTGCTAGAATCCAATGTGTTCCATGTTTTTGGTGTTCCCGAAACAGTTGTCTCAGATATAGGTCGCAGTTTAGATCTAAATTGTTTGAAGCCTTCCTCTCAAGGTATGGGATTCACATTTACAGCTCTATACGCCCCATAAGCTAACAAGCGAATGAATAGAAGTGTCATCGTTGGACAACGGGTGTACCTGATCGCCCAGATCATTTATCCAAGATTTGCTCCGAATGCTGAAGCTTTGTGCAAAATCCATCTGAAAGACACTTCAGTGATCAAGCGTGACAAAAATGGTGAAAAACTTATATATCATCTTCCGCCACTGGAGAAATCAGTGTTATTGATTTGATAACTTATTTTTTATTTTTTGATCTACGTGTGTGACAAGCCTGCAAACTCCAGTCCCTGCATATGTGTTAACGTAAGATTTCACATACCAAAAGCAATATCAGTGACATACCATTTGTCAAGGTGATATCTTAGAGGTGTTGGCGAATGAACTCTAAGCGGTAGCCCTCTTAGTTTTAGCTGTAAATTATTCCTTGATGATGACATGTGATTGCTTGCACGATGAAACAGGCCTTCACATAACTCCATGTGTGGACTATAATCATTAAAGAAGACAGTGTGTCACTTGATCAAGGCATAGTTGATACAATATTTCTATAAAATTAAAAAGTTTTATCAGACCGTGCTAAACTGATAAATCAATAATTCAACCATCAAAATTGTTATTATATTATGAACGGATATCCATAAAATCAAATGCTCATATTTATAAAAACATCAGAATTTCTTTTCATTGACCTTACTTGTCATTATAATCAAATTCATCTTAATCATACGATAAAAGGCGAAACAGTTAATAAAAGTTAAAAATATCAATACATAATAAATTATGATTCCAATCTATTTCTTCAAATATATGTACGACTACAACCTGACCCTCATCTTGTTCGGGATTATGATTTATTTAACCTTTTTCCTTTCTTACATTAATAATCTTTGTGTCGACATGAAACGGAACACAAACAAAAACAAAATTTATGTAAAAATGGCAAACAATTTATTCTGGTGTATGGAAAATTATGTCAATAGAAAAATATGTATATATAATTTATTGGTTGTCAGGTGGTAAAATCATTTTGTGATATATGATAGCAATTTAATTTTAATAAAACTTTTATAATCCTTAGATATCGAAACAAACCGAATCATTATTTAAAAAAAGAAAATCCCATTACAAAAGCCTCCCGATGTGCCAATTTGATTAAACACCAAAATCAATAAATCTAGACAAAAAACTTTTCCAATTTATCCGGACACAACAAACAAACAAACAAAAATAAATTTTCATAAAAAACACCAGACGATATGATATAATGTCACTCTAGAGCTATATGGTTTTTTCCCATTGAAACTGTCATCTCCAGATTCAATCATGTTCTGTTATTTTTCTACTGTCACATAAAACACAACAAACAAAAACTTACAAAGAAAATTTTTGTTTGCTTGCTTTTACTTAAAAAACATAAAAAAAACATTATACAAACAAGAAAAACTAATTGATTTTCATTGGTTTTGACATTTTATTTTAATGATAACGTTGAAGTTTTGACGATTTAATTATTTATTTGTAAAACGTCTCTAAGCTAATTGCTGTAGATAACATACTAAACAAGGGGATTAACAATATTATAAACAAACCGACACGTAACTGGAGATTTATGAATCGAAAAAAATTTTAATGCTTCAAATTTCATCAAAAATTTTTGAAATTTTCTTCCAAGTTCCAACAAAACTGACGACTTTGACAAGAAAATTTTAATTACAGTAGAGTTGATAGATTTGAAAATTATGATAAACACTACTCAAGTTGTCAGTTAACAATTTTAATTAAATTAATTATAATTGTATTTAAAAAGGTCATAACAAAGCAAAAGTTTCCCACAGTGAGATTAATAGAAATTAATTAAAAAATAACGGGAATTTAAACCAAAACAATTTTCTTTTGTCATAATCATAAAAATTGTGATTTTAATCAGCATTAAATTTAAAGAATTTTATTCTTTGTTTATTTTTAAATGTTGGTAAATATTGTAATTGTCCATTCTTAAACAGGTTTGTTTAAAGCTTTTTTCGTACAATCAAGGATGAACTTGATTGTAACAAATAAGAACTGGATAAGGTAAGAATTAGCAGAGGGAATGGAAATTGGGTGGGGAGATAATAATCTACGGGTGTGACAAAGTCACGTGCTCCCTGCTATTGACATATGAGTAATCGTGAGAGAATACATACCACTGGGAATAGTAGTGAAATATCGCTAGATAATGGTCATCGGCCGATGAACTTTATTCTAACTCTGGGTGAACTCTAGACTTCGAATGTCAGAGAGTAAGAATTGTTCCTGTTTGTAACTGTTATTAAAACAACACTATTTCTATATGATCGTTTAATTGAACTTGTTTTTTCTTTTTATTGATCGGTAATTTACTATAAGTCTACGTAAACTAGTAGTTTAAATTTTATACTTGTTTTTGTTTGACACATTTTGATTCCAGTAGAAAATAAAAAAAATCATTACTTGTACTTTTTCAGGAGCTTTTATTTGAGCATCTAGTTGATCAAAGTTGTGTTTAGTTAGCTCGTATTTTCTACAAAAAACCGTGATATCACCTAAAAAAAACATAATAAAAATGTTAATTTTGGTTCCTGAAAAGTTCGCGGTTCTACATAATTCCAAATCCTTCCTTTGTCAATCGTCTTAAGATTAGACCATTTGCAACTATCTAGGTATTAAAACAAAATATTCTAGTAGAATCCTACATTTTCTTTATTACTAATCAAATCACAATGTCAAATCTAATGTTTGAACTATTTACTATAGTACACAACGACCGAGAGAAGTGCAGAACAATCACGAAAGCTTAGCAAAAGGGCTATGTTTTTGCTTTGATAAAACTTCTATAAATATATAAAAAATTCTACAGATTGGTTTCAAACTATTTTATTTCAAAGTACATTTAAAATCAGTTTGATATTGCAATGGCAAAAAAAACCAACAAAATTAGCAACAACTAACAACAACTTCACAATCATGTAGAAAAGGGACTTTATTTTGCTATTGTTGAAATTCGATGACAAAGTTTTAAGGGGGCATTGTGGTCTGGAAACCTAAATTGTAAGCTTGTTTGAGAGTAACAAAAAAATAAAAAAATATTTTTACAATCAATTTTTTTACGGAAAGTTAATTGATATTTCAAGAATACAAGAAAGAAAATCAAAAATTTGAAAAGTTATAGAAGGTTTGGGGAAGTTGGGGGTTATAAAAAAAGGTGCGTCCTGTTCGAAGTGGTTTTAGTCCATTTAGTGTTCTGAAACAAATTTTTTTCAAAATCGGTCTAAATAGTTCGACCCTAGGAAAAAACAAAAAACCACAAAGTAGCGACGATTTGAAAAAAACATAATTTTTCACCTCTGTTGGAGAGTCCTCCATATCATCTGGTAACAAGATGCCAAGTAACACTTTACTTGAGGAACTCCATGAGTGTATGTTGGTTCCGTTCGAAGAAACAGTACAATGCACTCTATGTTGAACAAGTTTGACATTTGTATATATTATATAAAGCCCCATGGATCCTTGGAAGCTGTCAGCTGTAGCTGTTTTAACCTTCTGTGTGTAAGTGTTGTTAAGATTTCGATACGCAGCCTAAGATCCTTATCTTTTTGGTATTTCCTTCTTAACCGCGTTACCTCACTTTTGAGATGACTTACATAATTGATCCACCAGTTTGCCCCATTTGTTTGTATGCATATAGATTTACGTGATATGGTGTATTGTAGTATTCACAAGTTTTTTGTATAACATCCATAATGGAGGACATATAATTGATTCGCAGTTTGCAGAACTATCAATCTCTTCGGTTTGTGTTTGCATGTGCTTAATATTAAGTTTTAAATAAAGAGTACTTAAGTAATTCCCAGTTGGCATCATTGATATTAAAATTATTTTTGTTACTTTCATTACGAAAGACACTAGCATAACAGTTCTGTTCGCCCAATTGTAGTATGAGGTTTGTCTGGTGGTCCGTGAAGGTCCACCAGTTGGTCGTTTACGCCAATAACGCCGCCGCCAGCTCATTCCAGCGAAGGTTCTATAATTGACCATCGTCTACACACAAGAAAATTTTAAATACAAAAACAAATCGCGTGCCTCAAAATCGCGTGCCTATGATCACTTATAAAAAGAAATATATAACTCACCCACAGAAGATTAAATTAAACATATGAATACAATGACTAATACCTATATCGATGTCCTCCTAAGTGTTGCCTAACTCCCCCACTCCAGAACGGTGACTTCCTAATAACCTGAGCTTATTCGAAATCTCGTGCGTTGATATTCGCCTTTATAATAAGCAGCACTGCATCCTCAAACACTTTCTAAGGATCTTCTTGATCCATAGAAAAAAATAATAACAATTTAACTCAAACTTTTTGTTTTCTTTATTTCGTTTTTTTTTCATTTAATTTAATCACCTTACGTTGCAATAGTACATTTTTCTTAAATAATTGTTTTTCTTTCTAGCGTACACTCAACGATAATTTTTTTCCTTTTTTACTTTTCTTAACTCATTAAACTTAATTAATAATTATACGAACTTAATTCGAATTTCTCCAATTTAAAATTTTGTTTACCAATTTTACACTATCCCTTTAAAATGTTTCTAAATAACTTTCACTGGTCGACAAGACCAACTCAATAAAACTTTACTTTTTCAAAAACAAGCTCACTAACTTACATTCTTAGGATTTAAAATTTCAACTCTTTAATATTCTCAAACTCGCTACTGATCAAACCAACTCAACTCCGCATCCCAAAAAAAACTCACTAGCCTCACTCTCTCAAGATTCCAAGACTAACTAATATTTTACTACATTTTGGGCACGAGCTAAAATGAAAAAAAGTACCCGGTCAGCATAAATTTTCTTTAACCGTTAAATGGTTTATTCTGCAATTTATTTTATTTTAATTTTCATAATTATAAAAAAAATTATGAATGAAAATTAGAATGTGGATACGTTGCTTCCGGAAGGGTTAAATACACACAATTGAGTTGAGTAGTATTGTGCCTTCAAAGATCTCTTTAGTATATTACTATAAGTAAAAAGGACGGAAATGGAAGCACAACTCACATGGAATATCTTGCCCATTACACAATATCTCGAAAAAATTAGCACGGTGGTCACTGAAGGTCCAGCTCTCATAAACTTTTCAGTTTTTAATCAGTCTGCTAATTGTGAGGCGATCGAACGACATAACTGAACTACCTAGCGTTGAGGTTCAGGAACTGAACCTTTTAACTTGTTTAATATAGATTAAGTTTAATCAAAAGATCTTCGATATGTTCACAAAACTGGCAGTAGACATTTACTAGCTGAAATTTTCCACCTGGATATCTGAGCTCCACGCAGAGTGAATCTGTGATAGGGCGAAAGGGTCATTGCTTAGATGTTTGAATTGTGGATACTGATGAAAGCAGATAAGCAGTGTGCATTGTGGATTTTATGGGGACAGAGTTCATTTTTATTCCTAACCCACATGCAACCACGTTTACGTCGTAGATATCCACAGGACGTCCACGGTATGATCCGAGATGTAATCAACAGAATGCCGTTGTCTATCGAGACTTTTAAAGCATTTACTCGCAAACCCTCGCCACATGGGTTGACGTGGGTTGAGAGACCAGCCTTAATTTAATCACACCCTTTTCTAGGTAGGTGGATTGCCAATGCTTTTGTACTTTGGTTAGATGTTTTGGGCTTTTTCCGTTTTCTTTTTTTCTTCTTACCAACACGGGTAAAACCTTTCTCCTTTTCAATAGCGTCAAAGGTTTGTTCAAAGAGAGCATCAGTAGCAACTGTCGTCTGCGAATCTTTTGACCAAACAATCCCAGTGTATTAGATTTGAATGCACTGTGCCTTGTTCTTCCGCATTCTGTTTCCGATTTCGTTTGTATCATCGTTATTTCTTTTATTCTTTCTTTTTGGTATCTTCTCGATTCCTTTCAAAACTTCGGATGTCATTGTTTGGTTATTAGCTTCAAGAGCTGCGACATAGACCAAACCCTAAAGTATGATTACTGTGTAGATCTTACCCCTTCGATCTTCTGTTGTGTGATAAATTGAGATAAATCGGTGAATTTTCAATCAAAATTTAATCGATCTGCTGTGACAGGATATATTTTTAGAAATGAAATAACTGTTTTCCTTACATCAGGCACCACAAACAACATTTTAAACTACATACTAAATTTTCACTATCAGCTCACATAATAACTTAAAACTATAAACAACAATTAGGAAAAATTAATTTTTTCTATTTAATTTATAAATTATCAAATGTATTATTTTATATATGTTAAATCGGGTCACAAGCCATACCTTTCAACTAAGAAAACATAAATTAAAACTGATTTAAACTATATTCAAAAATAAGCTAGTTCAACAATTTGAACAAAAAATACACTTCACCCGCAAAACCAAACACAAAACTATAAAAAAATGATATTATTGTGGCAACCGAATAAACCTGTTGAATATACCAATTTTAAGACCTAGCGGACTATGGAACCTAGATCTTCAAAGGGATGTGATAGATATTTTTAATTTTTATTAAATAATGTTTTTATTAATTAAAGATTGTTCGAATTTTATTTACAATTTTATCAATTTTATTTTACCTTTACTTCTCTATATCGGTTTTAAGTATACCACAATATATAAAAACATATATCAGTTTGCGGTAGAACGTTGTTGAATGCACTAGATCTTCATACATGGAACGCTTCTAATATCCGCTCGATCCGCTCTTTATCAATTAAAAATCTTCATATACTTTAAACTATTAGTATTAACCTGTATTGTGTTCATTGAACAATATACAATTATCTTTTCATAGCTGTTAATTGTATATACATATATTTTCGGCTTTCAGGATCATTAATTCTATAATCATCGAAAAAAAGTATATTAATCAGTTTAATCATTTCACAATAATTACTTCCACTAAAAAAATTTACAAGCTTACAGCACATAAACTTTTTTTTTCTAGATATAATTAAATTGATCGGTTTAATTTAAAAAATTTCAAACTTGTCGTTAAAGATTTTATGCTTGAGTTACATAGATATTGTCAGATTATTTTATTTTTGTTATTCCATCGAATTACGATCGACATAATGATGTAAATGTCGATAATCATTGACTTTCAATTTTTATTGTTATTGATTGTGGAAACAACAAAAATATTGATTCATTTGATGGTCGATTATAATGATGTGTCTAAATGAAAATTGATGGATAACATTATTCCGTAGACGGATGGATATGTTTTTTATTTGAGAAAAATATTGAAAAAAAATGTTTCCATAAAATGATCGAATTAGTCGATTCAATCCTACATTTCTCATAAGAGAAAGTTGTTAAGTAGCCTACTTCTTACTCCATCTGACATTTCAACATGGATCGCAGATTAAACTCTCTAAGTAAACAAACGTTTTTGTTTTCATCTCAATTCAATAACTTAACAAATAAGCTTCAAAATCAAACCTTACATTAATTTTCTAATAACTTTTCAAACTCATTAGTTTTTACAAATTTTAAAGTTAATTTAATTCATTTAATCGAAAAGGATGATCGATTTATCAAGCAACTGAGAGAATACATTCTACGGTATAGTCAGTCAATCAATAGATCTATGAGCGGTATTTGTTTGAATAAATAATTTTATATAGAAACAAAATTTAAAAAAATTTGATTAATCTGATATTATATTTTTGTTTTTAATCAAGATTTTTGTTTTATTAAACGACTAAATAATAAATATTATAGATGTTGAGAATGAATCGATGGTTTTGTTCTGTAACGTTTATGTGTTGGTATTTTACATCTTATTGACATTTTATATTCGACTAATAGTATGAAATCATTGCGATTTAAACGCTTTTTTTATTTGATTTTTAATTATATTTAAGTGTTTTATGCTTTTACGTGGAGATGTCCAAATGAATCGTTATCAATTATAATATTTATTTTAAAGAAATTTATGTTTGAATAAAAATAAATTGTTTGGGGTAATAATATTTTTTGTTACTACTTTTGTGCTGGAAAGTCAATAATCAAATTTGTATAGATGGGTCTTGCTAATTGCGTGCCAAAACACATATTTTTGGAACAATCGACCATATCGGGTGCCAAACGAAAATCTTAAGGATTTGGCAACTAATTGGTCATTATCTGAATTTCGGTCGCACATTTCTCCATTACAATGTAAACAATTGCTGGGAAGAGCAAATAAAGAAACTGAGTCTAATCAATTTTAAGACAACAGCATATACATTTTGAACAGTAACATTTATTTTTAGAAATTTGTAGAAAATTTCAGTTATCATTTCAATTAAATAACTAAAATTTTCGTGCAATAATTTTAGCCTTATATCAACAGCATTACTTAAGGCTACTCAGCATGAAGGGATCAAGTTTTGTTGATTTGTAATTTTTTTCATTTTTGATCTACGTATGTGATTTCTGATAACCCTGCGTCCATGGCATTGACATACGAGTAAACGTATGATACCAAATACCACTGCCAATAACAGCGACATATCACTAGCCAAGGTGATGTCTTAGCGGTTCTGGGTGCTCATGCGTATTCAATCAACGGTAGCACCCTCAATCTTAGTTATTAATTATTTCTTGATGTTATTGCTTGCTGGAAGAACCGAGCCTTTTTCTAACTTTATATATGGGCTTTAATAATTGAGGAAGACTGTTTGTCACATGATCACAGAATATGCCACTAGTTGGATTAATTTAACCCAATTTTTATTTTGTAATGAAGAGCTTTCTCATTGGTGAACCAATGAGAATGGCATAGCAGGATGCGAACCTAGAGTAATTTAACGCCGTAACGACTAAAGCTCAGTCATCGTGGATTTGATAGATTTTTACCTGCTGCTTCAACACAAATGCAGAAATGTACGCAATTTACGAAAATATACAGAAATGGAAAAAAAATACAAGTGAAAAAAGGAGACTCTGGCGACCCTTTTTGCGAAACAACCACGATCAGCACGTCCAACCCCCACAATCATTCCCATACGCCCACACACTCACGCTGCATACAGGCTAACATTCACCCACACACTCAGACTGCGAAGCAAGACAGTTAAGCTCAAAGACCCGCAGCAAGTACCGCAAGTGGTAGTAATCAAAAATAAGTTGTATTGCTGTCATCTGATCAATATGATACAGCTCGTAAACCACTGCCATTGCTGGTAGACCGAGAATCAAGTCTTAGAGCGCGGGAGAACGTCACACGCTATATTGAAAGTCTTTATGATTTATTTCCCTTTTTCTTTATTAATAACATTTTAAAAATGTTTGAAACCATACAAAATTACCAAAGGAAATCATTTGCAGCTCCCAAAAAAAATTATAATTTTATTTGTAAGTTAAATAAATATTTCCAAACCAATTTAATTAAATACCTGTAGTTTACAGTTGGTTCATGTATAAAACGGTTAATAAATATAAAACATGATAAGAATTTGTTTTGTTTTTGGTTTGGTTTTCATATTATTTTGGTATTAATTTTTAATCAATAAAAATATAAATTAATAAATTTAGGTAATAGGATTTAACATAATAAAAAAATGTATTTGGAAAACGAGATATTGCCTCAGAGCAAAAATATTTCGATTATAATCATTTCCAATTTAGACTGAATGTGTCTCGCTACACGCATCGTCAGTTCACACACACACGCACATCGACAAGCAAGCTCCCATTCAATCACTTGTACACCCTTTCACGCGCATTCACACTTCTACGTTAAAAAAAAGTAATTAAAATAAACCAAGTTCACTACCCCATGATTAATCTTCCAGGCTTCAAAGTCTTACGGCCTCAGTCCTCCATCAGCGATGAATAATCCAACAGGTAAATAGAAATGTTGCGTTGAAATACAGCAGTAATAGCAAAAATCTTGTATGGAAGTTGCGTTGAAATACGGTAGTAATAGCACAAATTTTATATTAATGTTGCGTTGAAATACGGCAGTCATAACAAAAATACTTATATGAAAGTTGCGTTGAAATATGTATAATGAAAGTTGCGTTGAAATATGTATAATATACGGCAGTAATACCAAAAATACTTATATGAAAGTTGCGTTGAAATATGTATAAGATACGGCAGTAATAGCAAAAATTTGATACAAATGTTGCGTTGAAAATACTGTTGTAATAGCAAAAATGTTATATAAATGTTGCGTTGAAATATGTATCATATACGGTAGTAACAGCAAAAATTTGATACAAATGTTGCGTTGAAATAATTAAGGCGATTGTTGATTAAACAGGATAACCCAGATAAATATTGCATGAGTGTTGATAGCTGATACAATCGTGGAGATATTGCACCAATGTTGCACCACCACGGCCAGGTGTTTATTGGACAATATTAATGTAATATATCAAATCGAATATTGCCACAAATGATAAAGCGATCACTGTTAACTGGGGTAGTTATGGGGTAAATATGACATGCACTCTGCTTATTTATAAGTTAACGGTAACCAAAAAAATAACAGCCAGTATCAATTATGCACGTCGAAGTCCCGTATTGTAGACGCACGACCGTTAACAACAAAAATCCACACAATCTCCAGTCGGATTTTCCAGTCGGTGTATAATGTATGCTGAAAAGTTAGGTTCTTTTAACATCAAACGTACTCCGTACCCGAATATTCCCAAATCAACGAAGAACTCCACTCGAAAACCGAAATGCCCCTTAATTTTCACCAACCATAAACGGAATAAATATACAGCTACGAGGTCGTATATATTTGTCGGATCGACCAGCAAACCGGATTACCAAATACGGTGGATTGTAGGAAATTGAACAATTATGACCTCAAAACACGGATACAGCATAGTGGTAAATCAAATTAGGTTTAAAAAACACAACAAAGTTTCTGTAGTTTGGTATATTCACAAAAATAATCAAATTTATCTTTTAATTTATAATACGGTAGTTAAACTAGAACATCACAGAGGATCGTTCATTTAGACAACAAAATAAATTAGTAATACATACTATATCACAGCATATTATCATTCGTAAATATATTCACAAAAAAATCAAGTTTATCTTTTAATTTATAATACGGTAATTAAACTAGAACATCACATAGGATCGTTCATTTAGACAATAAAATAAATTAGATAAACTATATCACAGCATATTATCATTTGTTTAGAAAAAGAAATAAATTATTTAAGTTATTATAACATAAAGTTATGATCCAAAATTTTGTTTTTCTTTGGTTCATTAAGTGAACAATTTAAGCATGCACATTACAATTAGAACTATTTAATTTTTCTATGGACTCACATGGACAGTTCAACAATTTAGGACACAACATATAAATTATTTTTTTTTGTGGATTAGCTTCACTAACTTATTGAAAAACATTTTTACATCCACGTATCACTATTTGTACTTACTATGGTTGGGTTTTTATTTTGAACACAAGAAATGATGCGAAAATAAGATAATTTACAATCTTTCTTTTCCCACGGTTTTTCCACATCAACCATATGATTTTTTTTTTTTGACAGATTGGAAAAGACTGATTCCAATCGGATAATAATACAAGAAGGAAGAGATAAGAGCGTATAGTCATCTCTTTTATAGCAATTTTAATATCGAAAATTCGACAAAGTGTTTCTTTTGAAAGGAAATTTATAGTATGTTAGTACATTTTTCGTTTAAAAAAAAAACTGTTTGTTATTGTGCAATACATAAAATTGTAAGATAATTTCACGAAATAAGTTATTTCCAACGCATTTGTAAGACATATTAAAATGGATTAAACACAAGTTTAACCGATCTTATGATGTTTATGTGTTATGAAACAATAGCTTACAACAGTATTACAGTACAATTTAGATCTATAACGGAAAGATAAATTGATAAAAATACCCATATAAGAAATCGAATACAAAACTGATTGTAAGATAATAATTTTTAGCTATTGCGACGATTGGACAAATATGCACAGCCGCTTGAGGTTTGAAAACATTCAGGGCAATTACGGTTAGTGTCCGGAGAATTCAAATTTATGTAGTATGGTGAAGTAATGCTGGTGAAAACGCAGTGTGAGTCAATAATAGGGGATTGTAAAGGAAATATTATTGTTAATTGTTTTATGCTAAGAACAAATTTGTGTAACGGGAGCTATAGGAAAATAGGACTATAGATTGTGAATGAACGAGAAACTATTATGGACTAGGTGTGGTAAGCAAAATTGTGTTTTATGAGAAGATAGACATTACATAAATCTGAGACCTTACTGCTCTACGTTATCATACTCCAGTCTACATAACAATTTTGTTCCTGAATATTTTTAAAACAAATTTGCGTTTTACCTCTTATTTTATTTTGTTATATCTATCTATTCTATCACGTCATATTTTATTTGTGATAAAATTTATTGTTTAGATAACCCTTCTTTAAAAAAAAATTTAAAAAACACAAAAAAACAAAGATTTTCGTCCATGGACACCTTAAAACGCATATATTGTTGTGGGACCTTGGTCTTTAAAGGTTTTTATGTGTTGTTGTGACACGTACTGTAAAGAATTACTAAGAATTACTACACAACACATTTTATTTAAAAAAATGATCTTTTTTGTTTAAATTTACTTTTAAAGAATTGTTTGTTTTTATTGTATAGCGGTACCTTAATATCTAAAAAGATATAAAACTGAATGTTCCCAATATTTAATAAAAAAATCTTTCTGTTTTTTTGGGTTCTAATGGGTTCTAATTTCGCTCCTTGTTGTAAACAGGCATTCTGTTTAAACAGGGCATTAACAATTATAAGAAAATATGAAAATAGCCACTGGCCCAGGAAAATCTCTAATAAAATTTAACTTATTAAGACAAAAAAGTCTTTTGTAAAGTAAAGTAGCATTTATTGATAATATGATTTACAACATGTGTAATAAAAAGCCATATCTACATAATATATTACAAAGTTTTAAAAAAGAATTACAAATTAAGTTTAACGATGAATACATATCCACTTAATTCAACAACAAGATTTTGTATAACAATTGATGTGGTTTTTCAAGAAATTTAGCAAATTTGCAAAGTAAAGTTTATGTTTCTCACTTTAGTCGTCATAAACTTCTAATTTAATCTTTCAATTATGATAATAATTGAATTGACTTTGTAATACATCATGTAAACATGGCTTTTTATTACGCATGTTTTAAATTACATTATCAATAAAAGCTACTCTAAATTAAATATGACATATTTATTTTATATTTAACCTTTATAATAATACCTGTTACAGTAGCCAAAGGAGTTTTACTTCAACCGCGTGTAAATATTACGCACTTCATATTTTTTATTATTTTTATTCTTATGTTCTTTTATTTTATTTTCCATATATTCTTGTTTTATATATCAACCGCGTTTTAAAAGTTACACGCACTAATTTTTTTATTTAACAAATAATTACATATATATCTGTACTGTTTGTCGAATATGTTTTGTTACTACTGTTGAGTGTACTATTTTTTTATTGTTAGATGCAATTGTGTGTATGTATGTGTTTAAGATTTAAAATTAGAGTGTAGTATAATAGAGATGAATAGTATCATGGATATGTGGTATCATAATATTTTATTTTACTGAACGTGATTTGCGTTTGTAAACGTTACTTCCGTCCGAAAAACATTTGAGTAACTTGTCATATTGCGCCTTAAGAAGTTTTAGTTCAAAAATAACTAACCTTAAAATGTTGATTGTAGTGCGGTAGTTTATCCAAAAATATTTTAACACACGATCTATATAATTCTTCAGAAATCCTCAATAAACAATAAATTCCTTATTCAACTTCTGATTACTTGTTCATCCCAATAAACGAGCGGTTGTTGCTAAATTATCAATCATCAAATTTGATACACATAATCGAAATCTTAAAAAACGTTCATATTGATTTAACTTTGATTCGATTAAATCATGATTATTTTAGATACATTTTTATTGTAAGATACTAAATTATTCAACTTCTTCAACATCGTCTAACTTTTTTATTAGAAAAATTTCTCAATTGATCATGGATCATAAAAAAAATTCGTTGTTTGAAATTACTTAATATTCTGAACAAAACAAATTCTATGCAATCATATTTTTATTTCGGATTTTTAAGTAAATGTTTATTCACCAAGCCGGTTTTAAATCAAATAATACTATTATTCAACTAACTAATGACATTTTGTAACTAATGATATTCTGTATCAAAATTTATGAAAAAATTTATGAACTTAACTAATTGAAACTTAAAACTTTACTTGACTAAAGTCAAAACCATAACTGTTATATCATTCGATGTGAATTTACTCGATTTTATCGATTTTATTTATAAAAGGACTTTCTATCTATCTCTGTCTTGTGGCTTCCGTTTATCAAACAGCAAAAAATTTTTATTCATACATTGAAAATCTACCGTGTGTATAAATAAAACAAAAACAAAACAGACGAGAAAAACCATCCAAATACTACCATAAAAAGAAACATAAGGTCAAAATTTAATCAATTATCGATTTTTCAAACATATAATAGCCAAAACTCATAATATGAAGTACCCTATTAATAATTCAGCATCAACGCTTCTGCGCATGATCAATTTACTTTGTTTTGGTTTTTGGTCTAAACGAATTATGCATACAGTGGAACGCTGTATACGATCAGATAATATTTTGAAATGATCTTAAGTTGTTTGATATTACGAAATTAAGGTACGTACGTACATGGTTAGATTAATCGATTGTTCGATTAATTGATCATTTCGCAAATTGTTCGATTAATCGAACAAAAAAATTATTAATCGATTAATCTAAATTTACGAAAATGTTTAAAATTTACAAATCAATTTAACGAATTTTGTATTAAATTGTGAAAAGGTTTATTGTCTGAAGATGTATTCTCTTTTCCTTACGAATTACTGTTTTAATTGTTATGGGTATAACACAAAGTACATTAATAACAAAATTTGATCCCAACACAAAAATCTTTACTATGCCTTAAGTAATATTTTTATTATTAATCCAACCAGTAAACTATGGTTTGGAATAAATTGAACTCCATTACTTTCCATTCTGAAGGAAACAGCTTCTTTCTTATCATTTTCGATTAGTACAGTATATTTTCAAACACATAATTTTGTAAGGTCTGAAAACATCAATGACAGAGAGGGAGATACAAATCCTAGGCTGACGCCTAGAGCAACAATTTCACTCTTATGCAAAAAAGAACTACTTTACGCCCTTAATACATAGATAGCTATTAAATTTTTGTTTATTCTTATGTCATTATAAAAGTTGAACTTTTAAATATGATATAACGCACGCGCGTTATATCATGTTTAAAAATATTTATATTAAAAAATTTGTTTAAAAAAATTAATAAAAATATTAGAATTAGTAAAAATTTTATTTAATCGATTAATCGATTAATCGATGTTAAAATTTTCATATTAATCGTTAATCGATATTTAGTCTTTGAAGTCGATTTTTTTTTCATTCCATATGCAAAAAGGAAAATTAGCGCTTTAATTTTCCTTTTGCATATGGAATGAAAAAAAATCGACTTCAAAGGAGTGAAATCAAAAAAATAAAAATTTCACTCTTACGAGTAAGAACGATATTAAAAATATAAACATTTTAACTCCTGAATATTTTTTTGAGAAGTGATAGGAGCTCTGGAATAAAATAAAATATAAACTTTGGATAGGGATCATTGATAGTCTACTGCCTTTCATGTTTCGAAACAAAGAATTTTATAAACTTTGTCTTCAGTTCTGCAAGGATTTTTATATAAACCGTTCTGTTCTATGCCAAATAATATATTTTTTAATAGATATTAAAATAAGAAATAAAATAGCTTTTGCCAAATTTTTCAAGTTTGATTATTGATGAAGAATAATTTGTCAAATGCTCAATAGCTTTTTTATCCCGAATTCGAAAATTGAAATATAAGTCATTCAATCACATTTAGAATTTCTATTTTGACGTGGCCATACATGTAAAACGAACATTGAATTTGTTGATTAAAAATGTCAAAATTTACAAGCAAAAATGATATTTAAAACAACACAAACGAAATGCCAATGATCAATTATTCAACTAAAATAAAAGAATTGAAAAAAAAAAAGAATATTGAAAGTCATAAAGATCACAATTTTAAACAAATGGGCGGAGTTTTGTTATATTGTTGAAATTAAAAAAAGTCTTAAGGAGGAATAAATATTTTAAACTCTATACAGTTTAAAAGTTGAAAAAGTTGTTAAATTAATGTTCTACCAACAATATTTTGTTTATGAAATCTAGAAATTTATATTTCTAGTTCGGTCGGACACATATTTGCAAATAAGCCGTCATTCCAGGATTAACGTACTTCGATGAAAAAAAAGTGGTTCAGATGTTCAAGATAGCAACTCTAGACATTTTCTGATGTTAAGAAAGCTGTAACACGTTTTTTATAGAAACTAACAACTATCGTCTTCTTTGTCACTTACTTTCCACTTTTAATTTAAGGTAGATTTTATAATGAATACTTACAAAACGATCTAACAAAATGCTTTTTTTATTATAACTGACCTTTCACCTCAGTTGTAGTTAATTATACATCTTACGTCAAAATTATGCCAAAAGTTTTTTCATACACTAAAGAGATGAGAAACACAATTTTGAAATAATTCTAACTTTCGAATCATAAATCATCTATGCACTAAAAGAGCAACACAAACGTGTTCTAAATTTTAATTAATTTATTTGCAAACGGTAATGATGTTGTGATGACAGATATGAAAACATATATAACTATCTGAATTATCTGAAAAATTGTATGCAATTGTTGTTGTTTTTTCAGTTGTTTCAGTCAAATCGAACGTTATATGTGACCATAAATATTTATTAGGAGTTGATGATTAAATATATATTAATTGCACTGATCGTACTAATAGTTTAAATAGCTTTTTCTTAATTTTATTATTATATAATGATTTCCATTTGCAGATTGATGCTAATTTTATTAAAATTTTTTTTCTTTTAATTTGATTTAACAAATGTTGGAGGCATTGACACCTGTGATGGAGAAACGATAGATTTTTCTATAGGAATTCGTTACGATGAATGTAATAAAAAATAATTTTGTAAGCTTTATCTATTTTATAATCGACTATGGTTAAAAAAAATTATTTTTTAATTTATGACGGTAATAATAAGTTTTATTTATTTATGTTAATGTTAGATAGTAATTTTTGATATTAGATGCAATTGCAAGTAACAATTTGAATTTATTTTACAATAATGATTTATGTATTTTTGTTTATGAGTTTAATGTTTCCGTAAGTGTCAGGAATTTCTTAAAATCTGGTTAGTTTGCTTTACCAATTTCAGATTAATGTCGAAAACGATTGCAAGTTACAAAATAAAATTTTTTGAAGACAAACTTTTTTTCGATTTTTGTAATCAATTTTACTTTTGTTTTGCAAATAGTTGTATTTGCTGTTTTTGATACAACAGTCAGAAAACCAATTAACTTGGTTTTTTACATGTAAAATGATTGAATAAACATGTCTGGTCTATTACATCAAAAGGTTATTCCAGCCAGGCTAAAAGGGAACCTACCATACAGATTACTTGCACACACGCGAGCATTTAACGCGTCTTTGTGATTGGAGGCACAGCGGTCTCAAATTAGCTCTCTCTCTTTGATCCCAGAATCTATTGTGATTCACCAAGACAGTACAAAATAGAAATTATTCTCTATTTATAACCCTAGAAGCACAATAATATGGGACACCATTTGAAGGGTTTTGTACTGTCATGAATTCTGTACACAGGCCTCGGAATACCTCGGATTTATTATTGGAACGACCTCGGAAACTGTACCCGGACTACGATTTAAAAATAGGAACCTGGAACGTGCTAAGCCTTAGAAGACCAGGAGATCTCCTAAAACTAACCCAACAAGTCGAGAGCTACACACTGGATATAGTGGCATTACAAGAACTAAGATGGCCAGGCAGTGGAATCCATGAAACAGCGAAAGGATACACTCTGTATTATTGCGGTCATCAAAACGGAGGAGAATTTGGAGTTGGCTTTCTTATACACCGTTGCGTGAATCAGCATGTTATCGACTTCTGCCCAATTAATATGCGGTTATGCACACTGAGAATCCGCACAAAAAAATTCAATGTAACGATCGTCAATGTTCATGCACCTACTGAAGATAAAGCAGATGATATTAAAGACCTGTTCTTCCTAGAACTCGAGGAAGTCATCAATAACATCCCGCGGCACGATATAAAAATCGTGGTAGGTGACTTTAATGCTCAAATCGGTAGGATTGCAGAACTTAAAACACATATCGGCCCTAACAGCTTGCATCATACCAGCAACAATAACGGTTTTCGCGCAGCCGAGCTGGCTATGATGTATGATCTAGTAATTTCCAGCACTTTCTTCCCTCACAAGAGAATTCACAAGGCAACGTGGAAATCAAATGACGGAAGAACGGAAAATCAAATCGATCACGTCATGATCTCTAAGAGACACTCTACAAGTATAACTGACGTTCGATCATACAGAGGTGCTGATATGGACACCGATCATATGCTTGTCATCTTTAAGTACAAGTGCAAGTTGTCATCTACATTTAACAGACAAGCAAAAAAGACCGTGCGCTGGAATGTCGAAGCATTTAAACATCCGGAAACGGTGAATAGATATCAGGAAATAATAACACAAAACATAGAAGAGCATGACATCTCTTCTGAGATGCCATTAAACATACAAGAAGAATGGCAAACGCTTCAATCAACCATTATAGCCGCAGCACAAACTACAATCGGAAAACGACCACCGAAATCACACAACGAATGGTTTGACGACGAGTGCCGCCAATCCGTTGAAAATAAACAAAAACTGCGAGAAAAATGGTTAACAAGGAACACCCGAAGCTCCCAAACTGATTATCTATGCGCCAGGAAAGCCTCAGCAAAACTTCTACGTAAAAAGAAACGCGAACACATGAAGAGTTGCATCGAAAACATCAACCAACATGCGGCCAACGGAAATTCAAAAGAGTGCTTTGCCAATGCACGGAATCTGACAAAAGATTTCCACCCAAGATCTACAGCCATCAAAAATGAAAATAATGAACTTACAACAAGTGAACGTGATGTGCTGGCAGTGTGGCGATCCCACTTTCAAGACCTACTCAATAGGACAAACGAAGCTCATCCTATTCGAGCAATTGCTCCATCAACTGAGGAGATTTTTGTCCCTTACCCAACAATAGAAGAAGTGGAAGCTGCCATTAAAAAACTGAAAAATGGCAAATCACCAGGTTTCGATGGAATTCCCGTAGAACTTCTGAAAAATGGAGGAGCAGCTCTGGTCTCAAGTATATACGATCTGATTCTTGCAATCTGGGACCAAGAAGAACTACCTGCTGAATGGAAAACAGCTCTCATTGTTCCGCTACACAAGAAAGGTGACCGTCTAAAGTGTGAAAATTATCGTGGCATCGCACTGTTGAACACTGCATATAAAATACTAGCTAATGTTGTACTTGCTCGACTCATCCCGTTCGCCGAATCTATCATCGGTGACTATCAGTGTGGTTTTCGTCCCAACCGCTCAACCACAGATCAATGTTTTACATTAAGGATGATTCTGGAAAAATGTTGGGAGTACAACATCAGCATTCACCAGCTCTACGTTGATTTCAGGCAAGCATATGACAGTATCATCCGCGACAACCTCTGGTCCGCACTCATATGCCTTGGTATTCCAGAGAAACTTGTTTCTCTATGCAAGCTCACAACATCGGGATCAAATTGTAGAATAGTAATCGAAGGGTCTGTTTCTGATCCTTTCGATATAACATCAGGTGTTCGACAAGGTGATGCACTCGCGCCCATACTATTTAATTTGGCGCTGGAGTACGCGATAAGAAAAAGCCGAATTGAGACACAAAACTGCATATATAACAAATCTAGTCAGGTTCTTGGCTATGCAGATGATATTGTGCTTCTCGGACGTAGAACAAGCGATATCAAGGATAGTCTCTCTCAGCTTGAAAGAAATGCTAAACGACTTGGATTATGCATTAACACCGGCAAGACTAAACTTTTAACAACATCCAGGAATATACCTCCCGGCAATCTGAATACTGGCGACTATGAAGTGGAACGTGTAGAAAACTTCAAATACCTCGGGTCTGTAATAACATCGTCAAATGACATGCAGGCAGATATTAAAGCCCGTGTCTCAGCCGCATACAGAGTTTTCTACGCATACTCAAAACTTTTGCGATCCAAACATCTTTCGCAGTCGTGCAAACTCACACTTTACAAAGCATTAATCCGACCTGTGCTCACATTTGGAAGTGAAAGCTGGACACTGACTTCCTCCGATTGTAGAATTCTATCAACATTCGAGAGGAAAGTCATACGAACAATTTATGGTCCATGTAAAGTTGCTGAAAATCAGTATAGAATCCGAATGAATCATGAAATCAGACAGCTTCTTGGAGGCTGCGATGTAATCGGATTCATTAAATCCAACCGGATTAGATGGTTTGGTCATGTAGAAAGGGCTCCATTGGAAAGAATGATAAAAAAAGCGTCCCAACAACAACCAGCTGGTGTTCGTCGAAGAGGAAGACCTAGACAACGCTGGCGTGACGACATCATCCAAGACCTTCATGATATAGGATGTCGAAACTGGGGTCAACTGGTCATGGAACGAGATGATTGGAAGCTGGTGGCACAGACGGCAAAATCCCTTCATGGGATGTAAACGCCAGAGAGAGAGAGAGAATTTGAAGGGCACCTTAGAGACGGTTTACAGTTAGTAACAGTTAGAGGATCAGTTCAACATTTACAGAAAGTAAATGCATTATGTATTTACATAAAAATGATATATAAGTATGTAAATGCATAGAAAGTATGGAAATAGGAAAGATCACCGATTCTAAGCAAAGATTAAAACTTTCGTGAGAATTCATGAGTTGAGTCACTTGGAAACGAAATTTGTTTAGCACTTTAACTTCTATAGGAAACACATATCAGTGTTAAGCAACATATAAGAGTTAACAAATGAGTCTACTATGTATCAGTTAAGTATTGATGTATTAAAATGGCAAGCGGCTGATTAGAAAACCGAAATATGTGTTGGTGTATTTGGAATGAGAGTTTTACATTTTGAAAAATTGAGCACACCACCCAACGTATGCGAGGCGGACATCTGCACAAACAACTTAAAATCTTTTACTGAGAAAATAAAATTTTAATTAGACACAATTGCGTCAGCTAACAAATTGTCGAGCGCATGGGAACCTCTGTAAAAGTTAATAACTAAGAACAGACAGACGAGCAAAAAATCACGGTGTATTAAGCTTTTTCACTCAGCAAATCGTGATTCTTATTAGAATATTAGGAAATATTTTTCCAATCAATTCATCTTCTAATGTCACTTGCTTGCAGAAGTTATGAAGCGGTGATATTCTTTTTTTGGTTGGATCAACCGGCACCTTTGCGTTTTCACTTCTCAGCAATTGATAGCAGAATAAACAATCAATCATTTTGCAGATAGGCGCGCATATTCATAGCTAATTTCAACATCCTTTTAAGTCGCTTTCAAACAAGCATTTATTTAGATCACTGGTCAACGTTTTACCCAGCGGCGACAATTTGTTGCATTTTTGCAGCTATGAAATAAATGTTTTATAATGTCTGTTTTTAAAACGTACTGCTAAGTGAACAGCAGCTACACATCGTTTATGTATAGGGAATGAAAAACTTTCATCAGTAAAGAGAAAGGTTAGCATTCATCCGAAACAATGAGAAATTGAGGTTTTATCTGCAGAGAATTTTCAACCATACCTTTGAATTGAAAAGATTCCAATTACTTCCTCATTTACTTGAGTTTATTTGCCCTCAAAAGTCCCCCAAAAAATCTATTGCTGTAATCTACTATTGATGGAATACTCTACTATTCGAGTTTCATAAAAAAAAGGAAAGTTGTATAGATAAGTTATCTTTGCTGTATATTTGGCTACGGTTTGGTTTCAAACCCTCAATAGTCAGAAACTCTTCATGAAAGCTCAAAGACTCGGATCATTGTGTATTCGTAGACGTCTAAAAGCACACTTACCGTAGTACAAGAAAATCCCTTTTATCTCACTTCTTTTGACATTTTATCAAAACAGACAGCCGCCAGCACCGTAATTAGGCTGAAATCTACCGGTATGTGGAGTTGCAGTTATTGATCCTTCCTCAATTCTGCTCAGTCACCAGAAACATTCCCCCAGGTACCGACTATCTTATTTCGAAACCACTTTCAGAGGCTGGCTTCACAATTTCTATTTCTTCTATAGAGGACTGGGAAAATGAAGCCAGGTGTTGTCAACTTGTATACGGATGGATAAAAATTAATGAGAATGTTGGCTGCGTAATTTTCTCCCAAGAACCAAATTTAAACCTCTCTTTTCGCCTGCTTTATTGCTGTAGTGTCTTTCAGGCTTTACTTGCAACTATAACAGAGACCGCAAACGGGTTGAAATATAATGCAATATCTGTAAGGGATATCGGCATTTTTACAAAAATTTAGGCAGCAATCAAGGTTCACGTCAAAAATAGTCTCAAACGTTTTGGCATCGCTTAAAGTCTGAATGACAGCATATTGCGCTACTACTAGTCATTTAAACACCGATAAATTTGTTCGACAAGGCACTTCTTGCCTTGTTTCACTTTAAATTGATCACATTGAATCTGTTAAGTAATGTAATTTCGTCAACTGTGAAGGTTGTTGGCAGATTGTTTTAATTTAAATTAAAATGTGGCTCTAAGGGTACATGTGCTCATCAACAAAATTTGAAACTATTTTCTTTGGCCATATATGGCTCTAAGATGCAACACATATTGACCTGAAGTGGAATGTTACTGTATTCCCCACGTTAACCACAGTTAAGGCCAGTTATTTATGAAGCAAAGCACGCTCGTACACTACACGCTACTCGCTTGCACTATAGGTTGTATTTGCCCTACTGACGAAAGACCTCTTTTGTGAGCTGTAGAGGGTATATTTTCCCACGGCTGATGCTAGTGCGTTTGCTTCTGGTAATCTATTGCTTTAATTCTTTTATTCTTTTTGCATAAATTTTATTTGTTTCTTTTACATGAACCTCCCACGAGTAAATGGGCAATGTTGGTACACCATATCGGAGTCCTGTGTATTTTATAGGGTTAAAATTAAACTTCCAACCAACTACACTGTAAAAAAAAAATTGTATTTTCTACAAAATGGGTTTAACAAAATCAATTTTGTAGAAATAAAAAATAAAAATAAAACTTGGTACAACTACTATATAACCATACGTTTTCGTGTTTCACTATGAGCCAAAAAAAATCGAAACTCAAACTTAGATTGCTTGATTTTACTACGCCAAAAAATGTATCTACTGAAAATCACGTCATCAAATCCGTATTGATCAATAACAAAAAGGTAAATAAATTCTTTTTATTACCTAAGGCGTCTGTTAACGTATAAAAATTATTTTCTTACTAAATTAAGAAATAGATTTTTTTTGGAATTTCGAGCAGGAAATTAAATTTTTATGTTAAAAGTCATGCAAATAATTTAGTTACGTTTTTATAGTCTCTATTATAACCCAAAAAACCTATTCCAAATCCTCCTATATATTAATACGCTAGATTAAAACTTTGTGGAGCATTAGGCTTTTTTATTCGCAGATGGATTCATTTGAAATTTTCACAGCTAACTGATATTAGTGTAACCTATAGTCGGATCCGGATTCAAACAAATCGGATCATAAATAAAAAAGTTATTATATACGGAAAACTTTTTCTATACATATGCATTATAAGTTTACATACATGCAAAAACGAAATTAAAAATTTATTTTATTTTTTTATATTTTCTTTTTTTATATTTTTTTATATACGAACAACAAAAACGAAACTTAAAAATTTATTTTCTTTCATTTCAGTCGTCTTTTGTCTTTGAACAAGGACGGTTTTCGATATTATTTCGATTATTTTGTTTATTGATTAAAGATATTTGCGTAATATTTTTGTTTTCTTATTATAGGAGGGCTATTATTTTGAAAACGTACATTTTTTTGTTGATTTTTAAATTTTTGATTTTTAAAAAATCTGAAATTTTGATATTTTGTTGGTATTGACGAAAGGAAAAAAGTTGTTTCTGCTTTTATTTTTTGTGTACTCTGAATCGCAGTTATGCGCGGTTGAATTTTTGAGGCTTTTTCACGTAGTTTTGGTATTGGTGTCAATGTTTTGTGAATAGGTGCCACAAATTTCATCCGACTTAAGTATATTTTTGCAAGTAAAAAGAAAAATAACTGAATAATTGAAACTAGGAGGGCCCGGCGTGCTTCGCTACGCTTATAAATAAAGTTTTTGCGTAGACATTTTGTTGACGTAGAAGCAATGATTTCAAAAAGTGGTAATGAGAAATGCTAGCCTATAATTTTTAATTTTTCTTTTTAAATATATGAATGATAAATAATCAGAACTCTAGCTGATCAGTTCGGATATATGAAAAATTAGCGATCAAATAAGTTAGAGATCAAATAAGCTTACTTGAAAACTTATTTGATCGCTAATTTGTCATATATCCGAACTGATCAGCTTGAGTTCTGATTATTTATCATTCATATATTTAAAAAGAAAAATTAAAAATTATAGGCTAGCATTTCTCATTACCACTTTTTGAAATCATTGCTTCTACGTCAACAAAATGTCTACGCAAAAACTTTATTTATAAGCGTAGCGAAGCACGCCGGGCCCTCCTAGTTATTTATAAAAAAAATTCCATTCAACCAGAATCTAGCTACAGGTATGGTATGATTGAATTTGACCGGAAATTTTTATACGAATCGAAAATACTATGAAAATTCTTTCCGACGTAAGATTGAAATGTTTCGTACTTTTATCGATTCTCATATAAACGCATTTATTTAGTACAGAATTTAAAAATGTCAAAACCTTTAAATATTCGTATTTATCATTTGTTTTGGGTTGATGTTGATATATTATATAGTTTATATGGCGAGTTTAGTTTTTTTATGATTATGGATAGGTTTTCCATTGTAAAATGTTTATTAAACAAATGTAAAAATAATATAGTAAAAAAACAAAACGTAAAACTTAATATAATTTACAACAAAACGTCAAATGTAAATTTCCGACAAGCAAAAAAGATTCGAAAATTTTTCCGACAGAAATGTTCGAAAAATGCTTTCAATCATATGCCATTTTAAATTTCCGAATAGTTTTAATAATTCCGAGTCGAATTTTTATTCAATCACCACCACAGTTTTACTACGTTTCAGATAGAAATGCAAACTGCAAGCAGATTATGTTACCGTGACCACTGACCGTACATGGTCATGGTGTATGTCTCTTATGTACAGTTTTCTGTGGAGTTTGAATTTGCTGTTAGAATTTTAAACAAATGGAAAGTTTACCAAAAAACGAAACTTCATAAATGTCTTCAACAGTTTGACATCTAGAATTTTCTTTAAGAAAAAGGCTTCTCAAAAACTTGCAGTAGAACTCGATACTGATGTAAGAAAATTATAAAAAGGGAATTTTTCCATTTTTTTAATATATAAATTTTTCTTGCTTGATCGTGGTCAACACAAATCCTGGGAGGTATGCGCGTTCGTAGATTATCCCTAAGGCCCAGTTGGAAAGAGATGTGGTCATGCATCACATCCCCTTTTCTCAAACCCGACTCTCTCCAAACTGGGTTCTGAAAGCATAGTCTAGGAGAAAATGAGTCGATTTTTTTTGGGTTATAAGTGGTTGCATCATTTGCCTCTATGTAAGTGGTTGCATCATTCGCCATGACATCATTCGCCTCTATATCTCCCCAGTTTTGTAATCAAATTATGAATACCCAAGTTCTACATAAGCGGACACAGAACCCTTCTTGAGGAGTACTACAGCTTACAGTTCTTTTGTAAGTGAACTTCCCCACTCTTGGTCTTCTGTTCCGGCAGAGATGAAAGCCTTTGATCAACAGATCCACATGCAGTTCTGGTCGGTGCCTTTGTGATAACTTCAGGTAACATGGTGTTGAACGCTCCATCGATATCCAAGAAATCGACCCGAATGTATACTTTCTGCTCCAAAGAATGTTTTATGCTACGTGAAGGGTGGAAAGCTGTTGACACGTATTTATATTTACTATACGCATGTTGTGCTTTTGACAGCCTGTTTTCGTCAATTCTTTCATAAAGTTGAGTTACTCTTTTCAGTGTTTTATGAAAAAAATATGATAGACAGATGGGTTTAAGGTTGTTGAGGTAACGAAGTCGTTGAGTTGATTTAGTTCCATGGCGCAGTTATATGAGACTTCTCAACGCAGACCATATAAAAATGTTTTGTGCCAATGTATAGTGAGCTCTGAGGTATTCTTTAGCTCAGTAAATAACCTTATCAGGACCAGATGGAATAGTTTAAATTGTTTAATTCCAAGAAAATCTTTAACTCTGTCACGGGCATTCAAAATGACGAAGGTCTTACATTGCAGAAGCCGGTTTTTAGCATTAAAAGACTAATAGATGTTCAGGTGTCATCCGATTTAACCTGATATCCTATTATTGTTGCTATGATCACTTACTTTTTTAATACACAATATATAACTGAAAAAAGATTTACCTATACAGCAAGCAGCAGAACTTGCCAAAATCTATCATTTTTTCGAATACAATTTGTTGGATTGCTGTCAAAAAATAATAAAAACTACAAATTCCAAAATTAGAAATAAGCTATATTGTGGCCGAACCAAAGCTGAGGCAATTGTGAAAGAAGTTTAGGCCCAAAAGGAAATGGAAGTAAAATAATTTCTCAACAAAATTTGATATTTATTTCATCAATCCATAGACTGAGAGCTAGTGAACCAACCCTCTGGGTAACGGTCTTTCTGTAGGGCTAGACATTTTTTTAGTGATAAGTCATGGAATGTTAAGTACGGGAACTACCACCTGGCAGTGGTAAGGTCATTTATTGTAGAGTAGAAAAAATATTGACAGTCGATTTTGATGAGCACAAGTATCTGACAGGTGAATCAAAAGGTGTGCAGTATGTAAGTTACAATAAACTTAATTCTGTAAAGTTTGTATATATATTTTTGAGCAATCGATTTAAATAAAGTGAGTACAATGACAGGCGGTTCTGGCTAGCATAAGTCTTTGACATGTTAGGGAAAAGGTGCTATGGGAGTGCGACAAAGAGTCGTAATTTGAACTCAATGGTGCAAGTAACATTACGTAAAGACAGAATTCATGGTTAAAACACATTTTATTAATTATGATGGGATGTACATTAGTTTTTAAATTAATTTTCTCGATCATTTTCCCGTTGTTTTTAGGGTTCCGTACTTTGAAAAAGCAAAAACGGTACCCGATTGGTGAGACTTCGGAGTCTCCCGAATTTCTACATAAACGATATTCTCACAATCTATAAATGATATCAACTTGAATTTAATATTTGTTTTTATCCACATAGATAAGGAGATAGTAAAACAAAAGTTTGTTTTAAGGAATCGACTTTGATTTAAAAAAAGATTGAAATATTTTCAAAAACAAGTTAATAAATTATCGAATGCTTAGTTTTTGAGTTATTACCAAAAACGTGGGTTGGTTTTCCTGTCCCCCCCCCCCTAAATTTGAAAAAATTTACAGTTATAGGAAATGTAAAGATAAAATACAAACTATAGCGGTCGGCGTATCTTTTAAAACGTTGTTTGAAAGGGGTTGGGAGTCAAAATTTCGAAAAAAAATTATTTCTGATCGTGTCAAAAGAGTTGTCATATGAAAGGTGAGTTTCGTGTAGTGCAAACATATTTTTTTTTAATTTTCGAAAGCACAGTTTCGACTTATTTTCAAAAATGTGAAATTTTTTGTCCCACCCTTATTTACGAACATTATAAAATAGAAAATTTTAAAAAATTCACGGGTGTAAGAATTTTGCTAAATAAAAACCGCAACGAAAGAAATGTCATATGAAAGGTAATTTTTTTATAGTGCAAAACAAATTTTTTTGTAATTTTCGAAAGCACCGTTTTTGGCTTATTTCTAAAATTGTGTTTTAGAGAAGAACTGTTCTCGTAGAGTAATACATACTCGGAACTCACGACGACCGAGTTATATTCGCACTAGTCCGACGTTTTTTTCTTTTTGCGTCTAAAATATGTTGTGTTTTTGTATTTTTATATTTTTAGGTCAAAATTTGTTCATAATAGGATGAAAAAAATAAAAATAAGATTAGTAACAACAGTAAATTTTTAAAAAATATAGCAGTTTCCTCTGCGCCTGTCAAAGACTTATGCTAGCCAGAACCACCTGTCATTACTCATTGTACACACTTTCTTTAAATCACTTACTCAACATATATATAAATTTCATTTTTACAGAATTAACTTACACTGCACAGCTTTTGATTTACCTGTCAGATACTTCTGCTCATCAAAATCGTCTGTCAATTTTTTTTCAACTCTACAATAAATTTAATTATTAAATGGCGTGACGAGAGAAATAAACCTCCTCCAAATCTGATAAAGTCAAAATTGATAATTTTTTCTATGATAGCAAAAGAAAAGTCTATTTTCAAGTAGGCTTAATCGCCTGTGAAAGGGTGTTTTTTCCTCTAGTGTAAAAAGAATAACAAGTTGTGTTGCTATGGTATTTTCATATAATTTTACAAAGTTTTTAAAAAAGCAACCACACTCATAAAAAAGAGATAGCTTATTTAACGTAAAGTATATGTAAATTTAACTGAAAATGACGTACGAATTGAGCCAGCGTAGGCATAAGTAAAGTAAACAAAATTGACATAGTGACATCTACTTAAAAGCATTGTAAAAAGGTCAGTTTTTAATTAAGCTTGTGCAAAAGCAAATTTTACGTAGACCACAAGTAAATATTTAAATATATGTTGCCCTAACGTAGCGTTATGTAATTTCGCTAGTAGCACATTAACTATTTGCTACGTAAAACAGACAGAGTGATATGTAAAAATTGAACTATTTTCGTAAAATTTACATCTCAACAAGCACACCGCAAAAATTTTGGGCTGTTATGCTACTATTATGCTACCATCTTGCCTCACCAAAAAAATGAAAAAAAAATTAATATTTTGCAATTATTAATCGTTTTTTTATCAATTCAGGGGGATTTTATATATGGTAATGATAACAGCGGTTGAGAAGGGTCCTGTAAAGATAAAATGCTATTTATTATTAATATTTATTTTGGACTTAACCGGGATTCGATCCCCAGACCTCTGTGTAAAAGGCAACATTAACCATTCGTCTATCTAAATAATTATTTACATCAATTTATTTATGAATATTATGTTGATGCTTAAGTTTAGGACGGTCGAGGGTTCGATTCCCAGACTGACCACTATTTATTTTTTATTACATTTTTATTATTTTTTTTTAAATAACATAAAATGATTCCTTTTTATTCATAAATTATTCATAAAAATTCAATTTTATAGCATTTCAATTTATCGATACTGTAGTTTTTTTAAAATTATATAGACCCAAACATTTCGAATTTATTCCAATAATAATAATGTAACTATAGTAACACAGAAATAACAATTATATATGGTGAAAAACACGTGAAATCAGCAAGGTCTGGAAATGAGGTTTTAATTTTGTATATTTAGGTGTTGGAATTCGTTAACATCAATAAAAAAAAATTTTCTGCGTTTTGAGTTTTTTTTTAACCCTGTCTAAATGATACAGGGTGTTGAAAAATCAAGAAATTGCTCGACCCTGATGTATTAAAATGGCTCTACAGTCAAAACTACTGAGCTGATTTTAATGTTATATAGCTCAAAATGTAGGTATTCAACAGAGGTAATCAAAATACTAATTCCCATTATACGACCTTGAACATTTTCTTTTAGGAAAATACCGGTAAAAATTCAAATTCGATTTTCTAGAAATGCATATTTTTTAAATTTTTGATTTTTTAATATGTGAAAGGTATATATGTTACTAACATTTTATAAAAAATTCAGGAGGGGAAAATTTTTTGTTTTTTTTATTAATTTTATTGCAATACGCCTTAAAAGTTTTCATCATAAAAAAAGTGGAGTTAAAAATGAACTGTTTTTTTTTTGGATTTACATATATCTTTTTAAGATAAATTTTTAATTTTAACTCAAAATAAATATTATACACATTTTTTATCATTTATTTAATTTTACATTACTAAATTCCGTAGAGTTAGAATAACGTCTAGCTAAGATTGATCCACCATTTGTAGGAATGTATGAGTGATATCCTCGTGTTCCAGGAATTGTTTTTAAATTGGCGTATCTATCAGCTAGCTGATTTGGTTTTGCAATGTAACCTGCCTCCGTTAAATAGAAAAAATGTATTTTATCTTGAAAATTGCCTGGAGCTGCTGCCCAGTTATATAACTCCAGAGGTGTTGATATAACTTTGCCGTATTCTTTCTTAAGACTCGCTCTAGCTGCTTTTCTTTTTACTGTTCCTCCAATTCCATCACATCAGAACTGCTCTAACCAGGTAACGAGGAGATACAGTTCACCAAGGAATAGTTAAATGAAGACGTACAAACGATTTTTTTGATCGCAGTACTGTAGCCACACTATATTCTGATCTAAGCTATAATCTTATCTGGTAATTGAAGTACACATAGTATATATTTTTGTGTTAGAAATAATATAATATTTGCTGTGATAAAATATACTATATCGAATATTAAGTAATCTCTCTGGACTAAAATTGCCCAGCTTTATTTTTTGAGAGTCAACAAAACATGTATTGTGATTAAAAATTAACTAAAAGTCAATTTTTCTCCATAAAACAAAAACAATACTTCCACTACACCTAAGTGAACAAAAAATAGAAACTAGGGAAAAGTATAATATGAGTCTAAACCAGGGATGGGAACCTTTTTACCATTAAAGACCAATTATAAATTTGCAAATCGTCAACAGGCCGCATTATGCCGAGTATTGTTACCAAGTTTGGTGGGCTGCATCTGTTACTATAATAGCTCTTTTAGACTCTGTTCAAAAGCATGCTAAACAATTTGTTAATTTTTACTGATCTCCTTGTTTTTTATAAATATCTTCATTCGGATGAAATCAAATCCATTATGCCTGCAAACAGTCAAACTGTTGAGATCGCTCACTCACCACTGTCATATAGTGACAGAATGCAGAGGGATTTCTTTGTTTGCAAAATGAAATCAACTAGCTGATAAATACGCCAATTTAAAAACAATTCCTGGAACACGAGGATGTCACTACATACATTCCTACAAATAATGGATCAATCTTAGCTAGACGTTATTGTAACTCTACGGAATTTAGTAATGTAAAATTAAATAAATGTAATGTAAAATTAATTAATTAAAATCGGCTTACGGGTCTTTGAGGTAACGTTCTTTAAAAATACGGTAAAAAATGGCATTTTTTGGTTTTGTTAATAGCCTTTTCTCGAGTCTAGGTGACCCCCCTAGAGGGCTTAAAAATTTGCGAACAGTTTTTTTAACTGCTACAACATACTATAAAAAGTTGATCTATATTTACTATCTAATTCATTTTATACATTTGAAGATAACAAAAACCATTAAAAATAAAAGTCTCCTCATACATAGTTTGTTGACAGCATTTATTTTAATCGATCGAGTTTATTTTAGAAATTATATTACTTTGCATTTAGTGTTTATCTGACTCCATATCAACGCTCTCTCGTAAACTTATAATTAATCGCTCTTATAAACGTAAATCAAAAGATCTATATTCAAGATAAATCACTCTCGCAATTACAGTATGTGTAAAAAATAAGTCATAAAAGACTAACGCTATAAAAAAATCAAATACAAAGCCATACTTATCTTAAGAAGAAGAATTCTAGTTCGTGTTCTTGTGATTTTCTTAAAACTTAAAAATTATTCTTTTATTTTAAGAGTTTGGAATTCGTAATTCACACTCAGAATCTTGTTTAGATTAACACGATTAATTACAACAACAAAAAATTTATATAAAAAAAGCAGCATGAATGGTTTAAGTTCCGTAAATACGTTAATTATAAACAAATGAATGGAGAATATTTCTACAAAATAGTTTTTGCTAATTATTTAAAGTGTCAGCAAGTTCTTTGTTGTCGTGTTTAAATTTAACTTGAAAATTGATTTGTTTTCATAAAGCTTTAAAATACGATAACCATTAATCATTTTAGTAGGTTGTCGATGCTTTCGGGAAGTCCTGAATATAAATAATTAATAGTTTGGAGTTCTAAATAAATTTGTATATTTTTTATCTTGATGTTGTTTTCTTCAAATAAACAAGCTAAAAGTTCATTTTAAAAATATTAAGAGAGTTTCACACCGATTAGAATTGAATGTTAGAACTTAGAACTTCAAAGAAATTCATCAAAATTCTCAGGCACTCGTCTTTTGGAACAAAACTACTTTAATTTAATTTACTACTAATATGAACAAGTTCAAACCTACGCTTCCTGGAAACACCGTTAGTGATTTGATTATTTTCCAAATATTTTTCTACTTATTCTTTAATCTGCACAGATTTTCTTTTTATCATCACTAAACAAATCAGGTCATCTCAAACATTTTTTTTATTTTTACCCTAAATAAAACCATTCTTATCCCTTTAAATCCTACTTCAATACACTGATTTATTATATCCTTTCCAACAAATCCTATTCCAATTATTGTAATTAACAAAACAAAAACAAATCTTCCTTTTGTCCTTTCTTTTCTTATCTTTTTCTTGGAGCAATAAAAATTAAATTTTATTACTTTCTTTTTCTTTTTATTATGTTCCTTTGACCCAATCGATTGACGTTAAGATAAATGTACGAAAAAATGTTGTCTGAATCTTGATAACAGTCCACCGTAAATAATTGGTAACAAATATTTTTGAAATAATTAAGAAATCAGTTTGCAAATGATATATCAGAGGATGGAGTTATGAGCTTCCTTTTCTGAGGTTTCAAAAAGCCTTCTGTATATGTATAACATAGTGATGAAATTTAGAATAATATAATCCATCAATTTAATATTCAATAACATTCAGTTTTACTACATAATATCCTTTCAACACATTGTTATACAAACAATTTATTAATAAAATTCAATAAAGTATTTCCAATAAAAATAAAATTTTATTGGAAAATAAAAACGGAGAAAAAATTTATACCATAAAAATTGTTACTTAAAAATCAATCAAAATGCATTTTAATTTCCTTCAAATTTGACCAATCTTTCAACAGAGTGATTTTATTGTTTACTAGGGTAAGGGCAAAAGGAAGACAAATCATAAAAACTAAGGATACGTCATTACGTCGACATAAAAACTAAGGATACGACAAATCATAAAAAATAAGGTAGCTTGAGTTTTGATCAGAAATCAAATTTTTGAATTTTATAAAAAGCTAAAAGAGATTTTCGCATTTTCCCAAACATAAATCACACGTTTTTACTTTAAAGATTCGAACAAAAATTATGTTGCGTTTTATTGAACAAAGAACAAAATATATTTTTTTCTTAAAGTTGAAAGTTAAATTCTGGGGTACCCGTCAAATGGTCCGAAACGTCATATCGTTCGCAAAATACGGTAGTTCTTAAGATGTGTCGAAATTGAAGATAAAAGAATAAATAGAAGAATAAATTTTATATTGGACAAACGGACAGATTATAACAAAATAATTTATTGAACAAGTTGAAATACAACATCAGCAAATGCTACAAAAAAATCGCACTACAAAACCGATATAATATTTTGAACGACAATATTTGATATAAATAATCTGAATTTATTATCAAAATACAATTAATATGAAGTGAATTAGTAATGAGAAAAAAATGTTTTGTTCAAAGAAATATGTATGGTTAGACATGACCTAACTTATGAAGTTGTTATTTTCATCCCTCCCAACGACTAATTATGTTCTTTTTGACTCGAAAATGAAGTGTATGCAGTTTTACTGAAATCGGAAAATAATTACCCACCGCGCAGTGGCGTCGAAGATAAGAAAATTAGCAGAATAATACGATTTTTTATTTTTATCAGATATAATCATCTTAAAATATAATATATCTCATAATTTATTTAAAGCTAATTAATTAACGATTCCAACGAGCCGAAGTATGTAGAAATCGATCTTAGGAAAGCGTTTTTATCGAATTTCTTCTTCTTAAATCCAAAAAAAAAAATTCTGCGAAAATTCAGAAAAAATAAATTTTTATGTTAGATTTAGACTTTGTTTGAGTAACAAAAATTTTTATTTTTGGATACATTGCTAGCAGAATTAACTGGACATGCTAAAGTAGATCGTTTGCCAACCATAAGAACATTTAGTAATATTGAGAAGTTATTAACGGTTCCATAATGCAAAGAAGGGAGCGGCTTATCGATTGCGAGTGCGATATATGAATGCATTGAAGAATGGGATCTTACTGATAAAGTCGAAGCCATGTGTTACGACACGACATCAAGTAACGCTGGACCAGAAAAAAGTGGAAAAAAAGATTGGCCACAACTTGATTCGATTCCCATGTCGTCATCACATACAGGAGATTAAACTACGGGCTGTTTATGATCAACAAATTTCAGAAGGCATGGGACGATGGCAAAATTAATCCAACAATGTTCACAAGTGGAATATCGGACAAAAAACTGGGAAACAAAACTCCAAAACACCCGTGAGAAGCTCCAGTAATTTTTTGTCATGAAGAGTTGGAAAAATCACACCCACGCAGCGAATATAAAGAGTTTTTGGAAGTTACATTGATTTTTTTTGGCGAAACCTTTGAGAATTACAAATTCAAACGACCAGGTCTGACAAGTCACGCCGTTTGCATTTTTTCGAGACGTTTGCATGTTTCTGATTATGTTGTATGTAAAAATTTGGTTCAAATGCATAGATGGAACAGCAGCCGCAAATCAGGATTTGGATTTCATCAAAATTGACCAAAGAGTTTCAGAAGAAATATTGAGCAAAATTTGTTATCATCTTCACTATTTAACGGAAGCAAATATTGGCTTGGCTTTTTCGACCCAGAGATTTCGTTTGATGAAAAACGAAAAATGGTTCAATACCTTGAGGTCCCAGCACGAGACATCCCCATCGCACCCCAAACTCGCAAAGAAGATTTTTACGCAGTCAAACATATGCAACTTTTTGCTAATAAGAACATTAGTGATTTTGTCACAGACAAAACTCACAGTTTTTTTAATCGATTTAGAATTTGTATTGATTTTTTGCTACATGACCCATCGGAATGACGATTTCGTCAAAGCCACGTTGTTTTGCCAAAGTTTGCATGTTGTTAATGATACCGCCGAACTCGGTGTTAAGTTGATGACACGGAATACAACAGCATTCTAACTAAAGACGAGGAAGGTACACAATACACCATTCAGGTGGTCGAAAACTACAGATGCAAATACCCATCATACAGTAAATCTAATTTAATTTATTGATTTCTTTTGGAAAAATGTTGCTTTCGAATGAAAAATTATTATAAATTTAACCATCAAAATTAATTTTTTTCTTTGAAAAAAGATTATTATGAATTAGTGAATTTTCGTATATGTAAGAAGAAAAATTAAGATAAATCACTTTTCTAAGATCGATTTCTACATACTTAGGTTCGTTAGAATCGTTAATTAATTAGCTTTTAATAAAAAAAATCAAAATTATGAGATATATTATGTTTTAAGATGATTTATCTGATAAAAATAAAAAATCCTATTATTCTGCTAATTTTCTTATCTTCGACGCCACTGCGCGGTGGGTAATTATTTTCCGATTTCAATAAAACTGGATATAGTTCATATTCGATTCAAATGGAACAAAATTAGCCGGTGGGAGCGAAGAAAAAGATGGTTTGAAAATTGTTCATACATATCTGGTCATGTATGGTGTATACCCACTATCCTACTTCGAAATAAAGGGAGATTTAAAATTACAAAAATGAAATTAGAATTAGTATAATTGATTGGCTGATACATATATGTAAAAAATCACTTTTCATTCCACCGAAACAGTGATTTTTTCGGGTAAAATGTCTGTTCAAAGTTTGTGAACTTTACAATTTCGGAAAAACTGAAAATTTTAAGCTTTGAATAGAAATGTTTACTAAGTGTAGTTGTATTTTAGTTGGCATTTTAATAATAAGTTTCATAATTTATTTTCAACCACTTTATCCTTATTCCATTTTTTCATTTTGGCGTGAAATAGTTCGAAAGATTCCAGAAGCGAGGCCACACTTGGCCTTTGGCTCAAGAAAATCTCCATTTAAACGCAAAATTAGTAACTCATGTTATTACCTATATCAGTAACCAAATTTTTTCCAAAATTCAGAAAAAGAATCTAGAGTTCTTATAAATATAGTCAAAGTCAAATACAATAAGCAAAATAGTAAAGTATAAAAAAATGTAACTAAATATATGTTGAGTAGTGTCTTCATTTTTATACCGTCTTGTTTCCATATAGCCAAGTTTTCTTATAATTCCGTGAGGGCACCACTTCAGTACTTTGGATTCAGAAGAAATTATTCTGAATTTTCCCCTCACTCAATATAATTTTCTCTTCCAAGATCACTAAATTGATCCCAATTTACATTCTAGTCCAACTTAAAAATTTCAATTTTTTGTCGCTTATTCAACTTTTATTTAAATTTCTTTGTTTTTCCTTTTATCTCTGTGATCAAATACTATCTCAAACCAGAAACTGAAACGCTAACACAAAACATTCTCTTTCGTCTATGAATTTTTTTATTCTATTGAAAACTGTTTATTTATGATACAAAGAAATTATATTTTTTACAAATATTAAAAGATTAGATTTTAATAATTTAATCTTATATTAACATATTTATTTTGAGTGAATGCTTTAACATTTTTCAATCAAATAAAGTTAACCTATGATCACTCACCGCCATTGTACAAATTTTGAATGCCCAAAGGTGTTTTAACATAATACAAAACGCAAACTGTGTATCTTTATTTTTTTATCTAACCGTTTTTGAAAAAAAAAACTGTTAATTACGCTAATTATAATTTTTTTTATTCAATATCTGGAATAAAACCAAAACTATATGGCGAAAACAAAATAAAATGAATGTTAAATGCTAATCAAGCACTTTTCAAATTTTAGCCTTAACTTCGGAAGTTAAAATCTTAACTGAGTTTAAAAATCGATGTGATTTCAATCATCACCTTTATTTAGATAAAGAACATCTATCCTTCTCTCTCCGTGATATAAATTTTATTAGAAACGATCAAACAACTAACTCACACACCACAAATTTAATGAAAAGATAAAAATACAACCATTCGCATACCACCAAATCAAAAAAATATAAGGTAATTCAAAATTTAATTAATCATTGATATTGCTAAGCTAACATATTACAGCCAAAACTCGTAATATAAAGTAGACTCTTAGCTTCAACGCTTCTGCGCATAATCCATTAACTTTATATCGTTTTCGTTTTAAAACAAAATCTATGCTAATCTCATACTGACAAAGAAAAAATAATAATCAAAAATAAAAAATTTAATGCATTCTAATTAGTTGCTCCATTATATGATTTAAACTTAAAAAGAAAATGTCTACTTAAAAGAGTTTGTTAATCTTTACAACATTTGACAGATTTTTTAGTGATGGCTGAGATGAGAAATGCATTTTTGAACCTATAAAAATATTAGAACCTACCTAATAGAGCATATACGTATAACCCGCCTTTAACTCATACAGAAAACCGTAATAAAGCGATAGATGACCTAAACGGTAATTAATTGCAAGAGGGAACTCTATAAAAAACATTTAACATCATAAAAAACATCATCACCATTACCATCATCTAGATTCCAAGACATCAGAAATAGTTGGGCATACGGAAAAACAGACTATCGGATGAGTTATTTAGATACAATACTATAAAGCCCCATACCTTTCTACATACACCAATGAAGTAATGAAGTTCAATAAAAAACACCTGTTTCATCGTTACTCGCAAATCGTTTAAAAATCTATCGAAAAATTGAAACAAAAAAATGAGACCCTCAGCCTATGCTAAGTAAAATTCTTGTGAAAAACATGAAATTTTCATTTTGTATATAGTATTCTGGTTGTTAAAAATTAAATTTTCTTAGACTCTTTAAAAAAATTCATTTTGGGAAAAAACACAAGCTTAAATTTTTTTCTTAAAATAAAAAGAACACATGCCGCAAAATCATCAAAGCTACTTTTTTGACCGGGTTCAATTGGGGCCTGCAATAACTTTAAAAATATAACGGTCGTTGAGTAGTCTTTGTTGACTGCAAGATCTATGAAATTTTTTGGAGTGCTGTGGGAAATAAAATTCAATAATTGTATTGTAACGACTCTTCGTTGGTTCTTTTAGATTATTGAGCAAATACGACAGTAAAAAGACGGATCTTTGGTTAACAGAATCTCAAACTTTATTTGTCAACAAATTACAGCAGCTTCCGTTTTTCCTTACAATAAATTTCAGGGTCTCCAATTTATGCACGATGAACTTCACTGCTTTTCCACAATTTGAATCAATAATACTCGGAATCGTAAAATCTGTATTTACTATTCCACTAAGTTCAAATTCTTTTACTATTAGTACCCAGGCTCAAGTACCACCGATTATTCCTTATACTTTCGAATATTTGTAAAACACTTTTAATTGCAAAATTAAAAGTGACTGTCTGATATTCTGTTTGCTTATTTATATTCAAAAACAAATAAGCAGAATATTCTGGTACTCACTGTAGTTGTTTCTAGAAAAAATAGGCCACTCCTCCTTTTAATTTCATTAATGTAAACAAATTTAATTTACATTAATTTATGCAACTTGTATTAGTTAAAGGGAGTTAACTTTCAACTCATCTTTGAATGTAGAAAACATTTAGGCGGAACGTATTGGTTATTTATGATTAAATTAAATTAACCCATTCTGAAAGAAGTTTATTACAGTATTTTGGAAGTGGATTTTAGTGTTGAAGATCAGCAGAATGCTCAGTTATGTGACATACCTAATTTACTTTAAACAACAGAAGCCAGTGGTACAGCATCAGCGAGACAATACAGACAGAGTAGTTTTTTGAATGTTACTACCTTTCAGTATAGAGGAGGAGTTGTGGTATGTAGTAGTAGTGCACCCTCGCACAAAACCTGAGTAACGTTTTTGGACCGCAAATTATGATTAGTGATTCGAGGTAGGTCGCAAGGACCAACTCCCGACGGGGTTATCGAGGGATGAATTTTGTGTTGCTTGCACGATCAACTGGTGGACTTTCACGAACCACCAGTTGTCTCATTACAAGATGACGCTTAACGTGGGGCTCTGATAGTAATAAGAACAACCAGATATCGACACAAAACTTCGTTTTTAACAAATTTTCAACATTATTGTCTATTGTAACGTTTTTACGATTAATAGCATGAAATACGTCGGTTCTGATATAACATCGGACACACATCAAAGATTGTCCTGCTGCGTACAGAGTTTTCTCACACAGTCAGGACTTTTGCGATTGAAAAGTCTTTCGCAGTCGTGTAAACTAACATTTAAAAAAGGATTGAGAATTTGATATGCATTAAACCTAAAAAACTAAACACTGACATACCAACAAAAATATTTCAAATGAATCATGAAATCATAAAACTGGATTCATTTAATCCAACCAGATTAGATGGTTTGGTTATTTAAAAGAAAATAGATAAAAATGCCCCCAACAACAAAACAACTCTGGAGTGATGATGACGCTCAAGACCTTCATGCTATAGAATGTCAAAATGAAAGTCAATTAGTGGTGGAACAATATTATAAAAGAAAACCGATTACAAAACCGAAAAAATCTCTGCGTGGCATACCGTCGTCAGATCAGAGAAATATAATTTTATATTTGTAAACATAATTTTATTTGTTTAACAATATCTCCAAAAAGTAAATATTCATATTTACAGAAAAGTAGTGACCACTAAGTTTTAATTACCTAACATAGAGTATAGAAAACATAGAGTAAGGGTCGTCTGAGATGACAATCTTTACAATGTACGGATGATGAGTAATAGAAGTAATTCGAAGCAAACATCAGAGAGATCGAGAGAGCGTGAGTCAACATACCAATAAAAATTGCTACCATTTTTAGCTTGGACTGTATATTAGATCGATGCCGATCATAAAATATTATAATATGCAAAATATAATAACAATTTGTGTTAAATCAGGCTCAAAATTACCAAACTTATTTAAAATGTTTTGTTGAAAAGATTAGTCCACACGAAGTTTTTCAATATTCAAATCATCCCATTATATAAACATTTTTATTTTTCTTAGATGTACTGAACTTATCACTTAGCTCTCGTTACATTTCCACCAGGTCTTTCGTAAATGTCTTTAGAAACTATCAAATTTATATTTTTAAGTGACCATAAAATGGTTTGTATTTTATTTATTATTTTATTTCTCTTCTCTTCCAAGGAATAAGGATATGATCGTTAAAGCCATTAAACCAACAACAAATCCTTTTCGTTCAGTAATTTAGGAAAATAATAATAAAAATAAGGAAATAAAACGTAGAAAATAGAAGTAATAAATTTGAAAAAAGATTTAAATTATTGTCTTTTTATGATCTGAATGTATATAGCGGCAACATTTATTTGTAGAGAATCGATTTTTTTTTAATCTAAAAAAAATCTTATGAAAACCAAACCTATCCTCCCATCTACTTCATTTGTACAGTTAACCACGATGTTCTCATCAAACAACTAATTAACGTAATTCATTTAGGAAAAAAGAACTGCATCATTCCGTTAAAATAAACTTATTACAAATTTAACGTTATAGAGATCAAACAAATTAAAATCCTCCTTTTCTTCTAGAACCATCGAAATATCCAATTCGATTATTTTTTGTATTATTCATTATCTTGATAAACTTGATTCTTTTCTATTAATAATAACATCATATTTCATGTAATGATTCTTAAAAAAAAATGGTTTTATAAGAAAAGTTTTTTTTTGTAAAGTTATCAATATCATCATTATTGATTTGATAAATAAATTTTAACGCCCCGTTATATTCAATTATTATCACGCCTCCGCCACTCTCAACAATCGAAGAAATAAAACGAAAACAGATATTATAAAACTAATTTTCAATTTTAATGTTGAATAAATAATAAGAAAATAATAAGATAAAATTTCAAAAACAAAATTGCGTTTTAATCGCGTCCGTTAGAACATAAATGAACGCAATTATAATGTACTGTACACTGTGTTGGTAGCATGACGAAGCTTATCTGTTGTTTTTTTTAATGAAGTCTGATTTCAGGTTAGGATAACAATTTTTATTGATTTATTCAGTTTTCGTGGCAAATTCGAGTTATATGCTGAAAAGATAATAAAATAAATTGTAACAGTGTCTTGAGAACATTAGTCTAAGAACATCGTGTTTCAAGGACGTCGGGATGTTCATAAATTAAAAATAATTAAATAATCATTAAAGAAACCAGCTGTCTTTTGTAAGAACTGCTTACAACGATGTAGGTTCTTCGAGGGCTGAGGGATTGGATTAAACTTTGAAGTACAATCTCTTCTGTTTGTGGAATGAGAGTGAAATGTTTCACGAAAATGTTTAGTGTCAACTTAATTAAGCATATTAATTTTTTTGTGGTTTTGTTTCCAATTGATTTAGCACCGAATTTAGCATAGTAGTTGGTCAAAATGTGCTTGGTACAAAGTTTTTTAATGCGGCTTCACATAGTTCTGAGGTTTTTGGACAAAATTAGACAAAGGCAGGTAAAGACTTGCAAACACCTCTTTATTTAAAACTTCAATAATTTTAAGTCTTGTCGATTTTTATGACACTCGGTAGTAGGTACAACATTTTTGCTGTGATTACCAATAGTTCTGAAAGATTCTGGGCGGCAGGCCAGATTTCTTGTAAGTCCTGACGCACAGACAATATTCGTGTTTTGAGGAGTGAGTTGTTTTATTCTGTGTGTTGTTCTGTGGACGGAAGGCAAGATTTTTTGTAAATCTTGACGCTATGGCAATATTTGTGTCTAGGTTTTTTTGTTCAGTTTTGTTCTGTGGGCGAAAGGCAAGAGTCTTGTAAGTTCTGACGGGCAGACTATTCTTTGAGGTTGTTTGTTAGCATTGTTCTATAGGCAATTGGTAAAATTCTTGCAGGTTCTGACGCGCATGCAATTCTTTGAGGTTTTATTTATATTTTGTGTGTGTTTGTTTTTGAGTTGTTGTTCTGGGGGAGAAAGGCAGAATACATAAGTCCTTGACACTCCAACAACATGAGTTTATCAGTTTTTTTGTATTTTTAATTTATAACCGCATAGATAGGAAAGGTCCTTCAGACGTTCTTTAACCTGGGTTCACAAGCCCGCTTAACATAGTTGGGTGGACATTATTCAGGGAAATGGATCGACTGTCGTTCTGGCCGCAGTGACCACGTTCTCTGTACCCTTACACCAACATCTTTATTCCCAACACAGGGTGTTTCGGTGGTATCTTTAGCCTGCCAGGGAACAGTGAGAAGAAAAATACTAGCCCTTGGCTTTCTGAGTCATAGTTAGATCACCTTTGTCGCGTGGTTATCCATCGATTTCACTGAAGCGCTCTTCTAAAACGTCTTTTTTGTTTATTATGGGTTCTAGTCAAATTTGTTTTTTTTGCTTAGCTTTTGTGGTTAAGAAACAGCTCGATTATTCTAGTGCTACCTATCCAAATGGTTTTCTCATTTCCTCTTTCAGTTTTTTTTTTGATTTTTTTCTGTGTACATATAGCCAAAAATATGTTTTTTGTGTGTGACATATTTTTGTTTTATTTTCCTCTTTATGTTTCTTTTGCTTCTGGTAAATTTTTTTGTCTGCTTTGGCTTGCTCAGTCAGTAGAACTTGAGAGTCTTTATCACGGGCTTTAGATTTGAGACCGATTCTCATTCTGTTGTTTTTTTAATTATTTTTAGGACAAATGTAGTCAGCCAGACTTGTTTGTGAAAACACAATTATTCAAAATGTTTCGAAGTCTTCTGGGAGGCCCGTATTAAATTTTTTCATTTTCCATTAATTTTTCCACAAATTTGATACAAAAAAATGTGTACTGATTTCGTATTTGGTTCATGCCATGGGAATTTTTTTAATTTTTTTTTTTTATATGGAGCTAGGTATTTTGTTTTGGAATTCTGAATTGTGAAGATTGAGCTGGTTTACGATCTGGTTTTGGTGTTATTGAGTGGAGTTAGAAGAAAACAAAATTCAATTTTTTTTTGTTCTTGTGTAATGTTTGATGGAAAGTGTTTTTTTCTAAAAGTTCAAGAAAAGAAAATTATGTGAAATGATAATGTCGTACAAAATTCGCAATCAACATAAAAAGGAAATATAATGTAAATACATTTCCATAATATGGAGTCTAACGACAGTGGAAAAATTCAACTTCAGTAAAAATAAATAAGTGATGAAGAAGTTTCAACTTTGAAATTGTCATCGCCTTAACGGCGTAATCGATAGCGTGTCTGCCCAAAGATTCGAGCCGGGCACTGAAACACGAAAAATGTGAATGCGAATTTTTTTCTGAGAAACTTCAAAACATATCTTTGAATTGAAAAAATTCCAATTACTTCTTTACTTACTTGAGTTTAATTGATATCAAAAATCCAAAATAAATAAAAAGGAAAGTTTTCTCTTTGTTTTGTTATCTATCTTCTATCCATATATATAAAATTTTAAAGTAAGTATGTTTGTCGTTTATGCATTAATACACCATTCATCCGATCATCATGAAACTTTGGGAAGTTGATGTGTACACTTGCGCATATGTAACTGGTAATTTTTTTTAAAAAACAGAACCCCTGGGCCCTCATAATTATCTTAAGGGGTTTGGCCCAAATGTTGATAATTATTTTTGTTGAGTTTTTATTTATATATCATTTTATACCCTTAGGTTGCATTGATCAATGTTTTTTACATTGAACATAATTTTATGAAATTGAAAAATGAAAGTAAATCTGACAAACAATTACATTTATACAGGGTGTTTCATAATATATGCGCAGGACTTCAGGATGTGATAGCTCGTCCAAAAATGTGAAAAAAAGGTTTTCATAACTTACCTTCTAAAATGCACCAAATCGTTTTTTGCGAATATCTCCGGAACCGTTTATCGTACAGAAAACAGCTTTCGTAAGCATTTTCTACTCATAATAAGCTATGTTTTGTGTGGAATTTTTTTTTTCAAGTCTTAATTGGTAAAGGTTTTGGAGGGGTATTGGGTGTTTTTCTCCCCAACTTCTACGCTACTGGAAAAAGTATGGTTTTGAGATGCTCATTTGAACCGCCAATGTTTTCTACACAAAAAAGTTACACCGTTTTCGAGAAAAACCAACTTTTATGTTGAAAAACACGGTCAATTTTTTGAAATAAAATTTTTTTTCTGTCCCAAAAATTAACTAGCTGTTTCAGCTACCAAACCCCAACTGATTAATTAAAAAAAAAAACAATTGACAAACATTTTCTTAGCACGAGTCAAAAAGAACATTCGTCAGCATAAATTTTATTTTACATTGAAATTGTGTATCTCTTTAATTTATTAATTCTCTACAATTCTTTCATAATTAGGTGAAAAAATATAGAAAATTAACAAAAAAAATAATTTAATACTGGAAGTGTTGGATGTACATTGGGATGTTTAACCAGTTGTGTTGTTACACAAACGGGTTGAAAAGTGAGTTGAAAATAATTTAGATCTATAGTATATTACTAGAGGACGGAAAATTGAAGTACACCCCACATTTTAAATCTTGCCCATTACATAACGGTGAAATTTGCTAGTTCAGATAAAATAAATTTGATTTCTATAGAAGTTCGTTTCTCCATAATGTATTTATAGCAAATTGTCAAATCCGCGAAATATATTTTGTTGCAAGGAATCAAGCTCGTTTGTAAGAATTGAGTTGCCAATGAGTTTAATTGCTCTTCACTGTACAGAATTAATGGTCTCTAGAATAATCAAGTGTGCTCCATTTCATATGTGAAAACAGTACTCCATGCAGGGACTTGACTAGATTGGATGCAGGGTAAATGACTAAATGGGAATAAACCAAAAAAATTTATTAGCTATTAAAAAATTTACGACATCGAACTAATAGGTTAATTTTGACCAGCGTGCAAATTCCACTTCATATTATTTTTAATCTCTACTCTCAAAAGTCTGACAGACTCTTTTTCCAACAGGTCTTTAGGACCAAGTTTTTATGAAAAAGTGGTAGATTTCGTTAGATTAAAAATATGAGAATTCCACTTCATTTTTGAAATGTTTTAGTTTTTTTAGTGACAAACATTTTTAGCAAAAAATAACGAAAACAAACTCTAAAAACGGGCATTTTAAATAATCAATTTTAATAATTTAAAAAATTATTAATTTTTTTAATAATTTTTGTTTTGCTTATTTCATAACGGTATATACTGATAATTTTTATCTATAGATAATATTAAAAATCATGGAAAATTAATATTGTTTTCTGTAGTCAAATATTTAAATTTTCGGTTTCTGATTATTTTTCATTTAATTAATGATTTATTTAATTAAAATGAATGCGTATACAATTTATTGTTTGCTACAAAAAATAGTGATACTAGTGAAAAAAACATCAAAACTTTAAATTTTTAAATGTAAAAATGGTGCAGTTTACAGCTACTAAGTCTAAACTATCTACTCACTACAAAAAGTAGTAATATCCGATATCATGCTGTAACGATCAGTGTAAAACAAAACATTTTCATAAAATTAAGTGTCTTAAATAATTAGAAATACTTCCTTTTTCACTTGGATTAAAGATTAGATTAGAACTTCAACTAACTAGGTTTTAATACCTAAAGTTTCTAATAAATGTAAACAAAACAATAAATCTCACTGATTTCTATTTGAATAAGTTTTATCTAGTTTTTTTAAATTATTAAGTTCTTGAATCTCAATTATGTCATTATAGGTTTCGTAACGACAAATCGCAAGAATATTTCTTTAATAAAAACAAATGAATTTTACCCTCCAACAAAACTTACGTAAAAAATTCCAATGTACCTACTAATTGATATTTAAATGAAAGTCAAAACGGATAATTGCTTACAATATTTCAATATTAATTTCGTATTTTCCTTTTCAACTTTTTTGTTTCCTACAAAGTTTTTTTGTCATAAGCAATCAATTTTGTCTTGATTTAATGGAAGCAATTTTTTATAATTTTTTCCTAAGATCAAATTTTTAAGATAAGAAAATTTGTCCTCAATTTAAATCAATAAAATGGGAAATTAAAATAAATTGCTATGATTTAATTTCATATTATTATTTTTACTGATTATGAAAATTTCATGTAATTTAGCTACGATTGGTTTGAGGCGGATGGGTAGAGGACTTTTGTAAAAAGGATGAAGATATTGTAACGCCACTGCGTTATATTCTTAATCAAATCCAGCGATCAGTGAAATAGTCAGATGGATAAATCTTTAGTAGATTTGATGGCACTTCTGTTTTACTTTTTCGGAAGTTAATCAGATTACCGAATCAGTCGGCTACAATATATAAACATTATCCACAATCTCCACATATTTTTTTGTTGTGAATCTATTATATTTAAATTTTAAAATAACCTATCGTTACATTGTTTTCCAATCCCATTGACTTTGTTGGACAGTATAAATCCAATAAAAAATAAAAAATTTATTGTTTAGACATGGATTAATTTTAACATAAAAAATAAAATGTTCAAATATAATAAAAAAAATCCACTGTATTTTATGTACAAATGTAACGTTCTTTTATCGGTTCCATAAAAATAAATAAAATTATTTTATTTTATTTATATAAAAAAAATGTATTTTTGTTTATGTTTTTTGTCAAATAAATTGTAGTTGGTTTGTGTTGGAGTAATCCAGAAGTTAAAATGGTGACAGTAAATTTAATTCTTTTTAATTGAATTTAATATAACAACCGAAAAAATAAATTGTTGTAAATTGATAATTTTTTCAGTTTGTCAGACACAAAGCAGGGTGAAGGATGGTTTGGTGATTATAGTTTTGGTTGGCTTTATTTAAATTTAGTAGCTCTAAAAATTTTGAGTTAGAAACTCTTTAATTTTAATTTGAATGCTTTGTAAATGGAAACCAATTTCCCTTTAAAAATGAAGTTTGCAATTATAGTTTATCTAGAACTACCCTTAAACAGAATTTAAGTTCATCTATTTGCTGCATGAAAATGCGTCAAATCTATGATGTCTGATCTGTAGATCAGATCAGTTCTAAAGATCTGTGATGTGATACAAGATCGTTTAAAAATTTTTTTTTCACAGTACTTTTCTTACTTTTTCTACTTTTTTTCACAGGACACTACTAAGGTCCTCTTAATTGTTTCTGTACTTACCATAATTTTTCACTTAATATGTCATATTTATCGTTTTACTATTATTTTATTTAACTTGTGTTTATTGTATTTATTTACTTAAAACTCACTTATGTCAGGTGTGAAATTTATTCTTTTTTAGTTACTGGTTTGCCTACTCTATCATAGACTGCATAGTTTCATTTTATTTTCTCACTAGATAAAATTTCAATTTCCTGTTGCGTGTGTTTTTTGTCATCTTCAAATATTTATGCAGGTGTTTTGGAGGTGTTTTTAGTTAAACTATTTTCTCTAAAGATAAACGCAGAGCAATGTTCTTTTATTGCACCAAACTGTATAATCGTCACAATATAAAAGAGTAATAGCTAAGGATTTTCAAAAAATGTTAGAATTCCTTGTAATTTTTGAAAATGTGCGGTGTTTCTATTTTTTCCTTTCTCACACTTATTTCCGAACTATATCGATCGAAAAATATAATATTAAAGAACATTTAGTAAATTTTCAAAAAATATAGCGATGTGTTTATTAATCATAATTGAATTTTTTCATGAACTGAGAAAGGGAAGAAGGGAAACATAGTTTATTTGGAAAACTCTGAATTCAATTCACTAAGTAGCTTTTGGTTTAATTTTACCTCGTCCGACTTTGAAATATTGTCAAAAATATTTGTGGTTAACACTGACTTCCTTTTTTGTTTTGAATTGGATGGATTGAAAAATTCGGAAAAATGTGCAACGGTGGAATTCTCGATAAGCTTTTAACAAAGATATAGAGATGGGTGCTGTTCACTATACAATATTTAAGAGGGGTATGAGTGAAAAGGACTAGAAACAGATTTTCACCGGGCAATGTAGAGTATTTGAAAGAAACCAATAACTATAAAAAATATTATAACAATCAATAACTATATAAAAAACTCATAACACAGACTGAAGTCTGAAAAAACCTCAGAGTTTACGGTTTTCATTTCAATCTTTAGAAAGCTAAAAGTGATCAAAAATTTATCATTTAACCAATTTTGAGTTATTAGTAGATGAATCGGTTATACACATTTACAATTTAGGCCCCAAATTTTGTGTGCTTATATTTGAAGTAACATATTAGTAGTATCGATGAGCTAAACTACGTTTTTAGTATAAAATTAATAAACTAAAACTATGCAGTTTATAAATTTAATAGAGATACTGTTGCTTCACATTTTGGAACACATATTACATTAAGTTTATTCGCGTTTAATCGTCTTTTTGCAAAAAAGTTTGAATTAAAACACCAAATTAGACTTTAACATAAGAGGAATTGCGTGCCATAAAACTTTAAATTTACGACTGGCGCAGTCTGTGAATTTGATTATTTCCTCAGCCCAGTACAAATGCTGTAGTGCACGCAAAACCTCAGGATTGAGCGAATGTGTCGGTGGAGAGCTTTTTTAATAAATTTTCTGTTTGAATCAAGCTTTATCCACAGCTATGGCAGCTGATAAATTAGCTAAGTAGTTCTATAATAGATGTACTTTGTTGATGCAAATTATAGTTCTTAAAAAGAATACGCATGTTAACGTCTGAGTAAATTTTCTATACAATAATTTTCTCAAACAATAAAAAATATTACTTTGCAAACGAAAATCTTTTTCCTGTTTAATTTTTTATCATGTTTGATTTCTTATGAAACTTCAATCTCAAACTCAATTATACTTTTCATAAATCAGATTTATGTGTCTCATATACAATACTCAATTTTTTGTTTTTTAACATAACCTTTGACACACAATTTTTTCTCCAACTTCACATTATAATAGAAAAATAAACATATTACTTAAATTAACTTTGATTTTAATTAGAAAGTAAATAAATTTGTATAACATGACCAAATAAATTCATTTTATCTAAATTCCAGCAAAATACAACACATCAATCAAATGTTTTGTTACTCTGTATTGTTGTTCTCTCCTTAAATATATTATTCTGTTATATTAAATTGAATTTATGTTTCAGATTTTTTTTACCGAAGTGTAAATGAAATAAAAAGTTTACGTAAAAAAATTAACTGTGGCTTGTCATGAGTCAGATTTGATTATTAAGTTTGTTACAGAGTAATTATTACTTGCATGGTTTTGTTGGTTTAAAAAAAAGATATTCACTTTTTTGTGGTTGCATGGCTTGACTTGCAGAAAAAACCAACTCTGATTATTTTTCATATCTACTTAACCTTATGTATATCGAATACTTTGCTCTTCATCTTCTTGTAATAACTAAAATTATAGCAGAGCTATCTCAACTTTTTTAGCTTCGACATCGGGTATTCAACATCGGGTGAAATAAAAACATCGGGTAAAATGAAAAGTGTTTTTTATATGCTACGCTCTGCAATTTGGCGACTTTGTATATTTTGTTGAAATTATTTTGTAACAATAACTAAACTTAAGTAAAATCTAACAAGCATGTGTGTAATGCTGACAGAAGATTTGTCAGTTTTACAAAACACTTATTATTAAACTTACAAAATGTTTGTCATCGGCACTAATTTTATTTTGTTAGTTAATCGACCAAGTATATTTTGTGTTTTACCAAATTTCTGATATTTTAAAGATAAGAAGTAAAAAAATCTAAAAGGGCAGTACATCTAACAAAACTATTGTTAAATGTAATATTTACTGAATTAAATTGATAAAAAAATTGTAAATTGTACTTAAAATTATGCTAGTCGAATATTTTTAATGCTATTTTCCCAGAAAACAGTTGGTTTCGTTTCCATCTTAACTGAAGGAATGACTGCAGAATAAGGGAGTAACAACTATGCATGAACAATAGTCCAAATCTTTTTTTTTATAAATATCGTCACCAGCAGTGCTCGGATGAAATCCGGTTCAAATCAGGTCCATAATGCCTCAGACATATGTTTTTCCCCGTCTTACTCGTCAATCGGTGTGTGCGGGCGGTCGTACTGTCGAGATTACTCGCTGTCATAGTAATAGAATGCAAAGAGATTTCTTTGTGCGTACATCGTACACATGGAATGCTTTGCCCGAATCAATAGTCTCGAGTGCTCTCAATCCACAAAGATTTAAAAAAAGCGTCCACCTATACCTCAAGACGCATGTTGTTGTGGGACCTACGTCTTAAAAGGTATCTATGTGTTGTTGTGACACATTTTGTAATTCCTACTACACAACACTTCTTATTAAAAAAAAAAAAAAAAAAAAAATATTTTTAAGAAAAAAGTTAACTCTAGAAATTGAAAAAGTTGAAATTTAAACAGAAGTTAATTTTGACACATACCGTATAAATAACAACCTCACTGGATCAAGGTATATTAACACAAAGTAACTCAAAATTTACCCGTGCGATTGTTATTGCCCGGAAAAAAGATGGATCAGTACAGCTTTGCATTGGGAAAAAAGATAAACAAACTCATGGTAAGGAATAGAATCCCCCTTATCCAGAACCACTTAGACAGATTGCAAGGGTAAAGAGTTTTCACAATGTTTTTTCATGTTCCTCTCGATGATGAAAGTATTAGATATACCTCATTTTCAACATCTAAAGTACATAACGAAATTTTAAAAATACCTTTTGGCATGTGAAATTCGCCTGCAATTTTTCAACGATAAGTAAATAGTGTGTTTGAAGAACAAACAGCAGAGTGCGGTATTTTATGTGCTTACATCGATGATTTAATCGTTCTGGCTAAAGATGAAATCGAAGCTATGTGACGACTACAAATTGTTTTAGCTTAAGCAGCTAAATTTGGTTTAAACATTAAGTGGAAGAAGTGGCAATTTTTCAAACAAGGATTGACTTATTAGGTTTTGTGGTGGGAAAGATTGTATTAATCCAAGTATTCGGAAAATTGAGACTGTCAAGAAGTTTCCCAACTACTGTAAAGCAAGTATAACAGGTTTTAGGTTTGACTGGTTTTTTAGGCAGTTCATAAAAAAATATTCATCAAAAGCCCGGTCGTTAACCAATCTTTTGATAAAAGATGCTAAGTTTGATTTTGGACAAAACGAAGAAAAGGCAATGAAACAATTATAAAACAGTTAAACAGCAGGTCCAATGTTAAAATTATAGAAACCAGAAACCGGCCACTGAACTCCATACTAATGCTAGTGCTCAGGGATTTGGTGACATTTTATTGCAAAAAAACGCGGAACACTTGAAGTTCACCAAAAGAACAAGATGCAAAATATTCTAGTTATGAACAGTTAGAATTTATATCTAACTGTAATAAATAGTTTGAAGAAATTTAGGATTTATTTAATAGGAATAAAATTCAAAATAGTGTCCGACTGTAAAGCGATTGAGTTTTCCATCAAAAAGAAAGACCTTCTACCAAGAGTTGTAAGGTGGATCATTTAGTTGAAAAAAATTGATTATATCGTGGAACATCATGCGAGTAATAAAATGCAACACGTTGATAGTTTAAGCCGTAATGTTATGGTAATGGCGGAAAGTATGATTGAGAAATGAAGGAAAACACAAGAATCCGATGACAAACTAAAAGTAATTCATAAATTTTTAGAGAGAACTACTATGTGAAGACTACATAATCGAAAAGGATTTAATTTGAAAGGTAGTGAATGAAGAGAAGTTATTGATAGTACATAAAGCAATGCAATATCAAAAAAGTCCGAGCGGCAAGATGTCCGCTAGAAATAGGTAGATTTCGATTTCAGACAGTTTTTTGTACAAGTAGAATCTGATGTATCAGATTAGTTTAAACAAAACAAACTAATTACAAACAGATATCGAACAAATTTTAAAAAGAAAATTAGCTACATATGAGCAAAACTACATCCATTCAATTTTGCACCAAACAAATATTAGATCTACCACAGAACATATATGTGTCAATTTATGACACTATGAAAAACACAAGGCAAACCTACTCCATATCATATGTCGTGCAATTACTGCAAAATATGAAAATAGTTTATTTCTAAGAAAAAAAAATTAGTTTTTCTATGCGAAAAGTAAACTCACTAGTGTAAAAAAATAACAAATTATAGTTGCTATGGTTGTTCATATTTTAAACAACGTAACCATAAAGAAATAGAATATGAATTTTGAATGTTTTGTTGTCGATTTATAACTTTATAATATATAGTAAATATCGATTATATATTAGTATCATAGAAAACATTGCATTTCCTACGGGAGATAAAAACGATTTTCGAAAATAAACAATGTTTTCATCTCTTGTAGGAAAATATACTATTCTTCTATTTAAATCTTTTTATTTATTTTCATTGATTGTTATAAGGTTTTTGCAAATTGTTGTAGTTGAGTATTGTTGCAAACTTTTTTGTTGAAGTCGACAAGTCAAAAACCTCTAACTGCAGAGGTTTATATTTATAAGAAACAGATTTAAATGTTTCCACAAATTCTAAATTTATGAAGTTTTTAAAAATATTAGTATCCAAACGGCCGTTATAACGGACGAAAACCATTTTTTTTCTAGTATAAGGCCTCTAGTTTCTTAACCATGTGTTAGACTTTACTGATTTACGAACTGGTCTACGATATTAAAAAACACATTTTTAAAAATAGTTTTTTGATCTGGCTCGACAAATGCGACCGTTATAGTGCCGGTTGAGCCAAACACATTATGTGTTTTGCAAGCTTTTTTGCTGGAGCCGCTCACTCAGAAACCTCCTACTGCAGAGGTCTATTTATGAAAAAAAATTGATAAAAAAGATTTCAAAGATTCTAAATTTATGGAGTTTTTAAAAATACTAATATCCAAACGGCCGTTATAACGGATCTAAAAAACAGACTTTTTTTCTAGTATAAGCCTCTAGTTTCTTAACCTTGAGTCGGATTTTTCTGATTTTTGAACTTGTCCAAGATATTAATAAAACACACATTGTTAGAAAAGGTTTTTTGGTCTGGCTCTACAAATGTGACCGTGAGAGTGCCGGTTGTTTAAAAAACAAAATTGTTTTTTTGCAAACTTTTTTGTTGGAGCCGCTCACTTAGGAACCTCTAAACATATATAGTCGTTTAGCGCCAAAATGTTTCCGAAATTCCGAGATGAGGCACATTACAATAGGTAGATTTTTATATGAAATCTACCTAAAAATACAAAAATACCATGACGTACGACATTTAGGGTTCATAAAAGTTGCGGAGTTAATAAAACGAGATTGCTTCGACAAGATGAATAGTAAAATTTGCAGATAAATAAAATATTGCTTCTCATGTATTCTAGGCAACCGGAAAGCAGAAAATATAGTATTGTATAGAATTGAAAAAGGTGATGGTCCTTTACGGACATTTCATATGAACTAAAGACTTGACATAAATATACTGAAGACTGGATGTAACATTAATTACTGAAGACTGGATACTTGTTGAATCTTAGAAAATTACTGATTGAATACTGGATGTAACATAATTACTGAAGACTGGATGTAACATTAATTACTGAAGACAAGATGCTTGTCGAATCTAATATTATCATGAAGACTTGTTGGACCTCACATAATTATTAAAGACTGGATGTGGCGTAATTAGTGAAGACTTAAGACCTATAGATCCACATTACTGACAACTGGTGGGATCTCATATCATTATTGAAGACTGGATGTGACATAATTACTGAAGACTGAAGACTTATAGATTCAACATAGTTACTGAAGACTGAAGGTTGAATTTCACTTCATTATTGAAGACTGGATGTGATATAATCACGAAGACTGAAGACTTTACAGATACAATATAATAACTGGAGACTTGACATGACATTTTTGAAGACTAGCACTGTAATACAATATTCACTTCAATAACTTCTAGTATTAAATGTATCACTTAAAATAAACATAAAACTTCTTACCATCTGTTGATCCAAAAGAAAAATCCCTGATGATCCAAAAATTCTACACGAGTACAGTAATTTATGACAAAAGATGAATGATGAAGAAGAAAATCTAACATGCTCATGTTGACAAGCGATTAATGAAGAAAATCTACCACGTTCTCATGATGACAGACGACGAACAAAAGAAAACATCTAACACGTTCTCGTGATGACGGACAGTGAACAAAAGAGAGCTTTGATAGAAATCCATCTGCTTAAATACACTTAAACTAAGTACATTAGATCCCACATCGTCCATATTATTTATATTGGCGTGAGAAACAAAAACTGCATTCAAATTAATCAACGTTTAAACTGCTTTAAAAGCTGCATAAATTTTGCATAAAATAATATTAATTTGCTCAGATATGGATAAGACAACAAGGCAACAATCATTACAACTAATCTTTGTTAATATTTTCAGTTACAGTTGAATATTCAAATTATTTTTTACTTTATTTGTGGGAAAAATATGTACACATTTTTGAAAACTAGTTGCAAACTGTGATATCGAAAATTGCAAAAAAAACTATTTAGAACTAGAAAAAAATTCACGTTTCATATGACACCCCACTCGTGAAGGTTAAAAATATTTTTTTTTTTCAAAATTTCCACTCTCAACCCCTCTCAAAATTTCAAGTTGATAGCACTTATAGTTTATGAGAAAATCGATTATGTAGAAATTCGGATGAACACCGAAGTCTTACCAATAGGGTACCGTTTTTACTTTTTCAAAGTACGGAACCCTAAAATTAGAATCTGTGCATTTCTTTTTATGTAAATGACTTACTTCTTCGTTGCAATAAGCCAATACAATACAATGGAAACTCACATAACGCCGATCTACAGCAACTAAAACGTCTCATTCATTACAGTTTTATTTTGACTGATGATGATAACAACAGCAACGTACGCGATCTTTACTGAGTTTGTTGAAAAATTTGTTTTGTAAATGAGAATCTTGATATAATGATGACCAACATATCTGATTGTTAGGACACTTGTTGATAGACTTCTTTGTTTTATGGAACCATGAATGGCATACAAATAAGATAGCTGGTCTAAATATTCGTTTGCAGTGTAAAAATAATGAAAATATAAAATAATACATAAAAATATAAAATACAATTTCATTACTTGATGGATAGAACAGTTTTATGATTAACAATAGAACAGTTTTATGATTAAAACTCTCTCAAAGCCTCTAATATGTACGTTGCTTCAAATAGATGTAAAGTCTAAAGCCTACCTTCTCATATAAAAAACATGGAATCAGTTTCTTTACTTAAAAACACATTGAAATGTAATATTTTTAATCTTTGGCAAACTGAAACAACAAAACCAAATAGAGATAACAGAACAAGAAAACCCAATGAAATAATTCATCTGCAATCGCTTTTTTGGAAATAGTTTTGGCTCTACTGTTTCCAAATTTGCTAAGCAATATCACAACCTGCCTTAAACTAAAAATCATTAAGGGTTCTATATAGCCATTTTGCCTAGTTAAGCCTGATAAGAAATCTCGATGGCAATAGAGACGGATATGCTAAAGTTGATTCATTTTTTCTAAGTGATTTGTATTGAAAAAACGTCATTGGTGATCATACTAATATTTTAGTACTACACTTGCATGGCAATATTTGATTCAGACACCATAATCTTGCAAAAATCTGAACAAAACTCTTGTGTTTTTTAATCTTGTCCGCCGCTGAACTTAAACATTCCTAATCAAGATTATAAAGTATTTTTTTTAAATTACAGAACCATTATCATTAACAAATAATCTATTATTAAATAAAAGCAAAAAATATAATAATTTCAGATTTACATGGTAAAAATTAAAAACAATAAGAATAACAAAAACACGTTTTCTTTATCAAAGGAAGCAAGAAGAATGGACAAATATTTTTTTTATTGAGAGGAATAAACTGTTGTTGTTGCTGTTATTAATAAAAATTCACATAATTACAAGGAGTTACCCAATTTCATAATCTAGTGTCATGTTCGAAAATTATTTCAGATCATTATCGTGAAGTAAAACTGTAGAGAAACAATTGGTTTATGTAATTATTTTTTGAAATCGTACGAGAGGGAATGGAAAAGATGAAGTAGATCCAGTTAAAAAACATCTTTGCTTGATTATTTTTTTAGAATACAATTTTCCAACTTTTCCTGATATTTAAATGGTTTCTGTTGTTGTTTCCTTAAAGAATATCTTTTGATGTTTGTTATTTTTTATACTTAAGGTTTTTGATCTAAGATTATTGATTGTTTTTAATAAATGTAAAACTATAAAGAAACGAATAAACAATTTGTTGATCCTTGTTCTGTTATACCAAAACAAAAATCAAAAATGTTACTTAGAATAATTCAAATTCATTCATGTAATTCGCATGTAATTCGCCAGCTTACGTTTAATAAGCGCAACAAAACCTTCAAACAGAAAATAAATCAACAATTCAAATCTGATCAATGATATAAGCAAATAAATTAAGTTGATGTCTCGATTGGTGATCAAAAATTTAAAAAAAAAATGAATAGCAAAACTAACAAAACGCCCACTTAAGTGCTGTGTTTTTACAAAAATGTGTGGCACCACTCGTAATAAATATACGCTTTGACTAATTTAAAATTTTAATTAAATTTAAAGTGATTAATAAATAAAATTTAAGTATCCCATTATGTTTAGAAGATAACAAATTTCAGTCAACTTGCGTGGGATTATTTCTAATAAAAAGTTATAATCCTAAGTTAGGTTTATGGTCCCAACGATTTAGATAAAATATTTTTGTTTAATCAGTTTTATGTGTTTTATTTACCTGTTTTTAATCGTTTAATTTGTGACTTCAAACGATTAAAAAAGAAGCAAGATTAATTAATGTTTTTTTTTTTTTTTAGACCGTCAACACGATTATCACAAATGTCATACCATCACAATACACCATCATCTCCTAATCAACAACCACGTAGAGCAACAGCAACATCTCTTCCAACAACACCACATCATCATCCACCAACACCACCATCAAATATTTTTCTTCCATCCTCCTCCAGTCACCAATCACCTTCAATTGAACGATTCGGTACAATTAAATCAACAGTTTCCTTGCCAACAAAATCAAATTATCCTTCTAGTTATCAACAACAAAGTTTCCATCAAAACTTTCATCATCCGAATAATTTTGGTGGTCATCAGTTTGATATACAAAGAAATTCACAATCGGATGATGATAGTGGTTGTGCGTTGGAAGAATATACATGGGTGCCACCCGGTCTAAGACCTGACCAGGTTAGTAATCATTTTTATTACTATTTTCAAATTAATTATAATTAATTTATAAATTAAATAAAACCAAGTCTAAGTCATAACATAAAATAAAATGAAAATTAATTTCTTTTGATATTTAAGTCTCCATAAGCCAATGTTATTAATTTATATTGTTAATTGTAGAGACACAACAATTGTCTCTTGTACATCACAATTTTTGGAAGACAAATATTTGCTTTCTTCGAAATTACAAAATTTAATTGTTGTGTTTGGTGAAGTAAATAAAATGATTTTAATTTTTTTTGTTTGGAAATAGAAGAATGAAAATTACACAATTCATTTAAAAGGATTTTCTAAGATTATTATAATTGAATTATGTCTGAAGATTGCAACAGCGAATGAAATGAATGTTAAAAAGTTATTGGGATACAAGTTTATAAAAGATGTAGTTTGAGAAAGCCTTTTGATTAAATAAAATAAGAGCATTAGATCTTTTAAAAAAATATATTTGTTGAACCTGACCATTGAAAATTTTCTTGTATATTTTATTTTTTTCTTAGTTTTAACACAATGTGGCTCGATATGTGTTAAGAATTTCAGAGGCAAGGAAAATTTAAAGTTAAAATGTGGCCGGATTTTAATAATTTTGTTTGTTTGAAAGGTACTAAGTAAGACTGTTTAAAAATATTACACCGACATAAAAATGTATAATTTTATATAATTTTTAATTGGAATTTTTCAAACATGTCGATTTTAGAAAGCACTTTTTTTATCTTTTATTTTCTTTTGTTTAAAGGTTTATTATTTACATACTAAAATTACAGACAACTTGGAAACGTCAATTTCTGTTTGGGAGTAAAAGAATTTGGATATATTATAAGTTTGAAATTTTCGTGCTTTGTGCTTTTTACCGAAAACAAGTTTACCAAATCGATTTATTTTTTGTTTGTTTAAAAGGTGTTAAATAACGCTTTAAAAGTTTTCAGTTTCAAAAATTTAATGTTTTAAGATGGCGAAACCCAAAATTACCTTTTTATCTAAATTTGGCATGCAGATGGTAAATTATTATTTTCCTCTACAATAAAAAATTCTTATTATAAATATTATGCCTTTACAATAAAAAATTCATGTAACTATAAATATCATATATTATTAGTTAAAATAGGCAGTAAATATTTCAGACAGTATAAAAAAAAATTCAAAATTTTAAAAATTTTTGAAATAATATATATGTTTTCCTATCACATTACATTAGTTATTAACAGATATCCAGCAAAAGCACTACTGTAGTGAAGACGTAAAATATCAGTGAAGAACTTAAGTTTAAATCATTAAATCATAAAAATTGTTAGTCCTGACATATTTGTTTTTAGAAAATATTCAAACAGGTTTTCTCTTCTATAAAAAACACAAACGCCTGTTTGTAATATGAGTATGTTTTAAATAAAAGACTACACCTTTAAAAAACCAAATAATCCATCTTTGGAAATTAAACTTCTGAAAATTAATATTGAAGAATTTGATATAAAATAAGTAAAAAATTTTTCGGTGTAATTTTGTTGACAAAGGCTTGTAATGACACTGTGCATTCTAGATAGTGCCATGAGATTTTGAATTTCCGACAAGCTTAAGTCTGTGAATTCGAATATGTCTTTCCTGAGTTGAATACAAATGCTGTATTGCACGCAGAAGTATCACAAGAATACGGACAAAAATGAGCAAATACTAGGAATTTTGACAACTCAAAAAGTCGGAGGGACCGAGACCATCACACGCACACAACACTTCAACTACTACATTTAATAATTTAAATGTTTCACTCACCCCATTATCGGCCGTTGATCCCACTCTTCATGCCTTAATAATTTTTAGGCAATCATAATATATAAATTATAAGTCAATATAATATAACATCCACTCGGTACGCCAAAGGTTCCGGCGATTGTTGCATATAAACAATAATACAATACAATAGTCAAAAATTGCGCCAATGCTCCCAACGATGGTTGAATATGAATATGAAACGATTCGATTTTTTGTAAAACCAAACAGGAATCCTGACCTGGAAAATCTATTATGTTACACAAATATTAAAAAAAAAATCTCCATCGACAAATACCAAAACAAAATTTAGCTAACAAAGAAAAATAATTGCCGACAAAAAACTATGTAACATAAAAAAAATGGTTATATAAAATAAATTAAAAACTTACATTAACTACTATCTATGATAGTTTTTGTAAAACTCAGGTAAATTATTTGCATCTCCTTGTGATCACCTTATTAGTCCCACATATGTAGCAATAGCAGATACACAACCTGACCTTGAACTTTGTCCTCTTTCATTTCATATATTTTTCTATAACATAGCATAACCAAAACTGTCAGCCATTGGCAAATTCTTCTTCTCATTAATACATCAATACAATTGTCAAACAATACATTTCCATACATCTGGATTAATTATGAGCGTTTTATGTTGTTCGAACCACAACTTTCAAATTTAAAAAAGTTTGATTTTATTTATGGCATCCGACAATATAAACTACAAATTACTAGAATTCTAAGACACTAGAAATGAATGTATTCAATTGAATAGAATGAAAAATTGCTTTGAAAAGTGAAAGATCCGTGAAAGATCTCGTCGCTGGTCGAGTTGGTTAAATGGTTAACCATATAAACTTTGATCAGAGGGACGCCGGTTCGATTTCCCGAACCGACCGGAATTGAGATAAAACTTTTGTTTACGGATCTTTCACTTTTCAAAGCAATTTTTCATTCTATTCAATTGAATACATTCATTTCTAGTGTCTTAGAATTCTAAACTACATAATGGTTAGATCCATTGCTAAACTCTTAATAAAATCTTGAATACAAATTACTACTTTAATTATTGAAATTGTTGAGTCGGAGTGACGTGAATAATCCATAATATATGTTTTAAATATTTTTAATAATTACAAAAACACCAATTTTTTATTCACTTATTTTTTATTAACGACCGGTTTCGGTTTTCAAAAAATCATCGACCGGTTTAATTTGCAATTTAAACCTGTCGCTAAAACCATTGCAAATTAAACCTGTCGATGATTTTTTGAAAATCAAAACCAGTCGTTAATAAAAAATAAGTGAATAAAAAATTGGTGTTTTTGTAATTATTAAAAATATCTAAAACATGTACTACTTTATTTATTTTGTATTTAAAAGAACAGCATAAATGAAAACTAGTCCAATGAAATTTTATAATACATATTTTAAAACTTTAATTTTTATCTGTACATTTAAAAGTTTAGAACTTTATTGTTTAAAGATCACAAACTAGATTTTTTATTTATTTATAAATTTACATAATTTATCTTTCGATTTTAAAATTACATAATCATGCACTTAACCTTTTGATTTAAAATTATATAATCTCCTCGATCGAACAGTTTTTGTTTCTTTTCCTATTATCTCTTTTATCGTACATAAATTAAAAATTTTCACTTCCATATATCATCTCACCAAAAAACTTCTTTACAAACAAAAATGTTCATCATTTATGTTGCATGTATTATTAATTGACATTGTGACGCAGCAAAACAATTAACTGAGAGAAACTGTTAAAATGTTATTAACATACATAAGTGCTTTGATGTTTGTTTTAATTTAAAGTGTAGAGATACTACTACGTCTACCTATCCAAATCAAAACACATATTATAAGTTATAAAGGAATTCCCATGACGTAATTTCTTTTTATCAAAACAAAATAATAATAATTAAGCAAACAACATTTCATATGTTTACAATTATAAGTAAGCGAAGTTTTATGAACTTTATGAATTATACATTATTCAAAGTGTGTCATCATATATTATGTTTCAAAACATTGGAAGTAATTTTAAATAATTTTAAATAAAACAAAAGGTAAATAATTATGATGATTCGGATTTTATTACGGGGAAAATATTAAGTAATTAAGCTGAAATATATTATATGTAAAGTTTGCTAGAATTGCATTTTCTACATAATTAATTTGAAATAAAATATATTGATTGATTTAAGTGGGGATTAGGAAAATGAAAATGCAAATCCAAAAATTGTATAAAAGAAAGTTTTCGAACAAATAAAAATCAGAATCAGTTTGAATTTAAATAGTGTTTTACTTTCTCTGATCCTCCCGATGACCTCAGTTGACGCACATCAAACGGGTCTAACGGTTCTTTCCTTGGTGCAAAGTTGTTTCGGCAAACTGTATCATTGAAAAGCCGGACAGTTCTGGACTTACGGACGTATAGATGGGCAGTGTTGCAAATATCTCTTGTGGTATATTTTATCACCAATAAAAGTTAACAATCATATGGTGTACGCTCAGCACAAAAGGCCGGAATCGAAATAAATTAGCAAATTATTAGCGGTTTGCTTCAAATCTGAATATTCTTATTTTTAGAGTAAAATTTGAAATAGTCCGTCGTTACAGTAACACAACGTTAAAACGTCAAATGAATATTTTCTCCGTTGTACCATATTGAAAGTATTAAGTAAACATTACTATTTTTCAGCAACTACGGTTTATTTTAATTCAATGTCGAAATAATGAAGATAAGCAGATCTTATAAATAGAGGAATTTCTTTAGCAGCATGTATTATGCAATTTCCACAAATAAAAAAATAAGTTTGGACTATTTTTACACCTTAAACTTCTTGACGACGCCATTTAAATAAATTTGCCTTAACACTTTACTATTTTAAATTAATTCTTAACTGATGTTTGAGAACGATTGAACTCGAAAATTATTATTTACGATGCAGCACAGCACAAAAAGAAGAAAAACATATATATAAACGCAATAAAAAATCCATATAATTATGTAGCAGAATTTAATTATTCGTAGTATAAAATTTGTTTTTAAATTTTGAGTTTTGACTTTTTTGGAAAACTTGAGTAACTTGGTGCAAACTGCTTGATTTGTGTTTTTTAACTTAAAAGAAAAGAAATGAAATTATAAGCTCCATGAAATTAAAAATTTTAATATCATTCTTTGTTCAATGTTTGTTTATGGTATTGAATATGGAATTGAAGTTTTCGTTGTTTTCAACTTTATTCGAGTGCAACTTCCTAGATGGATTTATACAAAAAAAGCTCAAAATGTTTGTTATCATATAACCTATTAGTTCGTTTCTTCAATATATTGAATTTGTTTGATTTGTAAAATATAAGATCCCAAAATCGGAACAACATTTTTTTCAGCGAGAGATTATCAAGGCTGTAGCGACACATATAGACTGATAACTAAAACTATCCTAAATAGCTTAAGGAGATTTTGAAATGTGCAAATATAATAATCAATTTGTAGTTGACAACTTAAAATAAAACTAGTTAAATATAAAACATACTCAAACGAATTTATTTAAACAGCAACAATTGCAATATATTGCCAGAGTAAATTAGGTAATTATATTCCAACATCTTTCTAATATCTAGTCAACCTGTCAGTCGTTTTACCTTTTATAAGCTAGTTTTTTTTATTTTCTAATCTCGGTCATGAACATACAGAAACTTGTCCACAGATGATAAACTTCCAATTTTATGGCTTTATTATTTCTATTTAAATGAAATCTTAGAAATATCTATATTAAACGTCTCAATCAAATAAACTTAATAGCTTATACCATTTTATGTAATACAATATCCGAATAATTGTTATAAGAATAAAGTTTTAAAGTTTACTTAAGTTAAATTGAAGAAAAAAACAAATTATGTACTTTAGCAGCTTGAATTTTATTTTTTGCAAAGCAACTATATTTAAATGTTTTTATTCAACTTCACTTCTTTTGATAGCTTCTTTTTCTTAAGAAATTTAAAACGGTTATTTGTTTAATTAAATAAGTTATAATTGAAAAAATTTAAGTTCATGCAAGATTAGTGTTACATTTGGTCTAGGAATAAATACGCAAGAAGTTAACTATTATCCAATTAATTGAAATATTTATGACCAATTGAGACAATTTGAAAGTAGTTTTGGTACTGTACAATATCTTAGTATATTTTAGTTGCTCTATCAAATTTTATAACAATTTTAATAAAATTGTATTTTAATTATATTAACATGTAAATAATGATCTTAAATTCAAAGAGGAAAACTTTTATATGAAAATCAAAAGTTTTTATCATAATTTTGATCTTATTGAAATAGTTTTTCTTGTACTCAACGATATGCAAAAACAAATTATGGATAAAATTATAAGATTTTTATATGAGCAGAACAGCAAGGAATAAATTCTACAATGAAAATGTAATACTATTGAATATAAAATCGCTTTAAATTGAAGTGTCATCCGGTACAAAATCGGTATTTAAATCAATCAGTAACGGTTCAGGAAGTGCACGGGTAGATCTCAAAGGTAACTTGACATGGCTGTTAGTGGTCGGAAATTAAGATATGATTCTACTTGAGCTATTAGTGTTAAAAATTCTTCAGTAGTGAAGACTGAAAGTCCATCGACGTGAATAAGGTGATGTTAAGCAAGTTTGATAGCTGACTGCCAAACCACTCTGAAATGAGGGGAACGGGGGAATAGTATTTCAATTTCCAAATGATGTTATGATTGGTTAAAAAACAAGTCGTAGCTTCAATAAATGAGATAGAAAAAGATTTATAAAATCAGCTGAATTTTCGCCAATAAGTGCTGAATGTTCGCCGATAAAGCTAGTAGCGTCATCGGAGTGAATTTTGAAGCAAACACTGCGTCTAGAAACGAAGTGCCTTAAGCAATCTAGGAATAATGATTGAGCTGATAAATACATAGTCAACTCCAGATTAACGGCCTTAGTGTCAAAGCAGATGAAAAGACAGATATAATAGTTTTGAAACAATTTTGATCTTGATGATGAATATTTCTTTCTTTATGTATTCGGTCTGGAGGCATATGTTTTGTTTGTATAATTGTAGTTTGAGATGGACACACCGAAAAGAAAAATGAACAATTTTTCGACACAAATTTCGTCCGCCAATGATCCAATACGTAAGACGAAGATTATATAGCAACACCTGTGAACCAGCATAAAGCGACCTGATGTGCATGACGGGCGATCATTTAACTCAGCACATGATATGATGGTAAGATTATTGGAAGTGTTTGATCGTCACTGATGGTGACATTAACCAAGCGGCCACCAACTCGCAAAATACCCTTTTCTAGGGAGGAAAGCAGATAACGGTTGGGGGAACATTTTGTGGGAAGATGACGCAATCTTTTGTGGAAATTTATTTCCTGTGAAAAATAACTAGTTTGAACTAATTTTGTTAACGTCATCATTTGTTAGGTTGAAAATGTATTGACTTTGACTTTCTAGTGTTCTTGTGTCTGGCATTATTGAAAAATCGACGAATGTAAGCAGAAGCATGGTCGATGACACAAAGAAGCATGGAATATGAGGAACAACGGCAAAAAATAAAATCATTATCAACTACTTGTTGAAGCAAAACTGAGCTTGGAGGTTGTTGCAATTCCAACATCATGAGGTCTTCCGGTTCTTGTTAAGGAATATCCACTGACCACATCAATGACTGGCTCTTTAGAATAGGATGTCCGTTTCACCCAAGCGAAGTTGACTGGAACTATGACGGCATGATGTCTCTATAAGCTAAATCCGCAGGATTATCAGCTGATTTGACACAATGCTAGTTTAATTATGCAGTCAGTTTCTGGATTTTCGTTATCCGATTGGCAACAACTGTGGCGTATTTAAACACTTCCGATTTGATACGAAACAATGAAGTTTTTGAATCGCTCCAAAGAAACGTAAATTGAAAAGGTATAGCCATGACTTTAACTGCTTTATTAATTACCTCAGCAAAAAGTACTGCTGCACATAGCTCTAACCTGCGGGGATTGTCTCCTTCTTCAACGGAGACACTCTGGTCTCGGCGCACATTAAGAGAACATGATATTAATTCTTATTATTTAGAGTGCGAGTGTACACTACAAAGTGGTAAAATCCATGGAGTTCGATGCGTGTGTTATTAGCTATGCCAACTAACCGAAGGTAGCTTATTTGTTTCAATTCTAATAACTCTTGTTTATAACACCTCTACGTATGTGTTATATCTGGCGGTAAGCATCCCAACCGATTTCTTGGTGTAACACCATTTGTGGCATAAATTATTCTTTTTGTTTTTTTGTTTGTTTTTTTTTAAGATTATCTAATATGGATAGCTTAAAAGTAGCACAAATAAACTTGCAGCATAAAAAATCTGCTTCCGCTGATTATTTCAAGCAAAATATAAACACAAAAATATAGTCCTGATTCATCAACCATGGGTAAATAAAAATAATATCCTTGGCTTGAATTGTAGACAGGGCCGGGTGTTTGTCGGTATAGTTACGGAAAACCCTTGTTTGTGCGTTTATTTGTCGAATGACATTTTCGGTATACTTATACCTTTATGTAGTGGTAAAGATGCCGTTGCTGTTAAAGTTAAACAAGAACCTGCCATTGATCCTGGGGTACGATGCAAATGTGCATCATGGCATTTGGGGCAGTTCAGATAACAACAGACGAGGAACAGACCTCTTGATTCTTCATGGTACAGATTTAGAAATTCTAAATAAGCAATTAATGCCCCCACTTTTTCAAATGCAATTAGAGCGGAAGTAATAGACATTGCCCTCATTAGCCTAGTTTTGACTAAAAGTATTCGAAGGTGGAGAGTATCGCAAGATATTCTCACGTCAGACCACAATTGCATAAACTTTGACTTTGAAGTCGATACGGTGGTAAAAGACAGTTCTAAAAATCCCAAATCTACTGATTGGGATATGTACAAACTACTTCTTAAACAATTGTTTCTTGACCCTGATCTGTCAATCAAATGTACACAAGATATTGAAAATGTTGCGAATCGGATTCGAGAGTGTCTGATCAAGGCTTTTGAAGAATCTTTTCCACAAGGGTGTTCCATCATGAAGGAAATTCACCTTGGTGGAATAGAAAACTGAAAAAGCTGAGATCTCCAGTCAGGAAACTTTGAAGAAGAGCCAAGCAAACAAATAATACCGATAACTGGATCATTTATCATGATAGTTGGAGGGAATATAAATACAGTATTCAAGAGAGTGTTTGGAAGAAATTTTGTGAATCAATTGAGAGGTATCCTGTGGCAGCTAGGCTTCAGGAAATACAGAGTAGGGCATTGAGTTCCACAATTTGGTCACTCTATTAAAATAATCATTTCGGAAGGACATAGTTCTACAACGAGGTATTTAAACAGCACATGGGTGAGATAACTCTGAAGTTCATGTTCGCCGATTAAATTGCGCACACGACGGAAGGATATTTTGAATTTCCTTAGAGGAGAATTCGCTAAAGTTATATTTATAGTAGATTGACAATTCAGCCACATTTCTTCTGTGCTGGAGTGAATCAAGCTGGTCTGTAAGTTCGGTATTACCAATCAACCGTATTGCTTTTCTCTGTACAGAGTCAGTCTAGACATTTTATTGTTGACTGACAAGCACCTCCCCAAAAATGACAGCAGTACTCGATACATCGATGAACAAACGACTTGAAGATTAGCAAAATTTGATCGGGATTGAAATACTTTTTAGATCGACTCAAGAATCCTAAATTTTGTATTGCAGATTTAGCGAGGTTGAACACATGTTTATTCCATTTCAGGTTATTTTGAATATCGACTCCAAGAAGTCTAACTGATTCAACCTCACGGAATTCCTCATGGTTTATCTTAATAGGAAAATTTATATGTCGTTCTATTCGTAAAAGACGGCATAGTTTGGTTTTGGTTGGACTAAATGAAACAAGATTACGATCACCCCATTCCATTATACGAGCCAGGTCGTTTTTGATAGAATCAATTAGCAGCTCTCTATCAGTGGTAACTGCAGTATGAAATCGAAATTTAGGAGATGCATGTGATTCATGCAATGTGCTGTCATCAAGAAAAATATGGATTGGGTGCACTGTGGATTTAATTAAATCACTAATGTTTAGAAGAAACAAGGTTGGTGAGAGTGCAGAACCTTGGGGAACTCCAGCATTGGTTGTGAAAATATTGAATGTGATACCATCTAAATTAACATGAAATTGGCGACTTGTAATAAAACTATGAATACATGAGACAGTAAGATGGTCTATGCCATAAGATTTTAATTTAACTATGAGATTTGTATGCCACACTTTATCAAATGCTTTAGAAATGTCAAGTGAAATGCTGAATGCCACCATGATTTTCCAGTAATTTATTCCAGAGATGGGATACGTAGGCTAACAGATCGCATGACTTCTACAAAAACCATACTGTTTATCGATCAATAATTCGCGAAATTTCCAAATAATCTATTAGATTGTAGTTAACATATTTTTCAAATATTTTAGCCGAAACCGGCAGAATTGCAATTGGTCTATAATTGTTAGGGTCTGTGTTACTGCCTTTCTTTGATATAGGTTGAACGTTGGCCAGCTTCCAAAAATCGAGAAATATTCCGGTTTTAAAGACAAATAGAAAATTTTTGTTAAACTTGGAGCTAGTTGCCTAGCAAAGTTTTTAAGAATGAGGGGTGGAATACCGTCGGGGCCCGCAGATTTGTTAATATTGATAGAAAGAAGCATTCTCCTCACTGCCTCGTCAACATCCCGCGTGAACCAAGGCTTGGGTATAGGAGTGATTAATCGATTTGGAATAAACCGCCGCACTTCGTCTTTTATGATTTCAGAAATTCTTACTGCCGATGTGCTAGGATCTTGATCAACACAACAAATAGTTTTCCATGATGTTTCTTCATAAAAGTTTCTCAATCCCTCCCAGTCAGCGCGTTTATAGTTCCGAACGCGACGAGGATTTGCTTTAATTTGTGTCGGTATGTATTTCTGATAATAGTAAATGGTCCGAAGTTCCGAGGAACTGTTCAACTTTTGTCTTCGTAGTATGTAATTCGTTTGTCAAAAACAGATCCAGCAAATTATTGTTACGATGTGAATTATCTGGGATTCTAGTGGGACACTCTAATATTTGCGTCAAACCGTGATAATCTGCGAGTATCAGTTCGGCTTGTCTTCCCACGTCGTCAGTGCGCGATGAATACTGAAGCCATTCTTTATTATGAATATTAAAATCTCCAAGAATGGCCAGTCTTGCTTTGGGATAGTCCGTGGTAATCTTTTCTATATTACCCAAAATTTGATCGAAATATGGACGTCTAGGGGGGGAATTCGGGGATCTGTATAATCCTATTATAAACATAGTTTCATCAACCTTGGGGAACTCCAGCATTGGTTGTGAAAATATTGAATGTGATACCATCTAAATTAACATGAAATTGGCGACTTGTAATAAAACTATGAATCCATGAGACGGTAAGATGGTCTATGCCATAAGATTTTAATTTAACTATGAGATTTGTATGCCACACTTTATCAAATGCTTTAGAAATGTCAAGTGAAATTCTGAATGCCACCATGATTTTCCAGTGATTTATTCCAGAGATGGGATACGTAGGCTAACAGATCACCTGTCGCATGACTTCTACAAAAACCATACTGTTTATCGATCAATAATTCGTGACATTTCCAAATAATCTATTAGATTGTAGTTAACATATTTTTCAAATATTTTAGCCGAAACCGACAGAATTGCAATTGGTCTATAATTGTTAGGGTCTGTGTTACTGCCTTTCTTTGATATAGGTTGAACGTTGGCCAGCTTCCAAAAATCGAGAAATATTCCGGTTTTAAAGACAAATAGAAAATTTTTGTTAAACTTGGAGCTAGTTGCCTAGCAAAGTTTTTAAGAATGAGGGGTGGAATACCGTCGGGGCCCGCAGATTTGTTAATATTGATAGAAAGAAGCATTCTCCTCACTGCCTCGTCAACATCCCGCGTGAACCAAGGCTTGGGTATAGGAGTGATTAATCGATTTGGAATAAACCGCCGCACTTCGTCTTTTATGATTTCAGAAATTCTTACTGCCGATGTGCTAGGATCTTGATCAACACAACAAATAGTTTTCCATGATGTTTCTTCATAAAAGTTTCTCAATCCCTCCCAGTCAGCGCGTTTATAGTTCCGAACGCGACGAGGATTTGCTTTAATTTGTGTCGGTATGTATTTCTGATAATAGTAAATGGTCCGAAGTTCCGAGGAACTGTTCAACTTTTGTCTTCGTAGTATGTGGTTCGTTTGTCAAAAACAGATCCAGCAAATTATTGTTACGATGTGAATTATCTGGGATTCTAGTGGGACACTCTAATATTTGCGTCAAACCGTGATAATCTGCGAGTATCAGTTCGGCTTGTCTTCCCACGTCGTCAGTGCGCGATGAGTACTGAAGCCATTCTTTATTATGAATATTAAAATCTCCAAGAATGGCCAGTCTTGCTTTGGGATAGTCCGTGGTAATCTTTTCTATATTAGCCAAAATTTGATCGAAATATGGACGTCTAGGGGGGGAATTCGGGGATCTGTATAATCCTATTATAAACATAGTTTCATCAACACCTGAGATCTTTAGTACTGTAGAATTATAGTGCTTAGAGTTCAACTCGTAAGCCTTAATTCTCATACAACATGAAAGTGAATTTCGAACATATACACAGACACCATGCTTGTTATAAAAGGAATGTTCCAATTCGTAATTAGGTATCCGGTATTTATCGAGATCCAATATCGATGCTTTGTCACTGACAACTGTTTCGGTAAGAAACAATATGTCAGGTTTATTTTTTTCGATGTAGTGATGAACCTCGTTTAGATTCGAATTGAGACCTCTTATGTTGGTGAAAGCAATGCTAAGCTGTTGGTTCACTCTGCTGCCATTTTGTTGAGACAAAGACTTACCGTTTGACATTGCAGGTATAGGTACTGAAATTCGGCCAGGCCTAAATATCAACTCTACACATTACACAACATAAAAAAAACTGAGCATCTCTGTCACAAAAACACGATAGCAGGTTTCATGCAACAGTAGCACGATAAAGGAAAACTAAAAAAAAGGGGGGGCACAAAAGACACTAAAAAAATTGAAGAGTACAGATAAAGGGTTAAATTCGAAATTCTTACTAATAACCAAAACGAAATTTTACATTTCCTGTTACCAGGCAATACAAAACAAATTCATGCTTTAAAATAATAAATTTATTACATCAAAGCAATAAAACGTAAAATTTTACCTGCCTACCGCCTGGTAACAACAAATATAAAACACCAAATAATTTTTTAATAAAAAAGAATCTCACCAATTATATAATTGTACGTCTCGTATCTTCACTACGTCTTTATTTTATTATATTATTATAACATTAATACGCTTGTACACACTTTTTAATAACACTAATACACACTCAGTGTATTTTATCTTATTTTACCTTTGCTCTGTCTCTATAAAATACATGCAAAAATAAAATAACACAAAATACAATTTATTTTTTTATTTTCGATTTATATTATTTTCTTTAGAATTTAGCAACCTTCTCCGTCTGACTCCGGTTGATGAATGCCTTAAAAAGCAATCGGTAAATCTCAGCTCCTAATAATAAATCAATACTATTGGGAACGTTGCAGTAGGGGTCTACCACCTTGATATGAGTAGGTATCCATCAGGACCATACCCCTCCGCTATCAAGCAGGGCACTACAAAAAACATCCTTTCTGCAAGTCGAAGATGCATTTACAAGAGCTTCTGCTACTTTAAAGTTATCTAACGGTTCCTTGGGCTCAAAATGAAGTAAAATGTGATGCTTCGGTGAAGATTTTTTACATGGAGTTTAATTGCATTCTCTAATTAAATGTCGTTCTTGCATTCTCTAATTAAATGTCGTTCTGTCAAGCAGTTGTCACGTAATCGCCAATCCTTGACGTAGTGATACCTTATCTTGGGGCTTAATTGTGTACCGATTAAGGAATATAAACCTAAACAGTACAAACAACTTTCGCGAGGTGTTGAAACGACTGTTCTGCTGAACTTATGTAAAACTGGCATTTTATGTTCTTTAATAGCGTTTACTCTGGATTGAGGCATATTAGCCCCCAGACATTGAAACTTGAATGCGGTTGGGCAAAAGCACAATCAAATCTGAGAATGAAAGCAGGAGGTATAATTTTTAGTTCTTTACGGTGTGAACCTGTAACGGCTGTGGATTTATACTATTCGTAGATAGATAGATACTTTAATGTAGTTTCAGTTACAAAAATAATAAACCCGTTTTGATTAGGTTACACGTATTATTTATTTCTTCAACACAATAAATTTGTTTGGCTTTATACAATATTTTAACTCCAAAAAATTATTATTATTTATTTAAAATTTATTCAACACAATAAATTTTTTGAAGTTATACTTCTTTGCGCTCGTTGTAAATATTTTTATGGGGTGTTAATCGAGAAACCGCGTCACGCTTGTTCAAGTTATATTTTAACCTTTATGCTGTATGGTAATAAAGACGAAATTAGTAAATCAACCTTATGCTGTATGGTTATAAAGACGAAATTACTAAATCAATCATATTTTATACAGACCAGGGTAGAAGCCTTTAAAAATAATAAAAAGTAAAAAAAAATAATAGTAGGATGAAACCCATTAGAAAAGGAGGAGAATATTATACAAATGAAAGGAAAAATAATTTACGGGCGATCTGAGGTCGGGAAGGGGAAGGGGTGAGTTTTTAAGGGTAAAAAACAGTTTATCTCGATTTCCGGCAAAACTAAAAGTCCTATGGAAAAAATTTATATGGCAAAGTTGTAGGTAATAAAAAGATCTAAAACTTTTGTATCGACACTTTTTTCACATAACCTCAAAATTTATGTGAAAAATTCAAAAAACCAAGTTTTTGGTTTTTTATTTTTATCTTTTACAAAAAAGTTTTTTTTTTCACGAAATTTGGTGAAAACTTACCTTTTTATGTCCCAAATACGCTGTAATTTATTTGATTGGAAATTTTTATTTGTTCACCTTATTTTGAATTAATATCGAAAAAGCACCCCAATTTTCAATCGAAAATTCACCCGTCAAAATATCAGCTTTTTTCAAAAAGTTGGTATGCTTTATGTTCGTTAAAATCTCTACTTTGAGATGGTGAAAAAAAAAATATATTACTATAGTAAATCTTCTCAGAAAATGCAAAAAATGAATTGAATTTTCGATTCAAAAAACCATAGTTTTTGGTTTTTCATTTTTATCTTTTACAAAAAAATTATTTTTTTTTCACAAAATTTGGTGAAAACTTACCTTTTTATGTCCCAAATACGCTGTAATATATTTGATTTGAAATATTTATTTTTTCACCTTATTTTGAATTAATATCGAAAAAGCACCCTAATTTTCAATCGAAAATTCAATTCATTTTTTGCATTTTCTGAGAAGATTTACTATAGTAATATATTTTTTTTTCACCATCGGAAAGTAGAGATTTCAACGAACAGAAAGCATACCAACTTTTTGAAAAAAGCTGATATTTTGACGGGTGAATTTTCGATTGAAAATTAGGGTGCTTTTTCGATATTAATTCAAAATAAGGTGAAAAAGTAAATATTTCAAATCAAATAAATTACAGCGTATTTGGGACATAAAAAGGTAAGTTTTCACCAAATTTCGTGAAAAAAAAAATTTTTTTGTAAAAGATAAAAATAAAAAACCAAAAACTTGGTTTTTTGAATTTTTCACATAAATTTTGAGGTTATGTAAAAAAAGTGTCGATACAAAAGTTTTAGATCTTTTTATTACCTACAACTTTGCCATATAAATTTTTTCCATAGGACTTTTAGTTTTGCCGGAAATCGAGATAAACCGTTTTTTACCCTTAAAAACTCACCCCTTCCCCTTCCCGACCTCAGATCGCCCGTAAATTATTTTTCCTTTCATTTGTATAATATTCTCCTCCTTTTCTAATGGGTTTCATCCTACTATTATTTTTTTTGTTTTCAAAAATTATCGACCCTGGTCTAATAATAATAAAACATTATTCGCTTAGTTATCTTTGATCAATTTTTTATTTCACTTTTCGGAATTATCATTAAAAGGAATAGTTAATGTATAATGTGACAAACAAATATGTACATTTATATGAAAATTATGTTAAATTATTTTTTAACAAATACATATTTCTAATTTACAACAAATATGTTCTTATGGTTTGCAATTATATAAAATATGTACATATTTGCATTAGCACCAAAACGATACATTTAAGCATTGCTTATATATGATTAAACAAACCTGCTTGCATTAGCAGAACTGCCCTCACATGTTCCAAAAATTGGAAATTGACGTTTCTTTTCCTCTTCTTAGAAACATAGATTAACCAAGAATTTGCATTGGAACCTTAGTACCGAAGAAAAAGATTATGAACAATATCAAAGCTACAGGTTTAAAGTGTTTTACTTATTGAGTGAAATATGCTTCTCCATTACTTTCAAAACTAATATTGTTATTGCAAGGGATCTACAAAATATATGCAAATATGTTAACAAATGGTGTGATTTGACTGTTTTAATAATAATATATAAGTCTGAATTTACAAATGAAATTAGTCTTATTATTTTTTCCAATTTTTGTTTTAAGTTGTGGGAAAGAATGTCGAAATAAGACGATGACTATAAAGCGATAAAACCCATTAAACGAAAATATTCACTAAAAATGGTGGTATTCTTTAACCGGCCGGCGTATGCATCAATGTAGTAGAGTATTGTAGACAATCGATAAAATATATTTGCAAATTGCAATACGACCCTCAGAACAGCAAAATTTCTGGATTGATAAATGATTATAAGTCTACATGAAATAGAACGCGTTGTGTTGTCGCTATGTAGTGACCACTTGTAGCTAAAATGTTTGTTGTTAGTTGTCGCTACATAACTCCCCTTCCAGTATATGATTTCATATAATAGAATATCATCTATATCATTAATAAGATAAGGGTAGTAAAAAAAATAAAGCAAGCTTATTAATAATTTGCAAACGATAGTTATCTAAATTTTAAAAGTTATTCGATGATGACATTGTTTACACTTTTCTTCTTCTTCCAAATCGTTTATATCAAAAGCTAGTTTAAGACGATCAATGGAAATGGTTTTATGTTTTCCATTTATGTCTGATATAAATTGTTTTCTTAAACGCCGTATCACTCTATGAGGTCCTTCATATGGTGCTTCTAAGCCTATCCTAAGCCTGTCAATCCTAACAAATATATAGTCACAATTAAAAAGATCTTTTGGAACATAATATTTTTGTTGTGTAGGTGTTCGAGGTGGCTGGGCTGTTAGTTTTCTCATATTGTGTTGTAGTTTTGTAATCAAATCTTTAGGATCAATACCATCTTTTTCTTTAGTTTTAACTATAAATTCTCCCGAAACTTTTAAAGATTGACCGTATACCAGATCTGCTGGAGTACAAGATAAATCTTCTTTAATCGTTGTTCTCATACCTAAGAGAACAAGTGGTAGATCATCAGACCAATTTTTGGAATTTGTGCGAGCTCGTAAAGAATCTTTAAGTTGACGGTGTACCCTTTCATCCATTCCATTACTACTTGGATGATAACTTGTAGTTCGTATACGATGGATACCTAAACATTTCGACAGTTCCCTAAAGAGTTCCGACTCAAACTGAACTCCCTGATCACTTGTAATTATTTCGGGGCAGCCAAATCGTGAAACATATTGTGCAATAAAAATCTTTGCGACTGTAGTTGCAGTACTATTTCTAAGCGCATAGGCCTCCGGCCATCTAGTAAACCTTTCAATTACGGTAAAAATGTATGTATATCCATTGGATGGAGGAAGAGGTCCTACTAAATCGGTATGCATGTGTTAAAATCTTCTTGTTCTTTGGGCAATTCAAAGGGTTGTATTGGCGATTTAACGTGTCTATACGTTTTGGATTTTTGACAGTTAACACATGATTTGGCCCAATTTCCTACCTCTACGTTCATGTTTGGCCAAAAATATTTTGATGTTACTAATTTTCGACTTGCTCGAATGCCTGGATGCGATAAATTGTGCAGTTTATCGAATATTTCTCTTCGCATTTGTTGTGGTACAAATGGACGTATATTCCCAGTTTTAACATCACACCATATCTTATGTTCGGAATTTTCAGCATCTATCAATTAAGCCAAATTAAAAACAAATTAGTTTAAACAAATATAACATAAAAAAATCATAAAAAATCCTCTGAAGTAGATAACTAGATGTTAGTGGAAGAAATTTCTTTTTCTTAATTTTAAGCTATATCTGATACTACGGTTTAAAAATACATATGAGCAATTTCACGCAAGTTCAGCAAATTTTTGGGAAATTTTGACTTGACCCCTTTTAATTTTGGTTATTTTTTGTTTATAGATAGTCTTTGATAAATAAAAAATACAAGTTCTCTTAGAATTTTTTTTTTCGACCAGGGGTCTTCACAGGGTGCCTCTCAATTTTTTGTTATTTTGTGATGTGACTGCATTTTGACGAGCGATTGTAGAAAAACTACTCAATCGATTTTCATAAATGATATGTCGTTGAGTAGGTATTAGAACAAAGTTTTTAAAAATGTACACTGTTAATTTTTTGAAATAATTTTTAACGGTGTAACATAAGAAAAAAACGGTGTAATTGAAAAAAAGATTGCATAGCCTTTTTTTTTTTTTTTTTTTAAACTAAATTGAAGCTTATTTTATATCTAACCACTTGTGAAAGTTGAGGACACGCGTTATTTTTTGTTTTAAAGATAAAATTCGTTGTGCATATGACTGTCGGGAATCAGTTTTTTTGTTCTGAAGGAAAATTATAAAAATGGCGTTATAAACTAAGAGATATTTTTTTTATGTTAAATATCAAATATTTTATTATTAGATGAACTTTTTAAAATATTATAAAAATTTCAGCGTCAACCTTAAATTAACTAATTAACTTATGCCACCATAAAGAAGACTTTAAGGTTGACGCTGAATGGCATTTTCATGCTACCAGCCATGGAAAGGGACCTTGTGATGGAATTGGTGGTACACTGAAGCGTGTTGCACACCGTTATAGTATGGCGAGCGAAGATAATATTATTGATACACCAAAAAAACTTTTCGAATGGGCTTTAAAATGGGAATCTACCATGAACTTTGGATACGCCGATAAAAATGAATATCAATTAACAAAAGAAAAATTACAAAATCGATATAAAAATGCGATTACTATAAGTGGAACTCAAAAATTTCATTCTTTTGTACCAGTAGATACTAAGACAATAAATGCAAAAATGTTTTCCAGCTCAAAAGAAACTTTTGAATGTAAAATAAGTAAATAATTTTTAATAACTATATTTATTTTCACATATATAATTTGTATGATATTTTAAAAAGTTTATTCAATAATAAAATATTTGTAATTTAATGTTGAAAAACAATCTTTTACTTTATGATTCCATAATAACATAATACGAACATAATACTTCTCCAGTCAAAAGTTCCTAAATAGATTTAGTTGTTTATACGGCTTTTTTGTTTGCAGTCAAGACTGTCAAATTATTTTTTATAAGAGTGACAAGTGATTACTAAAAGTGATAAATAAACATTTCATTTTCTATGCCATCTAATACAAAGAAAATAACTGCAGAAGTGCTTTCCTATTCAAAAGAAACTTCTGTTTGTAAAATAAGTAAATCATTTTTAACAATTGTATTTATTTTATTTATTGCACTACATATATAATTTTTATAATATTTTAAAAAGTTCATCTAATAATAAAATATTTGATATTTAACATAAAAAAAATATCTCTTAGTTTATAACGCCATTTTTATAATTTTCCTTCAGAACAAAAAAAACTGATTCCCGACAGTCATATTCACAACGAATTTTATCTTTAAAACAAAAAATAACGCGTGTCCTCAACTTTCACAAGTGGTTAGATATAAAATAAGCTTCAATTTAGTTAAAAAAAAAAAAAAAAAAAAAGAGGCTATGCCATCTTTTTTTCAATTACACCGTTTTTTTATTATGTTACACCGTTAAAAATTATTTCAAAAAATTAACAGTGTACATTTTTAAAAACTTTGTTCTAATACCTATTCAACGACATATCATTTATGAAAATCAATTCAGTAGTTTTTCTACAATCGCTCGTCAAAATGCAGTCACATCACAAAATAACAAAAAATTGAGGGGCACCCTGTGAAGACCCCTGGTCGAAAAAAAAAATTCTAAGAGAACTTGTATTTTTTATTTATCAAAGACTATCTATAAACAAAAAATAATCAAAATTAAAAGGGGTCAACTCAAAACGTTGTTGAATCTTCGTGAAATTGCTCATATATGTATTATAAGTTAATTTTGCATTTAAACAATTGCAGAATAAGTAATAATAAAAGATGAGAGAGCAAAAAGTTTTCGCCATTTACTCTATATATGCTTCGTCCCAACAATAAATAACATTTTAAATCATAATTGTTTGTTGTATTTTTTTCTTTATTTATGCACTTGACTTATTAACCTCTTAGTATTCAGTTTGTGAAGAATTCTCAATTTTCACCAGCCTAGGGATATGTTAAAGGTGCTTGCGGATAACAATCTGAAACCTAGCTATAGTATAATCCTTGGTGATGGAGTGGTGGTGATTGCATGCTGGAAGACACGAGTCTTGATATAACTCTATTGCCTCACATGATCACAGGAATATATCGTTAGCTGGAGTATTAGCAACCCAATGCCACCAAGTTTTTTAAAAAATTGCGTTTTGCCTCTTATTAAATTTTTATTTTCTCCATCTTTCAATGCAATATCGGTCTCGTGCAAGCAAAATTGGACAAATTGAGAGGTGGGGTTATTTTTTCAATTGTGGTTTCATTTATATTTTTACAAAATTAAGGTTACATAAAAAAGATTAAAAAACAGTTGTTGAGATGGAGTCATCGGATCACTTGGATACGGTTCCACCCACACCCGTGAATAAAATAACATAAACTTAATGATATTAGATTGAATTTTCTATTTAGGTTATTTTGATGCCATAATTTTATTAATTAACCACAAATATTATTCTGAGTAAATTAACAATGACTTTCCAAATTATTAGATATTAATAAAATAATAATGAAAAGTAACAAAATGTTTTTTTTTTTCAAATCAATATTATAATTGAAATTGACATAATAAGATTTTTATTAAATTATTTTTTGTACAAATTTGGTTTTTTTGTCCTAACAAAACGAAATGAAATGTATAAAGTTTCATTCTTTTTTGATTAGAATGGAATTTAATTATTTCAATTTAGATTCTAATCAAAACATTTAAGAGAAAGTCTAATAAGAATTAAATCAATATAATGTATTGAAAATGTAAGAGATTGATTTCGATTAATGCAAAAACAGAACAACATGGTAAAAGTGAAAGTAAATAGTTTTTTTATATGCTTAGTAAACAAGCTAATAAAAACGTAATAAATAAATCGCACCATTGAAATACTTTATCTATCATCACCCGTAAAACTCCCTCAAAACACACGTAAAAATTCAATTTCTAAACATAAATAATTGAAACAAATCAAAACCCCATAAAATGAGCACAGACCATTCTATAATCAAAAAATCATGATAATAACGGTAAAAAATCATTATCATGTATTTACTATAAAACGTAAAAAGAAAAAAAGATTTTGACAAAAACCATAAAATTTTCTTGGAAAAGATGTTTTCTTATTATCGTTTCTTTATACGATGTTAAAGAGGATAACCAGCTCTCAACAATCATAAAAACATAAAACCAAAGAGAAAAAAAAATATTTAACTAAACCAAGAGAATAACATACATAAAGGCAAACAGACCATCGGGATTAATAAATTTTTACTTCAGAAGAGTGATAAAAATGAATTTTCACCTTTTATGGTTATACGAAGAAAATTGTGTTTATTTGTTTGAATTCGAATATAAATTTTGGGATTGAGATATACCTTTGTGATCTCTGAAAAAAATTTATGAAGTCTAGGTTTTTCTTAAATCAAGAGTCGGGCAATATACTTAGGTCTTGAAGGGGGGGGGATGTTGAGGCCAACAAAATATCAAAACATATTTTAAAATTTAACATAAAATAACATTTCTAAAATTGTTACTTCAATTAAGTGTTTTGCAAACGACTTCTCTCACCAGTCTCTGTTAGAAATGATGTTTCCCCTCCGCATTTTTAGCTCCTCAAAAAAACTATGATTATTAGAGATATTGCTCCCGAGGCACGCAAATTTTACACGTAAATCAACTTCAACTTCGGTAATAATTATAGTTGCCGAGATAATCGATGATAAATGATAGACATACAGACAGACGTACAAACGGAGCATATTCTGAAACAAGCTAACATTTTAAAGCTGTATAAAGACTAAAAAAAAGTCTAAAAAACTTTCTGTAAAGGCTCTCAAAGAGAGTTTTTATTACGCCAAATGGAGACCTTTCTAAAAACTTCGTTTGTTGAATTCAACATTCATTCAATTGAACTAATGCAAATGAATGGCGAAACATGTCAGGTAGTTTTTTAATTTAACTGCTAACACCATATCCCGGCGAATGTCTACAACTATGTTTGTGATGTTTCCGACGACGTAAACGACGTTTACGAAATCCCTGGTAAGGAAAAATTAAAAAAAAAACAAATCTTTTATTCTTTTTCTAATCATAATGCAAGCGTAACTTTACATTAGTGTCTTATAATACTTTTGCATACTTACTCTCATTCTGATTTCATTAATGCAGGATTCCTGTAGGATTCCCTACGTCTATTTCAACCTTGCATCTTTCGCGTCATCATTAGCTATATTTTTAGTGTTTTATGAGTTAATATGCAAGGAAGCTATTGAGTAAGACATTACAATTAGCTCTTGATTACTGCGATGCTTTTTCGGTCTTGTATTGAGACTAAATCTCAAGTGTTCTTTTTACGTTCAAAAAGTTGAATACGTGATTCACTGTGGGAAATTTGATGTCAACATGATGTCATAGTTATAAGTGGTTCCATAGTTAAATCTATGAAATTGTTAAGGCAATTATTAGTCGTATAAACTTAATTTTTTAAGATCATAATGGAAGATCATTGCAGATCTCTAAAGAATCTTTAAAATCTCCAACATATTAGTGTGTGAACTGCATAAAAGCAAATCCAATTCATATTGCAGACTATTAAAAGCGTTCGATTTTATTAAGAAACGATTTAGGAGTCATTAAAAAACACTTCCAGAGTGTCAATCAGTAGAAGAATTAGTCATTGATCGAGCATTAGTAAAACCTCAGTGTGTTAATTCCCAAGTCCTTCTTAGGTTTTGCTTGTTTTTACTGCACACCTTTATTGAAGAAATTAATTCTTGATGCAGCATGCTGCCGAGAGAAGACAATACATTGTTTTTTATTACTGTTACGATTAAAACCATGTCTGCATACTAACTATCTAAGTATTCTAGCGCTATTGTTTTGGCTCAATAGTTTACAACTACACAAAAATATAAAATTCCAAGTTTCTTAAAAGTTAGGTAACAGGACTTAAAGCTATTGAGGTTTCAAGTAAACATTTCGGGAGACCCACCTTCACGTTGTAGAACTTTTGGAAAAAGCTTTTAGAACTATTTTAATTTTATGTTTTTCAATCACCTTATTGAGCCCACTCTTTTTTTTTTAATAAGATGATTGAAAAAAGTAAAATATAAAATTAAAAAAGTTTCACGGTTCAAGATTTATCTATAAACTATAAAGAAAATAATTTATAAATATAATTAAATTTTAGAACTAAGTAAACCAAACCGAAGGTTTATGTACTGATATGGTTTTATGTTTCATTAAAACATCAACATCAAACTACAAAATCTAAAATAAACCATGCTTCAAATAAACATTTGAACGATCTCATATCTAAGTAATTTCTATGAAAATACCTCCATATCCTTCAACACTATTTAAACGCACCATATAAAACGAATAAAAACGAACTAAATGAGCCGTCGAATCAAGCCATGTTTTTAAAATTGTAATTTGAAAAATCAACAAAACCTGATAATAATTTTGGTGATGTTTAGTAGGGATCTTCGTTGGAGATCTACTGATCTGTTGATTTCTTTGGAACCATAAGCAAGGGGGCATTCCATGGACTACGACTTACTTCAACCATCGTTTTTTTATCATATCCTAAACTTGTTTCGCGGTTTTTAATATCGTTGTTTTAGACAAGCGATATGATCGCTTATGCTATTTGTGATTGCTAATTTAGTAAATAAATTATCTCCTCTTAAATTAAGAATTTCGTTGTAATTTCTACATATGTTACTAATCGAATTCGTCTTGTACAAATTTAACAAAAATAAGAATCATATGTTTTACTGTAATTTTTCGTGATTTAGTGGATTGACGATTAAAGCGTTTAAGTAAAATCATTTAATTTGACAAAATTCGGTACATATGGTATAGTGTGGTCCCATGGGTTATGATTATTTTTTCACAAACCTAATTTTGACAAAAATGGAAGATTGATTTAGGGTTAATTTCTTTTTATTTTGCTTTTATTTTACTTTTTATTAGTTTTTTTAAATGTTTATACTTCGTCCTTAATATTTTTTTATTAGTTTTTTATTTTATTTGCATTTAAACCATTTTTATGAAAACTTCTATAAATTAGTAATTTTAACATAGAAAACGATCTTCGGTTCTCTTAAAACTAAACGGTATAACCACATAACTTGCGTACATCACATAATATATTAAAACTAATAAATTGCAGAAGCAATTAATTAAAATATTCCTGCAGCTATGAAATGTTTGGATATATTGGTGCAATGTTCTCAGACCATAATAAATTAATTTCAGTTATAATTTACATTTAATATAAACATTTTCATTTTATTTATTTTTCATATATCGAACTATTTTATTGCAATTTTATTTATTTATGTTTTTTTATTTATTTTATGTCACAATAAATTAAAATGTAAATATTTTACTGTGTTTTTTAAATATATTTGTTGTGAATAAGTTTGAAAACGGGAACAAGTGTTATTATTCGTAGTTGATTGATAAATGATTACCAACTTAAACATTAATTTAACAAACACTAACTATTTATAGGTAAAGCCAGAGATCTAACATATTCTCAGTCAGGTACAAGAAGTTTTCATTATCTTGGTATAAGATTCAAATAGATTATTTTTACACCCGATCATAAAATTTCATTATTTTTTTCTAAGACAAGTTATTACAAATTAATCTAATACTTTTAATCGTTTGTGTGCTTAAAGTTGTTTGCTTTAGTTAGATTCAAAAAGCTTGTTTGAATTTTTTTTATTATGTGACAACGAATTTGTTAGTTTAATTGATTTTTATGTTAAAATTTTTTATAAAACAACAAAATCCATTTTATAAGAGTTCCAAGAAAAACTAAAAGAAGAATGCTGTTAAAATGATATTTGATTTATTTATTATTTCAATTTATGTTTGTGGAAGTGTTTTTATAGTAAAGATCTTTGGTCAGGACCATAAGTTAGTTCTCAGCGCCTCTTTTCTAATGGCTCATTTAGTATCATTCTTAGTTGCTCCCTAGAGTCAATATATTGTTTTACGAACTTCTGAACATTTTGAGAAAACATACATTAAATTTTTTTAGAAAACTAGCATTTTTAGTCAAGTGAGGTTGGCTTTTCCTGTGATAGAACTATATGCTTAACTAGCATCAATCAGAGCTAAACTAATAGGAGAAATGCTAGAACTGAGATGTTTTTGTGATGTTTATGTATTATAGCTTTGCTTATTTTGATTGATGGTTTTGAGGTTTCGAGAATGAACAATAACTAATATCTATTTATCCATTATTTTGATAAATAATACTCGAGAGTACTATGAAAAGTGAACTTTAGTAATATTTTGCTCTTCTCCATTACCGTTAACCAAAAATTAAAGATCAGTTTTTGATATATTGAATCGATGTTTCGTTTTTAGTACTACTACTTGACGTCGACTATTGGAACCAGATCGAGCTTTTATCAAAATTTTCAACTGGTTTGTGTAATGGTTTAATCGTATATATCGGTTAACGTAGCTATTTTGTGGAGAATAATTGACAAAGCTTTAAAAAAAAACTTTATTTATTAAATAATAAATAATGAATTATTGTTAATATAATTCAAAAATAATTTTATTCATGTATTTATTTTATTACCAGTTTGAAGCGAAACATTCCTCTCTGGATTACAAAAATATACATACATATTTTTGAAATCCGAAGATGAGTGTTTACACTCGAAACGCGTAATTAAATGAACACCCAGAGAAATTTCTGATCATAATTTATGCAAAGGGATTGTATAATTACATTTTTGTAATTACCATTCTATATTATAAATAATCCGCATAAATCATGCATAATTTCGGGTGAATTATACATAAGTGGAATGATTTATGATATTTCATCGATAAATATTTTTTGTAATTAGTCTTAGCAGAATAAAATAAACAGATAACTGTTTAAAGGTTGCACGAATCAGCGCAACACAGTAAACAATTTATTTGATTCTATTGAATTTTGTCATAATTGATTTTAATTATATTTTATAAATATTTTGATTATTAAAAAATATCAACAAAAATATTTTCGCTCTCATTTAAACCTTTATATATATAAAACGATTACTGCGCATGTTCCTCTCTTGAATAATTAAAAAAGGTAACGGTTACTGTGATATCATTAGAATTAAATTTCGAATGTGACTGTGAATGAATATAAATAAATATTTATTTGTTGAGATATAGATTTGCTTACCCATTCTAGTTCTGATTTTTTGTTTACAGTGTAAAATGTCTGTATCTCAAAAAAAGTTGTTGCTCTTTAGACGTTTTTTTATTGCTCATCACTTTTTTTTATGGAATAACTTTTTTTTCTAAAACAAAAATAATCATGGAAAATAGAAAAAACACATGACATAAATTATTTCATATCGTCTATTTCAAAAATAAAAAAAAAACAAAAAGCATCAACAGTTTATCTGGATCGCATCTTGAATGGATAGAAAAAGGACAATTCCAGGATAGCGTCCAAAAACAAAGAAGTTAAAGTGTTCCCAATGACTATGACCATAAAAAATTTGTAACCGACCATTTCCGATCGCCCTGAAACTTCGGTAACCGTAAGTAAAATAAAAAATAATTAATTTCCTGTTTTAATTTTTTATTTTTCACTAGTTTTGCCACAGGGTGACTCGAAATTGGTTAAGACATTTAGAGATCTGAAAAGTTTAAAAAAAATTGTGCTCGAACTGGTTAATTGATTTTAATAAAAGATCACGGCTTTATTAAAGTATTACACTGTTGAAATAAATTTATATTTTTATATGATTTTCTTCAATTTTAATTTGTCAAACATGGTGATTTCAAAAAAGTTCTCTTTTCTTTTAATATTTTATTTTTTAAAGATTTATTATTTACCTAAAACATAGTAAAACTACATACATGCGTCATTATTTGAAATGAAAATTTTCAGTTTTAATTTTTTTTAAATAAAATTTTCAAAGATGGCGATACCCAAAAGATGCTTAAACTACTTAGTACCTTTCCAATAAAAATAAATTCATTAAAATCGGTAAAGCTTTCCTTGTCCCTAAATTTCTTAACGAATTTCGAGCCTTCGGGGTGGCTCGAGGAAAACAAATAAAAAAAGAAGTATAAATTTGATTACCGAAGTTTCAGGAAAATAAATTCAAAAATGATCGTGTTCACATAATCGGCGTCTTGTTTCGAATTTTCATCAATATTAATTAATCTTCTACAATCTACAGTAATATATTATTCTACAGTTGCAAAGTAATATAAAAAACACAATGTTAAGTGAAGTTAGTTACAAATGATCTTTCGTTATACACGATTTTTCAAATTACTTTTTATAATACAAATTTTCTGTTATAACATGTACGACAACAATTAATTAATAACCTCATATACTTTTTTATATGTTATCACCAATAAACATATCATAATTGTCATGATTCTAATAAATCCGTCATATTTCCATAAATTGTTTTTTTCTATCCTCCAAGCTAGACATTAATTTTCAATAAAAAAATTTAAGGTACATATATATTAAAAATAAATAAAAAAAGAAATCAGCATGCAATAACGTTTGTATCACGCTGGCTGAAATTCCATTCCAATCAAAACTGAAACGAAATTATAAGAATTTCAAATTTATTTTATTTTTATATGAATTATTTGTTTTTGTATAGAAGAGAAATTAATCATTCCGATTAGAACATGTTTTTCTATAAACGTATTATTCCAATTACATGCATCATATCAACCTGTCCAATAAAACTTTTCCGAAAATTATGTTGCATTTTCAAACTCATCTTTCCTATTTCTGTTTTTTTTTGTTTTGTTTTTCAATTTGACAAAAATGGAATAACACGTTTTTTCCATTAACAGATTATTCTTCTATTATATTTTTTCGGAATGAAAGTTTTTTTCTACTTGGTTTATATTAACCTTTCAATCATTCCGTAAAGTAATACCTCACAAAAAAGAAGCAAAATCATGCAATGATAAAATTTTCGATTTGATTGAAATAAAGAAAAAAATGACAATAACAACAAAAAACTATCAAAATGACCGAAACCGTAAGCAATCAATAAAAGTAGGTATTACATTTGTCACGATAATGGAAAAGTTTTTCCTATTTGTGTGAAAATTCAAAGAAATTTTTGATTAAATTATGTATTAGTGAGCTTATTTTGAACACTACGGATTATTGGTATGAAATCGAAATGAATTTTGAATGTAATTTAAAATCAAATAACTTTATTTATAAAGGTTGGTTTTTGGTTTGACAGAAGTCAGAATGAGTGGCAGCTACAAAATTTTGTTGTTTGTATCTCTATCTAAATGATTCCCGGTTTTTTGTTAGAGAGAAAGAGAAGAAACTAGAAACACAAGAGAGAAGAAAGCGACAGAAAACAATAACTGATAGTAATTAGGTGGAATGGTACTTGTGGAATGGAATAAATTGGAATCAACAGTAGTGCCAACAGTGCGTGTTTCTCCCTCTCTCTCTTTGGATCTTTATTTAAAAATGTGTACCAACTAAATATAAAAAGGTTATTAATTAATTCACACATATCCAAATTTTTGGAAGACAACCATTTGATATCTGACAGCCAATACGGTTTTAGAAACAAAAAATCAACAACCGATCTATTAAACTATGTAGCACATCTTTGGAATAGCATACTTGAGAAAGATGGTGAAACGTACGTGATCGCATTAGACATCGCAAAAGCATTTGATCGGATCTGGCATGCCAACTTGATCAACAAGCTCGTTGCGTACGGTTTTCATCACGCAATCGTTTTGTTTATTCAAAATTTTCTGTCTAACCGATACATCTCGATATCTATATAGATGGCTTTTCTTCTGAGCCCATATTAATAACCGCTGGTGTACCCCAAGGCTCAGTTTTATCTCCCACTTTATTCCTAATTTATATCAACGAACTGTTGCGAATCACCAGTAACCCAATAAATAGTTTCGTAGATGATAGTACACTGCACAAGTCATTCGTCCCCCTATCTTCAAAGGGTAAAATGCATGAACGAATAAATCCCGCCCGGAGAGACGCTACCATAAATGTAAACGAGGACCTAAAAAAAGTTGCCGATTGGGGTGACAAAAATTTGGTCAATTTTAATTCCACCAAAACACAGCTATTGATTGTTTCCAGATCAAAGACCGAGTTTCCCAACGATATTTCAATTAATATGTGTGACGACCAAATAGACGAATATGAAAGCATTCGTTTATTGGGAGTCACAATATCCAATGACTTACTCTGGAACGATCATATAATGGCCATGGCAAAGAGTGCGTCAAGAAAGCTCGGCCTCCTCAATAGATGTAAAAAATATTTTACTTCGCATCAACTACTCCACATTTATAAGTCCTATATTCATCCCTATACTCCAACAATACTCCATTGTGTTCAAGTTTGGGGCGCTGCATCTGTTACTATTCTAGCTCTTTTGGACTCTGTTCAAAAGCGTGCTATACGAATTGTTGGTGATCGAAATGTAACATTAGATCTTGATTCCCTACAACATCGTCACACTGTTGCTGATCTCGTTGTTTTTTATAAATACCGTCACCAGCAGTGCTCGGATGAAATCAGGTCCATAATGCCTCAGACGTATGTTTTTCCCCGTTTGACTCGTCAATCGGTTTGAGATACTTTTCATTTGATTCAAAAAAGTATAACTTTTGCGAGTTTTTTCTTGTAGATTTTCTTGTACAACAAAATCTTACCATTAAAAATAGTAGTTTCTCCATCCCTGCGGTTGTGAAAAAAGAAAAGAAAAAAAATGACATTTTCATGTCGTTAGAAAAGATTGCTTGTTCTTTATAAAATATTTGAGTTAAATATGATCATTGAAAATAACTCAATAATTATTGTCCTTAATTTTATAAAAATTAGCACAACTATAAAGAAAATATTTATTATTTTTTATTGAGCTTAGAATTTTTTAATTTATAATTTAATAAAAAAGATTGTGATTCAGTAAATATAAACAATGAAAAACAAATCAAAATAAAAATTGAAAATGACATATTGCCTATCACGAATTTTTTTGTCTCTCTTCATACAATTTCGTAGTTACGTTCTGTGTATATTTATATATACTCTAAGCATACTTCATAACTTGGTTTATGTACTATAAATTCAAGTTATTTTCAGGTCGCGCAAAGTTAAAGCTTTGATAAACTGCAATTAGCGCTTAACTTAACATATGAATTAATCGCTAATTTAACATATGAATTAATCGCTAAAAAACTGTTAAAAATCGAATCGTTAGAGAAAAAATGTTTTCACATCTTTCTGAATATGCATTTTGTCGAACACAAAATTCAATTTCGCTAAGAAGGAAAGGGCAAAGTACTTGTATATAACCAGCGGGATAATAATTTGATAAATGATTATGATATTTATAAGATAAAGAATTTCACCCGAATCGAACATAGGAGAGTTACAAGCTGACAGTACAACATTGACACGATGCGTTGAAATGACGACGTATTTTAGTACGTATTTTAGTACAGGAAATTTTTTCACATTTTTGAACATAACTCAAAAACTGCGCTTTTGAAAATTACAAAAAAAATTGTTTTGGACTAGAAAAAAATTAACCTTTCATATTCCTGTCCCCACTCGACAAGGTCAAAAATAATGTGTTTTCAAAATTTCAACCCCCTCAAAATAAAATTTGAAATGATGAATCAACCGCTCTAGTTTTCATTCAATTTTTACAACATTGCCCATAACCATGAATTTTTCCAAATTTTTTCGTGTGTAACGTTCGAAGTTAAGGGGGGATTTTTTTCACATTGTTTAGCATAACTCAAAAACTGCGCTTTTGAAAATTACAAAACAAATTGTTTTAGACTAAAAAAAAGAGTCTAAACAGCTTCAGGAGGTCAGGAAACGTAAAGCTATCATACAAATTCCGATTTCGGAAATCGACCCAAAAACAATACAAAAAATAACTTCCTAAAAATGGAACTTTTGTGTCATGTGTTTTTTAATGAGCAGATACTTCCATCAAGATTGATAACACGCAATACCATTGAAAAACATTATACTGAAGTGGAATATTCAGAATGAATCAAACTTCTATTGATACACATTGTTTATCATTAGAATAATAAACATTATTAAAACAATATTGAAGTTAAATCAATGTTGATTATTCCTTCTACTCGCTGTTTGTTAATATTAATACAGAACGTGCTCAGAAACATAAAAATTATTATAACGTTTTCGTATTTGAACGGAAAAAAAATATTTTTTCGAAATATAATATTATTCCAACGAATACGGAAAATATGATGATCTTCTCGAAAGACGTATAAACATTAAGAAAAAAGTTGATTGAATCTGAATTTATCTTTGGCGAAATACAATCAAATTTCAATTAAAATTTTTGCTATAGATAATAATTTTATTATATAAATATTTATGGTTTGTTTGATTGTTTTTTGATGACTTTATTAATACTTTGTTGAAATTATGAATCGTGTCTCAAAAAATTTTTTTACAATTTTTACCGAATATACTTATATACCAAATAATTTTTTTGTTTTATTATCAATGTTGAATCGTTGGTGCTCCAGTAACAATCAATTTTTTGTGGTAATAATAATACTTAGTAATAATGTGTTGCCAACAATTAAAAATATAATATTTTTTTTCTTTGCATGACCCACATCGTTTTTTTTTTCAAACCTTGATCTTGACCCGAATGAAAAAAACGCAGCTAATAATAAAAATAATAATAAAATTATCATATCGCAATAGTCAGAATAATATATTAAAAAAATTTTCGAAGACACCACAGTAGCAGACCAAAGTTTGAACCATTTTGTGTACGACGTAATTCTAGATAAATAAAAATAAATAAGTTATGGTCACACTTGGGGTGTAGTAAAAAATTTACGAACAAAATATGAAGCTATTAGGTTTAATAACGTGCTCAAATTCAAGCTTAGTGATAACCTAATATCAATCTTAGTGAAATTTAAATAATGGAAGCAACTGAAGTTTAAAAAAAGCAAAACAATAACATTGATCATATAAGAAACAATTTTTTTCGATAATGAGAAATGAGATGAAGTATCTAGGACAGTCTGCAGCCTGATTCCTATCTTGCTCTAAGAAAAATGAAAGAAAACGGATAAATAAAGGTTAAAGGAACGAGTTAAGAATAAATGCTTTTGGATTTTAACAAAAAGTCAACAAGGGTGGATCGATCCTTGAAGGTTCTGTTAACATTTGCATAAAAATTGTTTTTATTATACATATTCTCAAATATTTTCAAACTAACTCTCAAAATTAAACACTAAAACATGTTGCTTTACTGAAAAAGTCTGAAACCAGTACTAAAATATACAAAAAAAAATTGGAACTAGTACTTTACTGTTTCCCCAGCACAGACTGCAACAATAATCAGAAATTTTATTTTTAAGGAAGTAAACGAATGTAAACGAGTGTTAATGCATGTACATGTAAACAAATTTTCAAAGTCAACCTGGATAATAACTCATAACCACATGAATCAAACTTTAACTGTAAATAGGATAATTCTAGTTATAAAGGATAACAATTCATTACTTTTTCAGTACTTTTCCTGTACTTTTTAATCTGTGAAGATTATTAACAGATAAGTCGCTAAAAAACTAGTTATACATCTTGGCGCCACTGTAACAATCTGTGAAGATTGTTAGCAGAATTATTTTTGATTAGTTCAGGCGGCCATTAAGCTCCGGCTATTTCTCAGAACTTGGGGTGTGATAGTTTTTGAGACTGCACATAAATCTTGTAAGACTACTTTAGGAATAAAGACACGGAAGATCAAGTATCAGACCTTCCAAATTACATATTAAGCCTCAGCCTAATATCTCACTTCAATAAGAAATTTCTACTCCATGATTGATTTTACTAAAAGCATTGCAAAATTTTATTAAATTGTAAACTACAATTATATTAATATTATATGCAGGAGTAATAAATAATGTTCCATTAGTAGTAATATTTAGTTGTTAGCTAATAAATAAAATTTCAATTATAGTTATATTAATTTATACCCAATAAATAATATGTTAATAATATTAGTAATTTGTAAATCAACAATAATATTTCATTAATAATAATACCAACATTTTAAATAAAAAAATATGGAGGGGCTGAAATCTCACAACTCTGAGATATCAAGACTTCGGTCTAGGTTAAGGATTTTGATATAGTTTTCGGTAAAAAACTTTTATGAGGACATGGTTTTAGGTAGATTTCATATAAAAATCTACCTATTGCAATGGGTTTCATCTCGGAATTTCGGAAAAATTTTTGTGCCAAATGACTATATATGATAAGCGGTGACGAAAAAACAAAAAAAAAAAATTTATATATATATATATATATATATATATATATATATATATATATATATATATATATATATATATATATATATATATATATATATATAAACGATATGAGATATAACGAAAACGACCGGCACTCTCACGGTCGCATTTGTTGAGGTGGATCAAAACAAATTTCTGTACTTGTGTGTTCTAATAATATCTTGGACAAGTTCATGAATCAGCAAAATCCGACACGTGGTTAAGAAACCAGAAGCTTTTTTCTGAAAAAAATTGATTTTTTAAAACCGTTATAACGGCCGTTTAGATACTAATATTTCAAAAAAATTAACATATTTAAAATTTTTGAAATCTTTTTTATCAATTTGTTTTAAAAATAGACCTCTGCAGTTAGAGGTTCCTGAGTGAGCGGCTCCAACAAAAAAGTTTGCAAAAAAAATTTTTTTTTTGAAACGAGCGGCACTCTCACGGTCGCATTTGTAAAGCCAGATCAAAAAACCTTTTTTAAAAATGTGCGTTTTATTAATACCTTGGACAAGTTCGTAAATCAGCCCAATCCAACACATGGTTAAGAAACTAAAGGCTTTATACTAGAAAAAAACTCTGTTGTTTAGATCCGTTATAACGGCCGTTTGGATTCTAATATTTTTAAAAACTTCATAAGCTTAGAATCTTTTAAACCTTTTTAATCAGTTTCTTTAAAAAAAAGACCTCTGCAGTTGGAGCTTTCTAAGTGAGCGGCTCCAACAAAAAATCTTGTAAAACACAAAATGCGTTTGAATCAACCGGCGCTCTCACGGTTGCATTTGTAGAGCCAGATCAAAAAACCTTTCTCAAAAATGTGTGTTTTATTAATATCTTGGACAAGCTCGTTAATCAGAAAAATCTGACACATGGTTAAGGACCTAGAGGCCTTATACTAGAAAAAAAATTCGTTTTTTTAATCCGTTATAACGGCCGTTTGGATACTAACATTTTTAAAATCTTCATAAATTTAGAATCTGTGGAAACATTTTAATCCGTTTCTTATATATATAAACCTCTGCAGTTAGAGGTTTTTGATTTGTTGGCTTCAACAAAAAAGCTTGCAACAATCCCCAATTACAATTTCCAAAAACCTTATGACAGTCAAAGTCAACCTTATAACAGTCAAAAAAATAAAAGATTTGGATAGAAGAAATTAATTTTTTTTCTTAGAAATACACTATTTTGATATTTTGCAGTAATTGCACGACATATGATATAGAGTAGGTTTGTGTCATAAATTGTCACACCCATGTTCTGTGGTAGATTTGATATTTGTTTGTTGCAAAATTGGATAGATATAATTTTGCTTATAGGTAGCTAATTTTCTTTTTAAAATTTGTTCGATATCTGTTTGAAATTAGTTTGATTTGTTTAAACTAATCTGATACATCAGATTCTACTGGCACACAAAACTGTCTGATCTCGAAATCTACCTATTTCTAGCGGATATACGTGCCGCTTGGACTTTTAAGTTTTGGGCAGCGATGTACATCAAACATAACTCTTTGTTAAAGTACAAGTATTTTTTATCTCTGTTTAAAAATTTATTACAAAACTAACACAAAACATCAATAATTCAATACGTTGCCGGAAAATTATAATCAAAATTCCAAAAATATTGTTAAATTAAATAAAATCAAACTTTTTCCAAATTCCAAAAATATTCCAAAAATTAGAATAAAATCAAATATTTAAATTTGTAAATTCCAATACTACTTCAAAAATTCTTAAAAATTCAAACTTCGTCCAAAATTCTATTAATATTGCAAAAATTATTACAAAATCAAAAATTGAATTTTTTTTCAAAATTCCAAAAATTATAATAAAATCAAAAATTAAAAATTTTTCAAAATTCTAAAAATATTTCAAAAATTCTTACAAAATCAAAAATTAAAACTTTTTCCGAAATTCTAAAAATATTGCAAAAATTATTACAAAATCAAAAATACAAACTTTTTCAAAATTCCAAAAATATTTCAAAAACTATAACAAATTCAAAAATTTCCATGTCCAATTTCATTCTTAATTACGCATTTAAGTCATAAAAACAGCTACATTTTTTTTCCAAAAAATTGGCTAAAAAAATAAATGAAATCATTTTTTGACACACTTGACATTATTTTTTGACAAACTTATAATGCCATAATCCTCTATAATAGTAATAAAATATCATGTCATACAAACTATTAATTTTATTTTTTTCTAAAAAAATTGGGTAAAAAATAAATAAAAACCTATCTTTTGACACACTTGACAACATTTTTTGACAAACTTATAATGCCATCATTCTCAATAATAATAATAAAATTTCATTTCAAACAAACAATTTTATTTTGTTCCAAAAAATTGGGTAAAAAATAAATAAACATCTTTTGACACACTTGACAACATTTTTTTGACAAACTTATAATGCAATATTCTAGTTTTTGGTCTCACATACCAATCCCAACCATCAAGATTTCTCCAAATTTAATGTTCCTACTCGTAATCACTTAAAATAAACGTTTTTTAAGCCAAAAACAAGAAAATTTGCTATTTTCGACACACATAATGATTTTTTTGACACTTTTCCGGTACAGTTATCGAACACAGCGTCCTTTCGGACCTGTCCCTTGTGAATACCTATTTTTAGAAAAAAAAGTTTTTGAAATCCCTCCAGCCGTTTTCCCTGCAGCGTAGGTAATGACGGACGGCCGACCGACAGACAGACATACATTTTTTTTTTTGCTTTTTTAGAATCAGTAGGTCCTAAAACGTCGAGAAATGCCAAAAAAAGTGGGGGTAAGAATTTCACTTTTGGCTCATGAATGTAATACTTAGGTCTTTCAGACCGAAGTAATTCAAGAAACATTTTTTTCAATTTACATAGTTGTATGCATACCTATATACATATATAAACTTATAAACATATATTTATAGATTTAAGTTTTGATGTTTCAAATATAATAACAACAGAGACGGATAGAAAAACTAGATATTGAATTAAAAAACATAAATTATTTGATCGAAAGAATTAACGATATGAATTAACTAACATAATATGTATAAAAAGATTCTGTTTGACTTACATAAGTTGTATGTATGTATGTATCCCAATTTTTTTCAAAGAGCTGAAGCTGGTTTAACCTGCTAACTGTTACAAAAAAATAATAGATATCTCCTCTGGGCCCACGCCGATTTCATGTAATGAGTACCACCGAAAACTTTTGTTCAGCCATTTTCCACAAATCGGCCGCTTTTTCCTTCGGCAAGCTCCGAAAATTGCCGATTTCCCGGGATCATGTAAATTTGTTTTTAAACCATAGGGGCTGGAAATTTGTTTCAGAACACGAGGGTAACCTTGTCCGACAAAAATTTGCCTGCTTTTGTCTAGTGCGATAACCCAAACATACCAAAATGTCAGATGTGCGACTGGACAATAGGAGACACATTTTGATCGGACAAGTTTACCTTCGTGTTCTAAAACAAATTTCCAACCCTTACAGTTAAAAAAAAATATGTGGTAGCAAATTGACAAGATCACGAGCAATCGGCATTTTTCTTGCCGAACGGAAAAGCGGTTGATTTAAGGAAAATTGCAGAACAAAAATTTTCGGACTCGTCAAGGACAGGCGCCTCATGAAGTATAAAATATGTGGTAATCATCACATGAAATCGGCGTGGGCTGGGTATAGTCCCTGGTATACTGATATCTACTGAGAAAATAGTGTTTAAATTAATAATATAAATATGTTTATAGATTTGTACATATGTGCTTACCAGATTTTGCTCACGACAATCTCTTTATTCTAAGCCAAAAGAATATAATATGCTAAGCAAAAAGAAAAAAAAATTAATGCTTACAGTAATAACTAAAACTAACTACAAAATACGCAATACCAAATAATGGAAATTGATAAATTTCAATTTGTGAGATGAATAAATTTTGAATAAATTTGTAGAAAAGTCAATTTGTGAAGTTTTCAATCACTAATGTCTGAAATTATTGAAAGATTGCTCATCAATAAAAAAATAGTTTGTAAGGATGGTTTTGTTACACTCGATTCAAGATTGACCTCCATATTTATTCGTATATCAAACCATTCGATTACCGACACTTTGGAATCATCAAAAAGAAAGAAGTTTTAAATAATAATGTGAGGATGTTTTCATAAAGTGCTTAAATACCGCCATGTCCTAGTTTGGTTCCATGAGCATCTATTTCATAGTGACCTTTTCGTGTTAAAAATGAAGTTTTAAACTGATTGTATTGATGAAAGCTTAATCTTAATAGCTTCTACAGTGTTTAAGCCAAAAACCCTAGGATTGACATTAAGAAAGTCCGGACATACACACAAGTGGTAAGATGCCCTCTCTTCAAACCAACACTGACATACAGAACTGTTTGTAGGTTTAATAGTAAAACGATGTTTATTTATATATTTGTATACTCATACGACCAAACCATACTACTGAAAGTTTTCCTTTTAAGACTTAAAAAAAGTTATATTATCACTTTTTGAAATGCTGATGAACATCTTACTTTCTTTTCCTATCAGTTAAAATCGAATACCACAGATTCGCTTTCATTTGTCGCCGAGCTAACCGTAACCTCACCGTTATTAAATTTCATGTACCGACCAGGCCCGAATTTCCTGTACAACAGTGAGTCATCCGTATAAAATAAAATTTTTCGCTAGATCAACGATCAGCCTCGCAGGATGCTTAAAGCAGTCAAGCATGACCATGACCGAATGATTTCCTTTTGTTCACCCTCATTGCTATAATATATAGTCTTTCGGGAGTCCTTTTGCCAAATATTCTACATGTAGGTGTACATGAAGCAGGCATTTCTTTCAGTCTTTGGCCATCAAGCAACAAATGCAAATTTAAAAATTTGTTTCATTTTTCTGTATAGATTTATTTAATAATCATAGTGCTAAGGTCTCAAGTACGTTCGTCGATGACGATGCCGAAATGAGATGACAGCCTTTCATTTTATTTGTTATATACGTGTTCTAATTTATCCGTTTGTATACAGAAGTATGCCTAAACCCTTATCCCTACTAAGTATCTTTACTGCTTATTAAAAAAGAACAGTCTTTGTACTCTGCTATTCGATGACAAATATAAATGAATTTTCTTCTTATGATAGTTAAGATGATCCAAATGAGTTTTGCTATGTACTGCTTATAAGTGCTGACGGATGAACTATATTGAGAGTAAGTACTCTCCATCTTAGCTATTGAATATGTCCTGATTATGAAAAAAATACTGCTGTGTCCAGAACACAAAATTTCTAGTGGGTTCAGTGTGTGAAAAAATGGTAAGTTGTGAGTTTGTAGTCTAAATAATCTTGGGAGTAGTCAGAATAGTCTAAATAACCTTGAGATTGATCAGTTTTCAGTGAGAAATATCAATGGATGATCATATAAGGTGATGCAATGTTTACCATTCGATGCACCGTTTTCATGTTGAACCATTTATTATCTACTGATGGTGTATAGGTTGAATCGCTCTAGTCATGGAGAGTGTTTTCATCTAAGTCCATATGTATAAGTGGCACGTCCGTATTATTTGTAGAACATAAAACAGCTGATTTAAGCCGAATTGTCGTTTACAGCAGCAAGGCATATGTATGAGGGGCTGAACTTTAAAAAAACTGTGAGGTGATTCCTGCTGTATGAACCATTTCAAAAAGATCTTATTAGCGTTCAAAATACAGTGATACTTCAAAATACATTAATAGTCAGAAATGTCTTCTAAAAGCATAATTTTAAGAAAACAAAGGATGCAAAAGTGTAAAAAATTTAAAATTGCATACAGGATCGAAGACAAATACTTGGCTGAAGAAGTGAAAATGAAGGGTTTGTAACGAAACTATAAATAGTTAAAAACAACTCACTCCTCAGAATTGAATAACAAATAACTTCAACACATTTCAAAAAAGTCAAACAGTGCCGTCACACCAAATGGCTAAACTCCATTAAGAAATATTAATTATGTTTATTATGATTTCAGACCACATATTCATGCCATGCCCATATTTTACTTTTATTTATTACCAAAAATAATGTTAATAACAAAAACAAAAAACAACAAACTATTAATTGTATTTATTTAATTCACTTTACACCCTTTTGTCTGATATTCATCATATGAGCAATAGGGATATTATATATATTTTGATAAGAGAACTAAAACTACCCACCTATATGGTTTGTTTTGATAAATCGAAATATTTCGAAGGGAAATATTATTAAGTTATACAAAATAAATTTTATAAAGATCCTAAGTTATGTCGTTTTAGTCACCATTCATATTTCGGAGTCGGACGAAGACGGTAGTCTCCTAAATTAAAAGAAAAACAAAAACAAAAAAAAACAAAAGTAATCGAAAATAAGTGTTATAAGTGTTGCTAAGTGTTAATAAGTAGCTAATAAGTGTTATAGTGTTTGTGTTAGTATTTATAAAAATAGAAGTGTTGAAGGACGGAGGCGGAGACAATTATATAATTGGTGAGATTGTTCTTTATTAAAAAATTATTTGGTATTTTGTGGTTAATGTTATTAAGGGGTAGGCAGGTAAAATTTTACCTTTATTGCTTTGATGTAATAAATTTATTTATTATTTTAAAGCGTAAATTTGCCTTGGCAACAGAAAGCAAAATATCTCGTTTTAGTTGTAGTGATTTTTTTTGGATTGATTGATATATTTTTTGTGAAGTTTTTTACATGATCTAGCTCCGCCCACCTCGGACTTATTTTAAAAGTTGGAAAATATCAGTTAGTTGATTATGAAATGTCTTTTTTTGACAAAAGTTAGGAATTTAGAATTTAACCCTTTATTTGTACTCTTCAATTTTGTTAGTGTCTTTTGTGTCCCCATTTTTTTTTTGCTTTTCTCTTATCGTGCTACTGTTGCATGAAATCTGCTATCGTGTTTTTGTGACAGAGATACCCAGTTTCTTTTGTACTGCTTAGTGTTGAAATTTAGGCCTGGCCGAATTTCAGTAGCTTCGCCTGCAATGTCAAAGGGTAAGTCTTTGTCTCAACAAAATGGCCGCAGAGTGAACCAACAGCTTAGCATTGACTTCACCAACATAAGAGGTCTCAATTCGAATCTAAACGAGGTTCATCACTACATTGAAAAAAATAAACCTGACATATTGTTTCTTACCGAAACAATTGTTAGTGGCAAAGCATCGAAGTTGGATTTCGATAAATACCGGATACCTAGTTACGAATTGGAACATTCCTTTTATAACAAGCATGGTGTCTGTGTATTTGTTCGAGATTCACTTTCATGTATGAGAATTAAGGCCTACGAGTTGAACTCTAAGCACCATAATTCTATAGCACTGAAGATCTCAGGTGTTGAGGAAGCTATGTTTATAATAGGATTATACAGATCCCCAAATTCTCCCCCAGGATGTCCCTTTTTCGATCAAATATCGGCTAATCTAGACAAGATTACCACGGACTACCCCAAAGCAAGACTGGCCATTCTTGGAGACTTTAATATTCATAATAAAGAATGGCTTAAGTATTCATCGCGCACTGACGACGTAGGAAGACAAGCCGAGCTGATACTCGCAGATTATCACGGTTTGACGCAAATGATAGAGTGTCCCACTAGAATCTCAGACAACTTACATCATAACAATAATTTGCTGGATCTGTTTTTGACAAACGAACCAGATACTACGAAGACAAAAGTTGAACAACCCCTCGGAACATCGGACCATCTACTAATATCAGCAATAGTGCAATTTACATCACCGACACAAATTAAAGCAAATCCTCGTCGCGTTTGGAACTATAAACGCGCCAACTGGGAGGGACTGAGAAACTTTTATGATGAAACACCTTGGAAAACTATTTGTTGTGTTGATCAAGATCCTAGCACATCGGCAATAAGAATGTCCGAAATCATAAAAGAAGGAATGCGGCGGTTTATTCCAAATCGATTAATCACTCCTAAAACTGAGCCTTGGTTCACGCGGGATGTTGATGAGGCGGCGAGGAATAAACGCAAAGCATTTAAAACATATAACGCTAATAAAACACCTGAAACCCATAGCGCCTATAAGAAAGCCAGAAATATTAGTAAATACAAAATAGACTTGGACAAAGAAGCGTTTATCCAGAAGAAAGCAAAGAAATTCGCCGAGCACCCATTTGGCTCACGTAGTTTCTTTCAGGCAGTTAAATCAGTCCAGAGCAATTTTACTCGATCCTCTATTCCAACCTTAGTTATGAATGACATTCCCGTAAGCGACTCGAAAGAGAAGGCGGATCTTTTGGGTCGTATATTCGCAGAAAACTCAAACATAGTTGAACCTCCCCATTCTCCTACTCTCATTCCCCCAGTTGTAACGAAAATGAAACCAATTATTTTTCGTTGCAATATTGTACGGAAAATGCTTCTTTCTATCAATATCAACAAATCTGCTGGCCCCGACGGTATTCCACCTCTCATTCTTAAAAATTTTGCTAGGCAGCTAGCTCCAATTTTAACAAAAATTTTCTATTTATCTTATAAAACCGGAATATTTCCCGACTCTTGGAAGCTGGCCAGCGTTCAACCCATACCAAAAAAAGGCAGTAAGATAGATCCTAACAATTATAGACCAATTGCAATTCTGTCAGTTTTAGCTAAAATATTTGAAAAATATGTTAACTACAATTTAATAGATTATTTGGAAGTGTCGCGAATTATTGATGATAAACAGTATGGTTTTCGTAGAAGTCATGCAACAGGTGATCTGTTAGCCTACGTATCCCATCTCTGGAACAAATCGCTTGAAAACCATGGTGAAACATTCAGTATTTCACTCGACATTTCTAAAGCATTTGATAAAGTGTGGCACAAAAATCTTATAGCTAAATTAAAATCTTATGGCATAGACCATCTTACTGTCTCATGGATTCATAGTTTTCTTACAGGTCGCCAATTTCATGTTAATTTAGATGGTATCACATCCAATATTTTCACAACCAATGCTGGGGTTCCCCAAGGTTCTGCACTCTCACCAACCTTGTTTCTTCTATACATTAATGACTTACTTATTTCCACAGTGCACCCAATCCACAGTTTTGCTGATGACAGCACATTGCATGCATCACATGCATCCCCTAAATTTCGATCTCATACTGCAGTTACCACTGATAGAGAGCTGCTAATTGATTCTATCAACAAAGATCTGGAGCGTATAATGGAATGGGGAGATCGTAATCTTGTTTCATTTAATCCAACCAAAACCAAACTATGTCGTCTTTCACGAATAGAGCGACATAAAAATTTTCCTATTAAAATAAACCACGAGGAATTGCGTGAGGTTGAATCAGTTAGACTTCTTGGAGTGGATATTCAAAATAACCTGAAATGGAATAAACATGTGTTCAACCTCGCTAAATCTGCAATGCAAAAATTAGGATTCTTGAGTCGATGTAAAAAGTATTTCAATCCCGAGCAAATTTTGCTAATCTTTAAGTCCTTTATTCGTCCATGTATGGAGTACTGCTGTCATGTTTGGGGAGGTGCTTGTCAGTCAACAATAAAATGTCTAGACTCTGTACAGAGAAAAGCAATACGGTTGATTGGTAATACCGAACTAACGGACCAGCTTGATTCACTCCAGCACAGAAGAAATGTGGCTGAATTATCAATCTACTATAAATATAACTTTAGCGAATTCTCCTCTAAGGAAATTCAAAATATCCTTCCATCGTGTGCGCAGTATAATCGACAAACAAGAGCTGCCGAGTTATCCCATCCATTTGTTGTACAAATACCTCGTTGTAGAACTGTGTCCTTCCAAAACGACTATTTTAATAGAGTGGCCAAATTATGGAACTCATTGCCTTCCTCTGTATTTCCCGATGAATTTTCCCCTCAGGCATTTAAAGAAAATGTCCATCATCATTTAAAACAATTAGTATAGCTATCCCTATATCCCCATTCCTTCCATTTTCCTCATCTCCTTCCTTTATAGTTGACATGGTATCTTCGGATATTCAAAGAGTCTAAATAATGAATATTTCATATTTAGTGTGCTAAACATGTCTAACTAGTTAATAAAAAAAAAAAAAAAAAAAAAAAAAAACTAAATACTCATAGTCTTACAGAAATTTGAACGAAATAACTTATCGCTGCAACTGAATTTCGTTATGGTCATTTGCAAAAAAACTACCCTTACTTTATGTTTTGTATGCCAATCATGTATTTATTTATTAGCAATTATTACACTTTTTTTAGTTTTTCTTACCCTAAAAACAATTATCAAAAAAATTCCCTATGTACACAGAGTAAAATTCCCTAACTCCAATCAACAACACCATTCATATCGCATTTTATTACAAAAAAAAATCGAAAAAAATTGCTTAATTCAATTAAGAATTTAGTGTTTATGGTCCTGGATCGTATGGTCAAGATATAATAAAAATTCTATGCACATACAATGATGGCCAATATATTTTGGTTGCTTTCATAGAAGAGAATATCATATGTAATTTTTTTCATTATTATTTTTATGATATATAAACATAAAATATTACTCCTAATAATAATTATTTTATGATCTTATGCGATTAAGTTTATTTTAAGAGGAAAATTTTTGGTTGAAAGGGTGATTGGAACAACATAAGTTGATAATAACAAAAGTTAGATGAATCAACTAATGTGTCATTGGAATATTTCATCTCAAATCTTTTTTATTAAATTTTATTTCTAAACTAAAACTTATTCAATTTACATCGAGTTTAAAATTATTTCCCAGTTATTGGTAAAAGAAAAAAAGAATGTAAATAGAAACAGACAGTTAGTTACATGTCGCAAACTAAATGTTGGAAAAAAATTAAAGTCGCGGAATACAAAATCGTATTAACAGTTGTTTCGAGTTTTAAACTCTTTTAGGTTGTTTTACTTAGATTTGATATTAAAAACGTCGATAAGAATTAATTGAATAATTTGAATTAGTTTTTGGTTTTATTGAAGTGATTTAATGCGTGTTAGCATAATTGATTTTACACTTTTATTATTTCTTGGAAAAAGACTGTGGATAAAATCAGATTCGAAGCTGTTCAATTGTTTCGTTGAAATGAGCTTAAATGTGTGGGAAAGTGGAAGTCAGATTGTTTACAAAAAGATTTGCCTCATTGTATTATTATGGTGAACGTATGTTTAGTTATTTCGGACCTTCAACCATTGAAACAACCAGTTACCCACAAATTGGAAACGGTCTTCGACCTACTTATCGTATCATATCCTCCTTGTGGATAGAAAACGAGATAACGTGGTGTAAATCCACTTGAACTGTGCCCTACCTTTTGCAAAGCCATCTCATCGATATTTCAGTCTAATTTTCTATCAAAATCAAAGCGAATCATTCTTTCTCTGAAACACTTGATAAAGGTAAATATTTTGGTAATGAACAATTTCAGCAAACAAATCTAAAGCATTAATTCACCATACTAAATATAACAGTGTTCCCGTTTCAGATCGAGCAAAAAGCTTTGACAGGTTTAAATAACCGCGTTCTGGTAATCTCAACGACTTATTGGAGTTTCCATTTCATGAAGAGCATAGAAATTTTAAACCAAACTTTTAATTGTAATGTAATATCTTATGGTAGAGGAAATGCTATCACTCTTGACCAAGCTTTATGTATCTTGTAATGAAGCGCTGATTCACTGGCGAACCAATGAAGCGGCATAGCAGGTCGCGTACCAAGCGAGGTTTATTTATAGCCCCTGACTAGCGGCAGCCTTGGGATCGAGTAAGAAATCCTGCTACTCCAACACAAATAATCGTAATGTACGCGAAATACATGATATATACGGTAATGGAAAATAAGCAAGTGAAAGAACGAGACTCTGGCGACCCCTTAAGCGAAAGAACCACAATCACCACGTCCAGCCCCCATAATCCTAACACACTCCCACGCTCTCGCACTCCATTCACTCACTCACACACACACGCGCATTCACTCTACACGGTCAGACTGTCACCTTTAATTTGTGAACACCAAAAGAAGGAATACCGATAGTTGGTTTAGCGTGATACATGGTTTCTGCTAAACTTGACAATCCACCAGGCGATATGAACAATTTAGGATTCGGACGTGCTAGCATATCATTTGCGGACACCAACTAGTAACAAGGACCTCATCAGTTAAATTATTAATCACGGTGTCATCAAATTTCCGTATAACTTTTCCTTTCAATTGTTACAATTATTACCATGTACATTGTTGCTATGCTACACCAAACTAAACGTCAATATTAAATTTAGGGCAAATGGTCCATACACCATCAGAATCAGTAGAACCCCCTTCTTTTGTTTAAATCATTGATCAATTACCAAAAGAAATAAGGTTAATCCTGGTTCTATTTAGAAAGAAAAATACAACGTGAAATGCAAGAACCAATACGCTAGCTTGTTCACTGTCGACTTTTAATCTTAACAAATCCTATCGCCATCCCTTTTAGATTTTTAGTTTTTCTTTTTGTGTGATTTAACAATGTATTTTTGGTTTACAGTGTGTAAGTAAATTGTTTTGTTTTGGTTATATATTTTAAATTAAAGTCTGACAAGCAGACACACATGAACTCACCTTACTCGCTCAGACGTACCCGCATCCACTAATCCAGATTCACACACTCATACACCTACATGCATATCCGTGATCATTCATACACAACAATAGGATAAGATTGTAATGTGACTCACCGCATAGTTAGTCCAGTCCAGCTCCTCTTAAGTTGAATCAGCTGACCATCTTACTCTCCGTGTTCAGGTATGATAAAGTTCAGACCATAAGGTAGGAGTATATATCAGCTAATGGTGAAAATAGTTATTGTTGTTGGTTACTTCCACTATAGTCAAACGGTGAGCGGTGAGGGCAATATAAAGCTTTTGGTAGCAAACACTGGTGAATTAATATATATATCGGTTGCAAATCGAAAGGTGTTATTAGTGATAGCTATAGATGAGCGCTGAGCGGCCCTGATAATAGAATGCTTATTGTAGCCTGTATAAGTGCCCGAACAAACAAAAGTTGATGATTAAAATTGGATATTATTGTTATCTATAGTTGAACGTGGTGTGGCAATGATAGTAAATTGGTTATGGTAATAAGTATTGGCAAACAAATATAAATCAGTTGATATTCAAAAGCTATTGTTGAGCGATGATTTGACGTTAGTATACATAATCAGTATAAACACTGTTCCACGACGAGCAACGCCAAGGATATACAGACCTTTAAAGCTGGTAATGTTGAGTAAAGTGTATCCCCTCAGAGTTAAAATGATCACTCGAGTTTATTGATAAACAGAAAAACCATTGTTGAGTGCTGATCGTTATTCGTGATGTCAACTCTTGGTACTTGTAACGGTGGTCAAAGGTATATACAATTGCAGGTATAATGATTACTACTGGCAAGATGAAAATAAGATCTGACCCAGATAACGGTACTAAGAACTCTACAGAATTTAAGGTCGATGTCCACTTTGAATTTTGACGACCCTCAGATGATTGAGAAGTATAACAATTAAGTTAGACAATTGATTCTTTCAATAATATCAACCAAAAATAAATTTAACTATTACAGTTTATAATGGATTTATTTAATAACATCACCCAAGAAAAAGTTTTACTATCGCAGGTTATACTGAATTTATTCCATAACAACAACCAAAAAAAAGTTTCGCTATCACTGGTTAATGGTTATAATGAATATATTCAATAACAATAACCCAAAAAAAGTTTACCCAAAATTGTTTTTATTCGCCTATATATTAAAGTGTTACTTTATTACTGTGATTTGCGGCTTTAAAATATCACTTTTCAGCTATTTATTTTGTCGTCATAGCTACGTCAAAAAAAGTAAAAAGCATTTGTATTTGTTTAAATTCTATGAAAAATAAATTTTTTTATCAAAGCAACCCGCAAATTCAAAATTTCATTATCCAATTAAAATAGTTGTTATCATTTGTTGTCATAGAATTTGGAAAAAATAATAAATATTTTTTCAAAGGTTACTTGTTCCACATATTTTGATTTTAAAATTTATGAAAATTTGTAATTTTAATTTAGAATAAACAACTTTTCTTAAAATATTTTGCTTGCGGCGAATAAAAAATAGTATATGATGCACGGACGTAAGCTATTTTGGACTTAATGTGGGTGCAAATCTCGGCTAGCGCCTCGATTTGCAAACTCCACATCCGTCCAAAATCTTTAGCTTTACGTCCTAGCATCATAATGTACTATTATAATGGCTTTATTTAATAACAACAATCCAAAAAAAATTTTCTATCACAGCTATAGTTGATTTATTTAATAAAGCTAACCATTAGCAAAAAAAATTATTTTAACTAGGACAGACCAAAACAAAAGTTCACAACGGATAAATTTTTCTAACTTATGCTAATTTTTTACACGAAAATAAATTATTTGTATTTATATCACTAATTAATTTTATGTTCTTGGTTTATATAGATATAATCATGCAATCAAAAAAAACTTTTGTTTTCTATTATTTTTGTTTTAAATTATACTGCAATTTTTCTTTATTTTCTTAATTAGGATTCCAACGATACAAAACAAAACACTATTGCGAGAAACATTAAATTTCTTTTTATTCAATTTCACTTACTTTAGTACTTAAGACGCGGAAGACATTTTGCATTAGTCTTACAAAACAATATTCAGAATTTTTTTTGGTTCACCTACGTTTTTGATTTTATGTTCCGTTCGCTATTTGTTTCGATCCCTACTGTTAATTATTGGTTTTGTTTCATACCTGTGGATCCACTATACTAACTTATTCAAGCTCACCACTCAAAATTCTGGCTAATTTTTGTTAAAATTTTTGTTTCTGGTGCATTAATTTGCAGCGTTCCATTTTTAATTTTATTTCACCGACTGACAGTAGACAAAAACAAGAATCATCTGCTTGATATAAATATCTAATAAGAATTCGTCGACTGAGAGTCACAATAAAATATGAAAGAAATAAGAGAACGAGGCTGCCTGTCAATGACTATTTATAAACAATTAATATCGAAAATGTTAATGCAGTTTCTTTGGGGAAATTTGATTTTTGCTATTTCTTTAATTTTATTTTACCCATTAAGAAATACGGATTGTCGGTTTGTAATAGAAATTGAAAAAGATTTTAAAAAAAAAGGTGACATTGTTTACACAACAATTGAACGAATTAAACAGGATGATGGAGCAAGGATATTACTCAACCGTTTTAGAATAACCAATTTTATAGCGATTAATGATTATATATTGGGCAAAGGAAACTACAAGGGAACAATATGACACAACTATTTTTCTGGTACTAAATTTGTGTGGCGGAAACCATAATAAAGGATGACCATGAACTGAGTATAAGACCATGTATACAGGACAGAATGAAAAACGACTAAAAAAAACTTATGTGAATGCAATTTTGATACGTATGAGGAAATAGTGTATGACTAAACCAGGGATTTTATATAACTGTGTCATCGATCACCAGTCTATGACATTACAATCTGCTGTAGTGACCATATGTGTGTTACTGTACCTAAATCATAAAATACGTTATTAATCATAAAATATAGTATTATATTACAAGTCGTCGTTCCAGCCAAATATATCATAATGAAAAGTATATAATAATATCATAATAAAGAATAAATATCTAAGATAGAGTCATGCAAGCGTTGGTTAGATAAAAACGTCTTCAATCAATAAATGTTAAGTGGTTTAAAATAAGTGTTTTAATTAGTACTCAATGTTTAAATTAATAGTAGTTAATTAGTTAACAAGTAGGTTCCCCTGTAATTACCATTACCGGTCGGCTCTCTAGGAGGAACCTAACAAAAACTAGTAACCTCTGTTACCAGTTCATTTGGTATTTGGGTTAATTCCGATGATTATTTTCGATGATTACTGTCAAAACTAAGACTGCTTAAGTTGGTGCTTAAAATGCTAAGAAATTAGCTTGTTTATTAGCTAATGTGAAATATGTTTCGGTTCAAATCTTCATAGTTGTTCGATCTCTGCCATTAAATTTGGTTATTGGACACACTGTCAAACGCTTGTTAAAGACGACCACAGTTCTCAATATTTCCTAAGAAGTATATCTACTCACATTTATGAAATTTATTTCAGTTTAGACATTATGAAAATTATTCACACATATTAATCAAGCACTAATATAATTTAATTTTGATGTATTATATAGCAACCAAAAACATTGTAGTTTTCGTTTTATTTTTGTCTTTAAATAAACAATAAACTATTTGCATAGATAATAAGCTAAAAACAAAAGTCTCTTTTCTCTTTTTTTTCATTTCTTCAACTATTCCTCGACACCAGAGAAGCAAAACACCAACCATCAATCTGAACTCTCTAAATTCAACTCTCAGCTTCAACTGCTCATACATAACTATCAGCTTCAACGGTCTAAATTCAACTACCTCTTCCATTTCCAAATAAAAAATATCTAAATAGTCTAAAGAAATCAAGAAAATTTCTGTGTTCCCCATTATTAGATTTCTTTCTTCACCTCCATTTCTCTCTTTAAATAAACAGAAAATTAATTATTGTCATAAAGTTTTTAAGGTTTCATAAAATAACCAAATAAAAGTTTATTCACCGATATGGAAATGGTTAAAATACTCAGAATCGATTTCGGTTAATAATTGTGGTAACGCATTCTGCAATCGAGTTGATTCTAAAACAAATAAAATCCAAAACTCGAACACCTTCTAAATTTAAAAGTATTTCTGTGCGTCAAGGACTTTTGCATTCTGCCTTCCACCCTCAGAACAACAACTAAAAAAGAACAAGTAAAAAAATAAACGTAAAGCAGTCTAAATTTAGTAAACAAACGGGGTTTGGGAAATAGTTTCGCTGAATTCGACAGATGACAAGAGAACAAAGGATTTAATTATGGCTTAGAAAGCCAAGTACTAGAATTTTTCTGATCACCGTTTCCTGGCAAGCTAAAGAAAAAACCAGAAAACTGAAAAGCTTTCTTCAGTGTAGATTATTTATTCTAAAGGTTTTATTTGAAATTTAATCCTATTAATTAATCATAATTGATAATTAATTTTATAACTTTTGTTGTGATTGCTCATAAATTAATTAAGAAATTTTTTTGTTTAATTTCAGGTTCATTTATATTTTTCACAAATTCCTGAAGATAAAATTCCGTACGTCAATAGCGCAGGCGAAAAATATAGGGTTAAGCAATTACTTCAACAGCTACCACCACATGATAATGAGGTAAGAGTACTTAAATTTTTCTAAACAATGGTTGTTCTGGACGATTAAAAACCCCTTCCAAAAATAATTTTAGCTGTGATTCTCCATTCGGTTTTATATTAAATTTAAATTAATTTGTTTACAGGTCCGCTACTGTCACTCATTAACCGACGAGGAACGCAAAGAGCTTCGTTTGTTTTCAGCTCAAAGAAAACGCGAAGCTCTTGGTCGTGGTTCCGTCAAACAATTATCAATGAATCGTTCATGTGAAGGGGTAAGTCGATAACACAAAATAAATAAAAACCAAAATTCCTAAATTTATTTTCATAAATAAAACAAATAACATTACTTCATCTTCTATTTTAAAAACGATTTTTATTTCAATCGAAATCCATTGTAATCTCATAAAATAAAAAAAAATTGTAAGAAAACATAAAACCATTGAAAATGGTAAAATCCCAAAAGATTAGACGTTTGTTTTTTATTTTAGAAAATAAAAACAAAAAAACACTCAGCAGTTCGTTGTAAGTAGCAGCAAGTAAAACGAAAGGAAGATAATGTTGTCGAAATTTTTTAAAATTTACAAACAGAATTTTCTTGATTTTTTGTTTTTTTTGTTCGATTTGCCAAGTTTTCATGATTGTAATCAATGTTATTTCTTATTTCATTACATTTTATATCTTTATTCTCAATCGACTTTAAAGAAATATAATAATTTTCGTTTTCTTATCAAAAAATTAAAATCAGAAATTTGATGCTTTTTTTGCTGTCGAAAATGTTTGTTTCTTGCCTTTGTTATGATATCGCGTTTGAGGTGGTGATTTATTTAAACATAGCCAAAGTGGATTTATCGAATTAATTTGAAAGAATAAAAGTTGATCGAAAAATTCACAGAACAGAGAATTGGGATTAAAGATTGAAAATTAAGGATTTTTGAATGTAATTTAAAAATAAATGATTTCTTGCAGAAGTCTGCTTTTATTTGAACAATTGTCTCTTACTTAAAACTATAATTTTTTCAGAGCAATTTGCAATTTTATTATCTCACTCTCCTCTTTATTAGATATCTTTCACAAGATACGTTATTTTGTACAAAAACTTCGCCAGTGATAATAGTACCTTAGCTTAATGGAGCACGTAATTCATTTGTGTGACGTACCATATATGACGAATACTATAACAATTCTTTATACATGACTTTTAATTTTTTCACCTTCAAGGATGAGCTCTAAGCGAATGACAAAAACTTGGATGAACATCAACCAAGAGAATTTTTAATTTCTGTTTAACAACATTGAATACCTCATCTACGTAATTGGACATTGATTCAATCGTTTACAGTAAATATTATGATTGATTATTCCATTCTAAACACAGTAAAAGATTTTTGTTGCAAACTAAGCCGTAAACAAATTACTTTAGCTACTGCGTATGGTTTACCATACTCCTTTTATCCTGGTTTCTGTATCCAATTTAAGCTAGTACTGATAGTATAGGAAACGTCATATTTAAAAAATCGTTAGTAGGACGAAAACCCTTGAGATTGTATGTCTCATTACCTTAATTCAGACCAACGTAATTATAATGTATCTGAACTGAACATGCATAAATTTTGTATAACGTGCACTAACCGTAAAATAAGTTTCAATATGCAATCCTTTCTTTACTCTATACTCTATATTGATTTTATTACAATAGTCAGCTTACGATGAAAGTGAGGCAGTAGCCGTTGATTATCACGCTACATCATTTTAGTTTCTCTAAAAGTATTCAATTTTCAGCAATTAAATCTCACTTAGTGGTCGAATTTCTAAATGCCTGAAGAACAAGCAACATGTGTTATCCAAAGTATTTATTCTAACCCAATGATGTATACCATTCTTTGCTTTTAGTGCTGCGTGCTCATATTGAATCCAACTATAAAACAAAATGGATTCAAATTTAAGATAATTAGTGATTTATGTCATGTGTTCTATCCTTCGTAACTTTTGGGTGGCATCGAGTCCATATGGCTTCCAATACCAAATATTTTTATTTTTTCAATACATTTTCGGTCAATCATTCACCAATGCGAATGCAGAAAATCTGTTTGCAGTGCATCTTAAAACAATGTGAATTGGTACAATAGCACACCCTGGTTACCTCAACAAATTATATACCTGCAAAACACTGATCAAAGTTATCGCAAAGGGGATTTCAAAATGGCTTGCCAACTGGCCCCTTATTCAGACGCGCAGATTTTTACAACCAAAAGCTGTCTATATTTTAAAAATTGCACCTTTCCCTTACCTTGTTTCCTTGTCTGCCACTCATTCTCTGTTGGCACCAAACTCCAACCCAGGGTAACCCAGTTAATGCGTCCACTCATTGTCTAAATTCCTAATTGTACTGAAAACATTCTCAAGGCATAAAACATCCCTGAGAATTGTGACGATAAATTTTTAAAACTCATCACCCTTCAGTCAAAATGTTTATGCTGTTTTGTGTCAATGTTTGCATTTATGCTGTTATTGTGTCAATGTTTGCGTTCTCATTTTCCAATATATCTCCTTGAATATTGTAATGGAAACTGTGCATTCCTGATAGTAGCTTTGGAGAAATTGCGTGCAATGAGATTTTCAATTTCCGACTAGCTTCAATCTGTGAATTCGAATGCGCTTTCTCGGCCCAGTATAAATGCTGAATTGCACCTCAAAAGTTGGAAGAACCAAGACCATTACACACACCACTTTAACTATGATGACTACGTTTAAAAATTAAAAATTTTCACTTACCCCATTATTGGCCGTTGATCAACTCTTCATCCTCAGTAAGTTAGTCAATCATAATGACTAAACTATGAATTGACATAATATGACAATCAAAAGCTTTGCCAATGGTCCCGGCGATCGTTGAATATGAATAATAATACAATACATTAGGAATAAGTTGTGCCAGTAGTCCCCGCGATTGTTGAACTCAAAATTGTAAGATGAATGAGGCATAAACGTCATTTATTTATTAAACTATTAAAACTGATGTAAATTTTATAAACAATTCAATACGTCGTTCCTCTTTTATTTTTTTATTTTATTGTCAAAGCAAAAAAACATGAAAATCAATGACAAGATGACTAACTTTAGTACTATTCAGTCACCTAAAATTCGACTATTAACCAGTTTTTTTTAAATCTGACCAAGTTTAACATCTGTTACAGCTCAAAATTGAATAAAAAAACTGTAATATCTTCTGTTTTAATACACAGCTCAAAATTGAATAAAAAAACTGTAATATCTTCTGTTTTAATACACCAAAATTAGAAATCATAAAAAACCACTATAAGCAAACAAATTCAATCCGAATCCCAATCAACTGTTCGATGTAATCATTGAATTTGACCTAAGGTCTTAATTTTTCCAACTAAAAACACTTATATTTTAATTTATTGATCATAATTTATTCTAATGACCAACAATATATTACGTAGGTACATTAAAAAATTAAAATCAACAATGCCAATGTATAGATTTTTTATAGTTGTTTTTGTTTTATTTGATTTTAACAACCAATAGTTCAAATTTAATACAATCACATTGAATGAATACAGTTAAATTTTACTAATTAATTTGATACTGTTAATTTTTTTTTAATTACATTCAACGACACAAAACACAGAAATTCCTTTTTTTGTCATGGTTCACTTATTTTATTTGAAGCGAAAAACATTTAGCATTTAGAGCTGTCACAATATGTACACTGAAAAAAAAATTGAAGTTCATGACAACCTCATCTCGAAGTTGGCAGTTGATTATTCATGCAAAGAAAAATTATGTACAAATAATTTCACTGTGATTGGGACAACTACACGATACCATTTGCCTAACAACAGAATGAGGTTTATTTAAAATATAAAGTGTCATATACAATATAACAGTAGTTGAATAAAGATAATAAATATTTCCCCGAAAAAAATTTTCTTTGGCCTTATATCATGAATTTTTCATTTTAAAGTTTAAGTATTTGAGAATAATTGAACTATATTTTATTTTCACATAAATATTTCCTGTGATTGTCTCAACTTCATCGATTTATAATTGTAGAGTTGTTGAAGCAATTTCGTAGCTTGATTTGCCATATGTGACCGCACGGTGAGATTGAGACAATTGCATTTCTATTGGAAATAGGACATGTTTTTTTCAGTGTATACTCGTCCAAGTATATATCGGTCAAAACTCAATAAAAGACAATAAAAAAATACGAAAAAAAAGAACCATTGAACTTATTATTTCGCATGGATATAACGAACGATTATATCGATTATATTACAATTAGTTTCCTCTATTTCTGCATTGATAGCTTTCAAACACAATAATCTCCTTTGCTCAGCATTTTTATACGAACAATTCTCTCATGATTGTTATGCAAGGAATTAAATCTTTTTTAATCAAATTATTTGGGATAACAAGACAGATTAAAAAAACATCCATTTTGAGTATACCAAAATTGTCTTTAATAATATAATAATATCTTTAATATTCAAGAATTTGTTTGCGCCCATACGAAGTTAATTTTTTCATACAGAACTGACGTGTACTACAAGAAACATCACTTAACTTTGAATTGATATCGGCAACTGACCTCATAAATCCAATTGCTTCTTTATCAACATCAACCATTTTAGCCAGCGTATCATACATGCTTAGAAATATAACAATACTGGAAATAAATAACCATAAATGTATTTTTGGAACTTTTTTACGGCAAAAATTACAGCCAAAGCTTTCCAATGAATTTGAGAACAATTTTTCTGCCATCGAAAGTGTGATCGATGCAAAAAGCACCGGATTCTCAACTCTATCTATATGATGGACTAGCATCCATATAGACTAGCATCTGCAGCAACAACAATCGGATTTGACGGATGGTACAGTTATAAAACATTATTTTTTAAAACCAATTGTTTGGATCAATCAAAAGTTCGCTGTCATTCATTAGACCAAATATATTTCACGACTTTAACAAATAAGTTGTACAACTGCTAAAGTTCAGATGATAAATGCGGTATAAAGCGCCCATTATAATTCTGTAATTCAATATAGGATTGTAATTCCTGCATATGTTGTGGACTCGGTAAATTTTAAATTGCGTCAATTTTGACTGAGTTTATATAGGGTTTATTCAACTTTTTGATATCGTATGACCCAAAAAATCAACAGAAGCTCTGATAAAGTTGCACTTTTGCATCTTGATTTTCTTATTAATTCATTTAATCTCGTTAAAACTTTAAACAAAATTTGATCGCATTCTATAATTGATTTTCAGCACCTATGAATATTTCATCTAAAAACAGACTGTTTTCCTAATCCCTTTAATATTAGATTCATTTTTCCTTGGAACACAGAAGGTGAGCTTTTAACGCCGCAAGTTAAACGAGTACACCGATAGAGCCCTTTATGTGTGTTTATGGCCAAACGTGCTTGAGATTGAGGTAAAACTTCTAATTCAGTTTCATATTCTAATTGCTGTTGGTTCCGGTTACAGCTATCCGGACGCTAAGCTAGCAAAAATATTATCAAACCAAGGGAGAGCGTAATGATCGCTTTCTACATATCTGTTAATCGTAAAATCTTGCAATTAGTCCAATTAAGTCTAATGTTCCCATTTTTTTTTTGAGCTGGAGCTAGAGGAGAGACCCACTGAGAATTTTTAACTGGGAATAACATGTTTTCCGCACAAAGGCGATCAATTTCGTCACCAACAGCAAAGGGATATGAAAGGGTTGTGCATAGGTTTTATATAATATGGCATGTGGCTTCAAAATATGCCATTGTGCCATTGTGCACGTGGCTTCAAAATAATTTCTGCAGGTGAACCTTTTATGGTACCTGGTGAACTTGGCAATTAATTTGGGAAAAAATCTATTTATATTATCAATTATATTTGTAAATTAAGAATCAAAATTTCAACTTACTTGATTTATAAACAGTTCTTTTCATTTTAGAAATTATTTATTTAACCCCAGTCGGCCAAGTAATGGTGGGATCTTTTTTCCGTATTTATTACTATCAAATCCATCAACAATTCTTCACCATTACCACTGAGTTTTACACGTACCACGACTTTAGCAATAATTTTAATATTTTCACATGAAACTGAAGAAAATTTTGCAGACATGTTTTCTAGTTTTACATTTTGAAAAAATTTATTATACATACTTATCTAAACTAATTAAACATTGACAAGCTCCGAAAACTACTTCAAATAGTATGGGTGGATTATTTACAAAAGTTTGTACCAAAATTGGGTTGGCATTTGTGTTTAGATGTTTGACATCAATTTCTTCATTCAATTCAATTCAATTTTGTAAAATGATAGCTGATGTAATGCATCTCCCTAACCACATTTGAATTTGGCCCAGATTCTCTTAGTGTATCGGAACGCTCCGCAATTTGACTAGTAGTTGATAACTTTGCTTGTTTTTGACATACACGCATACTTTCAAAATGTCCTTGCGCCCCGCACTAAGAACAATGAGTGTACTGTATATCTCTAATTCTAGATTTTTATTTTGTTTGTGTTGAAATTGATTATTTTGTGAACTTGATCGTGAATCGTGAATCTTCTTCGATAAAAACTGCTATCGTATATTCTATTTTGTGCTTGAGTAGTTGCCGTTTCCCAAGTAATGGCAAGTTCACAGGTTTTAGTAAATGTGAGATGCAGCTCTTGATTCGTTGTCTCGTAGACAGAATACGAATCTATTCCTTACAACAGCATTCAATAAGTCTCCGAAATTGCATGTTTGTGCTAATGTCTGCAGTTGCACCACATATTCCGTTGCTGATGGCGATTGTCGATCTTCTGTATAAAATTTTTATTGTTCAGGAATTATTTTTAAGGTTAGTGAAAAATGGTATTTTAAAGTATTTGTAATTTCTTCATATTTTTTAAAACGTGGCACAGCTGGTATATTGAATTATTTTAATATTGAAGATGTTTCATTTCTAATTTGAATCAATAGTAACCCCGCTTTTGTCATTAATAAAATGTAGTTTCAAGAATGGCAAAACTAAAAAAACGCTGAAAATAGACAAAAGCTGAAAGACTAATGCTTGACAAGAGTAGCTTTAAAAGCGTACGCACCAAAAATCTATGCGCTAGTGATATGAACAAAAGCAGCTTGTTACATTTGAATGCCGGCATCATAAATGCTTTATGTCTGTCTAGATGTTTATTAAATTACACATACAGAAAGACTCGTTCGTTAACTTAATCAAAAAACGCACTTTATTAGTCCCAATAGAAAAGGAGTTGGAACTAAATCATGAAAACTAGTTCTCCTTACAGCTTGCAATATTTTCAACAATAAAAATCAAGTTTTATTCCTAAATAATTCATTTTGATAAATATTCTTAAAACTCATTTCAATTAAATTGAAAACATTCTTTTTTAACAAAACATAGAATCATTTAACTAACTCACCATTTTATTTATTAATCAATTATTTTAAAATTTATGGTCAATAAAATCGCTATAAAATTCCAAAATAAAAATAAAACACAACAGCAACAATCCAGGAAGAACCCAAAAAGTAACCTTAAATTCCGTTTCAATTTTAAATCAAAATCGATCCAATTTTATTTACAAAATTCCTATTTATCTGCCATAAAAAAAAACATTTTGATGGGATTTCTTATTATCTTAGCTTTCATTTATTTTTCCTTCGTGTTTTTAAGGATTTAAGAAGAATTTCGTATAAAAACGGATTTTTGAAATCTTCTAACCTTTTTTAATACTGATATTTTATCTATTTTTAACAGATTTGGTTTTTGGATTATGCCTCAAACATTTTCTTTGTTCTTAGCTTTCGAATTTTATGTTTATGAAATAGGTATACTTCTGTGGCTTTTAAAATTTAATTTTACATATATATAATGCAAAACATAACAATTGTGGTAAATAGAATTTCTAACACCAGTAAAAAAATTAAACGTTAGTAAGACCACATTAATAGTTGAGAAGATTCGCTACCGAATGAGCTTGTTTAGGTCTTCCTTTGATCCCTCATATCAAGATTTATTATTTCCTTCCTTTTGAGCACCTATTTTCACCTTTTTCTGGTCTTACCTTATAGGTACTTTGCCAGATCTTGCGATAACTTGACCAATATTCTAAGGCAGGAATGTAATATCGCTTCCCGGGATGACGTCTGACATGTTTGTCAGAAGTGTTTTGTTTTTTATCTTGTCTTCGGAAAAACTACTTTAAGCCATTAGTCTGTATACTGGTCCCCACAATCTAGCCCAATGTGCTCCGTTTTGAGTGATACGATAATTTCAACATTTTGTCTATCATACTATAGTAGCCATTGTCAACTTAAGGATTGTGCATATGAAGCAAGTATTTAGTTTGAAGCTAGAGCTGAGTTAAGCTGATAGGGGCACTTTGCTTTTTCAGGTGGCTTTTCTTTTTGCCTTTGAGTACATTCGAATCACTCACTATAGTTAAAAAAAAACTATATAGAATTGCTTTGGCTCCGCAGATCACCTGAACTACCTATGCTTCTTTTTTATAGTAGCATTTGCTTCATTTAATTCCCGTTACTTATCGGAAAAATAGTATTTCATTTTGTCACATGCTTGTCTGACATGGCAAGAAAAAGTTTTCATTTGAGTATGGCTGGTATCCAAATGACTTTGCTGCGCATAGAGCAATTTCACCGTACCAGCCAGGTTGACCTCGACGTGTGGGAAAACCCAGACTTACTTTGACTAGCTTTGTAAAATATTCTACAAACATTAAAATTAAAAATTGTCTATTAAACTAAGTACATTGTTTAATGTAATAATAATTTAAATTAATAATAATTAGTATTAATAATAAATTAATAATAAATTGACACTGATGTGAAAACATTCATTTCTGCGATTCCAGAGTTCGGGTAGTATAATCCAAAACTGGGGTTTAAACAAATAGAGGCAATATTTAAAATAAGTTGCCTCACTACGATTCAAACATATAAGGGTACAGCTACCTCATAACCAAATTGAATCAATTTCGGACTTACAATTATAGATCATGAACCTCACAAAAACTATTACGAGTGAATACAAACTACAATAATTTATTCAACAAGTTTCCAAATTGACACGGCAGTGCGCAATAACTAACAAATGAGTTACCAAAATTATGTGTGTTCTGCCACCGACAACCGATATAAGGAGAATTATGCCATTCCTGAAAGACCAAAACTTATGACATGACCAAGTTGTAATGCCAGGATGATATTCCGATCAAACACAATTAAACAGTCGGAATTCTTCCATTTTACAAGTCTCGTATACTACATCCGTCTAATCATAGTTTGGCTAAGATGCAGTTCTTCTATATGATAAAAACTGTTGTTTCAAAACCAAACGATTTACAAGTCTCTTTACCTATGCACCTAGTTTCTAAGGAAGATGTCAACTATTGCAGACCATGTGTTCAGTATCGTCGGTTAATATTGTAACGCTATATAATTGGTATCCTATTCAGCATATTCAGAATTTTTCTATCCTCACGGTAGCAGGGTTTTTAGAAAGTGGATTTAGTCCGCACCTGCAACGTAATAAGCAGTTTGTAACGAGCAACTGTTAGAGCTCAGGATTACCACAAGAAATCCTGATGCCCTGAAAATACGCGTGCTTTGAGATGGTTTCGAAAAGTCTCAGTTTTTGGGTTCGGAAAATTTTATCCTCAGCTCACTACAAAAACTGAAATGCGATAAGTTTCAAAATCGAACTGAATCAAAAGTGCAAGGAAACGGTCTCTTACGACTCCAAAAATCTAGAAGAACTGAGACTGCCAAACCACTATTACATCAAAAATAATTATTAAATTTCAATGAGAAAAACAAAAAACAATATTCACTCACCCCTGATTGTTCAGGATCTCACTCTTCATATTGAGTCAAATCTACCCCTTCATATCAATAATCAATAATTAAATTCAGTCATCCAAATGCAGAAAGACAGAGAGAGAGAAAAATCTATTTTCAACAAAAAAAAATTTATCTCATCTTCGAGTCTGCATATTCACGAAATGTCTCGAATCCTTTATTTACAGCAGTACATATTCGTATTAATTAACAAAAGCTAAAAAAAATGAAAGACAAGAACCGAATTCATTGTTCTATATTCTGGAATAGAACGAACAATATAAGTTTACTTTGACCGCATCTGTAACAACCGCTTTGTAATACGTTGCCTCTGTTTTATTTTACCCACATGCGGTATGAATTACGCAATGCAGCTTAAACATTTTAAAGATTAATGGATGAACTAATCAAAAAGTTGACTTTTTATTTGTCTATGGTTGCCACAGTGAAAGAAACAAACCGTTCACTACAACTTAATTTTGTACCCATCGAATATTTCTGTGGCTTAGACTTCAAAATTTGGTTGTTCTACTTTTCTCTATAAAAATGCGTTGCCACAACCGAACCACAAGTGATTTACAGTTGTTAGAACAGTTTATTTATTTATTAACTTATGGGAAGTTATTGTTTTTGGGTCGATTTTCGAAATCAGAATTTTTATGATATCTTTACATTTCACGAGGCTGTTTAGGCAGTCTGTATGTGTGTGTGTATGTGTGTATGTATCGCTGTATGGGGATTAATTTTTGTCCAACGCTTTCTCAACAACGGATGGCTCAATTAGAACGAAAATGGTCGCAATCGATGTATCTTGGCGTAACTTAGAGCCCAGTCCTTTTCTGGCGAAATCAGTCGACTTGGTTTTTAGTAGTTTCCAAAAAACTGAAAATTATCTCTTGTAAATATATGAGATTAAATAATGCTATCAAGGTTCTGAAGCTTCCATATTGTTCCTCATCATGTCAGCCATTTATAATGAGATTTATATAAACAATTGCTATCTTAGTTTTTGAGTTTTATAAGAAAATGTGAAAAAACTACGTGTTATTTTCGATATGCAAACGCATATATGTAAATGAGCTGCAAACGCATCCGTGCTTACTTGAATATCGAAAATCTGAGTTATTTTCTGAATTTGACAAAAGGGTCAGAGGTTCGTGAGTGGATCACTTGGTCAGCTGTTTATTAACTTCTCGATATGGGAAGTTGTTGTTTTTGGGTCGATTTGAACGTTTCAAGACCTCCTGAAGCTGTTTAGGCTATTTTTAGCTGGCAGTGTGTATGTGTGTGTAGGTGCGTGTGTATCGTCGTATGTGGACAAAAATTTGTCCCACGCTTTCTCAACAACGGATGATCCGATTTCAACGGAAATGGTCACAATCGATGTATTTTGGCGTAGCTTACAGCCCAGTTCTTATTTAACGAAATCAGTTTATTTGTTTTTTTAGTGGTTTCCAAAAACCTGAAAATTATTTCTTGCAAATATTACGAGAGCAAATAACGTTATCATTTTCCTCCCATATTGTTTGTCATCATGTCAACAATTTGTAATGACATTTGTATAAACAATTGCTATCTTACTTTTTGAGTTTTTTAAGAAAATTTGAAAAATATGTGTTATTTTCGTTACGCAAATCCATGAGATCTTGATAAAACTTTTGAATTAAAATGAGCTGCAAGCGCATTTGGGTTTATTTGAATATGAAAAATATGAGCTATTTTCAAAATTTGGTAAAGGGGTCGGGGAGGATGTCTTTGGATCGTTAAACAACTGTTTTTTTTAAACTTCAATAACACTCAGTCCTGACAGTCAATTTTGTTGAAACGTAGAGCATAAGGTTTTTGTAATGTTCATAGTTATTTTGCAATTTCTGGTTTGTCACTGTCAAAATATGTTTATATATTTGGGTAAAAATACGTAAATACGTAATAATCACGATCTTAATATATTATCGTGTGGACATAAAGGGATATTTTTTAGAAATAAAAGAGCTTTTCTTCTCACATCAAGCACCCACCACAAACAACATTTTAAACTCGCCATCACCATAACTACTACCTAGCTATAAACATTAGTTAGTTAGTTAAAAAAATTATTTTTTTTCTATTTATTTTATAATTTATATATATTAAAAAATTTATTCTACTAACAATAAATAAATCAAAATTGTTTTAAATGAGATTTTAACATAAATTAGTTCAACAATTTTAACAAAAAATTCACATTTCACTCGCAAGACCAAGCACTTTTTTATTTTACGATTTACAAATATTTCTTATAACAAAACAATAAACACACAATACAAAATAAAATTTTTACTCTAACAAAGAAAAGAAAACACAAACAAAGGACGAATCGCAATTACTTTAAAAAAATTTTAATTATAATAACTATAACAACTATAATAATTTGTAACTGTAACCTTCTATTGATCCTAACAACCACTTTACTAACAAACTATTCTTTCAGTGCAGTTAGAATGAGACTGAGTATCAAAAGCATTTAAATTTGTTGTTTAAAACTCTTTCGCTTATTAGTTTAACATCGCGTTTAACATCGCCTCGTCACGCTGCCTAATTTTGATACGGCTTATTTTGTACGACACATTTAAAACAGTACGAACGTATATTTTCGAGAAAATAAGGAAATCTATATTCGATTTCCATCACTCATTGCCTCACCTTAAGAGTATGGATTGCGAACTATGAGAAATATGATTTCTTTCAATTTATCTTGGCCAAACGTAAATACAGACATTGCTTCCCACGCTAAATCTTGTGGGTTGCATATCAAAATTGCAAAAATTCATCGATATCTAAGGTACTTTCCATATACTTTCTAACAAAAATAATTATATTCATATGACTGTCGACCATTATACTCGGTAGTCCGAAACAAAGTCTACGAAAGATATGTCTACTCTATTATCGATTTTCACGGTCAAATGTTGACGATCCCGACGATGTCTGCGAACCTAAATGCTAAATTTGATTTCTACAGCAACTTAAGTAAATTAAAACAAAATGTCATTAATATTTATTCCCAACGAGCTCATCCCTTGCACTCATACGTTCAATCGGGTTGATGGTATACGCCTAAGTCCTTTAAATATATAAGACGCTCTCCAAAAAAGGAAACGATTCAAAAATTAAAATTAAAAATAATGCATCACAGTTACGCGAAACCCGTTATAAATATATCCAACCTTGTCTTCCTTAAAATAAATACAATAGAAGTATGTACATATATAAGAATTTAGGTAGCAAATACATTTTTTCAAAATAATCTATTTTATGTATTCAAATCGTTCACTATTCCCTGAAATTATTTTGCTAATCTATAAAATCAATAACAATCTAATTAATGTAAACACTAATCTATACACCAACTTTAGCACAACAAACAGAGCTAGTCGAACAGCTTCGCATTGGCGGTTACCGCGTTTTAGTAGTACAGTGGCAATGAAAAGTTGTTTCTACCACGGAATTAAATTATATAATGAAATACCATTGGAATGGAAACTTAGCAAAATTGGAAAGTTGAAAGGCTTGTTAAAACAAAGTCTATATGAAAAATTCTGTATTGAATACGACGAGAGTCATCTATTATAATAATTTGAAGTCGTGTTGCTTATTGACTGATGAACTTAATTTTCTTTTTTTTTGTTGTATCTATCAAATTATACTCTAAATTTCCAAAACTATTCATGCCATCGTTGATATTGATTTTACGAATGATGTTGTTGTTGTTACAGCTGCTGTTGTTGTTGATTCTGTTCCCTGATGAATTATAAATGAAAATAATTGAATTGTTTAAATATAATTGTTCCTTTTTTATGTGTATATTATTCTATTTTTTTTGGTTATATACATACGTTAATTTCTATCTAGTATTATTATTATTATAGGTTAGTCGAATAAGACATTAATATTTACTTAGCTATTTTGGAAATGAAATTTATTAATTTAATTTAAATAATGTTTTCCTACACAAAATGTATCATTTTTTTGGAAAATAAAAAAAAAAAAAAAAAAAAAAAAAAAAAAAAAAAAATTGAAACAAAACCAAATTTTCTTTTTCGAAAATTTCTCCAAGGAATTTAATATTCATATAAATAAACCAAAAAACTTATTATCTATTTTGGATTTTTGAGATCAATTAAACTCAAGTAAGTAAGGAAGTAATTGGAATATTTTCAATTCAAAGGTATGGTTTGAAGTTTCTCAGAAAAAAACCACAATTCACATTTTACGTGTTTCGGATCGGATTCGAACCTACCCTCGTCAGTGCCCATTATCTATATTTTTATCCACAAAAACATATTCAAATTAGATGAATACCTGTATACAAGAACTTAGGAGAAAAGAATGGGTTTTAATCAAGTCACGTGTTATTTTATGTATTCTGAAAACGAACGAACACACAGAATAAAATTACCTGACTAATTATAATTTCAAGAAGAATTATTTTCGATTTTATTCATGTTAATTCTACCAAAACTAAATCTTTTTTTTCTATCTAACTTAAAAACTAATCAAATTTGATACATCCTCATCACAGTTTGGTAATCGTTCTTTTTCTTACAAACTATTTAAACTTTATCTTAATTCAAAAATTGAAAAGAAAAAAACTATCAGGAAACATATAAATTTAATCAGTAAATGAAATTTGTCAGTTAAGTCATTAAATTTGTATCCATCCATTAAGTCCGACAAATTTTAATTATGAATTGTGAAAGTTTTCGTAACTGATTTGTGGTAAGATACGTTAGATACGATAGCACATTAGACACTTAAAATTTAAACCCAACAAGTAGATGAAAATTTCAGTTTAGAAATTTTATCTGTAGAAAATAATGTGAAAAGTTTTTTAAACTTTTCATTTAACATTTTTTGTTGTTTTTGTCCTAATGAAGATGTATAATTTCAGTTGGAAAAAGTTTTACATCAATATGAGGACAATTTAGTTGGAGATTTTAATCATTTTATAAATGAGGATAATAATTTAATGTTGTGATTTAATGTTAGTTAGAATGTAACATAGAAAGAATGTATGATTGTACTTACTTCATTTTAATCTAAAAACAGAAAAGGTTGTTGCTTTAATTTTTTTTTGAAAAATACCTAATAAGGTCTAATATATACAAATGAGACAGATTTAACAGCAATAAAACCAGATTATTGAGTTTGTCAGTTCTAACATTCTCAAGAATTTTGCGTTCCCTAATTGATCTAAAATATGCAAACTATTGGAAGGACTTCACATCACACATCACTGACAATAATTTTTTAAAGCCTACGAAAATCCATTACAACTTGCCATATTTTATTATCAATATCTGATTTTTTAGGCACAACTAAAAGGGAGTGCTTTATGGTCTTGTGCTATTTGGGATAATAAGTCCAACTTTGAAGCTATTATGGAACAGTATTCTCATATAATATTTTAGAGTTGGATCATTTATTTCTAATTTTATTAATTCAGGTATTGGCTCAGATTTGGCTTCAACTTCGTCTGACCATGACCTTATAATAGCTATATTTTATTTATTAGCTAACTTTGCTAACACTAATTTGATCTCGGTTTAAAAAGACCCGAATGCATTTCATAAGAATTACAGAAATTGTTATAAAATCATTCAACAGTTTTGCATCACCCGTAGCTCAAAAATAAAAAAAATTGAAAATCAATAAATACCACCGATCTTGCCGTGTCGTAAAATAATTTTAAACTAAGTTAATTGCAGAAAATACTTTTAACTGTCTTGCAAATGAACAAAACATAACTTAAATGTTGACGATGATTTGACAATTTAACAATATAATAATAGTTTACTGTGTAGATAACGTGCCTAAAAGTAAGTTTTGTGACAAGCCCTTTCAACGTAAAACCTAACACCCTCATTGTAAATTATTAAACCACAACCAAGAAATTAAACAAAATATTGTAAATAATTAACTGTATATTACATAACAATAACTAATAAATCAACACAGATTCTGTTGTTATGATTTGAAAAAAAAATTAAGATAAAAACTGATGTTATATACAAAAAAAACTGATGCATCTGACAGTTAAATGTCAGATAACATAATCCCAAGAAAAAAGATTTTAAAATTCTATATTCATACGCATAAAACAAAAAAAAATCAATGTCTACAGGGAATTCAATCATAAATTTAATTCAATTGAACAACTTTACAAAAATTACAATAATAAAAACAATATTAATAAAATAATAATTTGACATCATCTTGATTGATTTCTTATGCTAAGAACAAAATAAATAAATGTTTGTTGTTCTTAGAGAACATGATATTTTTCTTATAAAATATATATGATTTCTTTATAATTACTTTTGTTTTTCTTAATGTTTGTGTTCACTCATTAGCATAATTATTTTATTAACAACCTTAGCTATGATTTTCGCTTGCGAATCTACGTTTATAAATAGAACAAGATTTTGACAAAAATTGCTTGTATGTAAAAGAACATTCCCCAAATAGTAAACAGTTATTAGATTGTTTATTTTCATTAAGACTTCGAGTTATGTTATGTTATGTTATGTTATGTTATGTTATGTTATGTTATGTTATGCTATGTTATGTTATGTTATGTTATGTTATGTTATGTTATGTTATGTTATGTTATGTTATGTTATGTTATGTTATGTTATGTTATGTTATGTTATGTTATGTTATGTTATGTTATGTTATGTTATGTTATGTTATGTTATGTTATGTTATGTTATGTTATGTTATGTTATGTTATGTTATGTTATGTTATGTTATGTTATGTTATGTTATGTTATGTTATGTTATGTTATGTTATGTTATGTTATGTTATGTTATGTTATGTTATGTTATGTTATGTTATGTTATGTTATGTTATGTTATGTTATGTTATGCTATGTTATGTTATGTTATGTTATGTTATGTTATGTTAAATTAAATAAATCTTAAAAGTTAAAAACAGAAGCTGAGACCGTGTGTTTTTTTACAAAAAAACTACTACAAATTAAATATATTATCAGCATTTTTACAATACTACTAGTTGAGTTATGTTATGTTATGTTATGGTATGTTATGTTATGTTAGGTTATGTTATGTTATGTTATGTTATGTTATGTTATGTTATGTTATGTTATGTTATGTTATGTTATGTTATGTTATGTTATGTTATGTTATGTTATGTTATGTTATGTTATGTTATGTTATGTTATGTTATGTTATGTTATGTTATGTTATGTTATGTTATGTTATGTTATGTTATGTTATGTTATGTTATGTTATGTTATGTTATGTTATGTTATGTTATGTTATGTTATGTTATGTTATGTTATGTTATGTTATGTTATGTTATGTTATGTTATGTTATGTTATGTTATGTTATGTTATGTTATGTTATGTTATGTTATGTTATGTTATGTTATGTTATGTTATGTTATGTTAAATTAAATAAATCTTAAAAGTTAAAAACAGAAGCTGAGACCGGGTGTTTTTTTACAATAAAAAAACTACTACAAATTAAATATATTATCAGCATTTTTACAATACTACTAGTTGAGTTATGTTATGTTATGTTATGTTATGTTATGTTATGTTATGTTATGTTATGTTATGTTATGTTATGTTATGTTATGTTATGTTATGTCTTGTTATGTTATGTTATGTTATGTTATGTTATGTTATGTTATGTTATGTTATGTTATGTTATGTTATGTTATGTTATGTTATGTTATGTTATGTTATGTTATGTTATGTTATGTTATGTTATGTTATGTTATGTTATGTTATGTTATGTTATGTTATGTTATGTTATGTTATGTTATGTTATGTTATGTTATGTTATGTTATGTTATGTTATGTTATGTTATGTTATGTCATGTTATGTTATGTTATGTTATGTTATGTTATGTTATGTTATGTTATGTTATGTTATGTTATGTTATGTTATGTTATGTTATGTTATGTTATGTTATGTTATGTTTTATGTTATGTTATGTTATGTTATGTTATGTTATGTTATGTTATGTTATGTTATGTTATGTTATGTTATGTTATGTTATGTTATGTTATGTTATGTTATGTTATGTTATGTTATGTTATGTTATGTTATGTTATGTTATGTTATGTTATGTTATGTTATGCTATGTTATGTTATGTTATGTTATGTTATGTTATGTTATGTTATGTTATGTTATGTTATGTTATGTTATGTTATGTTATGTTTTATGTTATGTTATGTTATGTTATGTTATGTTATGTTATGTTATGTTATGTTATGTTATGTTATGTTATGTTATGTTATGTTATGTTATGTTTTGTTATGTTATGTTATGTTATGTTATGTTAGGTTATGTTACGTTATGTTATGTTATGTTATGTTATGTTATGTTATGTTATGTTATGTTATGTTATGTTATGTTATGTTATGTTATGTTATGTTATGTTATGTTATGTTTTATGTTATGTTATGTTATGTTATGTTATGTTATGTTATGTTATGTTATGTTATGTTATGTTATGTTATGTTATGTTATGTTATGTTATGTTATGTTATGTTATGTTATGTTATGTTATGTTATGTTATGTTATGTTATGTTATGTTATGTTATGTTATGTTATGTTATGTTATGTTATGTTATGTTATGTTATGTTATGTTATGCTATGTTATGTTATGTTATGTTATGTTATGTTATGGTATGTTATGTTATGTTATGTTATGTTATGTTATGCTATGTTATGTTATGTTATGTTATGTTATGTTATGTTATGTTATGTTATGTTATGTTATAAAAAGTAACTTTTAAACTGAATCTAGACTTTTAAAAAAGAATAAACACTAATTGAAAAATTCAAAACAGCTATTATGATCTATTGTTTATTCAAAAATGGTTTAATAATACAACCTTCCCATTATAATTTTACATTGAGACAATACATGTACTTCAATTTCAATTTTCAACACTTTCATCTAAAACAAATAAAACGATTATTCCCAAATCAATTTAAAGTAACAACAAACCCCCATATGTTCTAAACAAACAACCAGTATCACTAGTGGATCTTATGCAATATTTCATTTCTTACAATTCTATTAATGAAAGGTAAACAATTTCACTTGTTCTTTCTTAAAGAAAAGTTCAAGGGGTTTCCCGATACATTAAAAAAACGGGGATCAAAATAACAAGAGCAGATTGATAAGAAACAACTAACAACTAGTTTTGTAGATATCAAATATCTATAATATTATCGTGTTTTGAAATATTAAGAATTTACTTTTCTGTCTACAAATCAACTAAAAAATTTACTTGTTTCCTGTTAAACAACTTCTCAACTGATCTCATCTTAGCAACGACAACTCAATATTTTTCATGTCGTTTTTTACTTTTTTATTTTAACTTTCGAATAATCTTGTCCATAAATTGTATTTCCCTTGCGTTAGAATTGTTTTCCTTTGTGTTTTCTTAAAGAATAAGAAAATATTATAATCATAATAAGAAAAAATAAATAAATATCCTACAAGAAAAACGTTTCTTTTATTTTCTTCGTTCGAATAATTTTCTTAACACAGACATTTTTTGTCGTTATTTTAATTTTTTTCCATTCACTGCCATATTATGTTCGTTATTCTTTTGTCATCCAAATTTGATAGAAGAAAAGAATGACAAAAAATTTATGTATAAGAAAGGAAGTAAGAAAAATCATAATATCATATCCGACGAAAAGGATAACAACAACAGCAATAGCAAAAAAAATTGTATACGGAAAATTATAGAACGGAAAGGAGAAAATATCGGTGGAAAGGAAACGAGTGAAACTAATGTTTGGTATCAAGGTGATGGTGATGAAAATTTAGATGTGAATATTGTGGTGATATTAATGGATTCGTTTATCGTTAGTAAGATGGAAGTTGTGCAATTTATGATGTGTTAATAAATTGAAGTGGTTAGATGGAAGAGATAGAACAGATATTATGTGATTTCATTGTTAGGACAAATTTATCACTTTAGGTTGTGAATCGTTTGTAACTGACTGACTAAACATCAAATAAATAAATATTGTCAAAATTTTAAATTTCAGTTGATAGCTTGTGCCTAAAACGTAAATAATTGTTTTCTGTATTTTTTCAGAAAAAATAATTTCTTACACCCAGTGATATTCTAGCGATTCCTTTAGAAAAAGTGGTGCTTTCATTAGAGATCAAATTGTTTATGAAAAGTTCCAGAAACTTTATTGGTTGATACCACTTTTTCTGCTCCCGAGAGCACTTTACTTTGTTAAATAACTAACTGAATTGATTGGTTACGTGTTATCTTTTTATGGCTCTCCGGGTTTGTTTTATGGTCAGTTAATGCCTTTTGAATTACTTACTATGCACGATTAAGCTCTGCATCAACTCAATAAAGCCGTTTAGTACTTTGTCAGTTTGCAATCCTATATTTTGAATAATTTAAAATATAATGTCTTGAGATTTGATACGCATGGTTAAAAACAGTAGGACTTTAACATCTGGAAAAAATGCTTTCTATCAGTTTTTCTCGGTATATATTGATAGTTATAATCTAGCTCATTCAGTCCTCTTAAGATAACAGACCAAACTAGAAGCAAAAGAGTTAAACTATCTAATATAATTGAAATGATAGAGTATACCCGTCATTTAAAAAAATGTGTTTAAATAGCGTACATGCAAGGCAATAAAAATACTATTTCCCCACAAAATAGGTCCTTCGAGCCGGTTAGAGGTTAAGGAAAAAAACCCAAGTGCGATTTGTTGAGGCGACCAACACTCAATATTTATTTTGGTACACACAAACTACATTCTCTAAATTTTCTTTTATTAATTAAAATAGCAATATCATAATTAAGATGTGCCATGTGTTAAACACCCATACATTATATGTCTGTATATTAGATCAATCTTACTAGACCTTTACGATAACAGAATAGTTGCTAGAAACATTATGGTAAAAAAGATTACCCGATCATTTGTTTCCAATCATTCTAGTACAACGAGCAGAACCGATTGACAAATTAACACAATTGGCCGACAAAATATGGGAAGTTTAGATAGTTTAGTTTCGGTTCAGCGGTCTGAACAAACACGTCACTTATTTATGAAATGTTCAAAAACAAATATCAGTTTTCTCGTTGATACTATAGCTAAAGTGTCCGTTCCCTCAAGCTACTTAAAAATATTACCCGCGCTGCACACATACAGATATTTTCTGCAAACGGCTCACCTATAACAACCTAAAAGGTTAGACTTCTTCAAATTGATTTAGATTTCTTCGCTAGTTAAAACCGGGCTGATTTTCTGATAAAATTTGGTATCACTGTGGATTTGGTAATTAAACGGCTTAATGATTCAAATACTATAGAATTAAAGGATCCACTACCAACAGTTACACTGTTTATGGTCAACGGACCATTTGAAGATCTGCTTCGACGTTTTCCAAACCTAACTCAAGCATGTAACTACAATTTGCTGATTAAACACCATATTATTCATAAAATTTTGATAAAAGGACAGTTGTCATTTTCTCGCCAGCGATGTTTAGATCCTAAAAAACACAAAATAGCGAAAACTGAATTTGAGAACATGAATTCTTTGGGTATGTGTAGACAGTCAGCATCATCCATTTCTTCTCCTTTATATCTCGTTCCGAAGCGCAATAGCAACGACTGGTTGTCTTGTGGAGATTACGGTCGACTTAACGATGTGACAGTACCAGATATAAGTAGCCTTTTCTCCATATTTATAGTTCTTCACTAAACTTGCAAGGTTGCACAATTTTTGGAGTAGCAACTGAAAAAATATACAAAATAGCAATAATCACTCCTTCTCGGCTTTACGAGTTCATGAGGATGCCATACGATCTACGGAATGCTGCACATACCTTTCACTGTTGCATGGAAGTGGTCACAAAAGGGTTGGAATTTGTGTAAACATATTTTGACGATATTTTGGTGGCTAGTAAACCAGAGTCCGAATATTTAGAATACTTTCACCATGTATTCCAACGCCTTACATATTTTGGAATTATTTTTATACTTTCAAAGTTTGTGTTTGGCGTAACTTCGTTAAACTTTCTCAGTCACATCTCTAAGGATGGGGTTCAACCATCTTCAGAGAAAATCTATGCCATAAAGTATAAACGATTTCCCACAACCAACTGACACAGAATTCATACGGCAAGTCAGAAGAAAACGGATAACAATTTAGCATCCCGATAAACAATCGTTTTCTTCCTCACGTTGCCGAACTGCTCGCTCCAATACACGTGCAATTTTCCAAACATCAAAAAATTAAAAAGTCAATATGTTCGTTTGCCAACTGGAATGTCAACAGGCTGTGAATAAAACCAAGAATGCTCTGACATGCTCTGGCAAGCAATACTTCTCGCACATCCTCTGGAGTGTGGAGAGTTCTGAAAAACTACTGACGCCTCCAAAACTGCAGTTGTATCTGAGCAGCACAATAAAGGATTTTGCGAACCACTGAGATTCTTTTCCAAAAATTTTTCCATACCTGAACGAAAATATTGTACTTTCGACATCGCATTGCTTGCAATTTACTGTGCCATAAAGCGTTTCAGGTGCTTCGTCGAAGGTAGGACTTGTATCATCCCTACTAACCACAAACCGTTAACTACTGCCATGTCATCAAAGTCAGAAAAAACACTCGTCAGGCTCGTCAGGTAGACTATATTTCGCAGTTTACATCAAAAATAAGTTAAATTAAACTAGTTAGTAACGTGATAGCAGATACTCTGTCTAGAACCAACAAAAAAGTTTCAATTATAAACTACACAGGCTTAGATAAAGGAAAACTCGTTTTTTTCTGAATCTGACAATGAGTTCAAAAGAATGTTAAACACTCAATGAGGCTCAAGATTAATATTCCAACGAATACATCATCTTACTACTAATTTGAACCACCAGACCTGCGTCCGAAAGTTTGTAAGGCAGTTTCGTGATCTATCTCACCCGAGTGGGTGTACGGACATCACGTATATTGGTATCATCTAAATATTTCTGGCTCAGTATGAACGTGGACACGGGCTATTGGTCCGAAACTTGCATTGCGTGCTAGAAATCCAAGGTACCTTGTCATATGTGTTCTGAACCTGGACGTTTTAACATCTCCTTCGGCAGGTTTGAACATGCACACATCGACCTCGTTGGGCCCTTACCTTCGTCAAATGACTTCACGTACTTGCTGACATATGATTGATGATATATGATTGATTTACGCGTTGACCAGTTGCCATTACTTTGGTAGATATGCGAATGGTCACGATTGTGAACGCCTTCATTAATTAGTACCCTAAAAGGATCATTACACGCTAGCAAAAATACCATAAGCTGGAACACAGAGCCCCCATTCATTATTTTTGGCATTAGAATTACGGTCAAAACTGACCAATCTGGTCTACGGAGAAGCATTAAAGGTCCTTTGGAGAACTTGTAATGCATCTGTTGGATCGCCAAAATGTGAAAAAGTTTTTCTTAACGTCGAAGTTTACAAAATATTTTTTTTTTTAAATTCACGGTTATATTCCTATAACCTATGTTGTCTATAGGGAAATATACCTGCCAGCTTATCATCTAAAATGTTTTTTTCAGGGAAAATAGAAATTTTGAATGTCATGTGAAAGGTGAATTTTTTTCCAGTCCAAAACATTAATTTCAGTAATTTTTAGTAATTTTCGAAAGCATAGTTTTTTTCTTATTATAAAATTTGTGAAAACTTTTTCCTGTCCTTCACAACCCTTACCCCTCCCTTAACTTCGAACATCGAAAATAAAAAAATTATAAAAAAAATATAAGACATGTTGTTGAAAGTGAACGAAACATCTAAAAAGTTATTTGGAGGGCTTGAGAGTGGAAATTTTGAAAAAAATTATTTTTCACCTTGGCGTGGGCCATATTAAAAGTGAATTTTTTCTAGTGGTAAAAGTTTTTGTAGGTCAAAACAATTTTTTTTAATAAGCAAAGGCACCATTTTTGATTTATTTCTAAAATTTTGATTTTGAGATGAACTATTCTCGGAGAATATTATATACACGGAACCCTCGGCGGATGAGTTATATTCGCACTTGTCCAACGACTTTTTGTTTAGTTATTAGTTCAAAAAAACCAAAACATAATTTGAGTTCATCAACACCAATCGCTACTTTTAAAATTGCTAAAAAATTAATTTTTACATATAGTTAAAATCTTAACTCCAAAATCCTAGAGATAAATGTGTGTCAAAAACACCGTTTAAACGGTACAGTAAAGTTTTCGGCACGTTTCGTTAATAATGCAAATTCTAAATTAGAAATATCTAGACAAATCTACTAGTTGTTTTTATGTAATGTCCTGCATCGATTATGCAAAACAGATTGTTCCTTTATTAGTGTAGCACAGCCTACAAAAAAAATTTATTCCACTCATACATTACATGTGTTCAAAATAAAAATATGTAGTTAAAGTTTCAAAACTTGGATTGGTCCACCCACAACAGGAAAAATTTGTATCTGAAATCGCATCTCCAAACCATAACCAATTCATATCACCACACTTTCTTTATGTTCTTTTCATTTAATTTTATCTTCAAACTTCGAAGAATTTCTCGCGAACAACCAAATATTTGCTTTAAAAACCAAAGACAAACAACTTAAAAAAATAACACAAAAATAGAAAATCAGAATAAAAATTAAATAAAAATGATAGAGAAAATTTTTGGGTAAATGAGGCGCGAAAAGATAGAAAAACCAACGTTAAAAATGGTTTAAGAAGGAAGGGTGATTCTTATCCTTATGTATTCCTAAAGCTTTATGTTGTTTTCTTCTTTTTCTGTTTATTTATGTGGTTTGGAATTAGATTCAACGCAAACTGTTTGGAATGAGAAGTCTATAAAATTCACAAACCGTATAGAAGAAAATCGGATGAATCAAAACCAAATAACAACTAAACATATAAATTTAACAGTGAAAACCCAAAAAAAAACAAGTTTAATGTTAAACGCGACAATTTTTAAGATATTTATGTATTTTCCTTTTTTTCTAATAGAAACACTTACGTTGGAAAAATAAGAAAATTATATAAATTTTCTGTTTTAAATTTTAAGTTTGTTGTGATTGGATTTAAACGGATAGGGTAATTGGGATCTCTTAAAAGAAAATAATAATAAAATAAGAAGATGGGATATTGTAGATGGGATGGATATAAAATATTTTAAATGCAATAAAATTAGAGTATGCAAAAGAAAAAGTTTTTGATTAAATTATTGATTTATAAAATTAATTTATAAGATTTGGAACGTAGCTGTTGAACTTTAACTATCAATATCAGAAGTGTGAAAATATTAATATAAGAAGGGAGATGAATTTTTTGGTCATTTGGTTACAAAAAATATATTGTTTTTTGTTTATTTGCAGTGTGACGATAAACTAGCTTTGGGGGATATAGCTGTTTGTGCAACAAGGATTGGTCAGCAAGAAACATGGCATCCGGGCTGTTTTAAATGTATTGTTTGTAAAGAGCTATTAGTGGATTTAATTTATTTTCATCGAGAAGGACATCTTTACTGTGGTCGTCATCATGCAGAAACGCTGAAACCAAGATGCTCAGCATGTGATGAGGTAAAGTTTTTATTTTTGTGTTATTAAATCTGGACCTGAAACCACATTGATTGACAAGAATTTTAAAAGTTTTTGCTTTCTCTACAGTCTGAGACGCGAACGACAAAAATGGCAAGCACTGTCGGTCATACGGTTTATTTAGCGCTCGGTACAGTGCCACTGACGATCGTAAAACTTATTTTTAATTAATATGCTATTCTTAAATTAGTTTTCAGGTTTCAAAAAGTAGTTGCAAAGAACGGTAACAAAATCGGGTGACTGACAGCAGGCTCTTTCCTCCACCAATGTGATGTAATATTAAAAAATCAGCCCTTAGAATTTGCTTACAATTTTTGCCCGTCGCCTCTCCAATAATTATATTTCGTCTTAAAACGAACCGACAAGACGTACACATTTGTTACTCAAAAGTTTTTGTAGTTTGTCTATGGTGGTTTTCTTTGATAAGAAATACGAAATCTTTTTAAAATTTGATATTTTTAGATCGAAAAAGAAACCACTCAATGGTTTGGATTGTAAAAGGATTGAGATAACTATCAACGCAACGTGATTAGTGGAAACTCCTACCAACGAACCGATATTATGCCTATGCAAGGATATAAGTTCTGGTTGGTGCACGCATACAAGAAGCCGTGATGAAATTCATCCCGGTCAGTGAGAGGTGAGATCTGCTACCTACGTATACGTGGTACATATAACAATATTTCTCTTATTGCCGTGCATGCACCTACTGAAGCTAAGACCGTCGACGAGAAGGATAATTTCTACAAAGCACTGGAAGAGGTTATGAAACAATCACGAACACGCGACTTCATTATGGTTCTTGGTGACTTTAATGGACAGGTTGGAAGAGTCAAGAGATATCTCTTATGGAAATGTGGTGGGTCCCAACAGCTTGCATTTGAATTCGAATGATAATGGTGAGAGAATGACTGAGTTTGCATTATCAAATAATTTGAGAATTGCCAGTACGTTCTTTCCGCATCGATCGATTCATAAGCAGACTTGGGTCTCACCGAATGGAAACACTCGAAATCAAATTGATCACGTTCTAGTAACAGCACGTTTCTTTTCGAGCGTTCTGGATGTGCGATCCTTTAGAGGTGCATACATTGGAAGTGACCACATCCTTGTATGTGCAACGATAAGGTTCCACTTCCCAAATCCAGGCATTCCAAAATTCAATCAACGGTAACGTTTTAACATCTCATCATTAAAGAATGCTGCTGAAACAGAAGAGAGATATCAAATCCAAATTGCCGAAACATTGGATAAATCAGAAACCATTAATGGAGACGTCGATAAGTCATGGTATTTGCTCAAAGATGCTGTTTTAAGCGCTGCTGAGGGAATACTTGGCCGACCACAGAACCACTCCCAGAAGCCATGGATGGATCAAGCATGCCTTGACGCTATTCAATACAAAAGAGATTGCTATCTGAAGTGTCTACAAGGACGCAACACCAGGTCCATGAAGGAGAACTATAAACTGGCAAGACAAGCCGTTACAAAGCTATGTAGACGAACGAAGAGAGAATGGTGGAAGAGACAGTGTGAGGAGATTGAAAGCTTCAATAAGGAACATCAATCGCGTAACTTCTTTCAACAGGTTAAAACCTTAAAGAAGGGCCCTCAAACTAGATCGACTGCTATTCAAAACGAAGATGGGGAGCTACAAGTAGACCTTAAAAATATTTTAGATACTTGGGCCGCTTATTTTGAGAATCTTCTCAACTTAAGTGACCAGCAACCAGTCGGGCGACAAGCAAAGCTTATTCAAAGGTACATGTAGACGAACCAACCAAAGAGGAATTCGAAGCGGCGCTGTCAAAATTAAAACGCAATAAAGCACCTGGTATCGACGAAATAACATCCCAAATGATTGTACATGGTGGCGAAACTCTATCCTTAAGATTGTTTGAAATTGTTCAAATGATCTGGAGGACTAAAACCATGCCACAGGACTGGAACACAGCTATGCTGATACCAATCCATAAAAGGGGTAATCGCCTACAATGTGCAAACTACAGAGGAATCGCTCTCCTTTGCACAGCATATAAGATATTTTCCTACATTTTGCTATCCAAAATCAATCCTTTTGCTGAAAAATTGTTTGGAGAATATCAGTGTGGTTTCCGGCGGGGCCGAGGTACTACCGATGCACTTTTCTCGATAAGGATTATTTTGGAAAAGTGTCGAGAGTTCAACATACCTGTGCACCAACTTTTCAAACGAACGAAATACCAAAGTTTTTTAAAGTCGACTCCGGTTTAAGACAAGGTGATGCTATCTCTCCTATACTTTTTAATTTAGCCTTGGAATATGTGTGTCGTCAAAAGAAACTACCGACTAATAACAATATCTTGTCAATAAACTCAGTACAGATGATTGCTTACGCTGATGATGTTGTCATCCTCGGCCGAAGTGAAGCTGTTATGAGTGAGACTTTCAAGTCGCTTGAGAGTGGTGCTAGAAAAATTGGTCTGCAAATTAACTACAAAAAACCAAACATATGAATGTTTCAAGAGAGGCTGAGAAGAAAGATTTGATGTGCGGCGATGAACGAATTGAGGGAGTTGAATCCTTTAAATATTTGGGATCAATGCTTGACTCAAACTACAGCATACTTACAGATATAAAAGCTTGAACCGCTGCAGGTAATCGAACTTTCTACTCAATTAAACCTCTCCTTGGATCACCGTATGTATCAACTAACACCAAGCTCAAGTTTTACAAGACATTGATTAGACCGGTCGTGATGTATCGGTCACAAACGTGGACCCTTACACAAAATGACGAATCGCATTTATCTGTATTTGAGCGTAAGATCCTACGCTATATTTTTGGTCCACTTAAGACAGACGATGGAGAGTATAGAACCCGGTATAACTTTGAGATCAGAGACCTTCTTAAGGGTCCTGATATAATAGGTTGTATCCGTTATAATAGGATTTCTTGGCTTGGGCATGTTCTACGAGCCGATTTACAGTCTGGAGTGATTAGAAAAATGTACGTTAGTACCCCAGGAAGTGGACGACCGCGAGGTAGACCACGACTACAATGGGAGACTGACGTAAAAAACGACCCTAAAGAAATCGGCTGCCATGGTAATTATGTCGCTGTTGCGAATGACCGTGGTGAATATTCAAAGCTGATTAGCCTGGCAACGCTCCTACATGGAGCATAAACGCCTTAAAAAAAAAAAAAAAAAAAAAGATGTAAATTCTTCGAATCTTCGACTTTTGTTTGACCACCGCCTATCAGCTATGCTGGTAGTGCCGTTGTAAATCAATTGTTTTAGGGAAATAAGCGATCAGCCTGATACAAAACTGCTTGATCATCTCGTTCAGAGAGGAACAGTAGTCTTGTGATACTTTGGACGTCGTTGGTACTGGATCTAGCAATTTTTATGCCGATTGACGGCCGTATCCTATTTAGGTGGTTACTTAGGTATACTGACAATCAAAATAAACAATCTGTGATCTAATAACTAAATATAGTGATTTTGTATAGTAAAAAGAAAAATATGAACAACATTTATGGAGACTGCAACGATTATATCACATCCTCGGTGGATACAGTTATTTGTAAGGGAAGTGACATTACTCTGCACTCGGTTTACAAAAATAGAGACTTTAAAAAATCTAAAAGATCATCAAATATTTGTATGCGTTGCTTGGAACTTAAACCAGCACATATTCTTCGAGCTTTTAAATTATCAAACATCGAAATATTTAACAAAATTACAAGTATTGCCAATAGTACCGAATATTCAGCTAATAAAATTAATGGATGATAAATGGGTATCTCTTAACGAAGAAATAGTGTATAATAACAATGAAATCGATAGCATTGCGAGATTATGTAAGTCAAAATGTAATACATCTAAAGAAAATCAAGTGTCCTTGCTAAACATTGAAAATAGTCTAAATAGTATTAATAGTTCGATTCAAGTTATCACTGACGAATTAGAAATTGTCAGAAACGGGAATACGTCTGCCCAGAACGGAGCAGACAATTCTATTACGGAAAATGTTGCTAAACTCTAAAGCCGAATTACTGACTGTGATAAAACATTAAGTTTCTCTGTTAATGCTAATGAAACCTGTAATAATAGTAAAACCACCGTTCAGTGTTCATTTTCCAATATTTCAGATAGTAAGTTCAGTGCCAAGCACAGTCCTAGCTTTGCACGATCCACTTTACCTGGTATAAAAAATACAGTTCTCGTTGACAATTCTGTCAATACAGAAGCCGATGTCCTCTACCCTAGCTTCGTTAGAGAAAAAACGCTTAATCCCGAACCACAAAGTAATCATGCAATACTAGCACAACAAAACAATTCATTTATAGATCCATTCTTTCCACCTTGCGTTCAATTAACCAAGAGTTCCATTGAACTTGGAGGAGATAGTAGATATGTATTGTATTTCAAGATTTCGTTTAGAAGCTAGTTTATGAGAAGCTGTACGTGATTTTTTTGCTTATTTCAAAGAGCAACCCTATGATATTTTTATCAACGAAAAATCTAAAGCGAGCACACAAGTAATAATTTCTTCACAAGGTTTTCCTACAGACTCTGACCGTTTGTTATCACTCTACAAGCAGTTTCACGAAGCTTATGACATTCTTACACCATCACAAATAGAGGAAGTCTCGTCACATTTATAATCAATTTTATACGGGCGTGGCCAATAGCCAGGAAAAAAATTTTAAATCTTGAGACCTGTGCTGTTAAACCTACATTACCAGTTTCTAATTTACATTACCAATTTCTAGTTTTAATAACGAGGAAATTTTAAATAATAATTGGACCATATTTAGAAAAGATAGGAATTTTGAGGAAACAAGCACTATACCAGAGGGGGCGGAGTTTTGATTGCTGTTAGAACAAATCTACCATGTGAATTAGTCGAGGCAGCCTTAATAGATTATATGGATCTGGTATTTGTCAAAATTAGATTGGAACAAAAAGATATGCTCATAGTCTATATTCCACCTTCTTCGGATGAAATTACTTATAATTTCTACTATAGGTCTCTGACAAAAAATACCTCAAACTTAAGAGGATGATTGCATCATTTTTGGTTACTTTAATCGACCCAATATTAATTTTATTAGTGACATTGACAATTCCAAACATTTATTGCCAATAAACTTACTTTCTAACATTGATCTTGGGCTAACTAATACGTTTTATGGTAATAATTTTGTTCAAATAGATAAGTTCAAAAATACTTTGAATAGAACTTTAGATTTATGTTTCATAAATTTGGAAGACGATTTTATTTTCAGAGAAGCATGTGACTTGGAACATCTTTTTACAAACTCAATACATCACAAAGGGTTGACTTTAGAATATAATTGCGTAGACTTGGATATTATAATATATAATAATAGTTCCATAACATTAAATTTCAAAGCTGCTGACTACACTAGCATCAATAATTATTTTCAATCGATTGACTGGACTTTTCTTTGCTTAGAAAAGTACAATACCTTGTTTTATGCTATTGAAAAATTCGTGCCGAAAAAGATTAATAAAACTAACAATGAGTTATGGATCAATAAACATCTAAAAAAATTAAGAAATAAAAGAAACAGAGCCTATAAATGGTACAAAAAATTTAACGACCAGCGATTCAAAGAGTTATACGAATGTTTAGCTTCTTTTAAGGAAAAAACTTCAGCTTCGTACAACAATTATACTAAAAAATCGGCAATAAGATTTGGAAAGATCCTATAGAGAATTTTTTAATTTCAAATTTTAAATTGACGCTGTTTACACAGATTTTAGTAAAGCATTTGACAGAGTTGACCACAAGATTCTCTTTCAAAAACTTTATAACGTAGGGATTAAAGGTCGCTTGTTGAGGTGGGTTGTATCTTACTTTAGACAAAGAAGCGAACAAGTTAAACTTCAGGGAACATTATCAAATACCATTTACGCTACCTCTGGAGTTCCTCAAGGTAGCCATCTAGGGCCTCTTCTGTTCAACATATTTATTGCTGATTTATCAGAAACTTTGAGTGATTTTCAGCATCTCTTCTATGCTGATCATCTTAAAAGTTAACATACTATAAAAAATCATATCGATTCTCAGTTCCTTCAAAACAAAATCGCTGCTCTTGAGAATTGGTGCTAACTAAACAAACTTGAATTAAACGTAGGCAAATGTTCTGTGATATCCCGAAAGAATGATGGTAAGATTTTAACTAAAGAAAGAAAGATGGTAACTGAATCACTTTACTGTTCATTAGTACAAACCATTGTTGAGTAGGGAGCAGTCATTTCGGCACCATTTCAGAAAATTCACTGCACTTCCATTGAATCTGTTCAAAAACAGTTTTTTACTGTTTGCTCTTAGACACGTTTACGTCTACACGTAAATTTTTGTGAATATGTTATTCAATAAACTAAATAATACTGAGGTGGTCTGGGAAAAGAAAAAAACACTATCGTCAATCTCACTAACAATCAGTTGAAATCTTTGTTCTGTATTTTACTTTGATTGCCAGTTCTTGTAATCTACGAAAATATTCAGATGGCCTTTTTTCGCTTATTTGATTCTTGGCAATCATTTCTCTAAATCTTTGTTCTTCACTTAGACTATTCCTTTCAATAAGTGCCAGTTTGAGACTTTCATATTTGATAACTGTGGTTTCGTTTCTTAAAAAATATAAGAAACTGCAGTAATTTGAACGGGTGGTAGTGCAGCGATCACATAATTATATTAGGTACTACCGCTTGTTACTTTTACCGTTTTAAAAATGAACTCTATAACTGAATAAAGCATAAGTCTGGACAATTAGAGCAAAAGGAAGGAATCCAACCAAAAAACAGCTGGCTACCAATCGAAATAAATTCCATTTAGACATACTTCAAGAAAAAACCCAATAGACAAATTATCAGAAATCGCTGATAAAATGTGGGAAGTCAATCAACCAAATTTTTCTGTGGTCAACATTCCTCAACCTATAGTGTTAACGAAGATATACGATCAATGATTTCTGAGCTACAAAAAGTTTTCTAAAAATTACAACTACAATTAAATTTTCGTAATTCTAGATCTGGAGATAGATTTCAAAATTAACATCGTGACGAAATAGTTGTCGTCGACAATATTATATGTATTGGTATCATTATCGATTTAAAAATTATGCTAAACAATGTATTCCTCCTTGCAACTTGAATTCTAATAGATTTAACAGATATTCCGATTCAAGGTAGTTCAAAAAATTAATTAACCCCGTTGTTTCGACAACCAACAGTGGCCTATGCCAAAAGCGTCATGTTTTTATTAAAGCTTTCAATTCAATTCAGCTTTTGTCGTACCGAAATCTCTTTTCAACAAATGCCAAAAATATTCTTTGCTAGCTTTACCTGCTGCAAATGGCACGCAAACTGAAATATACGGAACAAATTCTTAAATTTGGATCTTGGATTAAAAAAGCAATTTTGCCACTCTTTTACCTTCGTCAACGTTAATAGACCTTTTATCGAAGTAGATTTTTTATCCAAATATTTTTATTGGTTGATGTTCAAAGAAGACAACTAATAGATTCATGAACAAATCTATGAATGCGTGTCATAACCACTATTGATGATCCACGTCGTCCAATAAAATTTATATAGAAAATAGTTTCGACAAAATTTTACATGGATTTCCAGAGTTAACTCAAGAGCCAATATATGATACCTCAGTAAACATAACGTGATCCTTGGAAACCTTTGAGATCAATTAAACTCAAGTAAGTGAAGAAGTAATTAGAATGTTTACAATTCAAAGGTATGGTTGGAAGTTTCTCAGAAAAAAACTCCACTTCACATTTTTTCGTTTTTCGGATGAATTCGAACCTTCCTATTTAGTGCCTGGTTCGAATCCTTAGGCAGACACGCTATCAATTACGCCGTTGAGGCGATGACAATTTTGAAGTTGAAACGTCTTCATCACTTATTTATATAACTTAAGTTGAATTTTTACCCTATCATTAGACTCCATATTATGGAAATGTTTTTACATTATATGGGAGTTTTTAACGTGGGATAACGTGGTCCATTATACTCCAACGTGGTCAATTATATTCCAACAACTGGACAACTTCCGTTTGCAAGACCACGTAGACTGGATCCAGCTTAAGCTTTTCATCTCAAGCTTCGTTTCCATTACAAATAGTTCCAAACAGCCATCAGAACTCCTTTTGGGTTGTTCGACTTTTGAGAACATCCTATGGTTTAAGAAGAGCTAGTAACACATTCCAGTGATATATGGACTAAGATATGAGGAATCGAAACTTCGTATGCGTTTATCAGTTATCTTGACAATATTCTGGTGGCGAGCTTAACTGAAGACGAACATAAGGAACACCTCAAAACTCTTTCTAAAAACTATTGCAATTCGATTTCAAAATCTACCATCCAACGAAAGAGTTTCAACCATCAGCGTATTTTAACATCAAAAGACAGAGGTTCAGCCATCTTAAATTTCCAAGAACTAACTTTTATTTGCCAGATTCCACAGTTTTTCGGGTTGGTAAACTATTGCCATCAATTCATGAACAGCTGACACAGCTCTGCAGGAAAGAAAAAACACAAAAAATTTTTCTTGGTCTATGGAGTATAACAATGCATTTTCAATAGCACAACATGCATTAGCAACTGAAACTCTACTTGTTTTTCTACTGGAATACACTCAGTACCGCATCACAATCAATGAATCCAGTACTGCCGTCGGAGAAGTATAAGAGAAGTTGCATAATGGAAATTGGGAACCCTAGAGGTTATCTAAAAACTAAACCCAGCCAAACGTTAATATTCCGCATTTGACAAGGAACTTTTAGTTTTTGATTTTGTTAAAAGTCGTAGTTTTTAGGCGTCTGCACCGACCATAATCAATAACTACAGTACTTTCAACGAAAACAGAACGTAGTCCTAACCATAGTCTGGACACTTTGATTATATCATTCAATTCACGTCTGATATATGTCACATACACGGAAAAGAAAACAAGGTTGCAGACACTTTGTCACGTTTAGGTGACCACGAGAATCTCGTCCATCATTCTTACTAGGCTTGATTATTTTCAACTCAACAAATTTCACTAGTGCGATGAAGAACTCCCATTACTTATGATCAATCCAAAACAAATGAGATATTCAGTTCACTTCACAGTCTTAAAAATCCTAGAATTCGAGCTACAGTTTCATTAAGATTTAGTTGGCACTCTTCCCTGCTTCAACATATATGTTGACAATTATCGACCGTTTAACCCACTGGGCAGAGGCATTTCCTATTCCAGACATAACATGCAATTACAGTAGCAAAAATTTTCGTCCACCAAATATTCCTCATTTTATGACAACTTTTTAAATGACTACGGACTAGGGCTTGCCATTCGAGAGCCAATTTTTTTCTTAGCTAAAAAAAGCTAGCTTTCGTTCTACTAGGTATACGAGCAATAATTCGTGAAGATCTAAAAGCTTCACCGGCTTAATTTGGTCAAACGGTCAACGGTCAAAATTTTAAAATTGCTGGAAAAATGATGCAAGTGATTTTATTAGTTCATTTCGTCAAAATATGAGACAACTAAGGCCTACAGATACACGTCATATGTGCCCATAAATACTAAAGTGGTCTAAGTCAAAATTTAAAAAAAAATTAGTTTATCCGTTATATCGCATCAAATTACTTCAAACTAAATAAGTCCAATGTAATTTGTACGATATTGTCAAAAAAGACCCGTAATAGATTACTTGTTATTTCAACAAAAACGTACTTCATCTAGAGCTAATTATTATAGTAATCTAAGACAAATTTTGAAGAAAAAAAAAACAAAAAGTCGAACAAAATGTCAAAAATAATTGCCAAAACGTTGTGTTACAAAGTTTTTATATCGTCGGACCAAAGGCCCATAAAAATGAGCTGTTCCTCCTAAATGTCAAAATTGCTCTTTTTTAAGTGAAAATTAATGGTGACAAAATAATAAGTTGGGAAAATAAATAACATTAAAATTTCGAAGTTTGCTTTTGCGTTAAGTCATTTATACGCCGTTCAGTTAATTATGAAAATGGTCTAAGTCAATTCAAACTGTAAAAAGCATATTTCGGAATGAGATTTATACAAAATTTTACATGCATAATAAACTTTCATTATTGAAGAATAACAAAGCCCTAAAATAAAATTTTTCATAATAGAGAAATGTGTTTTAATTTAATCATTTGCAAACCTTTAAATATCTCAAAACAAGAAATGTATGACTTAGACCACTTTCATAATTATGGGCACATATCAATCAAAGAGATATCTTCATTCTAAATGATTGTAAGAGTCGACAGAATAAAACCATCACTAAGCGATCCTCACAATGGTTCATATAAGACTCTAAAAAAACTAAAACGAACAATGGTTGTTATAAAAGGTAAACCAACAACTATTTCATATGATCGGTTCAACCCCGTCTATACCTTAATTTAAATACAGGAGACTAAGAAAGTTTATTTTGGAAAAGTTACTACTAAGTGAATTTTTTTGATAAATCAAATTCTCCAAAGGGGAGTACTGTAACGGTGTAAACAAAACAGTAAAAAGCGAACGCATATCCCAACCCAAACCAAATATTCGAAAATAAATTTAAAAAAAGTTTTAATTCTCTTCTGATTCTCGTAGTTCATAAATAAAATAAATAAAACGTCAATAAATAAATAAATATTTAATTTTAACAAAATAAAATAAAATTGTTAAATTGTGGTCTTAAAAAAAATTGTATTAATATAATACTTTATTACTAAATAAATTAGGTATAATTAAATTCAATACTGAATACATAAATTATTTAATAATAAAAAGTCGGACAAGTGCGAATAAAATACGCTCGCCTTGGGTTCCATGAATGTAAAAGAACACAATATCAAAAGTAATTGACCAAGTTGTGTTGTAAAGTCTTTATATGACCAGACTATAGACACATTAAAAATTAATGTTTTGTCAATAGTAAATGTCAATATCTTCTAAATTGATCGAAATGACAAAAAAAATGTTACTTGAGGTCCATAGCTGTATATGGTAACCAAAGAAAGATTCAATTTTACCAGCTTGGAAATGGTTTAAATTGGAATTTTTTTTCTGTCAATCAGCGTCGAAATTTAGAGGAAGTGTGTGAGTGTAGCAGTATACATACAAAAACAGCACTTTTTTAAAAATAACTTAAAAACTGTACACCGCAAAATTTTAAATAAGTTGCAATGTTTCTTAAATTAGGCTCTTTTTCATATGACAACCCACTAATATGGGTCAAACATGCTCTTTTCTCCCTCACATAATTATTTGAGACTTCCATATAATTTTTTGTTAAAAATTTAGCAAACTTCCGGTCTCAGTGTATTAATTTAAATGTTTCTATCAATCAGCGACATAAGGGAAGGGGAACGGTTTGACATCTGCATTTTTTTTTAAATAACTGTGCACCACCAGATTCTAAAAAACTTGCAATATTTCTTAAATTATGTGCTCTTTCAAATGATCCACTCATTTGGGTTAAAAAAGCTTTTTTTCACGTACGTTAGGAGTAAATGATGTAGTTGGGGAAAAAGGAGTATTCATTTGCCCAGCTGAAAAGTGATTTGGTACGACATGTTCAGTTTATGTTTGACTTTCATTGTCGATAACACAAATCACAATTAATAACCGCTCTTTCAGTATCGGGAGTGAACCAAGGAGGATCTGTATAATTGACTTTTATATATATTTTTCATATATTGTATTGTTTAACTTAAGAAAAAAACTCAGCTTACGTAGTTAAATAATGATGAAATATCAACTTTGAAGTATCATCACCTCGGTAGGTTAGTTGGATAACGAGTCTGCCAAAAGGGATTCGAATCTTGGTACTGCAGATGAGGATATTTTTAATCCCAATCTGAAACACATATAAGGGAACAAAATTGTTGAATAAAAAGATTGTGCACGAGTTAAACAGATTGACCTGCTCGTTTACATCACTAAGTTCAAAAATTCTATCCCATGGTGGGGTAATAAACCCAATCTGGCGACCCTAGACAAGAAGAGACCACAACCGTCATATCCACTACAATAATAGATTTTATTTACAAAATTGAATCAAAAAAAATTAGATAGAGGACACTCACTCTATAGATAGTCCAGATCCCATATCCAGCACGGTTGCCCCACCTAGCCTATCATATTTGTAATATCAATTATATGAATGGGTTGCGTCACAAAACAAAGGCTATTGTTGGTGTAAATTTCGTAAAATGTGGATTGATTTGGTTGCGCCACAAAACAAAAGCGATTGTTGATTGAAATTCCTTAAACTATTTGTAAAAAGCAATTACCTTGTTGTGCCACAAAACAAAGGCAATTGTTGATTCAAATTCAGTAAAATATTTGTAACAATTCCAATTTTGAATAAGAATTTCTAATTGCAATCACATTAAGCAATTAGAAACACATAAATGGAAAAAATGTGAATTTTTTTTTTTCAAAACATTTTTCAATTCAGTTTTTGAGCATCTTATCCAACTTTCTACAAAATAAAAACAAAATTCCGCCCTAGCGTTACGGTACTATTTCTATATTCGTTATTTTTCTTCTATGAGGATGTCACTGAAATGCGTCTTTTGAAATCTGAGTCATGTTCAAAACTCTTTAAAAATATCAATAAAAATATAAATGTTTTAAAAATATTATACCAAATAATCAGGATCTTGGTGTATTGTTATACTTGCCGTAATAATTTTCACGAAAACAAACAATACAATTTTTTCTATTCTTTTAATTTAACAATTTTCATATTTTTTTGTGTAATTTACGTTTGATTTTTCGTTTACTTAAGCAATAATTCAAACTGTTTAATTTATTAACAATAATCCATCTTATTTATTTTCACCACATGTTAAAATAGTCAAATAAACTTGTAATAATAGAATTAAATTAATATCCTTAATAAATTTATAATAAAAACTACACTAAACCCATTTTCACTAAAAAAAATTGAATTTCATATTTATGTTTTATTTGTGAAACACAATACTAATAATTCTGAAGCCATTCTCGTTCAAATAATATTTTTAATTCAATATCAATAATTTTAATTTATTAAATCTCATTTTAAAAAAAATTTAAATAGGACACGACCATCGAGACATTCTGGTAGAGCCCAAAACCACAACGATCTACGTGAAATAACTCCAATTTACAATTTTTTTCCATTCATCGAAAAAAAAACTGTCGATGTCAAGTTTCATTCACTTTTGAACCCTACTATAGCTTGTTCCAAAATAAGGCGGAGCTTATATTGTATATCCACCCCGTCCACAAACAACAACCGTTTTACCGCCGAAAACAGCGTCCTAACAATCCATTACATGTGAACACATTATTTGGTTGATATTCAGATTTTATTTTGATGGCTACCTTAAAAATTTCATGGTTCCGTTTTGTCAGGCATTTATGTAAATCCTAGTTGCAGCATAGAATCCGATATAGGTTAAGTTAAGGTTTTTGCATCTTAGGTTGTTCTCAAAGAATGTTTGTACTTTTTTGTTGATGTAAATTTTATTACAATGGGTGTGAATTTTATTTTCCTATTGTTGGAATCGTTAGTTTGGACCCTAAAGATTTCATCAGTTGGCATTGATGGTGCTGATGCCATTTATTGAAATTAAACATCTATATCTTCAGTTTTAAAAACCGGAATACCCCATACAACAAGATCCAACGGGTGAATAACGTCTCTTAACAAAATCTAGCCTATAGTCAACGTTTTTTTCAATAGCATTTAGATGACCATTAAGAGAACTATTTAATTCTTCAACATTGCTGTATTGTGGTTGAAACTTGAAATCAATTAAGCTATTTGATTCCACACTCCACAGACTTATTGTTTTGTGTTTGTAGCTGTAGCTCAAGGGCCTTTAATCGAAATGTTAATGCATCCTTAATTTATTCGACCTTTTAAGATACATCACAGAATTTAAATTGAAGTTTTCTTTCAAAACTGTCCAATTTATTATCGAACTCATCAAATCTCAGCTCTGTCAATATTTTGAATGATTTCATAATTGATTCAGTTTTTGTATAAACAATTATCGTTTTAGAAGGCGATCGTTCGGCTGACGTATTTTAAGTCGATTAAATAAAAACGCTAAAGAGACTTTTGACAAACTTACGAATTAAAGTTTGACCTAAACTACAACATTGTATGACAGAACTTAAACTATCAACAAAAACTTTTGCTCAGATCACCACAATCGAATTAAAAAAAATTTTTTTACATCGTTTCAGTAAGATTTCCCGTCTTTGTCACACATGACGGCCAGTCGGTAAGCAGACACTGATATGTTTGCTTATCTATTATAATGATGTTCTTACTTTCTGCGCTAGGTAAAGTGATCGTAAAATGTTTGTTTTACGAATCAATAGTATAAAAAATTAGCAACGAAAAAAGAGATAAAATACAAATTAATGAAAATAAACTTAGCTTAAAGCTGCAGATTTTTTAGTTTTTTATATAATTAAAAAAAGTCAGACAAGTGCGAATAAAATTCGCTCGCCAAGGGTTCCGTGCATGTAAAAGAACACATTATCAAAAATTATTGACAAAAAGTTCTGTTGTAATGTCATTATATTTCCAGACCATAGACGCATAACAAAATAAATGTTTAATCGTAATTATCAATAGTAAATTACAATCAAATCTACATTGATCCATAGATGTTTATGGTAACTCAAGAAAGATTCAATTACACCAGCTTGTAAATGGTTTAAATTTGATTATTTTTTCAGTGAATCAAGTGTTGAAAGTTAGGGGAGGCGGGTGGAGAGGCAACATACTAAAAATATTTTTTTTCAACAACATAAAAACTGTGCACCGCAAAGTTCTAAAAAAATTGTAATGTTTCATAAATTAAGTGCTCCTTCATATGACACCCCACTCGCTTTGGTCAAAAAAGGTTTTTTTACTCCCCCCACACCCATCCCCTAAACACACAGAAATATAGTTATTTAAGACTTCGCTATGATTTTTATTCAAAATTTACAAATTTTCCAGTCCCTGTGAATTTTTACAAATTTTTCTGTCAATCATCGTCGAAACGTAGGGAGCGAAACGATCTGAATTTTGCACTTTTTTGACGATAACTCATAAACTGGGCACCGCAAAATTCTAAAAAAAATTGCAACGAATTCTAAATTAGGTGCTCTTTCAAATGACGCCCCACTCGCTTGGGTCAAAAAAGGTTGTTTTTACCTTCTCTACCCCGGTCCCCTAAACACACAGAAATATAATTATTTGGGACTTCGCTATAATTTTCATTCAAAATCTACCAAATTTCCTAGCTCTGTGAATTTTTACAAGTTTTTCTGTCGATCAGTGTCGAAACGTAGGGGCGGGGGAGAATGGTCTGAAAGTTGCTTTATTTGACAATTACTCAAATATCGTTTATCGCAAACTTCTAAAAAAAATTGCTATGTTTTCTAAATAATGTGCTCTATCAAATTACACCCTTGACCACATTTTAAATAGTGTTTTTACCTCTCCTTATTTCCACCCTCTTAATAAATCTAATTATGAGAATATGACACTTTTATATGTTTTTTATTAAAAACGTACTAATTTTTCTATCATTCCAAATACATTTGAAAATTTTCGATCAGTTAGGTTCGGAGCAAATCGAGATAAGAAAACACGAAAAAACATCATTATTCAAAATTATACAATAAATGGTGAGGTGTAAAATTCCAAAATAAATTTTTAAGGAATACTGAAATGAAGCCCTTTCATATGATACCCTACTTGAATCTATAAAAAAATGTATTTCCTCAAAGGTCTCACATCGTACCCCTGTAAACCAAACGAAAACACTTAAGTTTTATTTGTATCCGTCATTTCGGCCCGCTATACACTTGAGCTAAGCTATAAGCTTAGCTCAAATGTATAGTCATCCATTTGATGACGTTATATACAAAAAACATAGTTCGCATAGTTCGCATAGCTTAGCTCAAATGTATAGCGGACCTTCATGTGGACAAATTAGTTTTATACGCATCTCAAATTTCAAGTACTTACATAGCATTTATAGTTTACGAGATAATCGATATAATGTGAAAAACTCGTTTTACTCTCACAATAGTGTTCCGTATAAAAACGGGAACCTAAAAATGATTGTCTGTTTATTTGTTAACATACTGTTGGTCAGCGACCTTAAAACGATGTTTTGAATTGTAGGTGGTCGGTTAGTTCATAAAACTTGTTGTTTGCAGTTTGAGGATCAGAGGTTTGTTGTGTCAATTATTTGCTCAAAATATTGACTCAAAATTATTGTGTTAAAAAAAACACTAAATAAATTTTATAAATTTTTTATAAATATACAACTCACAAATTTTTTAAGTTTACCAAAAGTATTGTAGATTACAATAGTAGTTTATGTAACAAGTACGCAAAATATGGTTTTAGCGGACGAATCGTAATGTTTCCGGACGAGGCGCTAGCCGAGTCTGTAATATGAAGATGAGTCTGCTAAAGCCGTTTGCGTACGTGTTGCATACAACGTTTTTTTGTATTAGCTCTTAGGATTTTTTTTTCTAATTTATTGCTTAATTTGTATTCTTGCGTACCTAAAAATTTGATTTTTGAACAAAACTTATCAAAGCAATTGTGATTATAATTTGAAAATAATTATAATATAAAATGAAAACAAATTTTGAATCCGCTAAAGTGTTGTCATAACGACTTTAAGTACTACGCCGCTAAAATACAATACTCTAAACAGTTCTAAAAGTAATCATTTTTCGGAGCTAATACTAAAAAACATATTATTTGAAAAAACCAAAAAATTTTTTGATGTACAAAAGTGACTTTTATTTTTTTGAGTATGACAACTCAAACCAAATTGTCTTTTGCGGTTGTAGCTTTTAAGTGACGATTACAAGATTGCCTAGATGTCTTCTGCAATAACTACAATATTACGAATGCTCGGTATACTCAATGGGTTAACTTAGTGTTTCCAATTATCCGTGATTTTAACTATCCGGATATCGAATAGTATGTAAAGCAATTATCCGAATATCCGGATAATAATCCGGATAGTGAATTTAAATAAAAACAATATGTTATATGTAGTTCTAAAAAATAGAAATTAGTTAATAATTTATTTTCATCTGAAAAATAATATTTTGAAAATACAAGAGCGTTTAACATTGGAAACTGCAACCGATTTCTAGTTTTCGTTAAGAAGATACTAGCAACCGAAAAGACTCTTTCACTTTCGTTCGAAGTAGGTTGAATGGTCTTCAAAGCATCAAACAGCTTTTCTAAATGAGTGTTTTATTTATGCTTTTATGAATTAAATTCCTTGTTCAGTGAAGAATAATTATTTTAACGATTAACTTTACTATGTATTTTCGATTGGTGAAATCATATTTTTCAATTCCATGACTAAATTACACTGAAAGAAAAGTTTATTAGCAATGTGGTTGTGAGGATCAATAAAAGGTTATAGTAACGGACTAGCAGTTATAACAATCAAGATTAGTTTAAAGTAATCGCGATTCGTCCTCTATAACTGAATTTAGTGTTGATAACTCAAATTCGGTAACACTAAATGAATAATTCGTTTGTAGATTGCCAAAAATTCTTTGTTTCTGATATAGTTGTCACAACTACGGCATTAATCTTGAAATTGGTATATTCAACAGATTTATTTGGTTGCTACAACTAATATCGTTTTTTTTTATGATTTTTTTTATTTATTTTTATGATTTATTTTGAGTTTTGTTTATTCTTTCTCTTCTTTAGTTTGAGATGTTATCTTTGTTAAAGTAAACATTCCATTTTGTATTGTGTGTTTATCGTTCTGTTATAGGAATTCTTTGTAAATCGTATTATAAAAAATTGTTTGATTTTTCGAGTGAAGTGTCAATTTTTTGTTTAAATTGTTGAACTAGTTTATTTGAAAATACAATATAAATCAGTTTTGATTTATTTATTGTTAGTGAAAAATGTGGTAAAACTTGTGGTCTGATTTAACAAACATTAAAATTTAAATACAAAGTTTTATAATTTATATAAACTAAATAGAAAAAATTAATTTTTCCTGACTATTTTTTTTTTTTTTTAATAAAATGTGTTGTGTAGTAGGCATTACAATATGTGTCACATAAAAACCTTTTAAGACCAAGGTCCCACAACAACATACGTTCTAAGGATGTTAATGGACGCAAATCTTTGTTTTTTGTTTTTTTTTTTAATATTTTATGTTAAATAATTGATATCTAAACAATAAATCCTATCACATAATATAAAATATGACATAGGCCAATATTTCGTGATAGGATACGGAAAATAAAAATAAAATAAAAGATAAAAAGCAAATTTGTTTTAAAAATTTGCAGGAACAAAACTAAAATGGGTTTGCCAATAGTCCAGCTAATGGTATAATCCCTGACTATGGGACGCAGTATCCTTCTCAATGATTAAAGCTCAGATATATAGTTATATGAAGGCTGGTTTCGTCGAGCAAGCCACTGCGTGCCACCATCAAGGAGTATTCATTAGCTAAGTGAGAGTGCTACCGTTGACTGAATACAGTTCATCCGCCAGCACTCCTAAGATATCACCTTGGCTAGTGATATCTCACTACTATTGCCAGTGGTATGTGATATCTCACGTTAACTCATATGCCAATAGCAGGGACTGGAGTACGCGGGGTTGTCACACTCGTAGATCAAAAAATAGAAAAAAATTAACAAATTAATAAAAACTGATCCCTCCATGCGAATTGTTTTTAGTTTTAAGTAATTATTGTTTTTAGTTTTAAATAATTATGTGAGGTGACGGTGAATAAATATCTGTTGTTTGAAATGTGATTTGTGGTGCCCGATGTAAGAAAAAAATCGATTTTATTTCTAAAAAATATTCTGTTATTCTCACATGGTTTTTTTAATACATTGAGATGCTGATTATATTTTTAATTAATTAGTTAATCAGAAAAACAAATGTTTGTGTATAAATATAGTATTTGTATTTTTTTTTTGTCTTGTCACCTATTTTTGAAAATAGAAACTCCAAACAGTTGATCGAAATTAAATTATAAGTAAAGTTATACTATACTAAACTTGAACAAAATATTCTGTTTCAACAACTGTAAAGCATTTTTAGTTCGGTTGAAGCAACTAATTTTTAAAGTTTTCATACCAATTTATTAATCAATAGAAGCGGGTAGGACAACTGAATTTTGAAGTCAATGTGACAGATATATTCGGTTGGCACAAATTGAGGTTCTGGTGAACGAGTTTTTTCTTTCGATGTACATTCGGTAAGTTCGGTCGGAGTTGGAGAATTTTCATTTTCCTTAACTTCTTGTTCCGCCATTTTTAACTTAACATTTTTGGTTGTTTTGGTATCCGGAATTAAACTTTTTATTAGCGTTTTTGCATAACTGATAGCTTATGATTTAGAAATATAACTAAAATCGTCAAATTTATTATTTTGGAAAAGTGTTGAATTCTGCACTAACATCATTAATGAAACTAGCTCAACATTTCTCGTTTTGTTAATAGACTGCCTTAATGTGATTAACTTTAAATATTTTTAAATTACAAAAAATTGAACCGTAAATTATGACACGGCAAAGTACTGTTTTTTATTTGTAAATAAATTACACTTCTAAAAATTCAAATTCAAAACAATTGCTGGAATGTTAATTTTTAGATCAACCAAACGAAATCGTCTAAATGAAAAAACTAAGTTTTAGATTGACTAAACGAAAACTTCTTTTATGAAAAATTGGTAGTAGCTGATTAAAATATTTTTTCTACTACCCAACATAAAAAATCTACTTTCGATGTTTGTTCATTGAATCGAAAACTTCTTTTTCGTCACCGGTGATAAAAAAACCTATACGAATTACTTTCGTACCTAGTGACGAAAGCAATTTTCTAAAAGCCATCTATTTTCTAATTTCTTAACTAGAATAAACCATCCTAGAATACCCGTTAAGACAATCAATTGTATGAATGAAATAATTTTGTTAGTGTTAATTTGTCTCTGTTTGGAGGATGACGTTAATTTATTTTTGAATTATTTTCGGACAATTTACATTAAAATTGTAAATATAATAATAGTTAAATATATAATATTCATATATTCTTTTTAAATAGTATGATAAAAAACAGTTGGTGCTAAGATATTTTAAAAAAATATTATTTCACCTATTTATTTAACAAAAATGAAAAAAAAATATTTATTTTACGTAAAATAATTTAAGTTGTGTTAAAATATATCAAGAATTTACGTAACGTCATACCTATTCAAAAACTAAATCAGAACTGATATTTTTATTTTGGAAATCTGAAATCTGAATTTGATTTTGTTTATGACAAAGTACAAACCGTCTTTAGTTATAAGCCTACTAGACGCAAAATTCAAAAACAATAAACCTTCAAAGATGTATTAGGTAGATTTCATATAAAAATCTACCTATTGCAATGGGCTTCATCTCGGAATTTCGGAAAAATTTTTGTGCCAAACGACTATATATGATAAGCGGAGACAAAAAAACAAAAAAAAAAAAAATTTATATATATATATATATATATATATATATATATATATATATATATATATATATATATATGTATATAAACGATATGAGATATAACGAAAACGACCGGCACTCTCACGGTCGCATTTGTTGAGGTAGATCAAAAAAATTTTCTGTACTTGTGTGTTTTAATAATATCTTGGACAAGTTCGTGAATCAGCAAAATCCAACACGTGGTTAAGAAACTAGAGGCTTTTTTCTGAAAAAAATTGATTTTTTAAAACCGTTATAACGGCCGTTTGGATACTAATATTTCAAAAAATTTAACAAATGTAGAATCTTTGGAATCTTTTTTATCAATTTGTTTTAAATCTAGACCTCTGCAGTTAAAGGTTCCTGAATGAGCGGCTCCAACAAAAAAGTTTGCAAAAAAAAAATTTTTTTTGAAACAACCGGCACTCTCACGGTCGCATTTATAGGGCCAGATCAAAAAACCTTTTCTAAAAATGTGCGTTTTGTTAATATGTTGGACAAGTTCGTAAATCAGCCCAATCCAACACATGGTTAAGAAACTAGAGGCTTTATACTAGAAAAAAACTCTGTTTTTTAGATCCGTTATAACGGCCGTTTGGATTCTAATACTTTTAAAAACTTCATAAATTTAGAATTTTTGAAACCTTTTTAATCAGTTTCTTTCAAAAAAAAGACCTCTGCAGTTGGAGGTTTCTGAGTGAACGGCTCCAACAACAAAGCTTGTAAAACACAAAATGCGTTTGAATCAACCGGCGCTCTCACGGTTGCATTTGTGGAGCCAGATCAAAAAACTTTCCTTAAAAATGTGTGTTTTAATAATATCTTGGACGAGTTCGTAAATCAAAAAAATCTGACACATGGTTAAGGAACTATAGGCTTTATACTAGAAAAAAAAGTGGTTTTTTTAATCCGTTATAACGGCCGTTTGGATACTAATATTTTTAAAATCTTCATAAATTTAGAATCTGTGGAAACATTTTAATCCGTTTCTTATAAATATAAACCTCTGCAGTTAGAGGTTTTTGACTTGTTGGCTTCAACAAAAAAGTTTGCAACAATCCCCAACTACAATTTCCAAAAACCTTATAACAGTCAATGTCAACCTTATAACAGTCAAAAAATAAAAGATTTGAATAGAAGAAATTAATTTTTTTTTCTTAGAAATAAACTATTTTGATATTTTGCAGTAATTGCACGACATATGATATAGAGTAGGTTTGTGTCATAAATTATCACACACATGTTCTGTGGTAGATTTGATATTTGTTTGTTGCAAAATTGGATACATATAATTTTGCTTGTAGGTAGCTAATTTTCTTTTTAAATTTGTTCGATATCTGTTTGAAATTAGTTTGTTTTGTTTAAACTAATCTGATACATCAGATTCTACTGGCACACAAAACTGTCTGATCTCGAAATCTACCTATTTCTAGCGGATATACGTGCCACTTGGACTTTATATAAAGTAATCTGATAAATCCGATTCTAATTGCACACATAACTGTCTGATCCCGAAATCTACCTATTTCTAGCGGATATACCTGCCGCTCGGACTTTTTATTTAATGATTTTAAGAACTTTATAGAGTAAATAGAATAAAATAATATAGGATTTTGTAGTGTAAATAGAATAAAAATATAACATCATGAATAAATATATGTATGGATATGTAAAAAATTAACGAAAAAAACAATAAGGCTTGTAATTAAAGACAGCTATGTCTTTGACATAAAAATTGGATAATTTATTCATATTGAGTCATCTATTTTTTAATAGCAGAAATATAAATACACATATACAATTTTAATTTGTAACAGTGTATGTTTTAAAATGTGAATTGTATATAATTATAAATGAAAATGTTTAAAAATTAATAATAATTTTTAAAAAAGTAGTAGAAAAAGTACAGTCTTCTACTCGCCGAAAATCATATTTTGAATCTCGCGACCATTACCAACCTCGGTTATCGCCTCGGCTGGTAAACTATCCTCTCGTTTCAAAATATGTTGTTTTCGGCATCGTTGAAGAATATACTATTTAAAAAGGCAAATAGCGCAAACAATTTTTTTTGCTTTAATTTAGTTATCCGGATTTTTTTGTGAATTAACCGGGTATCGGATAGCAAAATTTTTACAAATTATCCGAATAACTCAATCCGGCTTAAACCGGATTGGAAACACTATGACAACTACACCTAATATGCTGAACCCACCACCACCGTGCTAGAAGGTTTGGTTTCATTGTGATCTGCCGCATAATTTAACTTATTTAAATTGCGATAGTAACATTAGATGAATCTATTTTGCAGCCAGTATGCACAATAGAGTAGCATTATTAATTACTTGAATTTTCGTCAACAATATTTACTGCTTTGTACCTAGAAATAGTATTCCCAATCCCCTGTGATGCTTAATTTTCTTGCTTATTTTGAATGTTTTGGGTATTGTTTATCTTTTTGATTATTCGATTCATAATACAATAATTAAATCAAATAATAATTCAATAGGATACATCTTCGTCATTAAGTAGAACTTAACTGTATGATTCACCGTTTTTTGAATTTTATTTGGATAATTTTGCTGAAGCAACATATTTCAGTTTTGAACTTATCTTTATAGAACAACCAACAAAGAATCAGTATGACGACTAAGCGATGTATGCTTGGTAGATATGTAGTGATTTGTTGAGCAAATTTACCAAGATTTGAGACAACTCGCAACGTTGCCAATCAATTAGATTTTCTAAGGTATTCATTTTTGTTCTTTAAATCGACCAATTTTGGTTCTGTTGCAATCAATTCCTAAACCTTAAAGTCGTAGTCAAATTTTAAAGCGTAAAAATCTAATCCGAATTCTTAACTGTAAAAGACAAATTCAAGACTTTTAAGGTTTAGAATTCGTATAAGATTTTTACGCTTTAAAATTCGACTGCGACTTTAAGGTTAAGACTTTGAAAATTCGTAAAATTCGGTTGAAAATTCGTATGCGACTTTTACTGTTTAAATTACGAATGTGACTTCAATGGATTAGAAGCCGAACGTGACTTTAACAAATCTTACGGTTTGGAATTCGAATGCAAATATTAGGTTTAGAATTCGCATGTGAGTTTTGTGGTTACGAATTCGAACGCGTCTTTTATGGTCCTGATAAGAGCTCCCTAGGCCCGATCACCAACTTTTTAGTCATATATGCTTTTCACCATGATCATGGTCAAATCGTCATAGTAGCGGTCAGGCGTCGGCACAGTTAAAAAAAATTCGTTAGGTCTGTGACTTTTTGCTTCGATTTTTGTCTGTAATCATTTCAATAATTACATACATTTGAACATTGCCAAAGGTCTCTTATATGTCCTTTTAAGCGTGCTTGCAAGTGTTTCCTAAAAGTAAAGAAAACGATCAATCTTGCTCCCGACTTTGTACAATTACGTTACGGTAGGGTTTGCCGATTGATCGATGTGGTGGCTCAAAGTGAACAATGTATTGCTTTGGGAATAAGGAGAAGTAAGGAGAAGTAAGAGTCCAAATAAGGAGAAGTAAGAGTCCATTTTCTTTGATTTTCATGGCTTTTGGCACCAGTTTCTTTTTATATTCAAAGAAAGTAAACGAATCTATAGCTTGCTTTGAACTCTTTATAGATTTGGAAGTATTGTGGTCAAAATACTTTGCAAGATAACTGTAACATTGCATCACCAACCATTTCCTTTTGTTAAAGACAACTTTAAATTAGTTTTAGATCCTAAGTTTCTCTGGTTTCAGGATCCTGAACTTCTAAGTGCTTGAATTTCATTAATGAATGATTCCATAAGGTTGTTTTATATCGTTTCTGCAACTGAAGTAACTGAAGTTACAGTTTTTAATTCAAAACCATTCATACCATTTAATTTTTTTAAGAAATAAATCAACATAAATTTAACACGACGCTTCTTATCTGTTTGAACTGGACAATAAAACTATTTGCCCATCGCACTAAAATTCTAAATCCCATTCAACATATCAAAATGTAATTTGTTATTTATCTTATCAACTCAATTCTCTTTAACAGTCCTGTAATATGTAGCTACGATATTAGGAAATGGCAATCAATGTTCTTCTTGTTAAAATTTCAAAAGAATTCTAATTCGTTGTCATTAAACGAAGAAAAACTTTAATCCAAATTGATGTATCGAATGACAATATCTTGCAAGAAATTATTAATGTCATTTGCCTGAACAACGTCCAAAAAGGGTCATACAAAATAGTTAAGGTATAAATGGAAAGCGAAGATAAAATAAAATGCTTGCAATCAATTTAAAAGACAAAACTATTTTCTTGCAAGAAATTAGGGGAGATATTGTTTGTAGTCATTTTTATTTTTTTTTTTTTTCAGATCATTCTTGCTGATGAGTGTACCGAAGCTGAGGGTCGAGCATGGCATATGAAACATTTCGCTTGTTTTGAATGTGATAAACAACTAGGAGGACAACGATATATCATGCGAGATGGAAAACCATATTGTCTTGGCTGTTTTGATGCAATGTTTGCGGAATATTGTGATTTTTGTGGTGAGCCAATTGGAGTTGATCAAGGACAAATGAGTCATGAAGGACAACATTGGCATGCCACTGAAAATTGTTTTTCATGTAGTACTTGTCGATGCTCCTTGTTGGGTCGTCCATTCTTACCCAGACGTGGAGCAATTTATTGCTCAATAGCTTGTAGTAAAGGTGAACCACCAACTCCATCCGATAGCTCAGGTCCCGGTATTAGAACTTTAAGACATCAAAAACTTCGTCCACGAACTATTTCAGATAATGAATCCATAACTCCACCTGGCTCGCCAGGTTCAACGACGGCTTCACCACTACGTCAAATGCATAGTCCACAGGCCGTTAGAAGTCCAAAAATTGGCAGACGTGCACTTCATAGAGGATCTCAAATACAACTAGAACATTCACATATTAATCGTCAAGAGCAACAGGAAAGTAGAGCTATAAATATAAATACTCCAGGGCCGTCATCATTAAATGATAACGTCAATATAATGGGATCGCCAACACCAACGAATAAGGGACTTGATCGTGTTTTACTAGAACGAAATTTAGAAAAATTGCTAACAGAACGAAGTGAGTTGAAAAAAATCTAACAACATTAAAATTTGTTCATTAATTTATTTTATTTTATTCTCAGATTCAACCAATGATTCACAAGACGATATTTCACAATCACAGGAGTTTAATCGATTAATCACACGTGATCGCAGCCGTGAACCACTTGATTTAACAAATTTAGGTTTAAGTTTAGATAATTTTGATACAACAGCACAAAAGTCCCACATACCTGCAAACATAAGTACAAAATCAAATTCTCCAATGCCGAACCTTCACACAGAATCTGAGTCAGGAATTGCTTCATCATATCCAGAAATATCAGAAAGTCTCGTTATACCGAATAGAAATGCAAGCGTTATGACAACACCTGATGAAATGTTAAATATCAATGAAATAACTATTGCAAATGATTCAAAATCAGATCGACATAATCATCATCATCACCGTTCTCGTTCACATCAAAAACAACTAAAAGGTGTTCGTTTTGAAGGTGAATATAAGGATTCACTCCCGAGAGCAAAACACTATTCAAATCGAACAGGAAAAAGTCGACGACGTTCACATCGAAAAATTACCTCACATCATCGAATAAAATCAGAAAAAATTGTAACAACACCAACAACATCGAAAATAGTTATCTCACCAAGTCAATCAACGCGTAAAAATCGTTTCGAAACCGATGATGATTCGGATGCAAGTAGTGTCTGTTCAACATGTTCATCATCATCAACAAGTTCTGATGAAGCATACGAGTTGCCACAACGTCGTCATTATGGTGGTGTTCGAGTAAGTTATGTTCCAAATGATGCAATTTTACATGCACGGAAACGACAACAAGAACTCGAAGGACAAAAGGGTAATAAAAGTTGTTCTATTTCGTGAGAACTGCTTTGAAATTTTTCACTTTCTTCTTGTTTTCGATTACAGTGAAATCATATTGTTACAGGGAAAGATTTATTTTTTTTTTTTAATTACGAATGAAGTTAATTAACTGTAAATATATTTTGTTTTGTTGTTTAAACTAAGCGAGAGAATTTGTGGCTGAATTATTCTTAATTGTCTGTTGCTTATTTTGTTTATATAAATGTTATCATGGTTGAATTTGAATTTTACAATAGGCCTCCCCCTTACCAGAAAATTTTTTAATTAAAAAATAATAACAAAAATCTTCCAAAACCAATCAAAAAATAAAACAAACTTTATATCCTAATGGTGTAATTGTACAAAATTAAAACTAATAAAAAAATAAATAATTTTATTTTTAATGACGTAATATTAAAACTTATACATATTGTTGTTACTTTTTAGCTTAAAGTGATAAATAGAAAACAATTGGTAAAAATGTGTTTTAATTATGAATATTAGTATATCCATAGTTATTTAATTAATAATAAGAAAAAAAAACGCTTACAATTGCCAATAATCTTAATAATGTATATGTTAAGATAAAAAACAATCCTTGCAATATACTATTGAGTGTAACATATATTTGTATCAATGTTACAACCTAATTATTTAATATATAATAAATGTTGTTAATAATAACAATTAATTAACATAACAATAAAAACAAATGAATTTACTAATTAACATATAAATAAATAATTTGTTTAGTTTTAATTAGAAAATCGAAATAATTTTTAATAAATCCAAAGAATTAATTTTATTAAAAATAATTTTTGTTCTTTTTATTGTAAATAAATAAATGCAATTTTAATATTAGGATAAAATAGTATGTTTAGGTTTAGTTGTTATTGAAATGAGTGTAAAAAATAAAATGTTATTCGATTATGTTCAAATTAAGTTTAAGGAATTATTTTAATAGATTAAATTTAATTTGTTTTTTGTTTAATTTAAATTTATTTTCTTTAATAAAATCAGGAACAGTTTAAAATTATTTTAATGCTTTTCGTGTTTATTGGGAGGAGTGGAGAGAAATCGGTAATAATAGAGGAAAAATGTGGTAGGTATGACCAAAGTTAAGGTAAGGAGAAAACAAGCCCCGTGAAGTTGTTAGGTGAGTTTTTAAATGAATGAATAAAATTTAAACTTATAATCATTACATGGCGACCCTGTTGTTTAAGCATAAATTAATTGCAAAAGTTTTTAATGAGTCGCGGATGCTATCGTTTCAATTCAACCCATTACAGGAAAATTATTCATCAGTATAGGCTTACATCTGTAATATTTCAGCATAATTTTGACGACCATTATAATTTCAGAATTCCTTGTATGCCTAATGATATTTTAATTTGTAAGTTATATTAGTATGAATAAAAAATAACTTAAATAAGTAACTTCAAAAAGCAATTTTAATAAAATTCAATTCGAATATTATCAAGTGATTGTAGGTTTTGAACCTTTTTTTAAAGTAAAAAATTCTTGTGTAATAATAAAAAAAATAGTGGCTGTGTTCATTTTTGTAGTTATTTTGTTAGAATTTTTTACAATGATTGATCTTCAACACTTACCTCTTACCTTTTCTTCTAAAAACTCTGATCATGATGCTTCTTAAACTCTTCTCTCTTACTCTTTCTCCAAAACATACTAAAAAAAATCAAACAATTTCTTTAAGAATTCTTTGTTTTTATTCTTTTACTTTTTATTTACATTTTTAAATATTAGCGTACAAAATCAATTGAATATAACTTTAAATTTCAAAACTATTTCCTTTAATTTCATTTTAAATCAAATTAAAAATATTTTCAATATATACAATTTTTGTTTTTTTCTTTAATTTAAAAAAAATAATTAATTTTAGTTATAATTACAAATAAATAATTTAAAAAACTATTTTATTTTTTATTTGTGTTGATAACTTATAAATAAAAGCAAACGCAAAAGCACATCAATTTTTTTTTAAGCTCGGGATAATCGGGAGATGGCTGATTTTTTTGTTAATTATTCCTCATGAGATTATGCAATTTTTGTTATCTTTTTCTCCTTCGACTTCCTGTTTTCGTTTTCTTGCATGCGCTAATGCATCGTTCGGGACATAGCTAACTCGAACACCACCATAATGTCGTCGTTGTGGTAGCTCATACGCTTCTTCAGAACTAGATGATGTCGAAGAGCATGTCGAACATAAACTACTTGACTCTGAGTTATTATCATTTTCGTTTGAGTTTTGATGTGTTCGATGATTTGTTTTAACCGGTGATACAATTGATTTAGATGTCGTTGGTGTTGTAATAATTTGTTCACCTTTGACTGAGGAACGATGATGTGAATTACTTTTTCGATGTGATTTTTTTTTACTTTTTCCTGAACGTCCAGAATAACTTCTCGATCGTGGTATTGTTTCTTTAAAATCTGCTTCAAATCGAACACCTTTCGTTTGTTTTGATTGAATTCGAGAATGAGAATCTTCATCAAACTTATGTTGGCTTATAATATCATTTGGTAGTTGAAGATCGTCTGGAGTTGTCATAACACTGGCATCTTGTTGTTGGATTTCCTTTGGTCTGGCTGCTAGTTCAGGCATTGATGATGTCATCGCTGGTTCTGATTTAAATAAATTTGGCAAGTGAGCATTTGTGTTTGTACTTGTACATGTGTTTGTAGAAGATTTTATATTATCCAGGCTTAATCCTAAATCGGTTAAATCTAATGGTTCACGGCTACGATCTTGTGATAATAATCTATGCAGATCAGGTGAGTTTGGCACATTTGGTTGAGTTTCGTTGGAGGTTCCTGGAAATAAAATACAAACAAAACATTAACTATCAAATATGTTACAACAATTATAATTTTTTACCTTTTTCAGTTAATAACTTTTCTAGATTTCGTTCTAACAAGACACGATCAAGCCCTTTGTTGTTTGGTGTAGGAGACGGCGATGGAGTTGGACTTTTGTTTTGTGAGCGAGGTGATGGTCCAGGATTATAAAATTGTCTTGGATTTGTTTCTTCTGGTTCTCTCCGCACTGTTGCATAATCCGTAGCTTGTTGTGGTGGTCTTTGTAAGGCTCTTCGTCCCATTTTTGGACTCCTAACAGTTTGCGGACTGCGCATTTGACGTATGGGAGAAACTGGTGCTTGCATTGGTGAAGCAGGGGGTGTTGATGAATCGTTATCTGATTGTGGACGAGGAACATGTTTTATTCTTTGTTGTCGTGGTGTCCGTAAGCCCGGACCGGAGCTATCGGATGGTGTTGGTGGTTCACCTTTACTACAAGCTATTGAGCAATAAATTGCACCACGTCTTGGTAAAAATGGTCGACCCAGTAACGAACAATGACATGTACTACATGAAAAACAATTTTCGGTTGCATGCCAATGTTGTCCATCGTGACTCATTTGCCCTTGATCAACTCCAATTGGCTCACCACAAAAATCACAATATTCCGCAAACATTGCATCAAAACAACAGAGGCAAAATGGTTTTCCATCTCGCATGATATATCGTTGTCCTCCTAGTTGTTTATCACATTCAAAACAAGCGAAATGTTTCATATGCCATGCTCGGCCCTCAGCTTCGGTGCACTCGTCAGCAAGAATGATCTGAAATAAATAGAAAAAATAGTTTTGATTTCAAAGTCTCAAATAATTATATTTTTGTGTACAAAAAATCGCTTTGCTTTTACGACCCAAAATAGTGGGGTGTCATATGAAATAGCACTTAATTTTAAAAACACTACTTACAATGTTACAATGTTTTTAGAATTTTTCGGTGCACAGTTTTCGAGTTAATGTAAAAAAAGTGATATTTTTAATATGTACTACTACCACCTACCCTAAATTTTGACGTTGGCATAATGGATTCTTTCTTTAGTTACCATAAACAGCTAACATTTTTTTGTGACATTTGTTGTGTCATTTCGATCAAAGGACGGCCTAGTTCAAATCAAAATGGATTGGACAGTTGGATTGGATTGGATTGGATTGGATTGGATTGGACTGGATTGGATTGGACTGGACTGGACTGGACTGGACTGGACTGGATTGGATTGGATTGGATTGGATTGGATTGGATTGGATTGGATTGGATTGGATTGGATTGGATTGGATTGGATTGGATTGGATTGGATTGGATTGGATTGGATTGGACTGGACTGGACTGGACTGGACTGGACTGGATTGGATTGGATTGGATTGGATTGGATTGGATTGGATTGGATTGGATTGGATTGGATTGGATTGGATTGGATTGGATTGGATTGGATTGGATTGGATTGGATTGGATTGGATTGGATTGGATTGGATTGGATTGGATTGGATTGGATTGGATTGGATTGGATTGGATTGGATTGGATTGGATTGGATTGGATTGGATTGGATTGGATTGGATTGGATTGGATTGGATTGGATTGGATTGGATTGGATTGGATTGGATTGGATTGGATTGGATTGGATTGGATTGGATTGGATTGGATTGGATTGGATTGGATTGGATTGGATTGGATTGGATTGGATTGGATTGGATTGGATTGGATTGGATTGGATTGGATTGGATTGGATTGGATTGGATTGGATTGGATTGGATTGGATTGGATTGGATTGGATTGGATTGGATTGGATTGGATTGGATTGGATTGGATTGGATTGGATTGGATTGGATTGGATTGGATTGGATTGGATTGGATTGGATTGGATTGGATTGGATTGGATTGGATTGGATTGGATTGGATTGGATTGGATTGGATTGGATTGGATTGGATTGGATTGGATTGGATTGGATTGGATTGGATTGGATTGGATTGGATTGGATTGGATTGGATTGGATTGGATTGGATTGGATTGGATTGGATTGGATTGGATTGGATTGGATTGGATTGGATTGGATTGGATTGGATTGGATTGGATTGGATTGGATTGGATTGGATTGGATTGGATTGGATTGGATTGGATTGGATTGGATTGGATTGGATTGGATTGGATTGGATTGGATTGGATTGGATTGGATTGGATTGGATTGGATTGGATTGGATTGGATTGGATTGGATTGGATTGGATTGGATTGGATTGGATTGGATTGGATTGGATTGGATTGGATTGGATTGGATTGGATTGGATTGGATTGGATTGGATTGGATTGGATTGGATTGGATTGGATTGGATTGGATTGGATTGGATTGGATTGGATTGGATTGGATTGGATTGGATTGGATTGGATTGGATTGGATTGGATTGGATTGGATTGGATTGGATTGGATTGGATTGGATTGGATTGGATTGGATTGGATTGGATTGGATTGGATTGGATTGGATTGGATTGGATTGGATTGGATTGGATTGAATTGAATTGAATTGGATTGGATTGGATTGGATTGGGTTGGATTGGATTGGATTGGATTGGATTGGATTGGATTGGATTGGATTGGATTGGATTGGATTGGATTGGATTGGATTGGATTGGATTGGGTTGGATTGGATTAAATTGGACAGTTTCAAATTGAGGACCTGAGTGTACGTGGGAAAGAAATTGGCTAAGGATAAACCTCAACGATAAGCTAAGACAAAGGTCGAAGAAACTTCTGAACATAGCCTTGAAAACTCGTGATAAAACTTATTGGGCTCTGTACAGTGAGCCAAGGAAACTTTTCAAAAGGTTTATTCGTCGTTAATCAGAGAAAAGGTACTGAAAAAAGGGTACTCTGAGGCAATTGAGACCATTACTGACGGTACTGCACTCATGAAGACTTTGAAAGAAGATCATTTAGCGAGGTTAGATAATCTTAAATTATCCAACGATACTCACACATCTTCAATGGAAAAAACTTAAACAGCACTTCTCCAATGCCATTTTGCTGGCTGTGTATTTTTGGAGATTCCTCAGGAAGCAGCTGCAGGAAATGAGGGAAAAAAACCTAATCGAATGAACTGTATAATGGCAAATAGAGTTGTACCACCTGACGCTCTGTCTAAGGCTGTCAACTCCTTTGAGTTATACAAATCTTCAGAAAGAAATTTGGTCCATTAAGATATAAGGCGCCGAAAAAATGTAGTGGAAACAAAACACTCCTAAGATGGATACAACTGGAAGATCAATGTCTGTTTATTAATACGAAGAACAACACCACAATACAGGTTTGTGTGATGCGTGAATGTCCCCAAGAAGGCGTTCTTTCCTGCCTGTTGGTAATTATCTTGGACTGTAAGAAAATCCATCAAGAAAATCCCTATGGATTGATCTGGAAGAACACCTGATAGATTTGTCCGTACCAAATGATGACACAGTACCTCTAACTGCTTTTTGAAAACACTTTATAGTTATAATTCCACTGAAAAAGGACCGGCTGCAGCTGATTTGCTGTTGGGCAGTGCGGTCAACACGTTGGACATCTACAGAAACGGATCTCTAACTGAAAATTGTGCAGGAAACGCGTTTTGCTTCATAAATGAAGATCTTGGGCTGCAACTTCCACTTGACGAGTACTGCACAGACTTTCAGGGTGAGATATTCGCTATAAATGCAGCATCTAGGCGAGCGACGGAGCTTTAGTGGTCTGACAAGGTCATTAATATTTCTACTGATACCAGACTGCTTTAAAAACTTTTGGAACTACATTATTAAGTCAAAAATAGCGCAATAATGTTTTAGGTCCTGGAGTTATCTCTGGCTCGAGTTTCATCACTGATATGAAAACGAGGTCATAGTGGGAATCTCGGGAACAAAAAAGCCAGGAAGGCTCATAGGCCCTGAACTAGCAATTGGTATATTAAAAGGTAGGATAAGATCGCTAGTCGAACAGGTTCTCTTTCGATCCAGTAACTGCCTATGAAGAGACATAAAACATGTCTTCATTCCAGAGTTGAGTTTTGCAAATCACCAAATTTTTGTCAAATCTGACCCAGTCGTACTGCAGGCTAATGGTGGAGTAGTACAGGTTACCAGTATGTGAATAAACATAAGGTATGATTTCGAGAAGAAAATGATGCAACATGCAGTTTTTGTTTTGCCTCTCTCAGGGCTTCGAATCGACATGTTAGGATAAAACTGTCTACGGATAGAAGATTACGAAAGATTAAGAAAGCAGATCATTTAAGGCTATTGGATTTTTCAAAAAGATCTTCAGCTCTTGATTATGAGGATAGCATAAAGGACTTAGTAGTCTGCATGTTAGACTTTGACTACATAGTCGCCCCGCCCCAAAAAAATACCACGCTAGTAGAACAAGCGTTTATTAGATATAAACATTGCAATCACCAAAGCATTCAAGCCCGGCTCCATTAATACCATTGAAGAATAGCAGATGAACGCTACTTAGTGAAGCAAGGAGTTGGTCAACTGAATATCATAATTACGGAGCATCTGCAACAGAGCTTAATATATGGAAAGTGAGAAAGAGTATACAAATGACAGTAAACACATGATACTTTATAGAAGTACCCTTACAACCCTGTGTTGTCAAAAGTTTTCTCCACGCCAACGGTCAGTTGTTTCTTCTTTAAACACTTTTTAAGTGCCAATAGATGCGAGTAACAAAAGGTAGAGCATTGCAGGATTACTGCCAAACTATTTACAGACAATCGTATTAAGTGGATTATAAGTTCAGTCATAAAAATAGTCAATCATACCGAAGACATAATTGACTTTTACCACACCTTACGGGAGTGACTAGATGCAGACCTTGCAAATATTGCAGATCTTGCATAATGTGGTCAGCAAGTCTTTCAACGGGTGAAAAACATTGGCAACATCACAACTGATTGGATGTGTGAGATGTTGAGTACTCAGGAAGCAGAACATAGCAGGTTAGGTGAGGTTTCTACAGTAAAGAAACTGGAACAAAGTGGGTATAAAGGTGACTGCAGATTAAAAACTTCCATTATTATATCGAGTTTGAGAGAAAAAAATAGTTAACACAAAAAGGATTGTATTGTATTTTATTTGTATATGATTTTTATCGAAATTGAGATTTTTTTTGTGAAGTTTTTTGACATGATCTAGCTCCTCCCACCGCGGACTTATTTTAGGAGTTGGAAAATATCAGTTAGTTGATTATGAAATCTCTTTTTTTGACAAAAGTTGTATTTTATTTGTATATGATTTTTATCGAAATTGAGATTTTTTTTGTGAAGTTTTTTGACATGATCTAGCTCCTCCCACCTCGGACTTATTTTAGGAGTTGGAAAATATCAGTTAGTTGATTATGAAATCTCTTTTTTTGACAAAAGTGTACTGGTATACAACACCTAATCCGATTAATATCTCAGATTTAGTTACCTTTCTACATAAAAGAAAAAAATAACTCAAGCAACTTAAAATTTACACAATTAAAACATTGAATTTATTCTAGTGAAATTTTTTTACTTTTTCACTGTACCTTGTAATTTAATTAGTTAATTACAAAGAAATGAAAGTAATATTACAAACCGTTTGTGATTGAAGGAAGACTAAATACAGAATGAAAAACAACAACATTCAATCGTTGTGAAAATTATTATTTGTTTTTCCTTTTATTTTCCATTTCGACAAATTCTTCTATTCGACTTATTGTTTATTGTTTGAACGAATCTATTTTTTAAGGAATGGGAATTCAACTTCGCTTGTCTGTCTTCGCTTGTCATTTTCATCTTTGTACTCAACAAATAATGATGATCCTTTTATTTAAAGATTTTGATGTAATAAAATGGCATTAATCCATAGAACCTAAGCAGCTTTATCCACATTGATGTATCGATGCTCATTTGTGTTTATTGTTTCCTTTTCTTTAAGGATAATAATGGTTATATAAAGAATTTGAATATTTTGTGAAATTTTTGGGTCGATATATCTTTATGGTTATTAAACGAAATGATTGAAAGTTTTGTTGAGAATAGAGGAAGGAAAGGAAAAAATCGATTTTTATGCTCAGTTGTTTGTTTGAAACGAAAAAATTCCGTTTCTGTACAATTTTTTGATTTAAACTCAAGGGAGCAACAAAACTGTGACCATAACAAAAAAGGTTTCAGAGTCTGTAAGAAAAATTAGGTCAACAAAGAAATCCTCATGTTTCTATGATAAAATAGAAAAATTCTTTTAGACTTGGGCAATTTCTGTAAACAACCAAATTATACTAGGTTTCTTTCAATCGGATGATGCCTGGACCAATATCAACCTAACGATCTCATGAACAATAAACAATTAATTCCATTCAGATAAACTGATTCTGAAATTATAGTACCTACAAATTTATATAATACCTCAGAGCTGACAATTTTTAGGATGAAAACAATTTTTATAGCTTGGCTTTAGATGTTTCATATACCTGCACTAAGGAGTAATCCTACTTTTTATACTTAAGGAGAGAAAAAGTTTTCACTGACATCCAAAGAACTTGTATTAAAAATTGTCACTTTCGTCATTATTTCTTAAAACGCAAGGTAGTAGTGTAGATCGAAAACATCTTCTTCTGCAGAATCATCAACACTATGCTGGGGTAGTTCAACAACACATAAAAACCATTAAAGACCAACTATCCATACTAAATTCTAAGGTGTTGATGGAAGCTAATTCATGTTTTTTCCCTCAAAGCGGGAATAAATGCCCGAATTTGAAAAAGAGTGAATGCATGCGATAAAAATATCACAAATGTCATAAATATCATTAAAAAGAGTACAAAATGCATCGGTAGCATAATGCCCGTGGGAAAATAGGTTTAGTTAACCTAAGCTCGGTGAAAAAGTTCCCGTTGATTTGTGACACGCTACGGGGATTGAACACATCTGCCCTGAAGATGTTTTGCATCTTCTATACTTCTTTAAGTGCTAGGTAAACAAAAAGTATCCAAAACTTATTCAACCAAAACCATTCTAAAGGGTAGATCCGCATTCCAAATAACTATTATATTTTTGTAGGTGGGATATCGGTTGTTTGCTAGGGGTCATAACTGGCCACTTAATCAGTGGAGAGCACGCAAAAATTCCGCACCGCAAATAATGCTAAGGGCAATAAGGAGCAGATATCAGTGTTCCATTTACTAACTATATGTCCAACAATGTCCCATAGTTGTGTTTTGGAACGGATAAATTAAAAAGCCTTACCAAGTTTCAGTGTAATATCCAAATGGCTTGGTAGTGGATATCTATTGGAGATCTTTTTTATCACAACGGATCTATTCATGTCTAAGCGTGTTGTCGTGATCTAGTGCTATAATTGCAGCCCTTGTACCCTAACCTAACCTACACTTTATAAAAAATTTATTCAAAAACTGCAACATAAACACAGTGTTGATAATAATAAAGCCAATATTACTATTTAATAATACAACAACTTTCAGCAAATTTTAATAATATCTCACTTCTTCATTTTTGCACTATATCGCGTTCTGTATACAATTGTTTTTCACTACTGCTAGCTAGATCTTTCTAGTATGTCGTTCTATTAAGTTTCCATTGATAATTGATTTAATTGATACGATTTCAAAATATTTTGGAATTCAAGCAATATTTACGTTCAACGTCTATTTTTTTATCTATAACGACTTATTTTGCTGCAGTAAAATATACCTGCTAACGACAGAAAGTAAGACAAGACATAGATTAAAACATTACAGATCAAATATTTAATATGGATGATATTTAAATATCCGTTATTGGTAACAGAAGAACGTAAACCTCTTATCATCGATTGTAGATCCAGCTTCCACATCGATGTTTAGGTCAATGTTCTTGTCGTAATAAAAATAAACACAGTGATTTCTTTTATGAGTTTTTCGTGTAGAGCCACATTGTTTTGATCAATGTAAGAAATTTGCTTTGTTTTGTGGGCGTCGTTTGCCAAATAAATTTAGCTTTGGTCGTTACCGAGCTTTAATAAGCATTATTTATTACATGTACCTACTAAAACTTCGAACTGAAATTTATTGAGCAAAAGATAAAATAAATTATTGGCAAATCAAGTGTCGTGACAGTCAGAAATTTGGAAGGCAGGTTTGTTGATGCACAAAGATACAAAGAGCTTATTTTAAGGGGCCCATACACGATCAGTTTTGAATGCCAGTCAACGTGATTGATGTTCATCCACAGGCATGTTTTGCATTCTGATGGGTTGCAAAGATAATTAAAATGTAATAGATTTTACAAAGTAGGCTAAGCCGTTACAAAATGGATTATAATAATGAAGTTTAGAAATGTTCATCTTAAAAATACGCTTCTACACTTTAAAAAGCGATTACTTCGTAAGGTAATTGAGGATATAGTAAACTATCCAGAACATGCAAAGATACAAGCTTCCATCAATAATGTTCAGTCGACAACAATCAAACAAATTTTTAAATATTGACGATCGTATGGCAACAGTAGCTGGTGTAATGATGAAAGCGTAAAGAGTTTATTAGAGGCTTCAAACGAAAAATTTTCTGATTCGGATGATGACAGTTTACAGATAATCGACCAAATTTTTAAAGATAGTGCGCAACAAGTTAAAAAAAAATTCTGTAATGTGTTTACTTCATTTCTCAAACGTACGTGCGCCAAAATGCGAAAAACAATGATTGGTTTTTTTTATCGATATCTCCTTTAATTTTTATGTTAACGGGCCTCCAAAAACACAATTTTGAAGAAAAAGAGCTACAAGATAGTATAAATAAAATTACAAGGGGTCAAAGAAGGTACTATTCGCATGCAACAATTGAATAGCCGTATCTCATTTATTTTATGAGAATTATAACAATAAAAGAAAGGCAAAATTATTTGTAAAAACAGTTAAATTTTTGCACTTTAGTAATTTTTACATATCGTTATTAGTTTTTGGGTTATTTGAAAAAAAAATTAATTTTTTTGGGAAATAACAAAAACGCCTTTTTCACTTTAAACTTTTTTTTTTTCAAATCTTGGCATCCTAAACCGGTTTAAATCTAGAATACATATATTCCTGGTACATGCAAATAAATTGTAAATGGGTAACGATTAGTTTCAAATAGCATGGTTATGACTCATATGACGGGAGCGTTTTCGTTGCTTCTAAGGCCGCAAAAAATGGAAACCACCTTTGTTTTTGTTATAACTTGCATTAGTTTCGATGCAAGGGAATTTGATCAGTATAGTTAAGTATAGTTAAGAATAATTTCATCACTCGATGAGAGCATACGTGTTGGTAATGTGCTCTTCAAATTTTTGCTTTAAATCTTTATCAAGCAAATAAATATCTAAACTTAAATAATCAAATATCCAAACTTAAATATTTCTTTTATTAAGTATAATTATTTTTGTGTAAAAATTAATAAAAACAATAGTTCAGTAAAACGGGAAATTCATTAATGCAATAAAAAATTATTACTGTTTTTTTTTAATTTGATTGTGATTTAAAATGTCTACTCGAAAATCAAGTCGAAATAAACAAACAAATCTTAATACAAGTTTGTTTCTAAAAAAAGTGGATGTTAATTGTTCAGTTTGCAATGACTCAATTAATAAAAACGACAAAAAAGTAGATTGTGTAACATGTAAGAAATCATACCATATTGAGTGCGTGAAAATTACTCGTCAACAATATAAAGCACTTCTTCAGAATCCGCTTTGGTTTTGCTCTAATAGTAAACAGAACGTCTCCCAAAATAATGAAGAAGATTCGGAAAATGAAGAGTTTAATTCCAATGAGCATCTACAATATGATGATATTGTGCGATCGCAAAGTTTTATCTCCAACCAGTTGGATCAACTTACAACTAAGGTAAACCAAATATTAGCGGAAAATAAAAATTTAAATAAAACATTGCTGGAGTATAAAACTAAAACCGATTTCTTGACTGCCAAAGTTATGGAATTGGAATATGAACTAAATCAATCGAAACAACAAAATTTTTCAAATCATATGATTATTACTGGTATACCGCAATGTAAAGAAGAAAACAACATTGAAACTATTATAAAAATTGGAGCTAGATTAAATGTTTCCCTTACTCAGGACAGCGTTGTTGAAGTTCATAGATTTAATGAAAAAGAAACTGCAAATGCAAGAACTGATTCTTCTAAAATAAAACAGTATCCACCATTGTTTGTTAAATTTATAAATAGCGAAATCAAAACTAATCTACAGCAACAAAAAAAAGCCAAAAGGACTTTGCTTACAAAAGAAATTTTCAATGACGCTGATGAAACAATGCAAATTTACTTTAATGAATTTTTAACACCACAAAATAAAGAATTACTTCGACATGCTCGTCGGTTCAAAAAAGACCATCAATATGCGTATGCGTGGACCAAATTTGGAAGCGTTTTCTTAAGAGAGACTACTCAATCAGCTGTAATTACAATCAAATCATTAAATGACATTGAACTACTAAAATCTAAAGTAAGAAAATAAATTATATAAAATTACTGTTGAATCGTAAAATTAATTAATTATTTTGTTGTAAATAACTCTAAAGTTAGATTCTATACGGTATAATGTGTTTTTTTGTTTTTTGTTTTTCAAGTAGAAGCACATACACATATATATATATATATATATATATATATATATATATATATATATATATATATATATATATATATATATATATATATATATATATATATATATATATATATATATATATATATATATATATATATATATATATATTTTTTGCTATTGTTGTTATTATTGGTTTTCATCTCTTTAATTATTATGTTCTTTGTATTTTTTTTAGAAGGAAAACATAGTTTGATAGCACCTACAATATTTTTCGTTTTTAGTAAAACTCCAGTACAATATGAATGAAAACTTAGATATGTTAGATTCTGTTGAAATTAAGCATCTATTAAATAAAACTGCTGTCTACACTGGTGGTACAGAATTTTTAAATATATTGTATTTAAATGTACGAAGTATTCGTAACAAACTAGATGATATACAAAATCTCTTAGCTTCTTTCAAATTTGTCATACACGGGTTGGTTCTAACTGAAACTTGGCTTAAGGATGATGAGGTCTCATTATTTGGCATACAAAAGTATGTGGGATATTTCGCAAATCGCCAATGTAGGGGTGGTGGAGTAGCAATATATATAATTGAATCATTAGTCTCTAATCTAATACATAAAACTAATACAGAGTTTTGTGACATGCTAATAGTCCAACTAGTAGATATTCAAGTAAATATTATGTCAGTTTATAAACCGCCCTCTGCAAATATCTCGTTATTTTTAGATTTACTTGAAACTACATTAGAAAATAGAAAAAATACTTATATATTTGGGGATTTTAATATAAATTTATTATGTTGCAATGACATGTTTGTTGAAAAATATGAAGAAATAGTCAATACTAATGGATTCTTAATCCTTAATTCGCGTGATCAACAGCATGCGACAAGAGTATCTAATACTATTTCCACGTTGATTGATCATGTTGCTACTGATATTTTCAGATATAAATATAATCTGTCTACATTGGATACCTGTATTTCAGATCATCGTATTCTAATTTTAAATATTGGTAAGCTAAAACTACCACTTCCGAAACAAATTGTCAAAAAAACAGTTTTAGAATATGATAAAATAGATCCAATTTCAAACTGATATAAATCAGTGTGCTCAGTTGAGTGAACTAATGGAAGTATGTAAAGACAATATTACGCGTAACAAAAAAATGTTTAGCCAGCCGAAGAAGAAAAATAGAAACCCTTGGATGACACACGAAATTTTTAAAACTATGAAGACAAGAGATAAATTTTATAAACTACATAAAAAATCTCCATCTAATGAATACATTTTTTGTCGTTTTAAATATTATAAAAAAACGGTCATAGAAATGATAACAAAAGCCAAAAGACAATATTTTGAGAGAGAACTAAATGGAAATGATTACAAAAAACTATGGGCTGTCGTTAATAGACATGCCTTCAATAAAGTACAAACATCAACAAATATTATGCTGGAAATAGATCAAAATATAATCTCAGATAAGGTAACAATTTGTAACCAATTTAATCAATATTTTTCTAATTGTATAGATGAAATTATCCAACCCTCCGAAGAAACTCTGACGGAATTTATACCAAATAATATAAATGCTGTGCATCTTTATAACAGTAGTTTTGTTACATATGACGAAATTATTAAAATTATATCCAATCTAAATACTAGTTCGGCAGTAGGTTATGATTTAGTTTCAGCCAAATTCTGCTTGGAGTTTAAAGAACTATTAGGATCAAAACTAGCCGAAATTATTAATGATTCAATGACAAGTGGTATTTTTCCAGATGAACTTAAATTAGCCCAAGTTGTTCCTATATATAAAAATGGCTCTAAGTTGTCAGTTGAGAACTGTAGACCGGTTTCCATATTAACAACATTTTCAAAAATCTATGAAGCCGTCTTATACGCCAAACTGGAAACCTATTGTAGAGAAAACGAAATCATAGATCCAAATCAATTCGGTTTTTGCAGTGGATCTAGTACATTGGCTGCAGTAGCGAAACTAATGTACGAAGTAAGAACGGGGCTAGATAAAGGACACATCACTACCTGCATTTTCATAGACCTACGCAAAGCCTTCGATTCGGTAAGTCATGCTTTATTAATAAAAAAATTACAAGCACTAGGAATAATGGGTACTTCACTTGAAATATTTGCTTCATACCTAAAAAACCGAAATCAGATTGTTAAACTTAATTCAACGCAAGGTACAAAGCTTCCACTAAAATATGGAGTTCCACAAGGCTCTCTTTTAGGACCTTTGTTTTTTAACATCTATGTCAATGATGCCTTTCAACTTACCTTAACTGGAAAACTTCTCATGTATGCCGACGATATGGTCTTAGTATACTCTGAAACGGATTCCACCTCTCTAATATCTAAAATGCAAGCAGACTTAAACATTATAAATAAATGGGCTGAACTAAACCACTTGCAGATAAATGAAAAGAAAACAAATTACATGGTATTTGAAATAAAAAATAAAAATATTGACACTCTTAATTCTAGTCACATAACCTTGAATAATAGAATAATTGATCGTGTCTACAGTACGAGGTACTTAGGATTGATTTTGGACTCTAAACTAAATTGGAATGAGCATATATCTTATGTTAAGAAAAAAATAAAAAATATTTGCTTTATACTGTACAGAATGCGGCATACCTTACCAAATAAGATAAAATACATGATCTTCCAGTCACATATACTAAGCACTGTCAGGTACTTATTACCTATATGGGGTACAGCTGCGGCTTTCAGAATTACAGAAGTACATCGTCTTATCAATAAAGCTTTAAAAACCATAAAACTTCTACCCTCACGATATCCTACAAAAGATCTTTACGATACCAATATCATTATTCATTCCTTTAAATAAGCTGATTGATTTTGAAATAATCTTGCTAAAATTTAAAGTTAAACATAAAATAATAAAAAACGATTTTTTTATACGTCAAATTTCAGATGTGCATAAATACTTGACACGTCAAAACAACAACTATGTAATAGATTTCTGTAGAACATCAAAAGGACAACACAACGTTTTGTATAAAGGCCTTTTGTTATTTAATAAGCTTCCAGAGGAAATGAAAGAAATTAAGCAGATCTCACTTTTCAAAGCCAAATTAAAAATATTATTATCAAGTGGCAATGTATAACAGTCTAATCTCATGCTGGCATTGGGTCTTTTCGGTTTTTCGGTTTGCTGGGTATTTCTTTAATAAAATGCGTAATTTTGAAACCAAGTTATTTTTTACTTTCTTAAGCTACACCGCTAAAAAAAATGACATTTAAGAACAATCTAAGAAACGTTGCTATGTGATGGATGGGATCAGTAATGGCTTAACAATAGCAAAAAACTAAATAGATCTGTATTATAATTTAATCTAGTCAAATGTTTAGATATAGGTAGAATAAAATTTAAAATAATAATTAAAACTAAATGAGTTGCGGTAAAACATTGTATGTTTTTGCAACGTTAGAAGGCTTAAATGTAATATTTTTTTCCAATAATTATATTTGTTTTTGCTCGATAAAGAAAAAAAAAAAAAAAAAAAAAAAAAAAAAAAAAAAAAATAGTAATTTTAAAAGTTTTTAAGCTTTTCAAAAAAGATTCAATAACTTTTTTCCGAAATAACCAACCGTTTTGCCAGTATTCAACGTTAAATGTTTTGATTTTTGAATTCGATGAACAATAATCTACATTCAACTAGCCATAACAATGTTAGTATTGGGTTTACAGTAACATAAAATAAAAACAATCTCTCTTGTTTTTTAAAAGTTACAGTTTTATTTCTAATGATTTTTTTGAAAAATGTTTACTGTTTGAGTTATCCGGAACAAAAGGAGAAAAAACATTCGTTTTTACGATGAAAAATACATTTTCAGTCACAATGAACTCAAAAAATATTGACTTTTCGAAAAAAACTCCTTTTGACATTAAATCCTAAAAAGTCACAAATCTATCAATTCTCGTTGTTATTTTTACGTAAAAAATTTCCACCCCCCAGATGGGGTGGTAAAATTAACTCCAGAGCAAAAACGGATATCGTCGTAGGACATATTTTAATGTCCAAATTTCATTCAGGATGATTAAAAAAAATCTTACATACCCCAAATTTTGTATGGGTCCATCCTATATCTAAATAGTCAATAAAAATTTTGGTTTATGTCTGTGGGTGGGTGGTTGGTTTCCTGACATTCATGCGTAGGATCTTGATGAAATTCTAGCAAATGATAGAGGTTCACTTGAAAATGAAAGACCTGGATTCATTTCAAAATTGGAAAAAATGGCGGAGGCTCTCCCAAACACCTCTAAGTTTAAATCTTCAATAACTTCTAGTCCCGTCTTTTGATCTTATTGAGAATTGGTATATAAGGTTTTAGTGCTGTTTCTGAAAACCCACTTTCGGTTTGTCACAGCCATTTAAAAAATTTTTTTCAGGTGTTATCCCTACTGTAGCCTACAATTAACAGATCGATCTTCATGAAACGTTGGTAAAAAGGACATTGGACAAAGGGATGACCATACAAAATGTGGGTTTTTAGACTATGTTTTTATGTTTGTTGGGAGCATACAACATTCGACCGTGAATGAATGTTGATGAAACTTTAAAAAAGATGCAAATATGTAAAGCAATGAGTTGATTCGTTTTTGAGTGATATTGAATAAAGTGGTGGGGGTTCCTGGAGCATCTGCGTTTTTGAAAACATCATGAGAACTGTACCTGACAAACGAATTGGATGGTACGTGGTTTATAAGCATTTAGTACAGTTCAGAACAGTTCTACATTCCAACTGCCAGTTGTTCACTTGCGGAACTCTTTGTATATGTGACATATTTTAGAGTAAAGAGAGAACTATTTAAAAAAAGTTAAAATTCAATTAAACCTAGCGCCATCTTTAAAAAAGTGTTTAAATATTTTAATTTTAAAAGTAATTAAAAAACATTTAACTGATTTTTTTCTGATTTTTTTTTTATGAACTGATTTGTTATGCCACCTTCATTTAAACTATGCACTTAAAAAAATTTTAAGATCAGTTTATTTTTTTAATGTCTCCATACTATTAATATGCCAAGTTTCACGAAAATCAAAAATGGTCAAGTTTTTACAATTCGGTTTCCTTCCATATTAGTTTTTTGGGCTAAATTTATTTTCTATTTCCATGTAGTAAATTCTCGGTTTAAAATTCGTTTGCTCTAATTTTGTTTAATGGGAAAACGCAAATTAACTTTTTTGACAACTAACTTTTTAATCTTAAACCATGCGAAATAAAATAAAAATATATATATTTAATAAATAAATATGTTTTAATGAAATATATAAAAAAATATGATTATTTAACATTATTAAAGACTTATTTTTGCAGTATAAATTAATTTTTACGCCAATCGATGAAATTTGTATGAAAAAGTCAACACACACAACATAAATCAAAATTGTGATTTTGACAGTAACTATATTTTTCTTGTCAGATTCATAATATTGTGTTGAATTTTCACCCAATTGGTGTTACATAATACGAAATTCACAATATTGTGTGAATTTACAATATTGTGATGACATTTATGTGTTCGGGAATAGGGGGCCCTTGTACATTGGTAAAAAACAAGTTTAATTTTTGGAATTGTAAATTTTGTTTGTTTAACGGCAAAACAAGAACAGCATTTTACTATACATAAAACTTTTTGATGGATAGAGCTAGTGTTGTAAAAGTGTTTAATACAATTGTATAATACGCGGTATTATACGTAAAATACCGTATTGTCCAAAACGTTGTAAAATACAAGGTATTTTATTAATATAAAAAATATTTTTGATTCTGATGGCGTGCGAAGTAGCAAATAGCCCTTTTACTAAAATTGCGCGTGGATTATTAAAAGAATTTATAGTTGTAAAAATTTGTCTACTACTACATCTATAAACGACACCGAGGAAATGAATTATTTGTACGCCTTGCTAGTGTGCGTTTCTAAATAATTTTTAAATTTCTGTTGTACCAAGATTGTTCTAATATCAACAGAACACAAATATCAACAATCGATTATAATTGTTGAGAAGCAACCGTTACAGTGAATTTTTTAAGGGAGCAAATCAAAATTTTGAAACTTATATTTGCCACTCAATTTAATAGCTTTGGGTGGCCCCAGATAACATGTTGAACGTTTCTTTTATACGTTCAGATTTATCAACCATGCACAAAAATCTCAAAATACCCATTATGAAACCGATAGCAGAGTTGTATTTGTTTTATAACTTGATGAAATAGAGTTTGTGGCTACTCAGAATGTAGCATCTTCTAATTTGCATTGTTCCACATCTTTCACTGTAACAGAAACATCATTTTCGATATGCAGCCTAAATCATACCAAAAGTAATTATCTCGTTTATGTCAAACATAGTTTAGACCTCTAACAGTTTATTCATGTGAAATGGTAAGGATCCAATCTGAATAAAAATCATAAATACAGTAGCAGCCAGCGAATGAAGGTGAAATAAATATTAACTAAGCATCAGGATAGATTATATATAATAAATATTAACTAAGCATCAGGATAAAAATAACGATAAGATATCCAAGTTTAGATATTTAGAAAAAAATGAATTAGATGGAATTCAAAATGATGATGGAATTCATTTTTTGTTGTTGTACCATTCACATGTTATCTCGGCTATTACCCTTTTGAACAGAATATACGGTATTTTATTTTGTATAATACAATGTATAATACGCTGTATTATACAAAAAAAATAAAATACGGTATTTTAACATCTCTAGATAGAGCACCGACACTGACTTTAACGCAAATCAAGGCCTTCCGAATATATTGATTAAACGGTGTCTGTATAAGTGAATAGTAAACATTTAGTTATAGGTTCAATTATTTAAAAAAACACACTTGGCAAATTATGACAAGTCTAGAAAAAGGTTTTTGTGCAAATGAGAAATACTGATAATTAAAAGAAATTCTCAAGTACGGGTAGCCGTTCACGATACTTAACAACTTTAACCGTCATATTTATTTAATCCTTATAATTTCACCGATATTTTCCCTAAATATTTTTAACAATCGAAAATTCCTTTAAAAATTTTAGGAAAATAACAAGAGAAATCTTCGTTTGCTTGTTGTATATAGTTGTTGGAAAAACTCTAGTCGTTAAACAAGAATGTTAAATTTCACCACTCAATAAAATTGATTGAAAATCTTGAGATTTAACATGAACGTTTCATTCGAAAACAAAAAAATTATATTTATTTTTATTTCAAAATCGAATTGAAATATTTTTCTTCTTGAATTCAAAAGATTGGTGATTATGTCGAGTTTGAATTTTTAATATAATAATAACTTACCTCATCACAGGCTGAACATCTTGGTTTTAAAGTTTCTGCATGGTGGCGTCCGCAGTAAAGTCGTCCCTCACGATTAAAGTAAATTAAATCGACTAAAATTTCTTTACAAACGAAACATTTAAAACATGATGGATGCCATGCTGCTTGTGGTCCAAATCTAGATGCGTATACTCCTATATCTCCCATTGATAAAGGATCATCACACTGAAAAAAAAAGCAAAAATAAAATTCAGTAATTTTTCAGAAATTCCAAATTTGAGATAAGAAATGTGACCAAATGATGATGGCCAAAATGTTAAACGTACTTTATTTAAAATACTTAAAAGCAACTACGAATCAACCATTCATGTTCATGACAAACAATATTGTTTTTAAATTTGTCAAAAACATATTGTTGCGAATCTGTGTCGGTTCTTTTGGATTATTGAGAAACTTTTATAAATAAAAAGACAGTAATCTGCTCTTGAAGGATTTTCTGATATTTATTTTAACGATTTTATAATAATTGCTTTAGTGAGCTACAATCACCAGCTTCTGCACTTAAACACCCACCAAATACTTCGCGTTTGACTTCTCTGCTCCTCCAGTAGATCTCCAGTAATTGTCTTGACCTCTCCAATAACTAAATCTGTATCAGTTATTTTATACTTAATATGTAACGACGAACTATTTTCAATTTTTGTTCTAAAAATAATAGTTTTCAAACTCAATTATAATTTTATTAATTTTCTTAAATTGTAGTTAACGTAGCTACATTTTTCTGTACTACTGTTGCGGTTTAGTTACGTCACCTTATAAACATGTTTATATAAATGATTTTTTTTTAACTTGGAAAAAGGGGAATTGTTTATTATTGCGGGAAGGGGAAACAGAAGATCGATGGTATGATATAGAAGTTCAAATTGTTTAAAACAATTAGATTAGTATAATTTTGTAAATCAAATGATTAAAATCAAAAGTTAGTATAATTTTGTAAATTAAGATAAAATTGTGATGTGGTTGAAAACAAAAGTTAATAAAAATTTTACATAAATAAATTCAAAAGCTAAGAATAAAAATTTTATTTGTGTTTTATACTACTTAGACTTTTTTTAAATCACTAGTTTTAATTTCAAAATCGTATTTATTTTGAAAAATTAAATAAAAATGGAACCTGATAAATCAATTGAAAGTTCGTTCGAAGATTTGTCGAATGCCCATGAAGAACTAAAGGCAGAAGAAAACAAAAGTATAAATGATGATAATGAAACAACGGATGATGGTTTATGTGATATGGTTGGAAATGGACAACTTATGAAAAGTCGAGGGAATTATGTGTCGTTAGTTAGACAAGGACACTAGAAGATGGAACAGTTGTAGAGAATGAAGAAAGTATTGTTGTTCAAACTGGTGATGTTATGAAAGTTTTTGTTTGTGATGGTAGTTTTATCCATCCACATGTTGCATTGATGAAGGAAAACTATTATAGCGATGGATGTTGTTATGAATTAAAACGTCAAGGCGTACTTTATATGATGTTGGAAGACAACATTTATCAGGGAAATAAATGTAAGCTTTTTTTTCTTAAATTTTTCTTTGTATAATTTTTGATTTTGTTTTTGATTAAATTATTTTCATGTTAGTAAATTAATAGTTATTTTTCTGTGATTCAACGAAATAAGAGATTTCCAAGAGTGATTATTTGTTTGTGTATGAATTTAGTGGTTCAGTTTTAAAATAGTTTTTTTGAGCTATCCGGCGTAAATTATTATATAATATTTCAATAAAAGTTCAGAATTCATTACAAATACTTGTTAACTTCACCTGTTCATTTTTTATAATTGAAATCACTACTATTCTACTTAACCAGCTCACTCAAATAATAATTCGAATATAATTGCCTTACGTTGATTGTCATGCTGCTTTTATACTCATAGCATGGCTTCTAGCATCTTCTTTAAAGTAATAAAATAATAAAATATATCTGGATAGTCTCCTCCCATAACAATTTTAAATTAATTCAATAGCAATAAAAATTAGTTTATGTATAGTCTTTCCCATGCAAGCTCGACTTGTTCAAGCGACAAACAAATCTTTTTGTCATATTTGCATCATTGCCCTCCACTTAAGCTTGTTCGACCCGAACAAGAACTGTCCGTTGTATTAGTGAGGTTGCCACATGGTGCCGATCTTTGCAGGTATATCACTTTCATCTTAGCACGTGGACTTTTCTGAATTCGGTAGATGACGTCATTAATCCGTTTATGATGGTATATGGCCCTTTTTGATCCTGTTGTAGCTTTGGTGATCTCCCCTTAGTTCTTTTTGGGTTGTACAGCCATACCAGATCTCCTTCCTGAAACCCTCTTGAGTTCAAATTAATGTCATAACGTGTCTTCATCTTGTCACTGGCAATCCTGATTTGCTGCCGAACTTGGTTATGAATCTTATTCATTTTCTCTCTAAGATGGTCCACATAATCGATTTTAGTGTATTCCAAGTTTCCAGGAATCACAAACTATATGCCACTAGGAAGATGTATTTCTCTTCCAAACAATACATTGGCCGGTATTTCGTGTGTTGTATCATGCACTGCGCTACGATAGGCCATTAGAAAAAGCGAAAGGTCCTTATCCCAGTTCCTTTGATTTGCTTCCACAAGTTTTGACAGATGTTTCTCCATGGCACGGTTGAACCGTTCTACCATGCCATCGGACTGCGGATGCATTGGTGTTTTTTGCGTTTTCCTAATGTTGAGTGTTCTGCACAGCTCTTCCATCAGTTGTGGCTCAAAGTTCCTTCCCTGGGCGGTATGTAACTCAAGCGGTGTTCCATATCTGCAGAGTGCAGACCCATTCGTTTACAAACGTCTTTGCTACAGACTGCCTCTTGATTGGGTATTGCATAAGGTTCTGGCCATTTTGTAAAGTAGTCTTTGACCACCGTGAAGTACTGGTTGCCTTTTGTTGATTGTGGAAAGGGTCCTGCGATTTCTATAGCAATTCTTTCCATTGGCGCACCCACATTGTATTGTTGCATCTCTCCACGGGTTCTGGTTTTCAATCCTTTACATTGCCGGCACCACTGCTCTACATCCGCACAATAACGCACCCAATAAAACCTCTCTCTTATTTTTGTCAGGGTTTTATTGATTCCCAAGTGTCCTCCGGAAATACGTCCATGCAGTTTTTCTAGAACTTCTTTCACCCTGCTTGATGGTAGCATCAATTGCTCTATTATTTTCCTTCCGTCGGCGGACTCTCATCTTATTTTAAGGACCCCTTCGTCCATAAAAAGTGAGTCCCACTGAGCCCAGTAGCACTTGACCTCTGTACTTAAAGGTGCTACTTCCTTCCACTCAGATCTTCTCTCATTGATTTTCTACTTCATCACTGGGGCAATAGCTGAATCCGCTAGCTGTTCTTTTTCTAGTGCCTCACTGCACCAATCTTCTGGGGCTTGGAACTTCATTCGGGTCACCTTTACTGTTTCGTTATCTTCCAGTCTGCAGCATGACCTGTAGTCTTCTTCACATGGTCTTCTTGAAAGATCATCAGCGTTACAATGTTGTTTTTTGTTGTTTTTTGTTGAAGGTCAGCCCCAATTGTTGCTATCTCTAACTGCATCTTAAAGATCTGGTAAGATAATTAAAGATCTGGTAAGATGAAGTTCCATCAAATGTTGGCGTTTTCATTTTGGCTGGTACTGTTATGAATGAAGTGCTAGCCACACCTTCGTACTTTACCCGTGTTATTTCCTGGAGAAGTTTTTCTGATAGCTTTTCTAACTCTCCCTTGGTTTCTTGGCGAAGCTCTTTTGTTACTTTCCGCAGATCATTTTCTATGTTGTTTATTTTCACCTCAGCACTGGACAGACGAGACTCAATAGCGGCTGCTATCTTTTCTTGTGTGTCTATCATATTAGCCAGTTGATCTTGTTGCTATTTCTGGTCGGCTTTCTGTTCAGAGGCCCTCTTTTCTTGCTTATCCAATATATCAGAAAGTTGTGCTGCTGCTGCTTTTTCTGCTTTATCATGTCTGGCCATCATTTCCCGCATTAGCTCCATCATAGGGTCAGCGGATGGTGTATTTGGAACAGGAGCTTCTTCAGCTTCGACTTCTATAACCTTTGAATCTTCACCTTCATCCTCTAGTATTTTTCGAAACCTGACTGAGAGTTCTGTTTTTGTACCATGGACAGCAGCGCTTCTCTTCTTCAATTCCTCTTTCAGCTGGTTCTGGTTGAGATCGCTGATTTTTACTGTCTTCCTCATTGCTTCAATAATCCCACTTCTGACACCACTGTTGCGACTCTGCGTCGGTTCTTTTGGATTATTGAGAAAATTTTATAAAGAAAAAGACAGTAATCTGCTGTTGAAGGATTTTCTGATATTTATTTTACGATTTTACAATAATTGCTTTAGTTAACTGCAATCACCAGCTTCTGCACTTAAACACCCACCAAATACTTCGCGTTTGACTTCTCTGCTCCTCCATTAGATCTCCAGTATTTGTCTTGACCTCTCCAATAACTAAATCTGGATCAGTTATTTTATACTTAATACTTGTTAACTTCACCTGTTCATTTTTGTTAATTGAAATCACTACAATTCTACTTAACCAGCTCACTCAAATAATAATTCGAATATAATTGCTTTACGTTGATTGTCATGCTGCTTTTATACTCATAGCATGGCTTCTAGCATCTTCTTTAAAGTAATAAAATAATAAAATATATCTGGATAGTCTCCTCCCATAACAATTTTAAATTAATTCAATAGCAATAAAAATTAGTTTATGTATAGTTTTTCCCATACAAGCTCGACTTGTTTAGGCGACAAACAAATCTTTTTGTGATATTTGCATCAATATTATATACGTACTAAGAATATGAGATGTTGTAGAAAAATATTCTTAGACCCCGCACTTTTTTATCGTTCCCTTTAAAATTTTTTTCGGGTAGAAAGTTTATACAAAATCAAATTAATAGGTCATATAAGCTAAAAATCTGCAGTTTTTCTTAGTAAGATTTAATAAAAATTTGTTGATAGTCAAATTTTAAATTCAGAAATAGAATTAAAGTTGGTCATCTGATTATAGATTTTCATGGATCGTACTTAAACAATGGAATAACGATATAAAGGAACGACATATTGAATAATTTTATTTCTATACTTGAATTTTTATAGCATCTAATAGAAGGAAAAGTTCCGTCATTACCTACGCTGCAGGGAAAACCGCTGGAGGGATTTCAAAAATTTTTTTTTCTAAAAATAGCTATTTACAAGGGACAGGTCCGAAAGGACGCTGTGTTCGATAACTGTACCGGAATTGTGTCAAAAAATCATTATGTGTGTCAAAAATAGCAAATATTCAAATTTTTGGCCTAAAAAACGTTCATTTTAAGTGATTACGAGTAGGAACATTAAATTTGGAGAAATCTTGATGGTCGGAATCGGTATGTGAGATCAAAAACTCGATTATTGCATTATAAGTTTGTCAAAAAAATGTTGTCAAGTGTGTCAAAAGAAAGATTTTTATTTATTTTTTTACCTAATTTTTTGGAAAAATAAAATAAAATTAATTGTTTGTTTGAAATGAAATTTTATTATTATTATTGAGAATTATGGCATTATAAGTTTGTCAAAAAAATGTTGTCAAGTGTGTCAAAAGAACGATTTTTATTTTTTTTTTTACCCAATTTTTTGGAAAAAAATAAAATTGTTTGTTTGAAATGAAATTACTTCGGTTTTATTATTATTGAGAATTATGGCATTATAAGTTTGTCAAAAAAATGTTGTCAAATGTGTCAAAAGAAAGATTTTTATTTATTTTTTTACCCAATTTTTTGGAAAAAAATTAAATAGTTTGTTTGAAAGGAAATTTTATTATTATTATTGAGAATTATGGCATTATAAGTTTGTCAAAAAAATGTTGTCAAGTGTGTCAGAAGAGTGATTTTTATTTATTTTTTTACCCAACTTTTTGGAAAAAAATAAAATTGTTTGTTTGAAATGAAATTTTATTATTATTATTGAGAATTATGGCATTATAAGTTTGTCAAAAAAATGTTGTCAAGTGTGTCAAAAAATAATTTCATTTATTTTTTAGCCAATTTTTTGGAAAAAAATGTAGCTGTTTTTATGGCGTAAATGTAATTGAAAATGAAATTGGACATGGAAATTTTTGAATTTGTTATAGTTTTTGAAATATTTTTGGAATTTTGAAAAAGTTTGTATATACAATCGATTAATCTAACCATGCCCTAGCTGTCATATTGCAAAATTCAAGTGAAGTACAATAATTACTTTGATCTTAATCACTCAGAAAATCTCTCAAAATTTTATTTTTTACACCAAATAGCGTGAAAGTTTTGTTTATTTAGCATCCGTCGCATATTGCCGCTTTCTCATAAGAAAGAAAACTCGAGAAAACTCGTAAAGATAACATTCAATTTGCATTGTGTCATTTTTATTGCAACTTATTTATTTTAATATGGAACGAATTTTAAAATGTCGTTTTAATTCTATTTATTTATTCGACTACTTGTGGGTACACTATATTTCTTGTTTTTCCGTCTGGTGCGTACACGAATAAATCAGAAGCTTTTCCTAACGCGCCAGCCATATACAGTTGTCCATGTATGAAGAACGGATTCTCCAAATTTAGTCCACATACTTGCAGTAACTGTCCGTGTGCTTTGTTGATGGTAATTGCAAAAGCGAGTTGCACTGGAAACTAAACTAAACTATCCTTTCACATAATAATGTACGACATAGGGCAATATTTCATGATAGGATGGAGGAAATAAAAATAACATACTTTTTTTTTCAAATTTGCAGGAACAAAGTTAAAATTAGGTTCCTATATATCCTAGTGGTAGAAGCATATACCAAGATCATGTAACGCATTGTTTTCCTCAAGCGAGCATATGTAATAGTTATATGGAAGCTCATTTGTTCGACCAAGCAAAAAGTTCATTCTTTAAAAAAATAAAAAAATTACGTCAATCAACACCTTAGAAACCATGTTGTTACGTATGTTTTTCTTAAAAGGTTTTTATGTGTTGTTATGACACACATTGTAATTCCTACTACCCAACACATTTTATTTAAAAAAAAATAGAGCGTTATCGTCAAAGAATATTCCATAACTAAGACTAAAGGTACTATCGTTGGTTGAAAAAAGTACATCCGCCAGCACCCCTAACATATCACTTATCTCCATAATATAAGTGATATCTTACTGCCACGATATCTCACGTTAACTGATTGGCCAATAGCAGGTACTAAAGTACGCGGCTTTGTCACACCCATAGATCCAAATTTTTAAATTTTACATATGTTTCTGCGGGCGGGCAGTTATTATAAATTCATTGGTATTAGTGCATTGTAACTGTTTGGAAATCACTATTGCAAAGGTGTTGCCGGCTAAGGGCCATATTTTAATTAGTTTGTTTATCATAATTGCTATCCATGTTTAATTATACATAAGCTATACTTCTTTGTATATAGTATTTGTACGAATTCCATTTCGTAATTTTGAGCTTTTAATCGATGTTATCGATTAAAAGAATCGATCGAGAATCAATCAAAAGAATCAATCGATTATCGAATCAATGTTGAGCTTTTAATCGATGTATACATACAATTGCAAACCAATAACATATTTGTTCATGTGTTTAATTCAAATACATATAGATTTGATATACAAATGTAATTGTTTCAGATTATACTTTCATTTTTCAATTTCATTAAATTATGTTCAACAAAAAAAAATTGATCAAAGGAATCTTACCGTATAAAACGATATTTAAAGAAAAATCAAATTACATTATTATCAACATTTAAGCAGAACCCCTTAAAATAATTATAATGGCCCTGGGGTTCCTACCGGTACCAAACCTAAACAAAAACCATTCTCACAACTCACATATCATACATGTAAAATATTATTAAATTTGGCTCACGGATTCTTTAGTTTTAGTGCTGCAAACATACATGTAATTTTTATATACAGGGTGTCCCACGAAAGTTGTCCTACCGTTTAACTGGGGATAACTTAGAATAGCGCTAACAACTTTTGTTCAAGCATTTTGCGAATATTTCTTTTGTTTCGCGGAAAACGGTTTGTTTTGTTTTTTTATTCCTTATCAAATTAAAACGCCTCTAAATTCAATAGCGAAGAAGTTAGGAGGTCGCGGTTTTTTTTATTTGATTTAAAAGTTTGTGTATTAAAACGGGTGAACATTTGACAAAGATTACTCTGATACTTTTGACGCTATTCTTTTACAAAGTCAATTTTTAGTTAAAATTTAAAAAAAATAATACTTTGCTTTCCATTATTTCAAAAACGGTGATATACGTCATAATTTTTTTTTCAATGGAAATGTTCCTTGAAATGTCAACTTGAAAGTTACTTTGGTTAAAACCAGTATAATCCACTTCAGTTATCTCAAACCAGAAATATCTCTCAAGCTTTCCAAAGAAGAATGAAAATGTGTATTGCGAATGAGGGTGGACATATTGAAAATTACCTTTAATAAATAAAAATAACTTAATATTTTTATTAATAATTTTTTTGTGTTTTATTACGAGGTTATTTAAGTTAAAATTGATTGATTCAAGTTTAAAATAAAATTTTGAAGTTTTAATTTTAAGAGCTAGCTCAAGATGGTCTTGAAATTTTTGGTTTTAACCAAAATAACTTTCAAGCTGACATTTCAAGGAACATTTCCATTGAAAAAAAAACTATGACGTATATCACCGTTTTTGAAATAATGGAAAGCAAAGTATTATTTTTTTTAAATTTTAACTAAAAATTGACTTTTTAAAGGAATAGCGTCAAAAGTATCAGAGTAATCTTTGTCAAATGTTCATCCGTTTTAATACACAAACTTGTAAATCAAATAAAAAAAACCGCGACCTCCCAACTTCTTCGCTATTGAGTTTAGAGGTATTTTAATTTGATAAGGAATAAAAAAACAAAACAAACCGTTTTCCGCGAAACAAAAGAACTATTCGCAAAATGCTTGAACAAAAGTTGTTAGCGCTATTCCAAGGTATCCCCAGTTAAACGGTGGGACAACTTTCGTGGGACACCCTGTATATAGAAGATTTTTGGAATTTTGAAAAAAGTTTCAATTTTTGTTTATGTTATAATTTTTGCAATATTTTTAGAATTTTTGAAAAAAGTTTAATCTTTGATTTTGTAATAATTTTTGGAATATTTTTGGAATTTTGAAAAAAGTTTCATTTTATTTAATTTTTACAATGTCTTTGGAATTTTGAAAGAATTTGTGATTTTGTACATTTTCTCGAAACGCCAAATGGAGAGGTTTTTGAGTAGTTTGCTGAATGTATCATCTTTTCACTAAATTATGTTAATATATGATCTGATCTGTTATAATTTTCCGGCAACGAATTGATGTTTCGTGTTAGTTTTGTAATAAATTTCTAAACAGAGATAAAAAAAACACGTATGTACTTTAACAAAGAGTTATGTTTGATATACATCGCTGCCCAAAACTAAAAACAATGTCCTCATAAAAGTTTTATGCTTAAAACTATATCAAAATCCTTAACCAAAACCGAAGTCTTGATATCTCAGAGCTGTGAGCCTCCATATTTTATTATTCGGTCTCCGTTTTACTTTTTATTGTATTTTACATAGAACTTATTAAATTCTTACATATCGTTCTTACAATCATAATGCCTATAACACGATAAAATATCTATAACTATAGTTAGTTTTACTATTAAAAATTTAATTATTTGTAACCGAACTAAATTATTGATGAGTAGACAACAAAACGAAGTTCGGTTATAATCATATCTAAAAAACCAACAAGATGGAAAATGGTAAAAATGATTTGCATGTATTTTTTTGTTTTTTTCGAGTTTTTTAGAACGTTCAAAATCTACTCCTAAGTTACTCCAGTTTTACTAAGTTGGTCTATAGCTATTAAAAAACGGTTACAGACAGGATAAAATAAACAAAATTAAAAAATGTTTGTAAAACCCCAACTGATCGCCGACACTGAGGTAGGTCAATACACATAAACAGAGTGTTGAAATAACACATTTGCATCCTAAGCTAATTAGTATGCGTAACGGCAAGTTTACTGGATAATCATGGCACAAAAACTTCCTAAAAACTGTTTTAAAAATAAATATTAATTAATTTAGAATTTGCGTGTGTTTCGCCAGCTCAAAGATTAACAAACTGGATAAAAACTACTAATAAAACGGAAGACAAACTCATTTTTAAATGTTTACAACACATACTAGTGCATAATGAATACATTATGTTACTGCTCCTAAATGATTTTTTTCATAAGTTCTTGTAGAAAAAAATGTTATATGTACAATTTAATAAACCGAATTTATATACAATCCACCTATTATTAAAACAAATAAAAACTTGATTCATAAAACCATTATTAATAGCCCACGCTCAGAAAAACAATTATAAAAATAAAAATTAAGCAATTGAATCGTCTGGTGAAATAATAAAATCTATTTTTTTATCCTTTTATATCCTATAACAATAACAGTAACAGATATTTTCATTGATATGAAAACATATAAAATTTGGATTAGGGAATACTTTGCTACACTATGGTTGAAAAGGAATTAAAAGTAATTTGATTTTTTATTAAATGATCATAAAATTAAGAGATAAAAACATAAATGAGTTTTAACAGAAATTAATTGATTGCGAGGTTCGTGTAAACTCTTGATCTATTTTACGCAATTACTTCTAACAGTAGAGAATATGCGAGTTAACAGTACCAAATCATAATCGTTATTTTAAATCCCCAAAAAGTTATTTTATCTTTATATATTAATAAGATAAACGATACATCTTATTATTTTATCCCCATTTATCTTCTGCTAATTCTTTCAACTTTTTTAACTTTATCGTCCCTAAATTTTCATTATTTTAAACTTAATAACATAAAATCTAGAAGAAGAAGAAGAGATTAAAACCTTAACAAAGAAAATTTATTTTCATAAAATTTTACTAATTTATTTCAAATTTTTTTATTATTACCAATGTCCATTTTTATTTAATTTCACATAATTTTCTTTATTCTTAGAAACACAACAACAAAGTTAAACCTCTCTTTTTCATTTCCCTATATATAAATTGCACTTACTTACCATTCATTCAGTAAATACTTTTAATATAAAACATTAGATATATAAAAGAAAAACATATTTTTTTGTTTAATTTTTCCGAAGAATCTGAAAAAAGTACTTGAAAAAAGTTTTCCTCTTGGGATGAATAAAAATTTTAAACCATTAAAAAGTGAAATTTAGGAAAAAAAATTAGCTTTTGACGTTTTCCCGTTAAGAATTATGATACTAATTGGTTGGAGCCAAAAAGTTATGTTTGTTTTTTTTTAAGAAACTCCAAGAAGTAATTCTTATTTTGCTTGAGGGTTTATATAATTGGTTTGAGAGTTACTGAAAAATTTGCTCGTAAATGTTTGATTTCAGGATATTGATTTTTTTGTTCGTATTTGTAAAATGATGTTTTTTTGAGTGACGCATGTTGTAAAATTCCCAAAAGCGATTGAAAGTGGCATTTGATAATCATAGATTTTCAAACTGAAGGTAATATTATTGTGAAAACCAACTTGTAGCAAATAATAATTGTTTTGAGATAGAGGTTGACTCAATGATTTTCTTGATATAAAAAAGGTCTTTGGCACTTTGGTGTAACTTATTAACGGGGCGGAAAGGACAGTGTGAAAAACACTCATAAGGTGGATTTAACGGGCACAAAAAGACCTATGTCTGTTTATTCACACATAGGACAATACTATAATTCAGAAAGTGTAAATCCGGGATGTCTCCAGAGGACGTTCTATCACTCCTGCTATGGAACATAATGATAGACAAGCTCCTAATTGAAATTAGTGAAAAAGAACTAAACACATACGGCTATAATTCTTTTGGGAGGTGAAACTGTGAGCCTCTTTATAGAAACATGAAGAATGCCCTGGATAATAGAAGCATTTGATATTGGAAGAATTGGCTCACGATCAATGCATCTAAGACACAGCTCTTACTAACCGAAGAGAATTAAACAAATTCACTCTTCCTTCCAAGCCCTCCAAAATGTGCGGAGTATCCTGGTGTTACTCTCGACAAGCGCTTCATATTCAGACCAAATGCACAGATACAACTAGAGTTCTGTGGCAGTGCAAAAGAAAATTTGGTTGCAAATAAGAGTTTATTCCGAAAATAGTTTACTGTCTGTATAAAGTATCGGTCAGACCATTTGTCAGCCATGGGTCCCTTGTATGGTTCTTGAAACATTTTGTTGGGAAATCGATCGATATCAAGTGCCATGAAGAAATCTGGAAGAAAACTTGACAGATTTGTATGGCAACTGATGACACAATAAAACTAACTACCTTTCAAAGGCAGTGTCGAGTTATAATTCCAGTCTGTAACTGACTTGCTATTGGGTAGTGTGGCAAATACGTTGGGCATTTATTCATTTGGGTCACTCACTGAAAATGGTACAGGAGCTGCGGTTTACTTCAGAAACGAAGATCTTCGTGTGGCCGTGACTGTGACTCACCACTTGTAGAATAATATACAGTCTTTTAGACCTAAGCATTTGCCAAAAATGCAGCATCGAGGAGAGATTTTAGTAGTCTAACAAGAACATTAAAATTTTTAGTGATAGCCAGCAGCTCTAAAAGCTTTGCAAAACTCCAATATTAAGTTAAAAATAGTGCAACAATGTTGTAAGTGATTGAATTATCTCAGGTTTAAGATCAGCATATTACTAGTATAGACGAACAAACAAGCTTATTATAGTTAGAAAAAAGTCCCTCAAGGAGGCTCATAAACTCTGAACCGCAGCAATCGGTATATCGAAAAGTAGCACAAGCTCAGTAGTTGGACACATTCTCCATCGATTCAGTATTTTCTATTAGAGGAGCAGAGAAGACTGCATGATTTCCAAGATATTCACTACAAAAGTGATTCGACGAACCAACGGAGTTCTATTAAATCTGACCCATTCAGACTGTAGACTAATGGTGGAACTACTGAAGTTCATCATTTGGTGAATAAACACGTATGGTAAGGCTTGAAGTAGGAAATGGTTTTTAAAGCCGCTTTTGTCTTGAAGAGGATAAAACAGCTCCTCATATTGTGGGAGAATGTTTGGCTTCCTAAGAGCCTGAAACATGCTATGATCGAGCTTTCTGGAGATAAAAGATTACTGCAAAGCAGGTCATTCAAGACTATTTTTTTTCAAAATGCCTCAGCTCTTGAACATGAGGATGGGTTAAAGGACTTAACAGTCTACCAGTCAGACTTTGACAGACTAGTCGCCACACTTTAACAAAAAATGACCTTTTGTTGACATATTTTTGATTTTATAATATAATACAGAATCAGCACTTGACTTACTCATCAAATTCAGCAAAGTTAAAAATAGCATAAAAGAGTTACTGCTTAATTTCTGCAAAAGCCATTCAAACTAAAAGATAAGAATTAATTAATAGAAGAGAGATCTGTTTTAGACTATAGGTTCCAAAAAAATTTAGAATATAGGTTCCAAATACAGATATTATGATTATTGTTATTGGTTAGGTTACTATTATTGTTATTTGAAATAAAATGATTAGAAAAGTTATCTCAATCTAGGCCACGCGAATGCTCAAAGCAACCACTTTGAAAAGAACGACCAGATTGTCCAATTTATATAAACTAATACAATCAGCACAAGAATATTCAAACACACAAAATTTAGAAAACGTTTTAATAAAAAATTAAATGTAGAAAAGAACGGACTAAACGATTTTAACGATTATTTTTATTGTAATTACCTCAACTGTGTTTAAAGATCGTGTTGGCAAGTTTTTGGCTTAATTTACCAGTGAAATAAATTCTTCTAAAATTTATTGTGCCTTGTAGTTATGTAAATATAAGTTTTAGTTTTTGAAGAAATATTTTGTAACCGACAATTTCTTGCTATATCTACACCTTTTCCAATTGTAATTCAGAAAGCGTCAATGTTAATTCAGAAAGCGTCAATTTTAATTCAGAAAGCGTCAATTGTGATTCAGATTAGTCAATTGTAAGTCAGAAACCGTCAATTGTAATTCAGATTAGTCAATTTTAATTCAGAAACGGACAAATGTAATTCAGAAAACGTCAATTGTAATTCAGATTAGTCAATTGTTATTCAGAAAACGACAATTGTAATTCAGATTAGTGAATTGTAATTCAGAAAACGTTAGTTGTAATTCAGAAAACGTAAATTGTAATTCAGAAAACGTCAATTGATATAAAGAAAAGCCGGTCAAGTGAAATAAAATTCGCTCGCCGAGGGTTCCGTGAATGTAGAAGAACAAACTGACAAAAATAATTTACATAAAGCTGTGTTGCAGAGTTTACATATTGCCAGACCATAGGCACATAACCCGACAGACAATTTCACTATTTGTAACCGTAAAAAGACCGAAATGTTACCGGTAACTGATATCGGGCACAAGTGGTAACGTAACTGATTTGTTACAGTATTTTGATCAGACAATAGGCGGTAAGGGTTACCGAACGAGAACCGTATCGGTTACATTTCAACCTTCGTATGGTTATAATTTAAGTTACTTTTCAGTTGATTTTAGTAATTTGACGGGCACAATTACGTTATAATATTTCAGTCAGTTATTAGATGGTATTTGTGTCGGTTACGTTTTGGTTATGTTTGGTAATTTGACGGATATAATGGTGGTTATATTTCAGATATTAGATGATGTTTTCGTCGGTTACATTATGGTAATTTTTTGTCATTTGACCGACACAATTACACGTTGAACCTGTTACAATGAATTCTGACGCGAACGAAACAAAACGAGCTGAATACGTACAATCCTTGAACAAGTACATACAGCAAGGGAAACAAGTTGTTTGGATGGATAAAACAAATTTTAATTTGTTTTTTCGTCGAACGAGAGGCCGTGCAAGAGTTGGGAAAAGAACAGTACAACACCTTCCAGCATCAAGAGGTCATAACATTTATTTAATTGGAGTAATTTCAACTACAGGAACCGTATACATGGAACGCAGAAAGGGTTCATTTGCTGCCCAGTTAGCAAACGATTGGGTAGTTGTTTTAATGCAAAAGTGGCAAGTTGTGGGAAATCAACTGGAAGATTTTGTGATTGTTGTGGACAACGTCCTTTGTCATTCAAAGGAGTGATCGATGGTACGCCAGCTTCTCTTTTGCGGTTAGAACCATATTCTCCGATGCTAAATCCCATTGAGAATATTTGCTCTAAAGGAAAATCGTATGCCAAAAGCAACATTCGTGTTCCAAACGTTGCAGGTCCTGGCGTAATGTAATAAAGATTGATCTACTACTTGGAAGATATTATACATAGATCATGCAACGAACACAATAACCGGGAGTGATCGCGCTCGTGCTATGCAACACTGTACAGTTCCCCAAGCTAGCGCCTTGTTAATGAATGACAAAGTGGTCGGTCGGTAATTTATTTAAAAAAATACTAAGACATACTATGTATATACTTGGAACTTCACCTCAATTTTTCGCTATACTAAAATAAAATATAAAGTTAATAAAATGTGTTTTATTTCTGAATTACAATTAACGTTTTCTGAATTACAATTGACTAATCTGAATTACAATTGGCCCTTTCTGAATTACAATTGGCGTTTTCTGAATTAAAATTGACGCTTTCTGAATTACAATTGACGAATCTGAATTACAATTGACTAATCTGAATTACAATTGACGCTTTCTGAATTGTAATTGTGGTTTTCTCAATTAAAATTGACGCTTTCTGAATTACAATTGACTAATCTGAATTACAATTGACTAATCTGAACTACAATTGACGCTTTCTGAATTACAATTGGAAAAGGTGTAGAGTTCGGTTTAGTTCTTTATGAAAAGAAAGTTGAAGGTGGGAGGTGGAATTTATATCGGATTATAGATAGGATTTCAATAAACATAAAAAATATTTGGTTTGACAAAGCATTTTTTTCAAAAGTAAAAAATTTTCATCAATTGAACTAAATTTTATTTGATGCTCAAAATTAATTTTTTTATCCCAATATCGGAGAAGATTATTACATTTCCATTTTATTTAATTATAAGCCTTTACTGGTACCTCGAACAGCTTCCGATCCATGGGAAATAGTCTAAGTGGAAACAAAACTTTTGGTCTTGATCATTTTTTACGTTTAATTTGTTTATGTTGTGAGGTGTTCATGTCCAACTTCAGTGACCACCTGTTTGGGTTTGATCTAGCGTCTCCAAGTTATGCAAGATAATCTTCGGCATTTGGGTTTAACTATGAAATAAAAATATGTTAAATTTGGTTTCAACCGGAGATTTTCGGGTAATAACGGGTGATACCAAGCTTAATAGATTTTCCGGGTGATATCAAAGTTAATATATTTCTATGCTCATAGCATGTTCAAAATTTCCAACAATTTTTAATTTTTATTGTTAAATGCTTGTAGTCTTACTTAAAATTATGTTTGTTTTTTAAAAATCTGCTTAAATTATAAAACCACTTATTAAAATTTTACAAAAGCCTTCCCAATATTTCGTCATCCTAATACAATTTCGTCATTTAATTTTTTCAATTTTATATGGTTCGTCTTTCTATATGGAATGAATGATTTTATGTGCAGATAGCATTAAAATTTTATTTTATTTAATTGAAATATAAAATGTTTTAATTAAATAAACCCTGATGATAGCCCACATGACCGAAATATTGGAAAGACTTTTGTAAAATTTTAATAATAAGTGATTATGATTCATCTGATTGAATGTAAAGCTATTCTGACTTGAGCAACTATTATTTGGGGAATTAAATTGCATCAGGAAAAGTAACAGATTCTCAGAACATATAACTCATAAGCGTTTAAAAAAAAAGCAAATATAAAAAGTTATTTATTTCGTGCAGTAGAATTAAGACAAAAACACACACACAAGTTTACAATTTTTTTGTTTTGTCACAACAAACTTTAATTCCCAAGACAATCAAATTTTCTATTTTAGCCTAATAGTATGCCAACCATACAAAAACCACAATCGTACTAAAGTTTCAACCACCAACACACAACTAACTAAATGAAAAAAAATATAACAGAAAAAAAACAATAAGCAAAAAAACTTAAATTCTTTTTTTAGCATTAGCTCCGAAAAATGATTACTTTTAGAACTGTTTAGAGTCCGCAAAATTGTATTTTAGCGGCCTAGTACTTAAAGTCGTTATGACAACACTTTAGCGGATTCAAAATTTGTTTTCATTTTATATTATAATTATTTTCAAATTATAATCACAATTGCTTTGATAAGTTTTGTTCAAAAATCAAATTTTTAGGTACGCAAGAATACAAATTAAGCAATAAATTAGAAAAAAAATCCTAAGAGCTAATACAAAAAATCGTTGTATGCAACACGTACGCAAATGGCTTTAGCAGACTCATCTTCATATTACAGACTCGGCTAGCGCCTCGTCCGGAAACATTACGATTCGTCCGCTTAAACCATATTTTGCGTACTTGTTACATAAACTTCTATTATAGTTTCCCATAAATAGACACAAATATATGGATAATAAAAAGAATATGAGATGGTCTTTCCGGAAGTGTCAGATGTATTTGTAAGAAATATCTTAAATACATAATTAAAATTCTGCTCAAGTGAAGTTGTTGAAAATATTATACGTATATTTTCAAATAAAGCTATAGTACATTGCTATATGCAAAGATAACGTGAAATGGAAGTACGTCAGACACATAATATCTTGCCATTAAAATACGTTGGCTCTTCGAATCCTTAAACAAGGTTGTATAATAAAATAAAATTCAAATAAGGATCTATGGGTTTTATATACCAAACCCTTTAAAATTCACCATTCATTTAGATTCAATTTTATCAGAACTTATAAAAGCAAAATTGAGCTGCATAGTTATTGAAAATCGGATACCCGAACTAAAACCAGAACCATTTAGATATAAGAACTAGAAAACTATTCGGCAAAGACCACTCTCTTTTTAACAAATTAGAAAGTAGCTACTTCGTCTATCTTTATGGTTATTTCTCACGATATGGAATTATTTCATATAAATGTTACTGCGGTTTTAAAGACCTAAGTATTACGTTCTTTAGTCAAAAGTGAAATTCTTATTCCCACTTTTTGGCATTTCTCGACGTTTTAGCTCATAACAATTCTAAATAAGCAATAAAAATGTATGTCTGTCTGCCGTCATAATTGACGAAATCTAGAAAGCCGCTATAGAGATTTTGAAAAGTTTTGTTTCTAAAAATAGGTATACTCAATGGTAAGAGCTGAAAGGACGATGTGTTCGATAACTGTACCGGAAAAGGGTAAAAAAATCGTCAAGTGTGTGACGTCAAGGGAATTTGCGAGTTTTTGCTTAAAAACGTTCATTTTAAGTGTTTACGAGTAGGAACATTGAATTTGGGGAAATATTTATGGTTGGAATTGGTATATGGGACCAAAAACAAGATTATTGCATTATAAGTTTGTCAGAAAAGTATTGTCAAGCGTGTCAAAAAAATTAATTTTTATTTTTCTTTTACCCCAATTTTTTGAATAAAAATAAAATTAATTATTTGTATGATATGACATGATATGTAATTGAACATAGACATTTTTGATTTTTTTATAATTTTTGGAACATTGTTATGCCCCTAATTTATGTTATGTTTACATTTTCATTAGCATCAAAATCAAACAAATCAATAAACAATAAACAATTACACAATACAATTGCACAATAAATGTACCATTTTTTTTACATCAAATAACTTAAGAACATTTTTTATTATTTAATAAATAGAATATGCAGTTGGAAAGGGAAATGAAAGAAACAAACAAAATTATTGTTGCTGTAGTTATTTATTCTACTCTCTGGTTGATGTTATATGGTTGTAACATTATGCTGTTTTCGATACTTCTTTTCTTTTTCATATGCGACAAATGTAGATTTTTATGTTTCTCATATCTTGTATTATAGACTGTTGCATTTTGTTTGGATAGAGATGATTTGCATTATTAAATGGATTTTTATTATTTGTGTCGCCTTGTAATGTGGGTTTTGCTTTTTCGTTTTTTTTATTGTCTCGCTAAATGAAACGTATACACAAGAATGAAAAGATCAGGCAAAGACTTTTTTATGATTTTTTTTAGGGTAACCGAGTTGTTGATGTATCGATTTGGTTTTCCATAAATTAGTTATTTTTTGATCAATTTGAACTTTCAAAAATCGAAAATCGAATTGTACCTTTCAGTGTTAAGAATTTTGAAATTTATTTTTTTTTTAAGTTAAGCTTGGGACTTTGTCCAAAAATTAAATTAAAAATTTTTTTTGAAAGTGAAGTTATGAGACTATGTCCAAAACTATAATTAAACAATTTTTTGAAAGTTTAGTGTAGGACTTCGACCAGAAAAATTAAAACATAAATAATTTTAAGTCTAGTTTTGATCTTCAATGTTCTAATAAAGTATTTAATTTACATTATTATGATCGAAAATTGGAAATATCGCAAAACTTGTTGTGAAAATGCCTTGTTGAATAAGATAAAAATATAATTAATATCTAAAGAAATACTTTTTGGTTTTGTTTGAAAAATTTGAGCTCATAAATTTACCGCAAAGAACTTGATGGGATTTTTTGGCGTGGTTTTGTTAGAGAAGTTAAAACTGGTGAAGTCCGTATATGATGGATAATATGAACTGAATATGAATAATATGTATGTAGGAATAAAAAATGAGAGAGGGAAATGAAACAACGAAAACGAGACGATAGTTTCAGTTGAAAACCGACAGCAAAAGAAAACACATGAAATATTATAACATTGATGTACTTTTGAGTTTAAATAAAATTGAATTAAGTCATTAACCTAATTGTGATTTTTATTATAATATATTTCTACATTAATGGGGGCTCATCCGTGATTTGGTGGAGTACAAGCTAACGAATCAGTTTTGTTTAAATATAAGAAGAAAAACTTAAAAAATTTAATAATATTTTGTGTGGAAGTAAGAAAAGACTAAAGTTATTTCAAAAATCAAAGTAAAAGTCTAAAGTGATTTTAAGTTAACGACTAAAGTTATTTTTAAATATAGTAAAGTATTTAAACTATTAAAGTTATAAAGAAAAAAAAATTAAGTCGAAGTTAAAACAGGGAAAATTAAGTGAATTTGTTAAACAAAAAGACAACGCCCTGTGACGTCATAGTATATAAGTATACAAAGCCTAACAAATGTCATTGTATGTCTAAACAGTGAAAAGTCGATATTAACAGTTTTGTCGAAGACACAAACCATCGTTAGCAGAAGGAAACGTCAAATATTGTTAAATCAAATTAAATTAGCTAACACAAAATGTCAAAAATAGAGGAAGTTAGATCAATGGACAATGAAAAATTGTCGGCATTACATAAGAGTTTAGGATTTCGGTCCGTAAAAAGAAGAGGAACAATGTTAAAACGTGTGGAAAAACATTTCGAAAATTTGGAAGGTAATAATAGCGAAATTATTTTGAACGAAAAAGTTAATCAAAATAATGTGAAGGAACCATTGAAAAATACATCGCATAGTCACGCAATAGAAGATAAACATTTTAAAAGTCAATTACAAGACACTTCCAGTGAAACTGAAAGTGATGCAGATGAGTGTCTAAAATCATTAAAGTCGAATAATATTAAAAGGGGACAGATACCATTTTTGTTCAAAGATGTAGAAGAATCTCTTGAGTATTTTGACGGTACCAATGATGTTTCACTAATGAAATGGATTGATGACTTTGAGAATATGGCAGTCATCTTAAGTTGGTCTAAATTACAAATGTTGGTGTATGCGAAAAAATTATTAAAAGGAGCAGCTAAAGATTTTATTAACAGTGAAAAAAGTATCGTTAGTTGGAGAAAGTTGAAAGTAAAGTTGCTTGAAGAGTTTCATGAAACCAGTAGTACTGCTGAAATTCACCAACAGTTACAACAACGTTTAAAGAAACCAACTGAAAGTTTTCGTGAGTATCTGTATGCCATCATAAAGCTGGCTAATCAAATTGATTAGGACGAAAAATCGAGAATTTACTATTTATTGAATGGAATACCGGAGAATCCGAACAAAATTATTTTGTTAGGTGCTACTACGGTAAACGATTTTAAATTAAAATTAAATGTGTATGAAAAAATTGTAAGTCAGCAGCAGCAAATGAGTAAATCCAGCATCCAAAATCAAATAAAGGCAAAGCCTGAAATTAAAGTAAATAAACAACCAAGTGAAGGTCATACTTCAGATACAGGTTTTAGAAAACCCTGTGGTAAATGTGGATTGAGAAATCATCCTACATTTAGATGTCATCATAGAAAACCAAAATGTTTTAAATGTAATCAGTTCGGACATTTATCTAATGAGTGTAAGAAAGATGGAAATGCTGAAAGTATGTTTATTCGAAGCAATAACAGAAGTTTGAAAGGTATTAAAATAGACAATCATGAATTTGAGGCATTAATAGATACTGGTAGCGATATCAATGTTATTTCATATGGTAGTTATTTCAAGATTGGGGCACCTAAGTTGAATGGTGGTGGTATTAGTATTTCAGGAATTGGAGAAAATAAATATGAAACGATTGGTTCGTTTCAAGCTAAAGTAACTATTGACGAGACAAATTTTGATACAATGATTCATGTAGTGTCAGAAAAAATGTTACCGCATCAATGCTTATTGGAAATGAACTGCTAAATCAAAGTATATTAAGTATTAAGGAAGGGGTGATAACAGTCAAGAAAAATAATGAAATAGAAATAATGAAAATATGTTTGAGTGAAGAGGACGAAATTGACGCTGAATTAAGCCATATCGAAAGTGTTGAGTCGAAGAAACAATTAGAAGAAGTTGTTAGAAATTATACTCCGTTACCAGCGGTAAAACAGACTAACGTTGAAAACAAAGTTATATTGAAAAATGAAAGTCCAATATACCAGCATCCAAGACGCCTCGCAGTTTCCGAAAAACTCATTGTGGATCAGATTGTAAAAGATTGGTTAAGAGAAGGCATTATAAAACCAAGCTGTTCGGAATTTGCTAGTCCAATTGTTCTAGTGAAAAAGAAGAATGGAACTTCAAGATTGTGTGTGGACTACCGTAAAATTAATCAAGTTATAGTAAGAGACAACTTCCCTCTGCCATTAATACAAGATCAGTTTGATAAATTACAAGAAGCAGCCGTATTCAGTATAATCGATCTCAGAAATGGATTTTTCCATGTACCTGTACATAAAGACAGTCAAAAGTATACATCATTTGTGGTACCGGATGGACAATATGAATTTCTTAAAACACCTTTCGGTATGTGTAATTCTCCAGTAGTTTTTGTTCGCTTTATTAATGATATTTTTCGTGAGTCAATTAAGAAAGGTATCGTATTAACTTATATGGACGATTTAATAATTCCTGGAAAAAATGAAGATGAAGCATTAAAAAATCTGAAAGAAGTGATAAAGATATGCGAAGAATTTGGTTTGGATATAAACTGAAAGAAGTCCAAATTTCTCGTAGCAGAAGTGGACTATCTAGGGCATATAATTAGTAAAGGGCAAATAAAACCGGGGAAAGAAAAAACTGAAGCAGTCAGAAAGTTTCCAAAACCCACAAACGTCAAACAAGTACAACAATTTTTAGGGCTAACTGGATACTTTAGGCAGTTCATTCCAGGTTACTCTAAGGTAGTCAAACCAATAAGTGACTTGTTAAGGATTAAAACAAATTTCATTTTGGGTTGGAGCAGGAAGAGGCTTTTATGAAATTAAAGAGAGAATTGATGCAGAAGCCAGTATTAAGTTTATTTGTCCAGGGCCGTAAAACTGAATTACACACAGATGGTAGTAGTTATGGTTTTGGGGCAATTTTGATGCAAGAAGATCCAAATGACGATAAGATGCATCCTGTGTTTTATTACAGCAGAAAATCTACCATAGCGGAGGAGAAATATTCCAGCTACGAACTTGAAGTACTGGCTGTGATTTATGCTTTGAAAAAATTTAGAGTCTATTTGCTTGGAATCGAGTTTAAGATTATTACCGATTGCAAAGCGTTCGAGTTAACAATGAAGAAAAACGATTTATGTTTAAGAGTAGCACGATGGGTATTGTTTTTGGAAGATTTTAATTACAAAATAGAACACCGAGCGGGAAAAAGAATGCAGCATGCAGACGCCTTAAGCAGAAGCGAAGTAAATGTAAATACTATATCACAAGATGTGACCTGTCAAATTCATAAAGCTCAAGAAAAAGACGAATCATTGAAAGCAATATGCAAAGTGTTAGAAAAACAGCCGTTCAATGATTATTTTTTGCAAAATAATGTTCTTTTTAAAACTATAAATGGAATTGATGTGATAGTTGTACCTAAAAAGATGCAAACAAAGCTAATTCAAGAAGCTCACGAACGAGGACATTTTAGTGCAGTGAAAGTAGAAGCAATTTTAGCAAAAGACTACTATATACCCAACGTTGTGAAGAAGATAAAATCGGTAATTAGTAATTGTATTCCATGTATTTTGTCAAATAGGAAAGCAGGAAAACAAGAAGGGCTATTAAATGTCATAGATAAAGAAGACGCACCACTACAAACGTTTCATGTAGATCATCTAGGCCCGCTGTCATTCACCAAAAAACATTATCAGTACATCTTCGCAGTTATAGATGGATTCTCAAAGTTTGTTTGGTTGTATCCTACAAAATCTACAGGGACTGAAGAAGTTTTAAGTCTGCTCATGAAACAGTCGTCCATATTTGGCAATCCACGTAGAATTGTATCAGATAGAGGTACAGCTTTTACCTCCACTAAATTTAAAGAGTACTGTGAAAAGGAATCGATACAACATGTTCAAATCACGACGGGAGTTCCGCGCGGTAATGGTCAAGTGGAAAGATTGAACAGAATATTGATCCCAATTAGGGCTCGTATACTCGGGTATCAGATAACCGGGTACCCGGGTATTTAACCAAAAATTTTACTACTCGAATATCCGGGTAATAGCTTCGAGTACCCGGGTATAACAAAAACAAAATTCTTATGAAGCTCACTGTCACTTTTGCTGATTTATTCAAAAAATAATTTCAGAAAATATATGTTGCATTGTTGTATTTTAGATAAGTTCGTAAATCAGCTAAGGCCGTCAAATAGTTACGAAGCTTGTAAGTCACAAAGCATGGAGCGTTTTACCAAAGAAGATTTATAAAATGAATGAATCTAGATTTTTTAGAAATACTTCTATCACCTTAAAATGTAGATCCTTGAGAGATTCCTGAGTACTCCCACACAAACGACTACAGTCATTTTCCGATGGTTTAGTTTCTTTTATTTTTATAATTAGAGCACGTAGAAGTTCAGGAAGGTCAAAAGTTGAAACTAATTTTAGATTGTAAACACGGTGGAACATACTTATTGCAGCAATAAATCGATTTCTTAAATTAAAAAATTGCATTAATTCTACACTTGATGAGCTAGGCGCTGACAAAATGAAGGAATGCGATTTAGAAATATTAAAAGAAATCTCTTTTATTCTCGAACCAATTATGTTAGCAGTACAAGAACTGAATACAAAAAACGCCACCCTAATAACAGCTGCAGGTACTTCTACGTACTAAAAAAAATAAACGAGATTAGTACACCTCTTTCTCGTGAACTATTTGAAAAACGAAGTTAATGAACGTCGACAAAAGGATATAATAACATTATTGTTATATTTGCATCATTGTATTTTTTCAAAAGGCAATGAGTTTTTAAGCTTCGCAACAAAAATTTCTACAAAGCAGCTTGCTCATCAATTATTATTACGTCTATACTCGAATGAAAACAACATCAGCGTTGCAGATCAAAGCTCAAGCTCTTCTGATTGAGAGCGGGAACCAACATCAGTATATAATGAGTTACAGCATTGTCTTGCATTATATATAACTAAAACCAAAGAAAAAAGCGAAAATTTAAATGTTGAGCAATCCCTTCCATTTATGCAGACAAATGGAGGTAAGCGAAACCACATGTTAGATAATCTGTACGCTTCACTGCTTACTATAAATCCTACATCAACGGCATGCGAACGGGTGTTTTCAGTAGCCGGCAATATAATAACCAAAATTCGCAGTTCGTTAGCTCCTTCCACACTCAACGGCTTAATATTTTTAAAATATAATTTTATAAACAAAAAGTTATAGTGAATATTATATTATTATAAAATTTGATTTCATTTAACGTTTAACATATTTTTAAGAATTAAATTAATTGAATTAAATAAATATCAATATTAATTGAATTAAATATGTACAAATGAACTATTAAAAATTTGTTTTGTTTTAATTATCCAACTACCCGGGTTACCCGAGTAACCCGGGTATTTGAGTAAAATAACTACTCGATACCCGGGTACTTAATGTTCGAGTATTTTACGAGCCCTAATCCCAATGTTAACTAAATTATCGATCAAGGAACCTGACAAATGGTTCAAACATGTTGCCAATGTCCAGACATTTATAAATTCCACGCCGCAAAGGAGCATTGGTGTATCACCTTTCAAAGTATTATTAGGAGTGGAAACGAAGTTCAGCACAGATCCAGAACTAAAGAAAATTTTAGAAGAGGAAGTTATAAACAGGTTCATGGAAGAAAGAGACAAAGAACGGGAAAATGTAAGATTTAATATTGAAAAAGTTCAAAAGGAAAACAAAAAGACCTATAACCGTAAACGGAAAAAAGCTTTCAAATATCAAATCGGTGACTTAGTGGCTGTAAGAAGAACCCAGTTTGGGGCACGCTTAAAATTACGACGTAAATTTTTAGGTCCATACCGAATCACCAAAGTTAAGGGTTGTGATCGGTTTGAAGTGGAAAAAGTAGGTGACCATGAAGGTCCCAATCATACAACAGCAGCCGCTGATGGGATTAAATTGTTTCAAGTCAATGAAGAATCATCATCCGAGTCGGAAGATGGGCAGGAAGGCCGAATGTAGGAATAAAAAATGAGAGAGGGAAATGAAACAACGAAAACGAGACGATAGTTTCAGTTGAAAACCGACAGCAAAAGAGAACACATGAAATATTATAACATTGATGTACTTTTGAGTTTAAACAAAATTGAATTAAGTCATTAACCTAATTGTGATTTTTATTATAATATATTTCTACATGTATGTATAATATGAATTAGTACTGATGATGGTGTTTTCTAGTTAAAAGAATAAAAAGAAGTTAATAGAAAAAAATAGTTTATGAATACAATTATATTGAAGGCAGATCATGCAACGGATAATCAACTTCACATCATTTGGAGACATCGGAAACATCCTTCAACAACATATTAAGTTAAGTTTATTTTTTTTATATGAATAATTTTTTTTTGTCATTCTCGATATTTTTTCTTTCTTACTGTTTTCGTGAATTTTTTTTTTGAAAGAATGATTTATTAACTTTTAAAGGTTTGTGGATATTTTCCTGTGCTAGAGGCCACTTGTATATTTTGTTGATTATGTAATTTACTTAATCCCGGAATAAAACGGATTTCCGTTTTATAATAGGGGCGTTGCATATCAAGGGAGAAAACTTTTAAAACCGATGTCTTCTGATCGGGATGAAATTTGCACCACGGTTATTTCTATTGAATAGTAATTTAGACACAATTTTTCAACAAGATCGGTCAAGAACTCTCTGAGTTAGAGAGGGTCAAAATTTGACATTTTGGCCAAACAGGTGTTTTTTTTCATCCATGTAACTTATAACCTATTGTTCTAAGCAAAATTTGTCCCAAATATTTTAGATAGCTATTTCTTCAATCTTTTGAAAAAAAATTTAAAAACAAAAAAATATAATTTTTGAATTCTGTTTTGCAAAATCAAAAAAATTTTTTAACTTTTTTTCAAAAAAGGCCATTTTTTTCTTTTTTTTATCAAAAGAAAGCTAGGGTCTTTTTCTTTAGGAGCTTTTTGGTCGCTTAGTGGGATACGAGTGGGATTTCTATCAAAATAAATGTTTTGTAACTCAAGACAAAGGTTTTTCAATTTATAGCATATATGCACTATTTTGAATTTTTTCTTATTTGTGTGTAATGGTTTCTAAAACCACAAAAATAAAACTTATACTGAGAAACTAGACAAACTAACCTTTCCGACGGTATGTAACATACCTAACTAAAATTTCATACCCTCGATACTGTAATTCCCACAATATTAAAATGCAATATTTAAAAATATACTTTTTACTGTTTATTTTTAAATTTATTTATAATAATAAAACTTCCTTATAGTAACAATTTGATTTTTATTTTTTTATTTTAAAGAATATCGATTTCGACTTACGTCTTCCTCAGTTCTTAAATTATTATTACAATTTTTGCTTAAACTATTACTTATATACTATTTCAAATGCTGTTTTTTATTATTACGTCACATTTATTGTTTGATCCGTTTGGGTTGGTTTTCGGAATATTTTGAATGTGTGTTTTGAATCTACATTTTTGATTGACAAATCCAAAAAGTTTATTGTGTTGTTTTCTTCATTTTCTAAGGTGAATTTAATGGAAGGTTCTCTGCTGTTTATGTATTGGTGTAATAGATTAAGCTGTCTATGTGTTCCTTTGAATAATAAAATTATATCATCAACGTAGCGATACCAATAAATGATATTTTCTTTGTGTGGATTTGAGTTATTATATATATATTTTGTTTCAAAATCGTTGAGATATATTTCGGCTAATGTTCCCGATAGTGGGCTACCCATAGGTAATCCTTCTGTTTGTTGATAATACTCGTTGTTATGTGTGAAATAGTTTTGTTTTGTTATTTCGGTTATTATGTTTATTATTTCTTGTGTATCTGTTGGGTTTAAACCATTTTTTATTAACATATTTTTTGTTATATTTATTGTATCTTTTATTGGTATGTTGGAATACATGTTGGTTATATCAAACGATGCTAATTTTGCGTTGTGAGGTATTATTATTGGTTCTATTCTATTGATTAATTCTGTGTTATTTTTGACTGAATAACTGTAATCAAATTTTATGTGGTATTTCAATAGTTTGTTTATGTACTTCGCTATTCTGTATGTTGGTGCTGTGGTGAAATTAATTAATGGTCTTATCGGTGTATCTGGTTTGTGTATTTTTGGTAATCCTCTTATACTTGGTGCTGTTGGTTTTATCATTTTGTTATATCTTATATTCTTATCACTTAATATGTTGATAGATTTGTTGATGATAGTTTTTATTTGTTCATTGAATTCATTCGTTGGATCTTTACTCAATTTTTTAATGTTGTTATTAGTGATGTATTCATCTATCTTATTGTTGTAGTCTGTAGTTTTTAAGATGACTAATGTATTCCCTTTATCTGCTTTGGTTATTGTAGCATTGTTTTGTTTGATCTTGTTTTGTATACTGCGTATTGTTTTTATTTATTTTTTGTTGTTGGTTTTTGAATTATTTAAGTTGTTATTTTTTACTGATATTTCATTAACTATTATTGTCCTGATTTCATTTTGGTGGTGAATGTTAGTTTTCAAAATTGAGTTTTCTATTTCTAACAGATTTTCATTTATTTCTTTTGTTGTGTTGTTTGGTTGTATGCCGTATTTCAATCCTTTTTCCAATAGTTGAGTTTCATGATTATTAAATTGTATTTCAGTGTAATTTACTATTCTATTGTTATATTGTGGTGGCCTATACTGATTTATTATGTTATTCTGATGAGTTCCCATTTCTATTAGTTTTGATTCTTTTAATTTTTTTATTTTCAATTTTATGTTTTCACTTTTCGTTTTTATCGTGCTTTCCATATCATTCTTTACCGATTCCATTATTAATTCATATTCTATTTGATGATATTGTTTGGATATTAATAATTGTAGGTTGTATACTTCTAATGTTATGTAATTTATTTTTGTGTAGAGTTCTTGAATTTGTTTTGCTAACCATGTGGCTTCTGCTGTTTGTTTAGCTATTTGTGCGGCTTTGGATCTATTGTTGACTTTGATGTTAATATATGTAGGCATTATTTTATTTCTCTTGCAGCATCGGTTGAAATGTAAATTTAATTTGTTTTGTTGTAATTTTACTAATTTGTAATAATAAATTTTCACTATTTCACTTGGTGGTGTATCACTATATGTGTTATTATGGTTTTCCATATTATTCACTGTTTGTGTGCTTTTGTCACTTTTGAATTAAAATGCAATATTTAAAAATATACTTTTTACTGTTTATTTTTAAATTTATTTATAATAATAAAACTTCCTTATAGTAACAATTTGATTTTTATTTTTTATTTTTTTATTTTAAAGAATATCGATTTCGACCTACGTCATCCTCAGTTCTTAAATTATTATTACAATTTTTGCTTAAACTATTACTTATATACTATTTCAAATGCTGTTTTTTATTATTACGTCATATATTTTGTTAGTTTTAGTGTTGATTTTATCATTTAAAATATTGTTATTGTTTTTATGTTTATATATCTCTATTTCTTCCAGTCTATCTAGATTTTGTCCTTTTCTTTTTTTATGTAATATGGTTAAATTTGTGTTGATATTTGTGTATTTGTGTTTTTCTATTTTCAAATGTTGGGCATATCTGGATTTTGGATTGCTTCTGTTAATTTCATTGGTGTGCTCGATAAATCTTTTTTTGAAGGACCTCCCCGTCTGGCCTATATAAAATTTACTGCAGTCGTCACAGGTAAGCTTATAAACACCTGTGTCTAAGTTTTGGGTTTTTTTAGTTTTTAGGTAGTTTTCTAATTTATTTTTGTTTTTGTAAGCCGCAATATATCCATATTTTTTTAAGGTTTTTTGCATTATTTTGAATGTTGTTCTATTGTATGTTACGCCTACGTATTTTTTACCTGCTAAGTTTTCTTCATTCTTCAACGTTGTTAGGGTACGCAAATTTTTCTTGTTTTTGTGTTTTCTATTTAATGTGTCAATCATTTCATTTTTATATCCATTTTTTCTGGCTATGTATTTTATATTGTTTAGCTCGTCTTCATAATTTTCAGCGTTCATCGGTATAGTGTTCAATCTATTGATCATGTGGTTGTAGGCAGCTAGTTTATGTTGGTATGGATGATGTGATTTGATATTTATTGTTTGATCCGTTTGGGTTGGTTTTCGGAATATTTTGAATGTGTGTTTTGAATCTACATTTTTGATTGACAAATCCAAAAAGTTTATTGTGTTGTTTTCTTCATTTTCTAAGGTGAATTTAATGGAAGGTTCTCTGCTGTTTATGTATTGGTGTAATAGATTAAGCTGTCTATTTGTTCCTTTGAATAATAAAATTATATCATCAACGTAGCGATACCAATAAATGATATTTTCTTTGTGTGGATTTGAGTTATTATATATATATATTTTGTTTCAAAATCGTTGAGATATATTTCGGCTAATGTTCCCGATAGTGGGCTACCCATAGGTAATCCTTCTGTTTGTTGATAATAATCGTTGTTATGTGTGAAATAGTTTTGTTTTGTTATTTCGGTTATTATGTTTATTATTTCTTGTGTATCTGTTGGGTTTAAACCATTTTTTATTAACATATTTTTTGTTATATTTATTGTATCTTTTATTGGTATGTTGGAATACATGTTGGTTATATCAAACGATGCTAATTTTGCGTTGTGAGGTATTATTATTGGTTCTATTCTATTGATTAATTCTGTGTTATTTTTGACTGAATAACTGTAATCAAATTTTATGTGGTATTTCAATAGTTTGTTTATGTACTTCGCTATTCTGTATGTTGGTGCTGTGGTGAAATTAATTAATGGTCTTATCGGTGTATCTGGTTTGTGTATTTTTGGTAATCCTCTTATACTTGGTGCTGTTGGTTTAGTATTATCAACGAGTATTATCAACAAACAGAAGGATTACCTATGGGTAGCCCACTATCGGGAACATTAGCCGAAATATATCTCAACGATTTTGAAACAAAATATATATATAATAACTCAAATCCACACAAAGAAAATATCATTTATTGGTATCGCTACGTTGATGATATAATTTTATTATTCAAAGGAACAAATAGACAGCTTAATCTATTACACCAATACATAAACAGCAGAGAACCTTCCATTAAATTCACCTTAGAAAATGAAGAAAACAACACAATAAACTTTTTGGATTTGTCAATCAAAAATGTAGATTCAAAACACACATTCAAAATATTCCGAAAAATATCAAATCACATCATCCATACCAACATAAACTAGCTGCCTACAACCACATGATCAATAGATTGAACACTATACCGATGAACGCTGAAAATTATGAAGACGAGCTAAACAATATAAAATACATAGCCAGAAAAAATGGATATAAAAATGAAATGATTGACACATTAAATAGAAAACACAAAAACAAGAAAAATTTGCGTACCCTAACAACGTTGAAGAATGAAGAAAACTTAGCAGGTAAAAAATACGTAGGCGTAACATACAATAGAACAACATTCAAAATAATGCAAAAAACCTTAAAAAAATATGGATATATTGCGGCTTACAAAAACAAAAATAAATTAGAAAACTACCTAAAAACTAAAAAAACCCAAAACTTAGACACAGGTGTTTATAAGCTTACCTGTGACGACTGCAGTAAATTTTACATAGGCCAGACGGGGAGGTCCTTCAAAAAAAGATTTATCGAGCACACCAATGAAATTAACAGAAGCAATCCAAAATCCAGATATGCCCAACATTTGAAAATAGAAAAACACAAATACACCAATATCAACACAAATTTAACCATATTACATAAAAAAAGAAAAGGACAAAATCTAGATAGACTGGAAGAAATAGAGATATATAAACATAAAAACAATAACAATATTTTAAATGATAAAATCAACACTAAAACTAACAAAATATATGACGTAATAATAAAAAACAGCATTTGAAATAGTATATAAGTAATAGTTTAAGCAAAAATTGTAATAATAATTTAAGAACTGAGGATGACGTAAGTCGAAATCGATATTCTTTAAAATAAAAAAATAAAAAATAAAAATCAAATTGTTACTATAAGGAAGTTTTATTATTATAAATAAATTTAAAAATAAACAGTAAAAAGTATATTTTTAAATATTGCATTTTAATTCAAAAGTGACAAAAGCACACAAACAGTGAATAATATGGAAAACAATAATAACACATATAGTCCCACAATATGTTAACCTCAGGAATAAAATCACTTTTTCTATAGAAATGTTGAAAAATTAATTTTTTTTTATATATTTGTAATAATAATTAAATTAATATATAATAATAATAATAAAAACAAAAAGATAAATAATGTAATAAAACTTAATCTTAATCACATTAGATCTTAATCCTTTCTTGGCGTTACTAGGTTCAGCTGTTGATTTCACTGCTGGTTTCTTTTTTGTCTTCCAAAAGAAATCGCATTGAGTAGAGGCAGAAAACTTTTTCAACTTGAGTCTTCCATCGCCAAGCGGTATAAAAGCATGATATTGAGAGGTGCCATCGCCAATCTGCTCAATGTTTCCTCATGATCCTCTGTGCTACTAAAAACTATTTTAGTTTCTTTACAATAATTCTTTGCCCAATGGAATAAAGCAGTCGCATCTAAGATGTGATCTTGATGAGAGCACTGGAGGCTATACTATACTTCGCTGCATTTGTTTTGAGGTTTGCTCCAATACAGAGGATCATGAGGTAACATTGAAAACACGTATCAATGCGATTTCTCTCCGAAAACAAAAAAGAAACCAGCAGTGAAATCAACAGCTGAACCTAGTAACGCCAAGAAAGGTTTAAGATCTAATGAGATTAAGATTAAATGTTATTAGATTATTTATCTTTTTATTTTTATTATTATTATTATATATTAATTTAATTATTATTACAAATATATAAAAAAATTTAATTTTTCAACATTTCTAGAAAAAAAGTGATTTTATTCCTGAGGTTAACATATTGTGGGTATTACAGTATCGAGGGTATGGCATTTTAGTCGAAAAGGTTAATTTGTCTAGTTTCTCAGTATAAGTTTTATTTTTGGGGTTTTAGAAACAATTACACATAATTTTGTAAAATATTTTTGATTTTATTATAATTTTTAGAATATTTTTGGAATTATGAAAGAAATATGAAGTTTAGATTTTGTAATATTTTTTCGAAACGCTAAATGGAGAGGTTTTTGAGTAGTTTGCTGAGTGTATCATCTTTTTACTAAATTATGTTAATTTATTATCTGTTATAATTTTTCGGCAAAGTATTGATGTTTCGTGTTAGTTTTGTAATCAACTTCTAAACATAGGTTAAATACATGTACTTTTATATATAGAGTTTTACGTTTGATATACATCGCTGCCCAAAACTAAAAACAATGTCCCAATAACAGTTTTTTGCCGAAAACTATATCAAAATCCTTAACCCAGACCGAAGTTTTGATATCTCATAGCATAAAATTTCAGCCCCTCCATATATTCATTATACAAACGCGCTCAATAAATAAAGAGTAGATCGTAGTATGTATATATAGTATATACAAACATTTTCAACCATGAACAATTCGGAACAGGTACAGTTGCAAAAATGGAGGTATGCATACGTTTTCCAAATTTTTACACTAATTGCAAGTGAAACATTTTTATTAGTAATGAAATAAAATAGTTATCGTTCTTATCAATTTTTTGATTAATTCAATTACCATAGTCATAAAAAAAATTAAAAATTAAAATTAAAAATTACATCAAAATTAGTTTATTGTTAGATATTCAAATGAAATAATAATAAAAAAACACACAAAAATAAATGAAAATTAATCATAATTAATTTTCCGCTTTTACTTTTGGAATTTAATAAAACAATTTTCCATAACATAATCATTCTAATATTAAATTTTAATTAGGATTTTGTTGTTGTAATTCTACTCCTGTTTTACAGTTCAGTTTTTTATATTAATTATTAACGAAAATTATTATGTTAAAGTTCAGAAAAAGTGTAAGTAAAAGTTTCAAGTGAATTTAAGTCTTAAAACGATAAAATTGTATTTTGAAGTGGAAAAGTAAAAATTTTCATTTAATTATCTTTAATTTTCATTTACTTTTTTGTTTTGTTTTTTTAAGTACTTGAATCATTTTCCCTCGTTCCTCAATGTTATAAAAATAATGACTTGAATTTTTACGGGTAAAATTAAAATTTAAGATTTGAATGTAAGTCCAAAAAGATGTGAGATGTTACATCATGAACCAATAAAAGAGTTTAACAGTGGGAAGAATATTTTTTAATCTTTATCAAAATATAACCCATTTGTTCTTACAGTCCACACTGTAACAAAATGAAGTTAATTTTTTTTTTAAGATTTTGTAACAAGGATGAAAAAAAGTAATTGTAATTTTCTTTGATTAGATAAAATTTGTCAGGATTTTTAATTGTTATTTTGTTTTGTTATTTACGAGAATTGCAAGGAAATTAAAATGAGTTAAAAAAAAAAAATAAAACAGAAACGAAAAGTTTATTTCAAAATTAAGAAGATTTGAAGAAAGTTTTAAGAAAATAATAATAAAAATAGGAAAGTGGTCATAGAAACGGAACTAATTTAGTCAATAGGGTTAATTTTGAATTGCAGAATAAGAAAAAGTTAATTCTACGAATTTGGTTTGTGTAATATTAATGACTTTTTGTCCCGTCTTATTTATATTCAAAGTAATGGCTTTTTATAATTTAGCTACTTACGATTAAAAGCGGAAGGATAGATTTTTTTTTAAATTAATGTATATTAAGCTTTTATGGTAATTTTCTCGATTAAGTTATAGAAAAAGGGTTTTGATTTTTATTTTACGTAATCAAATTATATTTAGTAAAAATTCTTTAATTACAATAAAATAATAGCAATTCATGAAAAATTTATTTTAATTTTCTTTAGCACTACGGCAATCGTTTTTTAAAAATATTTTATTTGCATTTAAAAGAGAATATGTTTTCGATTGAAAAGTGAAATACAAAAGTTTTGGCGAATATTTATAGTTTTAGTTTAGGATGAAAGCTATGTTACCCTGTTTCTTTGCATGCCAATATTTAAAGATCGGGTATTCTAGTTATTTTCATAACTTCTTAAGAGGCCAATATCAGACCTTGTCTTAGTCAAAATCAATAAACTCAAACGATGAGAAATTATAAATAAAATATAAATTAAATATTATGCTTGATGTTGCAAGTAATTGAATTTTCATTGACCAATAGCAGCTCATGAATACTATCACAGAACTTTTCTTAAGCTTGGTTAGAGATGTTGGCTCGATTATAGATATAATGCTACACTTTGATCAAACAAAAGAAAAGTCCAGATTTTTAAAACTCATCGTGTCACTCCATAATCATAATTTTTGAAAGAAAACCATTTAGTATCTGAAAGCCAATACGGTTTTCGAAACAACCGATCTATTGAACTATGTAGCCCATCATTTTAACAGCAAACTTGAAGGAGGTAGTGAAATGTTAGTTATCGCAATCCTGAAAAACAAGCTCGTTACGTATGAATTTCAACCCACAATCAAAAGTTGATTTAAAGTTTTTTCACGAGTCTAAATTAACTAACGCTGATGTACTCCAAGACTCAGTTTTATCCCCATTATATTTTTAATTTATATCAACGAACTGTTGAAAATCACCATAATAAATAGTTTTGCAGATGACAGAGCAATTAATTTCACCAAAACACAGCTAGTGATTTATTGGGGATTTTTGAGATCAATTAAACTCTTAAGTAAGTAAAGAAGTAATTGACATTTTTTCTATCGAACGTATGGTTGGGTACTTCTCATATTTCCTCCTAAGTACCTTGTTCGAATCCTTAAGCTATTGATTGTTTGCAGATCAAAGACCGAGTTCTCCAACAATATTTCAATAAGTATATGTGTGACGGATAAATAGACGAATGTGAAAGCGTTCGTTAATTAGCAGTCATAATTTCCCATGACCTACTCTGGACCAATCGTATAGTGGCGATGGCAAAGACCACGTCAAAAAAATTCGTTGTAGTTAGTATAGTATAGTTGTACAAAATATTTCACTCCGTTTCATGTACTCCACATTTATATGTGCTATATTAGTCCCTGAATGTAATTTTGTTGTCAATTTTGGAGCAATGCATCTGTTTCCGGTACATAATTGAAATCGGATATATCATGTATCAAACATATTCGTTTCCCGTTTTACTCGTCAATCGATTTGTGCAAACAGTCAAACTGTTGAGATTACTCACTGTTATAATAATATAATACAGTTATAATAAAAAAAACGTCGATCAACAAGAACGTATTTTGCTGTGGGATCTAGGTTTCAAAAGAACAACATTTGCTAGGATGACAGTTATTCTGGAAGTAAGCTCTTGACTGATTTACTCCTGATTGATAAAGGCAGTGCACCACGGCAGATTATTTTACATAACGCTCAACGAGTCTTTGGAGTTTTGGAAACAAAGCAGATTTTTCTGGTTTGTTTCCAAAGGAAAACAAAGGAGTTGTTTCCAGCACAAAGGAGTTGAAAATTATTGGTCGAAATGATTTGGCTTTACTCTAGATTTAAGGGGCTTATGTATATAAGCAAGAATTTAGCTTTCCGCCCAGAATCTTATATACAACAATGATTCTGTTAGGGTATCAACATTACTATGCAGCAAGCATGGGTGAATTCCATCCAAACCACGTAACTTGAAGGTGTTGAAGAAATCTCATCTCATAGCCGAGATTTCATGTTCATTCCCTGAGCAGAAATTAGTTAGGTAAAACCTGAAATCAGTCATCGTGTGATCAGGGTCAGAAATGGCTAGCCCTATTCGGGTAATCTGATGTGGGCCTGTATCGGGTCTGAGTTAAAATACCCTTTTAGAGTTACTCTAATATGTTTCAAAGCTAGCAATTTATTACTATTAGGATTCATTAGAAATAAAATTTGGAATTCGGATTTAATAAACAAATTCAATTTTTATATCTTTATTGACCGATGGTATGAATTCAACTCACCATTATAAATTTTTCTACTTACTTATTGATTAATTATTATAACTAATTTTGACTTGCAAAGAGAGACTTTTAATTTACTGAAGCGACTTTTTAAAATAACTGTTTGCACTGCTCGTTCAGCTGACCCATTTGACTCTGGGTGATAGGGTAAAGTAGGTGATAATTTTATTTTGCTTAACAAACCCTAGAAACTCTTCTGACTTATATGGAGACCCATTATCCATAACTATCGCTACTTGTAATCCTCGGTTATCAAAATTTATGCACAGCTTCGCTATCACTACTTTCGCTGAAATATTGTGCATCCTGTGAATCTCTTCATACATTGATTTTATTTCTGGCCAAGGAACTAAATATTTTTCAGGGTTTTTGTTAGCCTGGTTATTTCATAGATGGGACTCTTTAACAAATACTTCAATGTCCTGATCAGTACCTTTCTACCATAAAATTTTCTCGAGCTAACGATTTCATACTCTCCATCCCTGTGTCTCTATCCCTCCATACCCTCCATCCCTCCATCCCTCTCCAACCCGCAAAGAATCTGGCATAAAAATTCTTGAACTGCAAAAAATACAATTGTCATCTTATGAAAATAATGCACAATTAGTTTTGTAATACTTTAGATCTGAATCACAGTTTCTGGATCGCTGCTTTAAGGCATTTTGCACACAAACAAAAAATACTTCTTTTTCTATTGCCTTCTGAATTTGACATCTATTTAATGGCAACTCACTCGATGAAAAATTAAAATATTTTATAAAATTGTCCTTTCTCACCCTGCAGCGTCAACCTATACAGGGCATCTTTCTGAACTAGTTTTGATGCTGCTCTATATTCAAGCTCGTAGCCATATTTGCTTAGAAATACAGCCCATTACTCAAATCTCACCGTTGCTGGAGATGTAGTGGGTTTTTAGGAATAAAGATTTTTTGTAATAGTTGGTGATTCGTTATACTTTTGAATTTCTGTCCATATATATATTTTTGGAATTTCAATTTTTTTATTCAAATTATTATAGCTAGCGATTCCTTATATAATTAAGAATAGTTTTTCTCAGCATCTGATAAGGTACTATAGAACCAAATAAAACTGGATGATCAAATCCATTAATGATTTGAGACAGTACTGCTCCCCACACGATATTGACTCGCATCGCAATGTACAATAATCTAGGATTATAATGTGCCAAAATACGATTTTCTAACAGCATCTGTTTACTTTTTACAAATGCCTGTTCAGAGGTATCATCCCAATTAAACTTTGAATCAAGTTTTGATAAACAGAAAAATAAATGCTGTTCATGCGATAAACTAGATAAAAATTTTCCATAGTACATTAGAATACATAAATATGATTTTTGTTCTTCCACGTTACTCGGTGAAGGTGCATCTGTTATAGCTTCCTCTCTTGTACAAATAGGGCAAACGCTAGACTTATTTATTTTATGGCCTAAATACTAACCAATTTCAACAAAGAGAGATTTTTTTTTATATTAACTTTGACATTGTGAGAGTTTAATATCTCGAAAACCTTAACTATACGTAGTTCGGGAGCTCTTCTTTAGATGCGGCACCAATAACTATATCGTCTAAATACTTTATTTATTCCTACTACAAACCATAGTCTCTTTATACTTCCTCTAAAAATTGTTAAAATCACATGTTTGTGATAAACGACGCATCTCAAACATGTGTTCCCCAAATGACTCATTTGAACTTTAAGATCGTTTGTAGAATTTAATTAAACCGTTTTACTATTACATTACATTTAGATTTAAAGTAATTTCTCAATGCTTCCATAACAGTGGTATATTTTGCATCTTCGGTGATTTTTGGTGAACATAAGAATTTTAAAATTTGATGTGTCTGGCCACATGTAATAAAATAGGTGAGCTTCAATACATCATCAGTTATTTTATTTAACTTCAGCATCTGTAAGTCCTGTTTTCTAGGGAAAAAAATTGTGCCAGAATGTTAAAAGGTGCCAGTCTTAACAAAAAACTTACCATACATGAGTTGGAATTTTTTTAAGGATACCCTGTATCTTTAAGGTCGATTTACCATCACATTCCATAGTGAAACAGTTTTTGGGTGTTTTGGAAAACTTGCATCTACTATACTTCAAATTTTTAATAATTATTTAACTCTACTAAATGTTTCAAAATTGCAGTATTTGATTTTTGTTTAAATTAAAATTAGGGAATCGCACTAGCCGAGCAAAACAGACTCTCTGAATAAAACGCTTTGTCAAACAAAGTCACCAAACAACTAAGTTGAAACGGCTCTACAAACTATTCAAATTTACTAACAAATTACTAGGCCCCATTTTGAACAACTTTCTATTTTCGGTCTTGGTTTTTGTCCAAGGTCTTGGTTCAAATACTCTTGCTCTGCGTACCGTTTTGTTACATTATTGCTCAGATTGTACTTAGTAGATTCACTGTGTAACTATGCTTTATTTGCTCAAGATCAAAGTTTATTTTCTCATGAAGTTGAACTGCTTAACCATTCCGTTTTTTGATTACTCAATCCAATGATTTTCATGTGAAAGTTGTGTTCGATTTTTGGTATCGATGATTTTTCCTTGCACGTGACTTTTTAGATAAATGTATGGATTACTTCCTTAGTTGTGTTCTTGGTCTGGAAGTGCAATGAGATAAGTTGTAATAGCATCGCCAATGTCACAGTAGGTCATTGCCGCTATACATATACAAGCTTTTGATTCTTTTCTAGCTCTTTTTTCGGACTAAAGCTACACTATTCTCCTTACGACTGCTTTGTACGTGATACACACCGAAAAATATTATAAGAGTTCTAGTGACCCTACTCACCACCGTCGTTATGTGGCTACTCCTATAAATTCATAATATATTTCTGCCCTTATACAATTTCCAAACCCCTCATGATGATGGTACTCAGACCTACGCTTCTTTATAAACCGCATCACATCCTACAATGTTTTTCTCAACCGGTTCTCCAGCCCTACCTCTTAACTTGAGGGATGATAAGACAACACTCTGTGAATTTTCTCTGGCAGTAGCTAGAGTAAAGTTGATAATTTAACAAATTTACAACATTATTAAAAGTTTATACGTATATATTTTTCATTTTGATTTTAACCAGAAAAATTTAAGGTGAAATTGAGACGAATTTCCTCACAAAATTTAAAGGTTTGCCACCACTCACACAAAGCATAAACACTCAAAAAGTTATAGTACCTCGAATAAAAAACCGATGCAAAAGTAAGAAAACTCCAATTTCTCTAAACAAAAATCATATAAATCACTTTTATTCATCATTACAAATACTACATATCTCAACAATCCAATCATGAAGAACCACTTTACCATTCAATCAAAAATAAAATCGAACAAAACCACAATACAAGAAGGAATACTTTCATTCCCTACGATTTATTGAATTCCTTTTTCTTAATTACCTAATCGTAAATTTATGGTCACTTGATAGATGAAATATATAACAGAAAAAAGAAAACTTCACTTTCCTTCCTTTTTATTATCCACAATCCAAAAATCACTTCAAATGTACACAATACTATAAATAAATACCGCTAAGGAAACTCTTATGAACCAATAAAGTTTTTGTTTTTTTCCTTTTTACTTTCCTTAGAGATGGTTATTATCATCAGCTCTCTTTAAGATTATTAAGAAAAAAAAACGAACGGAAAGTATATTTTTTGGGTATTATTTTGAAAGCTTTATGGCTTAGATGTTTATGTGTGTGTGTATAGAGGATATTTTTATTGAGATATTGATTTTAGATTCATTTTGTAATGTAAGATTTAGTTGAATGTAATATAAGAAGTTTTAAGAATGGGCTTTTAACTTAAGACAAATTACTTTGTTTTGATAGAAATATTTATTGGTTTTGAAATGCAATAAGTGTTTGAAGTGTTATTGGGTTAATGGTGGGAAATTGAAGTTTTAAAATAATACAAGTATATATGCGCAGGGTAACAAGATGATAAGAAGCTTAGAAATTTAACTATGATTAGAAATTTAAGGTATTTTATATTTATATGAGCAGGCATCGAAGAGTCTGTGCGAGTTTGGGGTTTGGGGTTTGGGGTCTAAATGGTTATATGTTAAAACCTCGACCCCAATCAGATATCAATATGATTTCCCTACTAAGATCTGCCTCATTTATCCCGATCTGAGCTCATTTCATTTGAAAAAATTTCTTTTGGTTATAATTCACTAGAGTAATATTCATTTTAGAAATATACAGTTAAAAAAAATTTAAATTCACCTATTGTTTAGCTATCGTTTCTCGGCTTTAACGACTATACTGATAATAAATAAGTGACGGGTTCAAAAATTGAAATTTTTTCTTAGAATTTGTACGAATACGATAAAAATATTTTTAAAAAATTAAAGGGTTGTTTTTCCCTTATTTTAGAGTTTTAAAATTTAAAACAAATTTTTCGGTTTCTTTAACTTTTTTTTAAAAGTAAGTTAGTTTAAAATATGCACTTTCAAATAATTCTTGTCACGTAATGGAAGTAGTATCGATGTGAGCGCTATAGGTTGAAAGCACAGCTTTCACATAGTTTTAAAACTTCAAAATTTGTTTCTACGGATATGGCACCATGTAGGTAAATTTTGAACTAAACGATTTTGACTTAAAATTTTACGTAGATTACGCATATATTTTTTGGTTTGCAAAACTGGTCAATTTAAAAAAATTGGCCTTCATAATGGATACGCCGTTTTGAATTTTTTTAATTTGACACCGGATGTGGTGTTAAATCCAACAACTACGATTTATATTATAATATACTCTTTAATCTTTAAATTCCATTTAATAGCACAAAACATAACGTAAAAAATGTGGTTTTTAACCTTCAGCACCCTCTGACGCTCATATCGATACTATTTCTATCACGCGACAAGAATTATTTGAAAGGGCATATATTTTAAAATAACTTTTAAAAATAAAAAAAAACTTTCGAAAAATTGATTTTAAACGTTCAAACCCCAAGAAAAGTGAGAAAACTACCCTTAAAATTTTTAAAAATATTTTTTTCTACAATCGCTTAAGAGTTAATCATTCCCGCACGCAAATCGCATGCGCAAAGTGATCAATTCCCGCATTAGTGCGGGAATGTCAATAGTCAGAAACTCAAGAATACACACACAAGAAAATTACTTCGGTCTAAAAGACCTAAGTCCTAAGTATTACAACCATGTGCTCAAAGTGGAATTCTTACCCCCACTTTTTTTTACATTTCTCGACGTTTAAGGGCCTACTGATTCTAAAAAAGCAAAAAAAAAAATGTATGTAGAAAACGACTGAAGCGATTTGAAATTTTTTTTTTTTCTAAAAATAGGTACACTCAATGGAAAGAGCCGAAAGGACGATGTGTTCGATAACTGTACCGGAAGTGTGTCAAAAAAATCGTCAAGTTTGTCAAAACAAGGAAATATGCATATTTTTTGCTTAAAAAACGTTTATTTTAAATGTTTACCAGTAGGAACATTGAATTTGGAAAAATCCGGATGGTCTGGATTGGTATGTGAGATCGAAAACTAGATTGTTGCATTATAAGTTTGTCAAAAAAATGTTGTCAAGTGTGTCAAAAGAAAGATTTTTATTTATTTTTTTACCCAATTTTTCGGAAAAAAATAAAATTAATTATTTGTATGACATGAAATTTTAATACTGAATTAAAAAAAATTTTATTAGAGAATTAATTATTTGTTTGAAAATTAATTATTTGTTTGACCTAAAATTTTATTGTTATTATTGAGAATTATGGCATTATCAGTTTGTCAAAAAATGTTGTCAAGTGTGTCAAAAAAAAGATTTTTATTTAGTTTTTTAACCAATTTTTTGGAAAAAAATAAAATTAATTGTTTGTTTGAAATGAAATTTTATTATTATTATTGAGAATTATGGCATTATAAGTTTGTCAAAAAAATAATGTCAAGTGTGTCAAAAATGATTTCATTTATTTTTTTAGCCAATTTTTTGGAAAACAAATTTAGCTGTTTTATGACGTAAATGTAATTGAAAATGAAATTTGGCATGGACATTTTTGAATTTGTTATAGTTTTTGAAATATTTTTGGAATTTTGAAAAATGTTTTTTTTTTGATTTTGCAATAATTTTTGTAATATTTTTAGAATTTTGGAAAAAGTTTTAATATTTGATTTTGTAAGAATTTTTGGAATATATTTAGAATTTTGAAAAATTTTAAATTTTTGATTTTTTATAATTTTTGGAATTTTGAAAAAAGTTTCGATTTTTGATTTTGAATTGATTTTTGCAATATTTTTAGAATTTTGGAAAAGTTTGAATTTTTGGAATATTATTGGAATTTAGAAAAAGTTTAAATATTTGATTTTATTCTAATTTTTGGAATATTTTTGGAATTTTGAAAGAAATATGAATTTGTGATTTTTTAATATTTTCTCGAAATGCTAAATGGAGAGGTTTTTGAGTAGTTTGCCGAGTGCTGTTTGCATCTTTTCACTAAATTATGTTAATTTATGGTCTGTTATAATTTTCCGGCATCGTATTGATGTTTCGTGTTAGTTTTGTAATAAATTTTTAAACAGAGATAAAAAAATACTTTAACAAAGAGTTATGTTTGATATACATCGCTGCCCAAAACTAAAACCATGTCCTCATAAAAGTTTTTTGCCGAAAACCATATCAAAATCCTTAACCTAGACCGAAATCTTGATATCTCAGAGCTGTGAGACTTCAGCATCTCCATATTTTTATGGTTAAATTGATCAAAAAGAACCATACTTTTAGAGAACCATACTATGGTGATTGTTAACCAACTATAATTTATGGTTGCTACAAACCATATTATGGTGATAGATAACCAAATTTTATGGTTGTTATTATAGATACATAACCATACTATGATTATAATTGACCACATTTTATGGTTCTCTAAAATATGATCAATTTAACCATAACATTTTTTTGTGTGCAAGTGAAATTAATTGATTATTTATTAATATTATTATATATAATAAAGATAGAACAGTTACTTAAATTATTAAATTGCACTCCAGTTAATCTTTCATCTAAGGAAATGGAAGAGGAAGAAAATGAAGTCTCCTTATAGAAAGCCTATCATCCTTAACCGTAGATGATGATTCCGTACAAACAACCTGCTTTTCCAATTTCTTCTTATTTTTAATCGATGATTCTATATGTATCTTTCTGCAGCACTTGTGGATCTTCATCCTCCGTGACGTTTCACATTCGTGAATTCTGCTCCACCGTCTGCTAAAAGGGTCGCTGATGAACGCCTGAAACAGTATGCATTTGCAGTATGCATCAGTATGCAGTGTATGCATTTGCATTTGGCAACTCCAAATATTCTGCTATTAGCTTCGGTATTTTTCCAAATGTGTTCACCCCGACAGCTTGACAAGTACATTTCCCTATCTTATAATTTAAAAAGAGACGGTTATGGTTGACATTAACTGGACGGAGGTTAACATATTTATGGTAAATTTGTAGCAAGTTTATATTTCCACAATTGCCTTCTGTAACAGTAAAGTGTCGATCAATTTTCGTTTTCGTATCCTGGACTCTCACAATCATACCTTCGATATGGTTAGTTAACATATTAGTCAATTCAATTCTACAACAAGCCCAAAAATAACCATAACCTAGAATAATAAATTATTTACTGCATACACACAATACATTCATAATTTTACAATCAGGTACCTTCACCATAAGAAAGTCCATTTCATCAGCGTTATTGAGAAACCAAAATAGTTGGTTTTTCGTAAACGTTTTGGATTTCTTGGGTCGATACCCTTCGTTTTTCCTCTTCAAAATTGCAATTAATTTTGAATATTTATTGATACCAGTTCCATTCTTTAAAATCAGTGATTTTTATTATTGAATACCGTGCCCACAGTGTTGCAGGTTGCAGTTGTTCACCTAATTTGGCAGAAAAGGCAAGAACAATTGTTTCCGAGTAGTCTTTTACCTTCTTTTGACGGCGCCAAGCTACGAATTTTTCAAACGGTTTCTCGTATTTTTCAGGAAGTAAGTTGTGTGTTGCCCAGTCTACAGCTGCGTGAATGTCCTCGGGAATCCAGTTTTCGTCATCTGATTCGTTTTCCAGCATTTTTATTGCCACAAAAATTCACAAATGCATAATTTGTTTTCCGCATTTTTTGTTTAGAAGTTTCATCCATAGCAACCATTGCAACTTGATTTTCACGATAAATTAGCAGTTTCAAATCTTGGCAAAACTAAACGATTCTAATTAGACGATTGTAGAAAATAGTAATTCATTAACGATTGTTGGAAAAAAGTTGTTCCTAACATGCGCGCGAAGGTGACTCCGAACCTCAAGCAGGTACCAAAACTCGCTATGCTCGTTTTGGTAACATCCAGCTTACTTTCCGGAATCACCAACTTCGCGCACTTGTTAGGAAAATAACTATTATCGTATTTTACGGGAAAAATACTAACGAACTAATATTTATTAAAAAAATTTCTATGCGCATTAAATTGTTTATAAACAGAAGACGTTTGTCGTCCAAGAAAAAATTTCAAATTTGTTTCCGTCACTGATGGCAAAGGGGCTGGCCAAAAAATCAAAAAAAAATTCCAAAACTGTTTTCCGAAGGGGTACTATCAAGCCCCAAAATTTGGGGAAACAAATCATTTGTTTGTTCCGTTCACGTGGACTGCCCCATATGTTTATACGTATATTGTATACTTTTATATCAGGGTCTGATCCGACTATCCCAACCAGGATGCAAGTTTCTGTATGGGTTTTTATTCAATTCTGCATCAAAACCATGTAGTGTCACATCAAACTTAAAAAAAAGTTGCAACCTCGGCAATATGTGCAGTGTACCCCAAAATTTATTTCACAATAACTGACACATTTAGCTAAATCTTCAAAGAAATTGCTTCATAACTGAAGACTATAGTGGGTTATCAATCATCAAACAATGTCGCTCTAAAAACGTTTGGTTACTCTTATTGTTCTCAGGTGATATATCATTGAACGCTGCCACTGCAATAAATTTTTGATGCGCGTTACGGTTATCATAAATTCTATGCTATGCTTAATATAATGACCCTGTTAGAAGTATAAATACCCTGTTAGAACTCTCACTTTAAACCGCCTTCTTTATGAAATGTATTATATGAAACTTAATTAGTTATTTGGACTATCTAAGACCCTTGATAACCTTTGCTTTGCAACGTCGACACACAAGGTCAAACTTATTTTGAAAGAATTTACAACGATTTACAACTTGAAACAGTTTCGAAACAATTAAATTTTGCAATGATCAGAGCAAACAAATACAGCTGCGCCAATATTACTGTACAAGACAAGAAAGTGAAGATTTGGTGAATGAAGGTTTTGTCAAACTGAGAAAGAAAAAACACAGAAGCTCTTCAAGAGAGCTAAACTATCCAGAATGAGACCGGAGTAGGTCGTAAGTCATGTCCAATAAAGAAGTCAGCCAGGCTAAGAGAAGTAGCTTTAAAACCGCCCGTGAAAATGTGTTATATCGCAGGGAGTGGTTCTACTCTTAGAGATACACTTTCTATTGAGAATAGTGTACGGAAAAGAGGAGTGTACATAGTACGACACGACACAGTAAACTAATATAAGACCAAACCAGAGCATCATGAAGAGTGGCTGCTAAATTATTTATGGCAGTCCGTATTAAGTAGACTAAAAGTAGCTTCTAGCCATGTAACTCATTAGGCGTGAATGGAATATTCTCTACCTGCCTGTTAAGAGAGATAAGTGGATGTTACCACACTTTGTGGGTATTTTCAGAAATAGTTTAACACTTATGGGTATATCTCTAAACCAAACAAAACGGTAAAAAGATATTCATTCATAAAGTGGAAAAGAGAATGTCACATACGCTAAATCTCACAGATCCATCAGTTACATCTTTTAAATTAAAACAACGGAAAAGATACAGTCAAGTGGAAACTTTGCTGTACAAGTTCACTAGAGAACAACAAAAAAGTAACAGCGACGTGCCAGACATTGAAGATACCATCGAAAAGACCTCAAATGTAGCTGTTAGGCAGATTTATATTGGCAAAATTTTTAACAACACCATAACGCATTAGATATTTGAGATGCTAAAACCTACGGTAGTAGATCTTAGAGCTTGGGACTGTAAAACAAGCTTTGTTTCTATCAGAATTATGGAATTTGGTAACCAGGGAATTTGGTTCCAGAATTTGGTATTTTGTGAAATTATTTTGGTGCGTACATGATACACATCTATTCGTTTAAACCCAATCCGAAAAAACTATAAGCCTGATCAACAGAACCCTGTCATCATGATTAGTTCGGTAATTCTATGTGCTCAGGAGACAAAATTCATGTAGAAAAACAACATAAGGAAGGTAGTGAGCAGTTGAAAATTGCGCCGACTAAAACCTAAGAAGAAATTATCTAAACTAAATGATCGTATCGCAGATAATAACAAAACTAAGAATTCGAGCAATAACATCTTTCTTCAACCAGGCACCCTTTTGCTGCCTAAGGACAAAAACTATTCAAAAATAGATAAAGGATTACATATGAGAATAGAATGGTGTGAGGCATGGCATAATGTGACGGGTCTTAGATAGTCCAAATAACTAATTAAGTTTCATATAATAGATTTTATAAAGAAGGCGGTTTTAAGTATTTATACTTCTAACAGGGTCACTATACTTTAATAGTTTTTAATCTAATCGATCTAGGAGTAGATTATTAAATTACAATTTGTTTGAGTTGCTGCAAGTTCAGCAGTACCAGAAAAAAATACAGAAAAAGGCATGTTATTATAGTTCGACAGAGTCCAAGGTTGAAATTTTATATTGATAGTTAAGTGTTACACTGAAAAAAATAATTTAGTATATTCTACAAAACGGATTCAACCAAATTAATTTTGTAGCGTCAACAAAAATTTAGTACAATCGACAATTATTTTGGTTGAATCCGTTTTGTAGTATATACCATATTATTTTTTTCAGTGTAGATGCCACGTTCCTGGAATTCCATTTTTAGATTATTAATCATATCCAACAAGTTTATTTCCAAATCCATATATCCAAACTCGAAAAAATGCGACACAAGCATTTTGATTTCATAACAATTATTTTGAACAAAATAATTGATTTGCTTCATACTTTTGTGCAAATAATAATTACTTCGGTCTAAAAGACCTAAGTATAACATTCATGAGCCAAAAGTGACATTCTTACCCCCACCTTTTTGGCATTTCTCGACGTTTTAGGACTGATTCTAAAAAAGTAAAAACAAAAATGTATGTCTGTCTGCCGGCCGTCCGTCACAACCGACAAAATCTAGAAAACGGCCAAAGGATTTCAAAAATTTGTATTTCTAAAAATAGGTATACTCAATGGTAAGAGCCGAGGTGACGATGTGTTCGATAGCTGTCCCGGAAGTGAGTCAAAAAATCGTCAAGAGTGTCAAAACAAGAAACTGTTGTATTTTTGCAACATTGCAACATGCAACATTGCAGCATTGCAATATTTTGCAACATTTTCCTTCATTGAGAAGGAACATTGAATTTGGAGAAATCTTGAAGGTCGGGATTGGTATGTGACGCGAAAAACAAGATTATTGCATTATAAGTTTGTCAAAAAAATATTGTCAAGTGTGTCAAAAGAATGATTTTCATTAACCAATTTTTAGGCAAAAAATAAAATTAATTATTTGTATGACATAAAATTTAATCGAACATGAAATTGGACATGGAAATTTTTGATTTTGTTATAATTATATTTGAATTAGGAATATTTTTGGAATTTTGAAAAAAGTTTGTAATTTTGATTTTGTTATAAATTTGCGATATTTTTAGAATTTTGGAAAAAGTTGTTCGAATTTCGAATTTTTGATTTAGAAAAAGATTCAGATTTTTGATTTAGTTAAAATTTTTGCAATATTTTTAGAATTCTGTAAAAAGTTTCAATCTTTGATTTTGTAATAATTTTTGGAATATTTTTAGAATTTTCAAAAATAGTTTAAATTGTTTTTATTATATTTTTTAGAATATGTTTGAAATTTTGAAAGAAATATGAATTTTTAATTTTGTAATATTTTCTCTAATCTAAATGGAGAGGTTTGAGTAGTTTGCTGATTGTGTCATCTTTTTTTACTAAATTATGTTAATTTATGATTTTTTATAATTTTCCGGCAACGTATTGATGTTTCGGGTTAGTTTTGTAATAAATTTCTAAACAGAGATAAAAAAATACTTATACTTTAACAAAGAGTTATGTTTGATATACATCGCTGCCCAAAACTAAACACAATGTCCTCATAAAAGTTTTTTGCCGAAAACTATATCAAAATCCTTAACCCAGACCCAAGTCTTGATATCTCAAGCTGCGAAATTTCAGCCCCTTCATATTTTTAATTATGTTTGCATAAATGTAGATATGTTTCAAATCAGTTTGTTGACTTTGGAATAATTGGTATGAAAAACGATTATTGAATATAGCTCAAAGCATTTATAATTAATGGCAAATGTTTTAATCAATAATATAATAATTTGATTATATCACGCCTCTTTCTTTTATATCCCCAAATAATAAATTAAAAAAATTAATATGCTTATGTACTAACACTCCCCTCCTATATGTAATGAATTGAGTTACTTTTCAGAATATTTTGATATAATTAAGAGACTCCGAGTTAGACCGTCAACTAATTAAGTAAAAAGACATTTTTGTTATAATTAAAAATTAAATAAAATAAAGTAGATTTCCAGGTTTAAGTGTTAAACTTTTGTACTTGACGGTACAGGGTCCATAACATAAGTTATTGCTACCAGAAAGTTATAGCAACATTATAATATATAAGCAAGAAAATTGTATTGTTCAACCCCGGTTACATTTCATAAAGTTTAATTCCAAATAAATATTATTTACATTTGAAACCTTACAAACATATGTTATACCACCTATAACACCTATTATACCATCAGGCATTTAAGTTAAAAACAAACAGGAATCCAAGAGATGCCTATTTCAATTAAAACTTTTTGCGAACCCAACACTCGCATTTAGTATTTCCTTGTATTTGCTCAAATGAAACATAATTCAAAACTTCAAAAATATTTTAACAACCGTGATTTTGCTTAGTTTATCTTTGTATTTTTTAACACATAATTTTTGTTTATCCTCACAAAATCTTTTCATATTTTAAAATATCATCATCTAAAAAAGGGCGAAAAAACAATACGGAAAAAACTGTCGCAAAAATTTTCATTTCAATTATTCACAATAATCTTAATTTTCCCATACATTACTCAAACAAAAGCTACCATCATTACTCACAGAGCAAGAATAACTTTGCAAAAAATATTTCTATTCCATTATATCCTAAGAATTTATATTCAAAACTTTAAGTTCCAAAAGCACAAACAACAATTCGTTTTCTTGAAATCATGAATTTGAAATATTATTTTTTCCTATTTCACAAGTCTGGACATATATTTGCTTATAAATCAGAGGATGGCACAAAAAATGTATGTGTTGAGCTAAGCTGGGGAACATAAAACCTATAAAAATGTAATTTATTTTAAAGACAATATTTCTACTTGAATCTTTAACGACGACAACGTTATAAATAAAATGGATTCCACACTTTAAATATGTAAATCACGTAAGTCGAAAAGAAATAGATTAGAGAACACAAAATATTGAAAGAAAAAAAAAGATAAAATTGTAGGCGGTAACAACTATTCAGCGATGGACGAGATTAAATTTGTAAGGTTTGGTTTTTGTTGTATTTTTTCGGTAAGATCAATTAAATTTGTAATAAATTTTGTTCAACTTAATTGTGGGATTTATTTTGGTTTTGTTGACAAAATAGTTTTACGTTTTATTAATTGCGTTGTTGGGTTTCTTTTACTGCGACCGATGAATGTGTTTACATAATATTGACATTTGTAAATATTTTTGTTGTTTTTACAATATATGTTACAAACTATGAATAAAATTATCATAGTTTTTAAAAATTAAATTTGAGTTTGTAATTTTTTTAAATTTTCTAGCACCGATATTGTCGGAATAATAATAATAACAACGACGACAAACCAAACTAAAATAAATCTGGTAAAATAATATAATCACAAAAATTAGCTTCCCTTAACCTCAGTCATCTTTAATTTTCTTTTGAAAATTTAACAAAACCAACTAATGACAGAAGATAATGTTAATGAGCAAAACCAAACAACCAGAAACAGACAAAAAAACGAAATTACAAAATTTCATGAATTAACCAAAGAAAATTCACTAAAATTTAATTTGTATTTGTATCACAACAGAAAATTTATTTTGTTTTCATTCAACCAATGGAATAGAAAATCCTTTTCTCATTATTTTTCGTGTAAGACAATTAACTTTAAAATTTTTAAAGATTGTTTTGCATTGAAAATGTATGAAGAGGAACCGGAAAAAACTTTTTTTTTGTATTCGTATAAATGGCGATTGTGGTAATTATGGTGATTTAGTTTTGGTGTTTGGTGTATAGTGATTATTGGTATAGATATAATATATATAAAGGATTTTCTTATTTCTAATTTTACTTGTGTTTAAAAAGAACCTACTAACACGGTGAAAATACAACTATTAGCACTGTAGTACAGTTAAAAAAACGAATTTTCACACAAGAAGCAAAGAATTTCTTTTTGCGATTGAATACCATAGCTCGATTTTCATTAAATTTGACTAGTCGGAGACACCAAAGAGAATATATGTTATTCATTTTCCTTTGCTTGAGGTTTTATTAAAATTAAAATATACTAACTGCGACAAAAAAATATATGAACGAGACTAATGCATAGGCTGATTTCACCACAGCTCTAAAAACAAAATGTTCTGGATATATAGTGAGCTATTATCCATCAAATACTTCAACTAATTGCCAACTTTTGTTCTAGAATTTCGCGTTGTTATAATTATAAAAAACATTTGCGCCGGGAGCCTCCATCACTTTACCCATAATCGCTCAAGAGCTTATTAGTTTCATCTTATATGAATCTCCGTCTTTTGCTAAAGTTTTATTAAAATTGGTTTATTAAAGGGGGGGGGGGGGGGGGGGGGCGTATGGTTTTAAAATTATTTTTTTTGCATTTTTTTTTCTGAATGAACAATATGGTGAGAATATTGTATACAAATTAACAATTACAAATATACAACCGGCCGTAATACCTGATTTTTATGCCTGTCTGTTTGTTTATACCTGTCTTTTAGTCTAAGATCCGGCTGCAGGATTAGTGCGCTCATCGATTTTTTGCTAAAACCAAATTTTTATGCATGTTTATAATTAGGAGAATATATATCTACCAGGTTGCCTATCAAAATTTGGCCGCCAGTATTTTTAATTAAATTATTTTTAATTGATTTTTGGGAAAAAATTTCGTTCACTTGTTTTTTAAATAAAATATCGTCTACATCACGGCAATTTATATAAAGATTCTAAAAATTCACGGTTGCCGTTGCGCACCTGGCCGCACCTCTACCTCAAAAAATACTTTGGTCCCCCCTTTGAGTTTTTAGAAGTAACTTGATTTGATTTTTGATTTTTTTTTTGACTCGCTTCTGCGACCCCGCACAACTTCGATCAAAAATAGCACCACCTCCTGCCACCCCCCCCGCGACGCCTCCGTGTCCCCTGCGTCCCCAGGGGGACCAAAGTAAAATTGAAAGCTTGATCCTTTATAACTTTTGATCCCCCAATTTCCGCAAATTTTTTTTTCATAATTAGGATGCAGAGCACCTAATCTTTCTATTTATTTGAAAAAATACGTAAATTTATTTGGGGGGATAAACTAGGAATGTTCCCAAAATATTATTATTGGTTTAACTCTCTTACACTCTACCTTAAATATTTATCATCTTTAACAGCCAGCAACCCTTATTTGCGGCCGGATTTAATTAGGCAACCATATATGATAATAAATAGAAAAAAATTAGCTTTAATTTGATATAGAATTAATCAATGTACGTTATGAACGTATAAATGTATCGAAATCATACCTGTTTACGCCTGGCTGCGAAGAGGTGCGGCCAGGTGCGCAACGGCAACCGTGACTTTTTAGAATCGTTATATAATTTGCCGTGATGTAGACGACATTTTATTTAAAAAACAAGTGAACGAAATTTTTTCCAAAAAATCAATTAAAAATAATTTAATTAAAAATACTGGCGGCCAAATTTTGATAGGCAACCTGGTAGATATATATTCTCCTAATTATAAATATACATAAAAATTTGGTTTTAGCAAAAAATCGATGAGCGCACTAATCCTGCAGCCGGATCTCGTACTATTTCAAAGAATGTAAACTGACCTTGTACATATTGCATATTTTCAGGTACATCCGCGATTTTTTGAGCTAAAATCGCGTTTTTCACTTCCAAGTGCTGCAAAAACTAGAAAACAAAAAAAAACTCTTCCTGATTACCTCGAGAAATATATTACCTTTAAAATGCATATCAATTTTTTTGTTTCAAATGATCCGTTAACGAGTTATAATGTTCACCGCAAAACCACTTTTTTTCAAAACGTCTCTGGAGATTCAACGTCACCGGCTTATTTATCAATATTTTTCATTGAAAACTTTTTCTGACATACTTCAAAAGTCTTTAACACCATACCCCCCTTAAAAGAAAGCTGTAGTATCCTAAATAGACATAAATTTTTTTGTACGAATAAAAAAGTGAATTTATTTTTTACCGGAAGTGATAAACCGCAAATTGAGATGCAGAACTGTTACAAGAATGCATGGGATCATGATGAAACTTTGGTATTTGATCCAGATTCGGTATTTGATCCAGAAAAATGACAGATCTGGAATAATTTCAAAATTGGACAAAATGGCAGAGGGTCTCCCAAGCACCTTTAATGTAACGACTGACTGTTTTGAATATTTCTCCAAAAATAAGAATATTCATATATAAAGAAATTCCCTTATAATTTGCCAATTTATAACGATTCCGGCCTTTGGAATGAGACAAACATACGAGCAGTTATGTATGCCAATAATATTTTAACATTTTTTTTTGATGATCACGTCACAATGCTAATTAGTAATATGTAAATGTTTTCTTTTGTCTTTTTGTCTACCTAAATGATAAACATTTTATGTTTGTAAAGCATGTGGGTGTAGTACGGCTATTCAAATTTATTTGGTTTGTTGTTTGTTTTGTTGGAGTTGTTTAGTCAGATGATATATGATAGGAGAAATTATTAATTTATATACGATGAAAGAGACAATAGAAAAAGAAATAAAATACTGAAAAATCTAACTATTTATACTTGACCATTTTGTTTGGTCAGGGGACTAGGAAGACTTAAATCAAAGAGTGAACATTGTTATGATTAGTGTTATTGTGGCACAAGAAAATGTATATTCTTTAACGAAATTGATCATATTAAATTTGTTAAATTAATTTATTTTTAAAGTTGGTGTTTTTATTCTAACAGAGTTAAGTTTTCGTTGGCTTTTATTAAGTTTTGTGTGTTAAGAAGTTTAACTAGCAGCAATTTTTAAAATCAAACAAATTTCAACATTTTTAATTTATCTTAAATAAAATATTTTTTTTATTTTAAACATGAGCTTGTTTGCATTTAGAAAACGGCTTCGAAGATAGCGAAACCATTGTTTTACCATTCCGGTTACTGAAAAAAATTAAATCCATAGTGGCTGAAAAAAAATGCAACGGATGAACGGATGCCCGAAATTGTGTTTGAAAATAACTAGTTTAAACTTCTTCGTATAAAAATGAACGAGAAATTGAATATGAAAAGTATGTTGAGCTTAATTTGTAAATTAGCGTCATCAATATTTGAAAGTTGTTTATTTATTTATTTCAACGAAGATGTACGAATTTTTGAATGATCAGGAAATGATTTGGAGGAGTATGTGCTGTCAGTGCCGGAGATGGATATAAATTCAAATCTTTAAAAGGAAAACAATAATTCTATAACTAATAAAACAAAATGAAAAACGATGCACATGGATTTCAAGTGAAACCTCAAAACAACTCATTAATGTAAGCTTTTTTGATTTATTTTATATAATTTCTGATAGTATGAATTTTTTTTAGATACATAGTTTTTTGTGAACATTATTTCTGTGATAAAATAAGAGATTTCAAGGTCAGGATTAAGTATTAACGTATATTCTTAAAATAATCAGTAATTTCTAGTCCTGGCTTTCAATCTTATTGACACTTGATATATAAGGTTTAGTACTTTTCCCAATATTTCAAATCTTCCAGTTTGTCACTTCCGGTTGAAATAGTTTTTTTCGAAGTTGTTATTCCTATTGTAGTCTACAGTTCCAAATAGATTTTCATGAAACGTTTGCAAACGGTTTCAATGAATATGAAAAATATTTAATATGCGCTTTTAGGGTACATTGGACAGAGGGTTGAGGGCCCACAATAGAACAGGTGTTCCTTTCACTATGTTCGCTCGTGAATAATGTGAATTGACGTCCCTTTAAAAAAAGATGCATATATGTATGGGAAGGAGCTGATTAGTTTTTGAGCGATATTGAACAAAGTGGTGCTTGATGGTGGTACATAATCATTTAGTACGGGCTACATGAGTTCTGCATCCCAACTTCCGGTTTTTCACTTCGGGTAAAAATCTGGTTTTTGCAATTTTTAATTTTTTTTCCAGTGTCTTTATGCATACTACAGCCTACAGTAATGAACTGACTATGATGAAACTTATGAAAAAAGTTTCAATTAGTGTGAGATGATAATGATCAACTTTTGGAAGTTGCTGACTTTTCACGCTATATTTTTAAAGTTTGTTGGAAGCATACAGACTTCGTTAATTAATTTTGAACGACAAAGTGGTAAAAGCCATAAGTGATAAGAGCCTCCCGCGATAACCTGTTTATTTGAAACTTCAATAACATCAGTTCCTGATAATTGATTTTGATTAAACTTAATATATTTGTTAAGAGTATAATTTGTAACTTCCGGTTTGTCACTTCCAGTAAAATTTTTTTTAATTTTTTTCTAATCGTATAGCAGCATTTTCTTATGTTTTTAAAATTAGAACTATGTGAAATCTATAACATCGGTTAGCCAATTATTGAAGTATTTTATGGATATTAGCTCACTATATATCCAGAACATTTTGTTTCCAGAGCTGTGGAGAAGTTAGTTGCATCAGCGTCACAATATTTTTGGTGAGAGTTTACTAAAAAGAATTTTTTTTCAATTTTTTGAAATCCTAAGAATGAACTATAAATGAATCAACGAATGTAGTGACATTAGTATTTCAGGGTTATGATTTTATTACAAAATGTATTTCCTACAAACTGATATGCGGGCCTCTGTATTAAAAGTTGTTGTAACTTCCAAATTTTTGAGATAAAATAAGACTTTTAAGATTTAACAAAATATATTTTATATTATATTGTTTTAGACTAAGAGCCCGCGACGGCCAGACCTTCGTTATTTTATAAAAGCTGAAAGTTTCTCTGCGCATACCCCCCACTCAGGTAGGAACAATTAATGACATATGAAGTTTGGATCATAGTGGCTTTGGCAGGGAGCAGGTTCCAAAGGGGCCTCCAAAGTTTCGTGAAAGTATAAAAGCTAATTTTTTTATATTTCACTCGGGATAGTATTAGAAGTCACGTCACCCAATGCCAGACACTTACTATCGTGGAAACCCCCTGCCAGACACCCTTAAACTTTAATGTTTAAGGGCGTCTGGCAGGGGGTTTCCACGATAGTAAGTGTCTGTCATTGGGTGACGTGACTTCTAATACTATCCCGAATAATATATAAAAAAATTACCTTTTATACTTTCACGAAACTTTGGAGGCCCCTTTGGAACCTGCTCCCTGCCAAAGCCACTATGATCCAAACTTCATATGTCACTTATCGTTCCTACCTGAGTAGGGGGTATGCACAGAGAAACTTTCAGCTTTTATAAAATAACGAAGGTCTGGCTGTCGCGGGCTCTCAGTCTATTTGTTTTCCGTTTTTTTCAGATTTTTAGTTTTAAAACATGTTACAATTTCAAATGTAAAGAATATTTATGTAGTGTGAGCCATAGAATGGCTATAATAATGATACAATGGTCAAATAAAGTTTTACAAAATTTGATTTTCTCATGGTTAGGTGTAAGATAAGTGCTCGTCAAAATTTTAGTTTGAGCTAAGCAAGTAAGTAACCATCGATTCAACAGACCACAACCCTGTTGTTGACTTGCAGGAATAAAACGCCCCAATTGTTTGCGTCGTGAAACGAAACGACTAGGAAATGTCATATCAAACGTAGTGAAGATTTTTGGAAACAATTTATCTTAGCTCCAGACATTGTTTGTGATTTGACTGAAATAAAAAATGGTAATTAGCACTGTCTAACATCCTCGCAAAGTCATGCGTTAAATGAAATTATAACTTCATTTCCATCTTTTTCGACACGAGAGATTTTTATGTCCAGATTCACGAAAGGTTAACTCTGTCACAAAAAAGAATGCGTACCCGTTGCCAATAATTAATAGACTACTTCGAAGATTCCTTAAAATAGGTTCATGATAATTTTAGACCTAAAAGATGCCTTTGGTAAATTCCTCTTACACAAGGCTCCAAGGAGAAAACGGCGTTCACGTTCGTCCGCTCTATCAATTTCGTGGCATATCCTTTATTAGGTTATGTAATGCACCTCAATCTGAGCAGGTTCAAGGAGCGTGTTATACCACACCAGTTTCAAGACAGAGTTTTTGTTTAACTTGATGTCCTATTAATAATATCACCTACTTTGGATGTTTACTTAAAAATATTGGAAACTGTAGCAGAGTTTTTGACCAAAGCTGGGTTAACAACAAACATCAAGAAGAGACCTGGTTTTTTTGAATCAATAAAAAACACGACAGTACTTTAGTCCACTAAGCAGAAGCGCCGTTTGCTAGACATGACTGGGTGGTTGAGAAGATTTATTCCAAATTACTCAGGCATCACTCCACTTATAACGAACCTTTTGCGAAAAGTAGTAAAGTTCAAATGGACCGACGTAGCCTACGAAAACTGCAGGCTTTTGATTTAAATAAAGTTCATATTAAAGGACGGGATTATGTATTACCTGATACATTTTCACGAATATTTTGTGACACAGTAAACGAACTAGAAACTATAAACACAAAACTTTAAATATGAAAAATACCTTTATGTATAACAAAAAGTATATTTAACTCCAGAGTCGACCCCAATCTAGTTTTAAACGAGGGAAAGATTTTTATTAGAATTGAGCCCAATCGCAATGTTACTTTGATAGATGTTCCAGTATAAAATATGTGGATTCCCGTAGAATACCGAGAATCTTTAATTACAAAAAAACAGAATCTAGTGTTCATGGTGGAGTTAATAAAATTCTCAAGCGGCTGCGGTGATTATATTACTACCCAAAGAAAACGAATGAAGCTCATGATCATGTATTAAATTGTAATATTTACAAACATTCTAAATTAACCAATCGGAACAGCAATCAAAATAGTAGAATTTCTATGAAATGCTTTCTTTACTTTATTTAACGTACCTCAGATTACTCACTCAGATAACGGTGTTGGCGACGTGTTCCACTCTCTGGTAAAGAAATCAATAGCCTTGTAAATGATTTTGGCATAAATCACATTCAAACATTGTTATCTTTCCCTTAAAGCAACGCCAACGAAAGGACAAATTAGTCCATTTTGACTGGAATTATAGTATCTATAAGAAATTCTCACACTAGTTGGGACAAAGTTTTACCTCAAATTGGAAGTGCGCTGCGCAATTTAGTGTACAAATCTACCATGTCGCCTCATTATCTGATTTGTGGGTACCACCAAATTACTCATCCTGAGAAAAATTGTATATTGAGCCAGCTTAATCTACTTAACGAAGGGAGTACGCAGTTACTTACAGTGGGTAATCGGTTAGGAATTGTCCATGAAAAGGTTCAGAAAAATTTAGTTTAATTTCTATCAAAAATATTCTAAGAAATATAACCTTGGAAGCAGAAAACGAAAGTTGGAAAACGGACAGAAAGTATTCGTAAAAAAACATTCATTAAATGACGCGACAAATTTTCTGCCAAATTTGCATTCCCATGGAACGGAAGGGGCAAGTTAATAATATTATACCACGTTTTCTAATCACAATTACTAATTTCAATTTATCTTAACCTTGCGAACGAAAGCAACCATTGGAAAAAAAGAACACAAATTCTGCAGAGCATTACAAAGTTTTTATTTAAATTCATAAAAAAATTGAGATACATAAAATATAATATTAGGCGAGGAAATAAAGCACAAAAATAGGCCAAACCTAAGCAAATTGGCAGAGTAAGATGGATCGATATGCGGTTTTTTGCATTCGATTCAGGAAGCCGTCAGAAAAGTTTGTGAACATAGCCACTTTTCGGCAAAAAACTTCTGAAGTACCTAGGGTCCAGGGCGGGTAATAGACACCTCATCTCCTTGAACTTTCCATTAATTCAGCTCGAAATTGATCGAAGCTCGTTACTTGGGGGTTTTTGGGGTCGCTGAACACGAATATGATGTCGGCGATGACCCTCGGAGTTCCTAGGGCCAAGGGCGGGTATGTCTAACTCATCTCCTGGACCTTTACACTAATTCAGCTAGAAATTGATCGAAGCTCGTTACTGGAGGTTTTTGGGGCCGCCGAACACGAGTATGATGTCTGCGATGACCTTCGGAGTACCTAGGGGCCAGGGCGAGTTATATACACCTCATCTCCTGGAACTTTTCATAAATACAGCTCGAAATTGATCGAAGCTCGTTACTCGGTGGGTTTTGGGGTCGCTGAACACAAATATGATGTTGTCGATGACCCTCGGAGTACCTAGGGCCCAGGGCGGGTATGTCTAACTCATCTCCTGGAACTTTCCATTAGTTCAACTCGAAATTGATCGAAGCTCGTTACTTGAGGGTTTTTGGGGGTCGCTTAACACGAATATGATGTCGGCAATGACCCTCGGAGTACCTAGGGCCCAGGGCGGGTATGTCTAACCCATCTCCTGGAACTTTCCATAAATTTAGCTCGAACTTTATCGAAGCTCGTTACTGGAGGGGTTTGGGGCCGCTAAACACGAATATGATGTCTGCGATGACCGTCGGAGTATCTAGGGGCCAGGGCGGGCTATATACACCTCATCTCCTGGAACTTTTCATAAATACAGCTCGAAATTGATCGAAGCTCGTTAATCGGCGGTTTTTGGGGTCACGGAACACGAATATCATGTCGGCGATGACCCTCGGCTTACCTGGGTTGCAGGGCGGGTATATTTAACTCATATCCTGAAAATTTCCATAATTAAAACTCGATTATTTTATTTAATCGATTATTTTATTTTTTTATTATATTATTTTATTTTATTAATGGAAAGTTCCAGGTGATGAGTTAGACATACCCGCCCTGGACCCTAGGTACTCCGAGGGTCATCGCCGACATCATATTCGTCTTCAGCGCGACCCCAAAAACCCCGAGTAACGAGCGTCGATCAATTTCGAGCTGTATTTATGGAAAGTTCCAGGAGATGAGGTGTCTATAACCCGCCCTGGTCCCTAGGTACTCCGAAGGTCATCGCAGACATCATATTCGTGTTCAGCGGCCCCAAAAACCCCCGAGTAACGAGCTTCGATCAATTTCGATCTGAATTTTTGGAAAGTTCCAGGAGATGAGTGAGACATACCCGCCCTGGGCCCTAGGTACCCCACGGGTCATCGCCGACGTCATATTCGTGTTCAGCGACTCCAAAAACCCCTAAATAACGAGCTTCGATCAATTTTGAGCTGAATTTAGTGTTCGACTTGCATAAGCTATGGGTAGATCTATATTATTGTTAAGTTGAGATAAAAATGCGCCTAAAGCCAAATTACTTGCGTCACAAGTAATGTGAAATTCTTTTTCATAGTTAGCGTACTGCAAGATGGGTGATGAAATTAAAAGTTTGCGAAGTTCTTCGAAAGCTTGGTCACAAAATGCATCCCATTTGAAAGTAGAATTTTTTTTTAACAATCGTAAAAGTGGCGACACAATATGAGAAAAGTTGGGAATAAACCGCCTATAATAACCCGCAAAGCCAATAAATGATTTAATATCTTTTGCAGTTTTCGGAACAGGATAATTAACTACAACTTCAATTTTTTTCGGATCGGGCCGAATGCCGTAATTGGAAACTACATGGCCAAGGAAACTGATTTCTTTTTTTAGAAAATGGCATTTACTCAAATTTAGTTTTAGGTTATATAACCGGAGAATGTTAAAAACTTCTATCAATTTATTATTATGATCCTTTAGATTTCTTCCATAAATAATAATATCGTCGAGGTAAACCAAACACTTGATTCCATTCAAACCTGTCAGAACATTATTCATGAGACGTTGAAACGTCGCAGGTGCCCCTTTTAGTCCTTGTGGCATTCTTAAATATTGGTAATGACCTTTTTGAGTACTGAACGCTGTTTTTGGTTTATCCTTTGGATCGAGTGGAACTTGATGGTAACCATTTGCCATGTCTATTGATGAAAAGTATGTTGAGTTTTCTAATTGATCCAGTATATCAATAATATTAGGTAATGGAAATACATCATTCGTCGTTGCTTCGTTAAGCTTTCTGAAATCAATAACAATACGCCATTTTTGTTTATTAAGATCATCCGATTTTTTTGGGATTATTAATAATGGAAAATTCCATGGAGAATTAGATGGCTCTATTATTCCATCGCTCAACATTTGGTCTATCTGTTTATCAATTTCAGGTTTAACTGACTCTGGTAACCTATATTGCCTCTTGTATATTGGTTTAATATCTTGATGAATCGGAATTGAATGAGAAATAGCATTAGTTGTCGACAATTTATCACCATCAAGTAGGAAAATGTCGTTATACTCCTTACATATGTTGATCATAGATAAATATTCTTCATCATTCATGTTTTCTTTTAAAATTGTAGATTTGATAGTATTCAACCTATTTGTTAAAGTGTTGTCCCATTTATGGGAAAAATTGTATATGTTGAAATTGTCCAATGGTTCCAAAACTATATCTATATCTTCTAAAATTAATTCATCATCTCCTGAATTTAATATCGAGGTATAACCAATTTAATTATTTATTTTTATTAATGAGTTGGCTAAATATAAAGATTCAGAGGATTTATTGGTGTTAAAAAATATTCCCCATCATTAATACCAGGGAAAACTAGTCCGACCACTTTTTCTGTGCGACCAGCAATAGATTTTTGTGGCAATTGAGTATTCTGTTTTAAAACAAACTTAAAGTTTTTTGTTTTACAAGATACTGTTAAAAAATTTTGTGCATAATCAATAATGCAACGATTTTGTTCAAGGAAATCTTTTCCCAATATGCCATCACAAGAAATTGGAAAATTATTATCTACTAACTGAAATGTCTGAGAAATCTTGTGGTCAACATCAAGTATAATTTCTCCATAACATTTAGCTAATGTCCAAAAAGGATTTGAGGAAATACCTGTGATTTTACATTTTTCATCAGGGTAGCATAAAACTTCACCATTAATCGATCCTTTTTTAATAATACTAATACTTGCACCTGTATCAAGTAAAAAATTTAATTCGCGATCGGGTTGCAAGTTTGTTTTGATTGGAACGATGTCGAGATTATTTAATGCTATTAAAGTGTAAAATCTTTTTGATCCTAATTTATTCAAAAAAAAAATTAAAAATTGAAAACTGATTTCCCGAGTTTTCAAAAAAATTATTATTATTAATAATATTAAAACCATGACAAAAGAAGGTAAAACAGAAAAAACTTGAAAACCAAATATAAAAAAAACCATAATAATTGGCAAAATATATAAAAAATTCGGTTTCAGCATATAAGAAGTCTTACCTAGAAATAAGTCATGTGTCAAAAATGAAAACCAAGTCATCAGGTATTTTGAAAAAGTATGAAAAGTTGTCGAACTTGAAGAAATTAAAGAAATTTGGCTCGCACAGCTTTCATCGACGTAGACTGGTTGAGCCCCATTAGGTTTTTTGAATCACCCGTTTTAACTAACTCTATTTTATTTAAAGACGGAGAATTGGTTTGTGCAATATTATTTTTTTGAATCTCAGCATTTTTTCTTTTAAAACAGTTGTTTATATGATGACCCGATTTTTTACAGTATGCACAATTTATATTGAAATTGCGAATTGATTTAGGTCTATCAGAATTTTCTGAAACAGAATGTGATGTTCTTTTTTCAAAAGACGCTTGCACAAGCTTTAATTTATAACAATTATTCGCTAAATGGCCAAGTTTTTCACAAAGTTGGCATTTTACCAAAGCTAAATTATAATATCGGTTGTAAAGTGATTCTTCTTCGCAAGCTTTAGATATAGATTCCTTAAGCGTTTTACAATTGATTGATTTGACTAACATTCGAATATTAGAGTTTAATCCTTCTTGAAAAGCGATTAATGCTGTTTGACCGTTCAACAGTTCAACAGTTTTCTTCGAATCTTTACCTGCTTCCACAATACACAATTCATTTAATTGTGCTAAAAGAATCTGTATTCTACTACCATATGATTTAACCGTTTCATTATGTTTTTGTTTAATTGTATTTAATTCATGTAAAATTTCAAGTTTGGATCTAATTTCTGTAAACCTGTTTATTAAATCATTTTTTAGATCCGTCCAACTATCATATTCCAAATGCTTAACGGTTTCATCGTATGCAATACCAACCAATAACTTTTTCATTAATTGTAAAAATTTTTTATGTTGATTAATATGTAGTTCATCAAACACTAAATTACTACATTGAATAAATTGATGAAGTTGGGAAGGAGTTCCATCAAATGGAGAAATAAGTTTTAAAGTTTCCGATATGTTTAAATTTGTCATATTTGGAAAATGTTGTTCGTTTACTTCTGTCGTTTCTTTTCTTTCAAAGTTTAAAGAAAAATCGAAGTTTGATGCTTTTTTAATAGTATTTCCACTTCTTAGTTTTAATAAATTGTCAGATTGGTTGTTTTCGTCATCAGACATTTGAAAAAACAATTAATTTTAAAAATGTTCATAAAATCGAAAGAAAAAACATTATAATTGAACAAAGTCAATAATCACTGACTTTAATTGTTTAAAACTGTGACCGTTATCAATAATATAAAAGCCGTAAGTCTATCCTTCTATACAAGCGTAACGGATACCTTATCTATCATTTAGTCTACAGTTTAAATATAGTTCAAATTGGTATATTGGTAGCGCGCTCGACTGATGATCATAAGATTGAAAGTTCAAAACCTGATTGTTGCAAATTTTTTTTTATTTTTTTTTTAAATAACATTAAAATTATTTCTTTGGTATTTTTTTTGTATTAAATTTCTAGATATTACGATGTGTGAATTCATAGGATGAGAGAATATTTCGTTAACATCTAAGTCAACATTCTAATCAACATCCTAAGTCACGAGTGTAAAGTCATTATTGATTGTTGCCAATCAATGCGAAACTTAATATCTGACGTAAAGTCAATATGTTGTTATATTTTTGGTTAGGAAATATAGACAACATTAGGGGAATTTAATTTCAGATTGGTTTTTGAGAACAATTAAGCTTAAGTACATATTGGAAATCACTTGAATTTTGCAATTCGAAATAACTTTTCATTTTCTCTAAAATTCCTTTAGAAAAAATTTTGTTGTGTTTCGTGTCAGAATTTGAACTACATTCATCAGAGACACATTGTTCAAATTCCATGTGTCTTACACAACTTAGCCAAAGCGGCGATGACGAAACATATTTTAATTTTGATGTTCAGATAATTTCTAAATTGAAACTTCATCATTTTTCATATTTACTTAAGTTGAATTTTTCATCTATGATTACATATTGAAAATTGTATTTCTTTGGTATTTTTTTGTATTAAATTTCTAGATATTACGATGTGTGAATTCATAGGATGAGAGAATATTTCGTTAACATCTAAGTCAACATTCTAATCAACATCCTAAGTGTTTGTTTTTTTTACACACTTTTATTTTATTCATATTCATACATACATTTCGTTTTACGATAATGCAGTTTTTAAATTTTTATTTTAAATAACATTAAAATTGTTTTTTTTATTCATAAATTCATTATTTTCTTTAAATAACTTTAAAATTATTGTGCTTTTTTATTTTATTATTCATGAATGAATTCATATAAATAAATAATTCATATATAAATAAAACTTATATAAAATTTTATTTTTGGATACTTAGAATTATCGATAAAGTAGTTCTTTAAAGTTAGTTAAAAAGTTAAGTTGTCTTTTGTATTTAATTTGTTAAAATTAAAATAATTAAAATCATTTCGATATTTACATTTCGATATTAAGAATAACAACAACTACTATAAATAACATTAAAATTATTGTTTTTTTACACACTTTTATTTTATTCATACATACATTTCGTTTTACGATAGAGCAATTTGATCGATAATGCAGTTTTTATAGCATTTTATTGCACTGTCATTTCCCGTTTCGTTCAAATTATTATAATTTCGATATTAACAAGAAAATTAATTAGTTTTTTTACAGGCAGTGCTAAAAATCATATAATAGTGGTTTCCGATAATTATTTGCCATAATTTCATTCCTTTGAACTAAATTAAGGAAAAACAAAAACTACTATTTGAGTATGTATTTCTCTTGCAATATAATAACTTTATCATAAAAGATCGTGTGACGTCATTTTGTTTAGTTTTTTTAAGTTTTAATAAAAATTAGAATGCATTCAGGGATTTTATTTTAATTCAGTTACATAATACATATATTTATAATTTTTGTTGATGTTTTATTAATAAAACCTTTTTTATTTTGAATTGGTCACAAGATATGTAATATTTATTATGAAAAATAGATCGAATTTTTTTTAAAGGAATAATTTTTACATTAAATAGTAAAGTTGGTAGATGGTTTTTATAATAAGTTTATTAAAAAAGAAAAGAGGAAACAAATTGATGAAAGTACATGATTAAAGGTCTATTTCCTCACTTTTTGACACAACATTTCGTAAAATACTAGCGCTATTATGGCAGGACCAGAACCAGAAAATTGTTCTATAGTACAGCGAACATAACAGCATAGAAAAATATAGATTTTTAACAATTTTTAAAAACAATGTAGGTTGAAAACATTTGATATTTTTATGCAAAAAACAGTTTAGGTTATAATATACATTTTCAAACATTAATAATTTAAACCGATTTGATAAAATGAACTTTAAGAAACTCAGTACGAAATTTCGTTGTCATTGTCGATGTAGGGGGTTGTGAGAAAGGTTCCGAGCTCAACGCTAATCCTATATTTAATTTTTATTGTTTTGGTTTATTTTTTTTATAGAACATAAAAATTATTCCTTTTTCATAAAAATTCCTTCATAAAAATTCCATTTACGGCATTTAAATTTTTCGATAATGTAGTGGGGGGGCGGAGCCCGCGGGATACCCCCTAGTATTATATATAGGAGAAAAACAAATCTAAACAAAAATATATCTAATTATGAGAAAAATATTTAATTGAATAAAAAATTTATGGAAAATTGTTTAATTTAATTTCTACTTTTTTTTAAACATAAATCAAAATTTATTTATTGGCTGTTGTTTCTTACTTGTTTTATTTTAATGATGACGTAATTATCCGTTTATTTATCTATCCTTGGTTATCCTTGGTACATAATTTGATTGTTGAGTGATTTTTATCAATGTAGATGATTATTTTAGTTTTGTTTGGATGAATTTATTATTTAATTTACTGTTGATCTCATTATTTACAGCACATTATCATAGTAGTTAAAATCATAATAATAGATTTTATTTTTATTAACAAATTTTGTAATTAACAAATTTTATTTTTCAATAGTTTTTTCACTTAGTTTAGATAATTATAATTAGGAATCTCAATTTATATTTTAACACGACCATTTGATCAAATATGTTTAATGTTTGTGATTGCAAAATAAAGAATTATATTTTATAATTTTGAAATTTATTTGGATTATTTTGTATTGAAAATCAGCGTTTTCAAAATTTGATTTATTTGTTGTATTTAAGAATGTTTGTAGTAGAATAAATGGTTCTTAATTATTATTTTAACCACCAAATAATTTCATTTAGGTTTTAAGTTTAACTGTTCATATTATTTCGGTAAAATTTAGAAACGTTTTTCCTCATACTGAGTTCAATTATAAAATATGTACGTTTATTAAGAATACGTACATTATTTAATTTTTTTTTTAATTTAATTTACACAGAGATTGTTTTTAGTTTTTTTTCACTATATAATTGCATTTTTAGTTTAAACATTTGTTTTAACTATTTTTATATCGTTTTTCCGCTGTCACCAGTGTTGTGGGTGGTCGTCGTTCACAAAACACAAAAGAACCATAATTTCAAAAATGAATAATAACATTTATAATAAAAACTTTCTTTGCTTCTTTTATTTTAAAAAACTTTAATTATTTACAAAATTAAATAAAATATTTATTTTTTAGATGTTTATGATTTGATCATCAGATCAATTCTGAATGTTTTTCAATTAAAATTCTCCTTAAATATCTAATTAGTACATTAATAACTTATGTACTAAAAATGTATTTAAATGTATTTATAATTTCAGGTTAATTAGAAAGCTAAAGGTTTATTTATATATTCCGTTGCATAGCATAATGTTGTGCTACACAACAGTCATCGCCGACATCATATTCGTGTTCAGCGACCCCAAAAACCCCCAAGTAACGAGCTTCGATCAATTTCGAGCTGAATTTATGGAAAGTTCAAGGAGATGAGGTGTATATAACCCGCATTGGCCCCTAGGTACTCCATAGGTTTTTTGTCGAAAAGTGGCTATGTTCACAAACTTTCCTGACGGCTTCCTGGATCGAATGCAAAAAACCGCATCTCGATCCATCCTACTCTGGCAATTTGCTTAGGCTTAGTGCTTTATTTCCTCGTCTATATTATTAGATATAACTTGCGCTTTTTTATTCTTGGATCGTTCTCCAACAATGCCAAAATCCAAAAAAAGATCCTTTGAAGTCAACCAGTTTTTAAGAATGCCACGGCGTACGTGTTCTTGGGGTTGAAATACCTGTCTGCTCTCTATTCCAGAGCCCCACCTTTCCACATTCTTGTATATTCGATTCCTAAACAGATTTCTTCACAAAACTATATTAAAAAACTCAATTAAACAAAAGATTAAGGTTTAATCTTAATTGGTTCACTAACTAAATTATGACTAAACAAAACAACCAATAACCAATAACAATACACAAAGTTAAATCAACTTGAAACCAATTACAACACAAAATACAAAAAAAACAAAATATTAACAACATAACAACACAGGATCAGGACTGATCGAACTGCTGTTCGATAGAGTAAATATTGAGATGTAAACGATTAAACTCTCATTATTTGTTAAATTTGTCATAATTGAGTAGACAAACAAATCGGAGAGTTAATTATCGATAAAATAAAATTTGGACCTCAAAAATAATACTACGCGATACACCAAAGTTATTTTTATTATTTTCTTCTTTTTTATGTTTAAAATTTCTATTACGGTAGAACCTTACAATATCCTAGTCGATGAAGAAGATAAAGTGTTGGGTATGTATCACTTGATGGATATTAAAACTTGAATTAGACTGTTCTTTGAAAAGTCAGCAGTTGACCCAATCACTTTGATCGATTTCTTCCAGAAGCCGATCATTTTGTTCTCACACTAGTTAAAACCTTTTTCATAAGTTTCATCATAATCACTTCTGTAGCGTGAAGAAGACACTGAAAAAATGCAAAAATTGCAAAAATATTATTTTTCCCGGAAGTGAAAAACCGGAAGTTGGGACGCTTAACTATTGTAAACCGTAATAAATGCTTATTTACCAACTTCCATCCAATTCGGTAATAAAGTACAGATGTTATTGACCTCTCAAAATACGATAATTGAATGATTATAATGAATTGAATGAATTGAATGAATGGAATGAATTGAATGAATTGAATGAATTGAATGAATTGAATGAATTGAATGAATTGATTGACTTGAATGAACTGAATGAACTGAATGAATTGAATGAATTGAATAAATTGAATGAATTGAATGAATTGAATGAATTGATTGAATTGATTGAATCGAGTGAATTGAATGAATTGAATGAATTGAATGAACTGAATGAATTGAATGAATTGAATGAATTGAATGAATTGAATGAATTGAATGAATTGAATGAATTGAATGAATTGAATGAATTGAATGAATTGAATGAATTGAATGAATTGAATGAATTGAATGAATTGAATGAATTGAATGAATTGAATGAATTGAATGAATTGTATGAATTGAATGAATTGAATGAATTGAATGAATTGAATGAATTGAATGAATTGAATGAATTGAATGAATTGAATGAATTGAATGAATTGAATGAATTGAATGAATTGAATGAATTGAATGAATTGAATGAATTGAATGAATTGAATGAATTGAATGAATTGAATGAATTGAATGAATTGAATGAATTGAATGAATTGAATGAATTGAATGAATTGAATGAATTGAATGAATTGAATGAATTGAATGAATTGAATGAATTGAATGAATTGAATGAATTGAATGAATTGAATGAATTGAATGAATTGAATAAATTGAATGAATTGAATGAATTGAATGAATTGAATGAATTGAATGAATTGAATGAATTGAATGAATTGAATGAATTGAATGAATTGAATGAATTGAATGAATTGAATGAATTGAATGAATTGAATGAATTGAATGAATTGAATGAATTGAATGAATTGAATGAATTGAATGAATTGAATGAATTGAATGAATTGAATGAATTGAATGAATTGAATGAATTGAATGAATTGAATGAATTGAATGAATTGAATGAATTGAATGAATTGAATGAATTGAATGAATTGAATGAATTGGATGAATTGAATAAATTGAATGCATTGAATGAATTGAATGAGTTGAATGAATTGAATGAATTGAATGAATTGAATGAATTGAATGAATTGAATGAATTCAATGAATTCAATGAATACAATGAATTCAATGAACTGAATGAATTAAATGAATTGATTGAATTAAGTGAATTGAATGAATTGAATGAATTGAATGGATCGAATGAATCGAATAAATTGAATGAATTGAATGAATTGAATGTATTGAATGAATTGGATGAATTGATTGAATGGAATGAATTGAATGAATTGAAAGAATTGAATGACTTGAATGAACTGAATGAACTGAATGAATTGAATGAATTGAATGAATTGAATGAATTGAATGAATTGAATGAATTGAATGAATTGAATGAATTGAATGAATTGAATGAATTGAATGAAATGAATGAATTGAATGAATTGAATGAATTGAATGAATTGAATGAATTGAATGAATTGAATGAATTGAATGAATTGAATGAATTGATTGACTTGAATGAACTGAATGAATTGAATGAATTAAATGAATTGAATGAATTGAATGAATTGAATGAATTGAATGAATTGAATGAATTGAATGAATTGAATGAATTGAATGAATTGAATGAATTGAATGAATTGAATGAATTGAATGAATTGAATGAATTGAATGAATTGAATGAATTGAATGAATTGAATGAATTGAATGAATTGAATGAATAGAATGAATTGAATGAATTGAATGAATTGAATGAATTGAATGAATTCAATGAATTCAATGAATTCAATGAATTGAATGAATTCAATGAATTCAATGAATTCAATGAATTCAATGAATTCAATGAATTCAATGAATTCAATGAATTCAATGAATTCAATGAATTCAATGAATTCAATGAATTCAATGAATTCAATGAATTCAATGAATTCAATGAATTGAATGAATTGATTGACTTGAATGAACTAAATGAATTAAATGAATTGAATGAATTGATTGAATTGATTGAATTGAATGAATTGAATGAATTGAATGAATTGAATGAATTGAATGAATTGAATGAATTGAATGAATTGAATGAATTGAATGAATTGAATGAATTGAATGAATTGAATGAATTGAATGAATTGAATGAATTGAATGAATTGAATGAATTGAATGAATTGAATGAATTGAATGAATTGAATGAATTGAATGAATTGAATGAATTGAATGAATTGAATGAATTGAATGAATTGAATGAATTGAATGAATTGAATGAATTGAATGAATTGAATGAATTGAATGAATTGAATGAATTGAATGAATTGAATGAATTGAATGAATTGAATGAATTGAATGAATTGAATGAATTGAATGAATTGAATGAATTGAATGAATTGAATGAATTGAATGAATTGAATGAATTGAATGAATTGAATGAATTGAATGAATTGAATGAATTGAATGAATTGAATGAATTGAATGAATTGAATGAATTGAATGAATTGAATGAATTGAATGAATTGAATGAATTGAATGAATTGAATGAATTGAATGAATTGAATGAATTGAATGAATTGAATGAATTGAATGAATTGAATGAATTGAATGAATTGAATGAATTGAATGAATTGAATGAATTGAATGAATTGAATGAATTCATCGAATTCAAAGAATCCAATGAATTCAATAAATTCAATGAATTGAATGAATTGAATGAGATGAATGAATTGAATGAATTGAATGAATTGAATGAATTGAATGAATTGATTGACTTGAATGAACTGAATGAATTGAATGAAGTGAATGAATTGAATGAATTGAATGAATTGAATGAATTGAATGAATTGAATGAATTGAATGAATTGAATGAATTGAATGAATTGAATGAATTGAATGAATTGAATGAATTGAATGAATTGAATGAATTGAATGAATTGAATGAATTGAATGAATTGAATGAATTGAATGAATTGAATGAATTGAATGAATTGAATGAATTGAATGAATTGAATGAATTGAATGAATTGAATGAATTCAATGAATTGAATGAATTGAATGAATTGAATGAATTGAATGAATTGAATGAATTGAATGAATTGAATGAATTGAATGAATTGAATGAATTGAATGAATTGAATGAATTGAATGAATTGAATGAATTGAATGAATTGAATGAATTGAATGAATTGAATGAATTGATTGAATTGAATGAACTAAATGAATTAAATGAATTGAATGAATTGAATGAATTGAATGAATTGAATGAATTGAATGAATTGAATGAATTGAATGAATTGAATGAATTGAATGAATTGAATTAATTTAATGAATTTAATGAATTTAATGAATTGAATGAATTGAATGAATTGAATGAATTGAATGAATTGAATGAATTGAATGAATTGAATGAATTGAATGAATTGAATGAATTGAATGAATTGAATGAATTGAATGAATTGAATGAATTGAGAATGAATTGAGAATGAATTGAATGCATTAAATGAATTCATTGAATCCAATGAATTGAATGATTTCAATGAATTGAATGAATTGAATGAATTGAATGAATTGAATGAATTGAATGAATTGAATGAATTGAATGAATTGAATGAATTGAATGAATTGAATGAATTGAATGAATTGAATGAATTGAATGAATTGAATGAATTGAATGAATTGAATGAATTGAATGAATTGAATGAATTGAATGAATTGAATAATTTGAATGAATTGAATGAATTGAATGAATTGGATGAATTGAATGAATTGAATAAATTGAATGCATTGAATGAATTGAATGAGTTGAATGAATTGAATGAATTGAATGAATTGAATGAATTCAATGAATTCAATGACTACAATGAATTCAATGAACTGAATGAATTAAATGAATTGATTGAATTGAGTGAATTGAATGAATTGAATGAATTGAATGAATTGAATGAATTGAATGAATTGAATGAATTGAATGAATTGAATGAATCGAATGAATCGAATAAATTGAATGAATTGAATGAATTGAATGTATTGAATGAATTGGATGAATTGATTGAATGGAATGAATTGAATGAATTGAAAGAATTGAATGACTTGAATGAACTGAATGAATTGAATGATTGAATGAATTGAATGAATTGAATGAATTGAATGAATTGAATGAATTGAATGAATTGAATGAATTGAATGAATTGAATGAATTGAATGAATTGAATGAATTGAATGAATTGAATGAATTGAATGAATTGAATGAATTGAATGAATTGAATGAATTGAATGAATTGAATGAATTGAATGAATTGAATGAATTGAATGAATTGAATGAATTGAATGAATTGAATGAATTGAATGAATTGTATGAATTGAATGAATTGAATGAATTGAATGAATTGAATGAATTGAATGAATTGAATGAATTGAATGAATTGAATGAATTGAATGAATTGAATGAATTGAATGAATTGAATGAATTGAATGAATTGAATGAATTGAATGAATTGAATGAATTGAATGAATTGAATGAATTGAATGAATTGAATGAATTGAATGAATTGAATGAATTGAATGAATTGAATGAATTGAATGAATTGAATGAATTGAATGAATTGAATGAATTGAATGAATTGAATGAATTGAATGAATTGAATGAATTGAATGAATTGAATGAATTGAATGAATTGAATGAATTGAATAAATTGAATGAATTGAATGAATTGAATGAATTGAATGAATTGAATGAATTGAATGAATTGAATGAATTGAATGAATTGAATGAATTGAATGAATTGAATGAATTGAATGAATTGAATGAATTGAATGAATTGAATGAATTGAATGAATTGAATGAATTGAATGAATTGAATGAATTGAATGAATTGAATGAATTGAATGAATTGAATGAATTGAATGAATTGAATGAATTGAATGAATTGAATGAATTGAATGAATTGAATGAATTGAATGAATTGAATGAATTGAATGAATTGAATGAATTGAATGAATTGAATGAATTGGATGAATTGAATAAATTGAATGCATTGAATGAATTGAATGAGTTGAATGAATTGAATGAATTGAATGAATTGAATGAATTGAATGAATTCAATGAATTCAATGAATACAATGAATTCAATGAACTGAATGAATTAAATGAATTGATTGAATTAAGTGAATTGAATGAATTGAATGAATTGAATGGATCGAATGAATCGAATAAATTGAATGAATTGAATGAATTGAATGTATTGAATGAATTGGATGAATTGATTGAATGGAATGAATTGAATGAATTGAAAGAATTGAATGACTTGAATGAACTGAATGAACTGAATGAATTGAATGAATTGAATGAATTGAATGAATTGAATGAATTGAATGAATTGAATGAATTGAATGAATTGAATGAATTGAATGAATTGAATGAAATGAATGAATTGAATGAATTGAATGAATTGAATGAATTGAATGAATTGAATGAATTGAATGAATTGATTGACTTGAATGAACTGAATGAATTGAATGAATTAAATGAATTGAATGAATTGAATGAATTGAATGAATTGAATGAATTGAATGAATTGAATGAATTGAATGAATTGAATGAATTGAATGAATTGAATGAATTGAATGAATTGAATGAATTGAATGAATTGAATGAATTGAATGAATTGAATGAATTGAATGAATTGAATGAATTGAATGAATTGAATGAATTGAATGAATAGAATGAATTGAATGAATTGAATGAATTGAATGAATTGAATGAATTGAATGAATTGAATGAATTCAATGAATTCAATGAATTCAATGAATTGAATGAATTCAATGAATTCAATGAATTCAATGAATTCAATGAATTCAATGAATTCAATGAATTCAATGAATTCAATGAATTCAATGAATTCAATGAATTCAATGAATTCAATGAATTCAATGAATTCAATGAATTCAATGAATTCAATGAATTCAATGAATTCAATGAATTGAATGAATTGATTGACTTGAATGAACTAAATGAATTAAATGAATTGAATGAATTGATTGAATTGATTGAATTGAATGAATTGAATGAATTGAATGAATTGAATGAATTGAATGAATTGAATGAATTGAATGAATTGAATGAATTGAATGAATTGAATGAATTGAATGAATTGAATGAATTGAATGAATTGAATGAATTGAATGAATTGAATGAATTGAATGAATTGAATGAATTGAATGAATTGAATGAATTGAATGAATTGAATGAATTGAATGAATTGAATGAATTGAATGAATTGAATGAATTGAATGAATTGAATGAATTGAATGAATTGAATGAATTGAATGAATTGAATGAATTGAATGAATTGAATGAATTGAATGAATTGAATGAATTGAATGAATTGAATGAATTGAATGAATTGAATGAATTGAATGAATTGAATGAATTGAATGAATTGAATGAATTGAATGAATTGAATGAATTGAATGAATTGAATGAATTGAATGAATTGAATGAATTGAATGAATTGAATGAATTGAATGAATTGAATGAATTGAATGAATTGAATGAATTGAATGAATTGAATGAATTGAATGAATTGAATGAATTGAATGAATTGAATGAATTGAATGAATTGAATGAATTGAATGAATTGAATGAATTGAATGAATTGAATGAATTGAATGAATTGAATGAATTGAATGAATTGAATGAATTGAATGAATTGAATGAATTGAATGAATTGAATGAATTGAATGAATTGAATGAATTGAATGAATTGAATGAATTGAATGAATTGAATGAATTCATCGAATTCAAAGAATCCAATGAATTCAATAAATTCAATGAATTGAATGAATTGAATGAGATGAATGAATTGAATGAATTGAATGAATTGAATGAATTGAATGAATTGATTGACTTGAATGAACTGAATGAATTGAATGAAGTGAATGAATTGAATGAATTGAATGAATTGAATGAATTGAATGAATTGAATGAATTGAATGAATTGAATGAATTGAATGAATTGAATGAATTGAATGAATTGAATGAATTGAATGAATTGAATGAATTGAATGAATTGAATGAATTGAATGAATTGAATGAATTGAATGAATTGAATGAATTGAATGAATTGAATGAATTGAATGAATTGAATGAATTGAATGAATTGAATGAATTGAATGAATTGAATGAATTGAATGAATTGAATGAATTGAATGAATTGAATGAATTGAATGAATTGAATGAATTGAATGAATTGAATGAATTGAATGAATTGAATGAATTGAATGAATTGAATGAATTGAATGAATTGAATGAATTGAATGAATTGAATGAATTGATTGAATTGAATGAACTAAATGAATTAAATGAATTGAATGAATTGAATGAATTGAATGAATTGAATGAATTGAATGAATTGAATGAATTGAATGAATTGAATGAATTGAATTAATTTAATGAATTTAATGAATTTAATGAATTGAATGAATTGAATGAATTGAATGAATTGAATGAATTGAATGAATTGAATGAATTGAATGAATTGAATGAATTGAATGAATTGAATGAATTGAATGAATTGAATGAATTGAATGAATTGAGAATGAATTGAGAATGAATTGAATGCATTAAATGAATTCATTGAATCCAATGAATTGAATGATTTCAATGAATTGAATGAATTGAATGAATTGAATGAATTGAATGAATTGAATGAATTGAATGAATTGAATGAATTGAATGAATTGAATGAATTGAATGAATTGAATGAATTGAATGAATTGAATGAATTGAATGAATTGAATGAATTGAATGAATTGAATGAATTGAATGAATTGAATGAATTGAATAATTTGAATGAATTGAATGAATTGAATGAATTGGATGAATTGAATGAATTGAATAAATTGAATGCATTGAATGAATTGAATGAGTTGAATGAATTGAATGAATTGAATGAATTGAATGAATTCAATGAATTCAATGACTACAATGAATTCAATGAACTGAATGAATTAAATGAATTGATTGAATTGAGTGAATTGAATGAATTGAATGAATTGAATGAATTGAATGAATTGAATGAATTGAATGAATTGAATGAATCGAATGAATCGAATAAATTGAATGAATTGAATGAATTGAATGTATTGAATGAATTGGATGAATTGATTGAATGGAATGAATTGAATGAATTGAAAGAATTGAATGACTTGAATGAACTGAATGAATTGAATGATTGAATGAATTGAATGAATTGAATGAATTGAATGAATTGAATGAATTGAATGAATTGAATGAATTGAATGAATTGAATGAATTGAATGAATTGAATGAATTGAATGAATTGAATGAATTGAATGAATTGAATGAATTGAATGAATTGAATGAATTGAATGAATTGAATGAATTGAATGAATTGAATGAATTGAATGAATTGAATGAATTGAATGAATTGAATGAATTGAATGAATTGAATGAATTGAATGAATTGAATGAATTGAATGAATTGAATGAATTGAATGAATTGAATGAATTGAATGAATTGAATGAATTGAATGAATTGAATGAATTGAATGAATTGAATGAATTGAATGAATTGAATGAATTGAATGAATTGAATGAATTGAATGAATTGAATGAATTGAATGAATTGAATGAATTGAATGAATTGAATGAATTGAATGAATTGAATGAATTGAATGAATTGAATGAATTGAATGAATTGAATGAATTGAATGAATTGAATGAATTGAATGAATTGAATGAATTGAATGAATTGAATGAACTGAATGAATTGAATGTATTGTATGAATTGGATGAATTGACTGAATTGAATGAATGTTCCTAATGTTTATAATAGTGATTGCACTATCAGGATCAGTGTTCATTACAAACCTTATATGTCTTTGGACAAGTTATTCAAAATTATTCTTTCAACTTCCTACGTTAACTTGATTGAAGTACAAACTCTTTAGTTAACTGCATCTAATAAGCTATCGTAGATAAATATTTGTTCTTTAAAAGTAAAAGAATTACCTCGAAATTCCTTAAGCCCAATATAAATAATATAATTTATAAACTTTTGATAAACTACTTAAAAGTTAAAGTTTATTAAATCGAAATATATTTAAGAAAAATAAAAACAATTTTTTTAGTTTCATATAGACAGAAATTTCCCTTTTTCTTCATAGTATTTCTATTTTGAAACTCTTACTGTTGTCGTTTGTAGTTATTCTTGTTCTTAAATAAATATAAATCAAATCAATAAGATAATCAAAAGGAAAATAGATTTTCAATGGAAAAATTCAATTTACCCTTCATGATATTGTTGTTTGTTTGGTTTGCCTTTAAGAAAGTTTGGGTTCGTAAGATACTTTTGATAGTTGTTCGGTTGTAAAGTAAGATGAAAGTATTATAACTAAATAGATTAAAAAAGGGTTGACTGTCAGACTGTTAGAGTATATATTCGTTCTAGTTACGGTTTTGATTTGTCATAATTTGATTAATTTGTAGAGTTTGATTTATATGCTGGTTATATACAATTACATATTTTCATATAATTTGTAAATCTTTCTGAGCTAGACATTTTATTTAAATAAGTTTACTGCTAAATTTAATTTAAAAATACAACAATACAAATCGTATTCAACGATGACTTAACATTTGAAAAAAAAAAACAATTTCCTTAAGAATTTCTTAATCATTTTCAAAAGCTCATCTCATTCTAAGATATAAATATTAAAATTGAATTCTCTCAACATTTTCTGCACTTCATAAATGGTAAATGCATTGCATATTCTACTGTAATTTTGTTTATGTATGTGGAAATTCATTTATTTTTAATATAAATTTAAAGAAAATGTAATTTATCATTTCAGTGACGCTTTCAAGAAATTTTCTTTATCATATTATGTATGAATGAGTTTTTCCTGGTTTTTGAAGCGAAACATGATGGAATTCGTCTTTTCATTTTTACCTTATAAGATGGATATGTGTATATGTCTGTGGAATAGTTCATGAAATAAAATTTTACTTACAAAATTTATCAAAAACAAAAATATAAAATAAAAATTAATTATGTATTCTATTCATTTATGAATCATAACTTTTAATTCTGTTTATTCAAAAATTGGATTTTTTGGTTTTAAAGTACTCGAAGGAATAGAAAATTTATTTACACATATAATTTGATTTTTGTTTGTGTTTTCTCTTGAATATAGTTGTTCAACATTGTACAACTTTTGCATTACAATTATGACTTTTTAAATTATTGGATAAGTTATAAATGTTTCGTGTTCTGTAATTACAGAAGCATAAATTATAATTTGACCATTATTTCTTCTTTTATCTGGACAGTTAAATTTTATTGTATAATAGCAGGTGATTTCTAATGTAAACATGACACGTTAAACGAATAAAAATTATACTAGTTTGTTGATTTTTAATAGTTTTATTGTAAAAAACACTTACCCCTTCACAAGGTCGAATTGATGATAATTGTTTCACCGTACCACGTCCTAAAGCTTCCCGTTTTCTCTGAGCAGAGAAAAGTCGAAGTTCTTTTCGTTCCTCATCGGTTAATGAATGACAATATCGAACCTGTAAAAATACAAAATAGAACCATTTTATGTTATTGAATAAAACATGTTCTTTCTGTCCCGAAACGATCATAAATTATCGTCATTTCTTTAGGATTTTTTGTATTATTATCGTCATTGTTTTATGAAAAAACACAAAAATTCCAATTCATATTTTTTTTAATAAACAAATTAAACTTCTCATAATTAAAAATAAAGACAAAAATAAATTCTTATAAATTGAATTTCACGCCTTGTAAGAACATAGAAAGGAAAATTTTATTGTCTTGATTTTTGCTGTAAAACTTTTTAGCATAATAAAATTAATTATAATATCAGACATTTCGTTTTATAGGAAAAGAATATTAATTTAGAATTTTTTTGTACTTCACTTTGTAAGTTGATGTGGTAAGTGATGTAGTAAGTTCAGGTTGATGGATTTTTTTAGAGTGAATGATGCTACAGAAACATTATTATTGTGAGAATGATTGATTGCTTTTGTTTTTATTCATTTAATATTTGAGTTGTTCACTTTTTATGAATCAAGTATTGCAGATGTATCCCTAAAAATATTCTCTTTGTTTTGTTATAAATGATTCTTCTAGAATGCTGAAAATGCAATAGAATTTCTCCAAACAGCTACGATAGATTTATTTTCTAAAACAACAACATATTATCACGTTTTTCAACCGTTTTTGGGAGTGGTTTTTTTGTCAATTCGAATTTCTCAAATCCCTTTCTGGATTCGATCACTGATTAGTAAGCAAAAACCCTAGGTTTTATTATGCATTCAAAATCGTTATCGTTGCACAACAACAGGAAACAATACAGAAAGCAAAAGTCCTTTATAGAATATTCTCTCAATAGCTTCAGAAACTCCAACGGTTGGTTGTAGAAATTTCCAGTATAAAGACAGCGTATATAAAATAATACACAAAATTTATATTAAATAACACTTAAAACTTTTTTCATAATTATATTTAATTTCAAATTCCACTATCGCAATTTATATTATAACTTTACATCATCGCACACAGTCTAATTTTAAACTGCTTCTCTTGTACAAAAGAGAATTCCGTATATACAATTCTGCTTAATATTTCGTATGTTCTAGGAAAATCCTTTCTTTACAGAGAAAGCTCCAAAAATCTACGTTATTACTGTGAATGTATTTTATTTCATGTTTTGACCCTTGTTATTAGAAAAATGTGACACTTAAAATTCAAGGACTCTTGGTCGGGTAAGAACAGTTACCATGAACCTCTTAACATCAAAACAAATTCACATTTTAATTTATGATTGAAAGAAAACGAACGATTTTATTAATATTTATGTTAACTAACTATAGAATAAACATGCTGAATGTGTTTTAGTTTTGGCAGAACATATTTCAATAAGAGTAGAATAAAATGTGTGGGTTGTCCAGAACTCACAAGAGAGGTTCTAGGTTAAGATAGTTCATCTCAATTCCAAATCTTTAAAGAACATGGCTGTTTTCCGAGCAAGTGATTGAAGATCTTGATTTCCGGTCCACTCTAATGTGATTACTAACTGCAGCGTACACTAGATAATAATTGTTTTCAACATAAGTCAAAAGTGTTTTCTGGTACATTCTTTAAAACAAACAATTTGCTAAAACCAATTTCTGGTTTAAGTATCTCTACATTGCAAAGACAAATTTGCATTCCCATTTTTAGCATGACTTTACTAGCACTGATTCTGCCACATTAACCAGAAAAACAATGACGTGAAAAACGCCGTTTTCAGAAAATTGGAAAAACCTATATTTGTTATGTACTTTCGCTGATTCTTTCAAAACTGCTTATTTTATTTGGTTGGTTTGAGCTGCATTATATTGCTATATATGCCGAGGTGGTCCTCTATAATTTTTTATGATAGGAAATAGAATTCCAATTTTTAAAAAAAAAAAATCAGTAAACCATGAATACTAGATTTTCATCGATGAATACTTTCCGGGATTTAAAGTTATTGCTTCAAAAACGCCTTTCTTAACAGACATTTGCTTTTAAACACTAAAACTAAAAAAACTTTAAAAAAAAATAGAACCGACTTCAGAAAAAAAAACACCAAAAAGTGAAAAATAACTCAATTATGGCTTAGAGTCAAAAATTTAGTTATATCTAACTACATAATTCCAAAAAATTATGATTTAAACAAAATTATTATATTATAGAAGTTATATTTGTTATTATAATTATCACAATTATTATAGTTGTTATTATAGTTATTATATTATAAAAGTTATTTTTAGTACAAAACTGTTCAAAGTCGGTGTCATATTGACAAAAACTGACAAATATGTCTCCAGCTTGGCACCGATATCCAACAGTTTTGTACTAAAAATAACTTGTATAATGTAATAACTATTATAACAACTATAATAATTGCAATAATTATAATAACAAATAACTTCTATAATATAATAATTTCGTTTAAAAGCATAATTTTTTTGGATGTAGTTCGATTTAACTATATTTTTGTCTCTAAACCTCAATTGAGTTGTTTTTCACATATTAGTGTTTTTTTTTCTGAAGTCGATTCTATTTTTTTTGAAAAAGTTTTTTGATTTTTCAATTTTAGTGTTTAAAAGCAAATGTCTGTTAAGAAAGCATTCATGAAGTAATAATTTAAAATCGCGGAAAGTATTCATCGATGAAAATCTAGTAATCATGGTTTTCCGATTTAAAAAAAAAATTCCTATCATGGAAAATTATATAGGACCACCTCAGCATCTATAGCAATATAATGCAGCTCAAACCAACCAAAAAGAATAAGCTATAGTTTTTTTTGTTATATAGGTTTTTTTAATTTACTGAAAAACAGCGTTTTTCACGTCATGGAAGAAATATGGGACCACCTTCGAATATACCTTAATAGAATACAATTTAAATCGTCCAAATCGAATGAGCCGTTTTCGAAAAATTGGTGAATATATATAGAACAATACAATTTTTCTCAATTTTCTGAAGGACGGTGTTTTTCACGTTATCACGGTTTTCACGGTATTTTTCACGTATTTTCACTTTTCAAACCTACCTTAAAAGAATACAATTTAAATCACTCAAATCGTCGAGAAATCAGTGAACATACATAAAAAAGAGCTTACAATGCTTACTTTGAACGCTGTTCAAAAATTAGGGTGTTTAGGACGTTGTAAAAAATTTTTGAACAGCGAACAGCTTCTTTTGGTCTACAAGTCTTTTATCCGTCCTTGCATGTAGTACTGTTCTCATATTTGGGGGAGGAGCGTACGTAACAAGTTTGAAATGTCTTGATACTGTGCAGCGTAGAGCTATTAAATTGATTGGTAGCTCTGATCTTCCTAAGGAGCTTGATTCATTGCAGCACAGGAGAAATGTTGCTGATTTAACGATTTTTCATAAATCCGTTATGGATGAACGGGTTTCTGAAGAGATCAAATCGATTTTACCGAGGCCTGAATTATTCTTGTGTCATACCAGAGCTGCAATAGCGGCCCATCCTTTTGCGGTTCAAATGACAAAGTGTAGAAGAACTGTAGCCTTTCGGCATGATTTTTTTAATCGAGCATCACACTTTTGGAATTCCTTGCCGGCGTGGGTTTTTCCTGATAATTTTAATCCTCAAAATTTTAAAATCAACGTTCATAAATTCCTAAAGGAAACATAATTTAGAATCCCAATCCTAGTTGGCATGGTATCTTTGGATATTCAGAGACGTTAATTTATAACTCGTTATTATTAACACTAAACATGCCTAACTTCCAATAAAAAAAAAACAATAAAACACAGAACCTCCTTCTTTTTTGAAGTCGGTTAAAAATAGTTTGTAAGATGTAAGTGAAACCAACCATCACTCTTCTTTATCAGATTTATCAACGCTGCAGCTAAATTACGTAGATAAAAACTAAAATTAACAAAGTAAATGTTTCCACAATGTTTCTGTATCAACTGAATTGATGTTGCCCAATTTTTTGTTAATAATAATCATCTACATAGAACTTTCAGAGGTTCCATCAGTTAATACTTTTTAAAGAGGTTCCATTAGTTTTTGTTCGTTTAAGTTCCATATCCAAAAAAACCTAAATTTAACGAAATGTGCTAGAGCATATAAAATGATTTGAGAGTCTTGCAACAAATTTTAATTTAGACAAATAGACAACCTCTCGACAACATCAAACTAGCGAATGAAATCCTGCCAAAACAGCACTTTTTAAAAAGTATATATTTAATTTATTTGAAAAAGTGTTGGTATTCGAAGATAAACAGGGATTTATTGGTTTTGAAGTTGAGGGTTCTGAAAATGACATTGACCATAGGGCAACGTACGGATTCGCATTTACTAATGTTCCACCTGGTTTTTGAATTTTTGAACTCAAGAACGAGTGAGTTCTTTAATTTTTTAATAATTCATCATATGATTATCTTAAAAAATGAATGTTTTTTGTATTATTTTTCTCCACTTTTCTAATTCTTGGCACTAAGTTAAGATTTATTTTAAACGTTAACATTTTTTTTGAACCATTTGAATTAATATTTTATATGTTTTATAATTCAATTAATGTTTGAATTACCAATCAAAACTTTGACAAGACATGCGATTAGCCTTGTTTAGATGAGTAAATATAAGGCATTAATTTGAATTGTTCTACATGCTCTATCCATAGTCCAATCCTTTGAATTATTTGGACCACTCAGTGTACAGGTCGATTTAAATCAATCTATATGATAGTGCTGCAAATGTCAGCATATGTCGAGATACATGTGCAATTCAGGCAGGTCACTCCAAACCTTATAAGCTGAGACATAACGATAAAAGAAAAGGCTTTTACAGCCGAAGGTTGTTCCGCATAACAATAAAATAGATAGAGATAGAACCCCTTTCATTTAGCCCATAAATCACAATATCTTGAGCCTAAATTTTACTGTGATTCCTGTTTTCAAACGGAAGAGATCAGAGAAGGTTTGCATGAGATCTAAAACACAAAAAGTTCGAGTGATAGTTATGTTGTGAAAGATCATCTAGTTGTGATTTACAGAGCACTGGATGATGAAACGATAATGCAAGTAACCTTTATGAAAGTGGTAACGGCACAATCTAAAACCTTTCTAACAGATATTAGTAAAAAAGCCGGAACGACTATGCTTTGCAGTATGGTGGCTGCAATCAGATGCATGTCCAATTAATAACATATATCTGACAAAAAAATCTAGCACGGTGGAGAAGTAGAATAATTAATATCTAGGATATAATAAGTCGACCAAAACCGCCTTTTAAGATCCCTGCAAAACAAAAACTCCTAAAATGATGACCGCATGAAGGGATTAATTTTTTTTATTTGAAAATTATTTTTATTTTCATCTACGGGTGTGAAAACCCCGCGTGCTCCAGTCCCTGCTATTTACATACGACCTAACGTGTGATATTACATACCACTGGCAATAGCAGTGAGATATCACTAGCCAACGTGATATCTTAGCAGTGCTGGTGGATGAGCTCTATTCAGTCAACGGGAGCACCCTCAATCTTAGCTATGAAGTATTCCTTGATGTTGCCAAGTTATTGCTTACTCGAAGAATCGAGCCTTCATATAACTCTATTAAAGTCCATAAATCATTTAGGAAGGAAGTGCGTCGCATGATCAAGGAATATGCCACCAGCTGGATTATTGGCAAACACGTTTTAGTTTTGTTCCTACAAATTGTTAAAACAAATTTACTGTTTATCTTTCATTTTATTTTAATTTTTTCTATCCTATCATGAAATATTGGCGTATGTCATATTTTATATGTGATAGGATTTATTGTTTAATTTTTCCTTCTATAAAAAAAAAATACGAAAAAAACAAAAACAAAACAAATTTGTGTCCATCAACACCTTAGAACGCATTTAGTTGTGGGACCTTGGTATTAATAGTAGATTTTTAAACAAGTGGTGAAAACGTCTCTTTTTGCGTGACTGAACGGTTTGTCCACGAGACGCGATAGCGTCGAGTGGAATAAGTTCAGGAATGCAAAAACGTTTTTACCACGCGTAGAAAACGCTATTTTTTCTACGCTTGTAAATATAAATGATAATATTTACAAATTCATCTACTAAAAACTTACAAAACGACATATCTAAATTTGACAGTATAAAAAATTAACAATTATATATCGCATTTTTATCAGTGTAAAATAATGTTGTTATTGTGTTCGCCTACAGATGTCATAATAACAGGCGAAGACAATTATAAAGGAGCCCATCCACTTTGAAACATGTTTCAAAACTTGGTTTGTGTTTATAGAATGTTTTATAGTGTATGGTGAAGTTTGCAAACCAATTTGACGGTTTGCGAATTGGTTTTAGTAAAATCAAAACTCTTTGAAGGAAGAGTTTATTAAAATAACAATAGAAATTGACATCTATAATTATTGTAAGTTTACCAACCAAGTTTGCAAACACGTTTCATAATGTATGGTAAATATGCAAACAAGTTTGTAAACCATGTTTTGAAACATGTTTCAAAGTGGATGGGCTGCATTATAACTTTATTTTATAGGGCGATTTTTCTGTTCCGGTGTTTACCGCAATGGCGCTGCAAAAGGGGGATAAGACAAAAAATCACAAAAATTTTATATGGGATTCCATACAAAACACAACTTGAATAATTTTAAAAGTTAACTATGAAATTTATCATTTTACCACAATTGATCAATTTCACCTTGCTTATGAAGTATTATTGACTATATATTAAGCGTAAAATATAAAATATTATTCTTAAGTCGCTCAAAAATGAAACATAAAAATTGCCAAAATTTCCCATTCAAAGTTGTATGAAAAGTTTAACCTATTTTCGTATTTGTTTTACGGACAGAAGAAAAAAAATATTTTATATATTACGCTTAATATATAGTTAATATTAGTTCATAAACAAATTTAAGTTATTTAATTGTATTAAAATGAGAAATTTCATAGATAATTTTTAAAATTATTCAAGTTGTGTTTTGTATGGAATCCCATATAAAATTTTTTGAATTTTCTCTCTTATCCCCTTTTTGCAGCGGCATTGCGGTAAACACTGGAACAGAAAAATCGCTCTATACTGGTAAAAATGTATAGGGCGATTTTTCTGTTCTGGTGTTTACCGCAATGGCGCTGCAAAAGGGGGATAAGAGAAAAAATTCAAAAATTTTTATATGGGATTTCATACAAAACACAACTTGAATAATTTTAAAAATTATCTATGAAATTTCTCATTTTACCACAATTGAACAATTTTAATTTGCTTATGGAGTATTATTGACTATATTTTAAGCGTAATATATAAAATATTATTCTTAGGTCGCTCAAAAAAGAAACATAAAAATTGCCAAAATTTCCCATACAAAGTTGTATGAAAAATTTACCCTATTTTCGTATTTGTTTTAAGGACAGAAGAAAAGAAAATATTTTATATATTATGCTTAATATATTGTCAATAATACTTCAAAAACAAATTTAAATTATTTAATTGTAGTAAAATGAGAAATTTCATAGATAACTTTTAAAATTATTCAAATTGTGTTTTGTATGGAATTCCATACAAAATTTTTGTGATTTTTTCTCTTATCCCCTTTTTGCAGCGCCATTGCGGTAAACACAGGAACAGAAAAATCGCCCTATATATCGCGTATATATTGTTTATTTTTTACACAGTCAAATTTAGATATGTCGATTTGTAAGTTTTTAGTAGATGAATTTGACAATATGAATAATGAAAATAGTTCATATATTTTCTCTAAAAACTTTTACAGATATTACAGATATTTTTTTTACCGACTGGAAGTCATCCTTTAAAGTATAAATTTAAAAAATTGTAGGTAAAGTTTCAATTAAAAACAAATAAAAATAAATTTTTTAATAAAATTTATTTATTTATTTAATAAATTTTTTTTAATTTTTTTTTGGCGGAAAGAACTCAGAGAATATATTTTATATCTGACAGTTAATTATTGGAGGAAAAAATTATACGCTATATCTGATACAAATTTTATTCTGTTGCTCCGATTTCTCCGATATAGAAAAAAAACACACTCATCTCATTATTAGTTTAATTAATTAATTACACACAATTGATATAATGATTAGTTTCGACTCGATTCGATCAAAATATTCAAAATATTCAATCCCTTCAAAATACTGCGATATTGACAGAAATAAACACAGCAACCGAAACAACAACAGAAACAGTAAATCAAATTCAATCTCTAATATTCAATCAAATATTCAATTCTTTAAATAACCACCACCTGTAGGCGGCCACCGAAACTTATTTACTTTCAGTCCTAGTGACTGAAAACATTTTAAGTCACTACTTAGAAAAAGTTTCCCTTTCACATAGGTTTTACTATATATTAAAATGACATTTTCGTAGCTTAAGTAGAAAAAAGGTTTTTATGTGTTGTTGTGACACATATTGTAATTCCTACTACACTACACATTAAAAGAAAACGGTCTTGGAAGTACTGAAAAACAGAAAAATTATTGTTACAACTAGATGATAGCTCAGATTGAGGATGCTAAGAATGATGGACAGTCATCTATCATCATTTTTAACAAGAAATCTTAGACCAAGCTGACTTAGAATGATTGTTTTACAAACGTCGGTCTTAGAGCAGCCACTGAGAATGCTTTTTTCTCGCAAGCAACATTGATTGAAGAAGAACAGTCAACTTAAACTAGACAACTTCAAGAAAATGGTTACCGAAAGATACTCTGGCTCAAGACCGAGTACTTTTACTCAAGATTGAAAACTAATATGCTGTAATTTTTATTAAACCTTAACCAAAAATTGTTTGCTTACAAGTCATAGCGATGCAAACAAACCGTGCTAACAGTCATAGCGATGTTCTTTCAATAGAGTGTATGGCGAATCATGTCCACCATGGTGGATGTAGAAATTCTAGGCAACTGGCAGGAATGCATGAAATAATTTTGGTATTTAAAGAAAACCAGTATACCGTATCGAAATGGGAATACTACACAGCAGTCTTTAAACCTTACAAATATGAGTTGAGAAATGCAAAACATATTTTTCGGAAGAGCTTCTGTAATGAAGTGGAAAAGATTAAAAAAAACAGTTAGTTAAGCATCCTGACTAGCCGCCGACGACCAAACGATGTGTAACCGGAGGACCTCCTGTGTGGGGTCCATAGAACTTTGCAGTTCAAATAATTAGCATAGGTAAACTCTTGCGAAATATGAAAAACTTTAAGCCTTTAAAGTCTGCAGGACAGCATAAGCACATCATCACTTTAGATAATAAAAAAAGCGTTAGCTGGACCATTTCTGGCTGACAGTTATTTTCTAGACCAACCTTGTATTATGTCATATTTATAGAAAATGGACCGAAACAAATGTTATTGCAACTCTAAAGTATTCTGGCTCATTAGTACGGCTTCTCATATCTGGGAAAAACAAAATTAATATGAGATTTTTTAAGAGGTTAAATTAAACCTAAAAGGCTATTGAAATGCATACTATAAGCGCAAATCTACGGAAACAGCTTTGCATGTCCTTAAACTACCTATTGAAAAAGATCTTAACTGTAATGAATACTTGCTAAACTACTGTAAAATAGAAGGAGTCTTAACAACGAAGCCCATAAGGATCCCCTACAAACTTAAGGCAGCCAATGGTCAGTTGGATCAGTCTAGTACTTTAGAGTAGATTTGTCAAGGCTTGTGTTAAAGATTCCTTCATCCGCTTTGTTTGTAAAAATAAAGACACACCGCAAGGTGGAATCCTATCACCCCTTCTCTGGAACTTGGTCATAAAAAAACTGTTGCAAAACCTTACTCGGTGTGATTTTAACGTGATCCACTTATGCAGCGAGTATTTTTTTTGGTGGTTTCGATAAATATTTTTGTACTCAGAGAGATTTAATGCATCTTTAAATGAACCGCTAGATGTGGACTCATTGGTAACCCACAAAAATTAGTTCTATTCCTTAGGAACGTTCTAAATTTAATCTTCCAATTCTCAACAGCTCAAGACCAACTGATTGCTCCTGATTTAGAACAACAAACTAAAATGAGGTTGCAAGCGTTAAATTGTATAAAAACGGAAACTTAAGCCCAAAGTTGTCTACTAGATATACAGTTCGATAGTCTGTCTAACCTTGCTGAGTCACAGTTTTATGAGCGTTTTTAAACGAAATGGTCAACCATAAAATATTAATCAAGACCACAAAAATATAGGATACTCCTTAATTCTAGTCAATAGCCATATTCCTTCAATTAAAGATCATTTAATTAAAAGATCATCCCCAGATGATGATTTCGCATGTGCTATTCCTTCCAGAGGAGACTGAAAATCTGAAATTGATAAGCCTACAGCTGTTGTCAACTGTTGTCTGTAGTGATGGTCCCAATTGGATGAGGAAATCAGCTGTGGTATTTTTCTGTAAAAAACTAAATTTAAACCTCTCTATTTACCTGTTTAATCACTGCAGTGTCTTTCAGGACAAATATGAATGAATAGAAGAGGCCACAGACTGGTTGAAGTATAATGTAAAATCTATAAAGGATATTGGAATTTTTACGGACAGTCAGGTCCCAATTATGGTTTTACAGTCAGGCTCCACCGCATTATAAGTGGGTTGGAACTATCTGGCATCTCTTCACGAGACCCATTTAAAGAGCTCCCTCATCTGGATGGCAAGGCATTTCGAAACAACGTTGATACTTCGGTATTACGAGGATTCTGAAGTCGTTCGAAAAGACGCGTTTTACCTTGTGTCACCAAGCCTTGTTTGGAAAAACCAGAGTTTACAATTTTATTTTGTTTGAGCACTCTTTGCCATCCTTAACATTTTATTCACAAATTAAAAATTTAAAACTGATTTCGTTACTACTACTAAAGGCTTGAAACCACATACAACAGAATTTCATACAAATTTTACAGCAACAGAATTTTTTCCTGTCAAATTTGTATGAAATTCTGTTTCTGTTGTATGTGAATGCCCGGCTTAAGACTGATATTTAGTTTTTTTTACTTCACAACAATTGGAAATTGTGTAAAGTAAGTCAATCTATCGCAAAAAATAAATTTTGACTCAAAATTTTATCTTTTCTTTTGCTTTGTCCACCCTCTTTCTACATAGTCCAAAAAATGTATATGTTTGTGGGTGCGTGGCTTTTGAGGTTGGAGGATTGGGTAGTTTGTGTGGTTTGTAGGTGGATGGCTAGTTGGTTAAGTGATCGCATGTGATTTTGATGAACTTTTGGTATATGATTTGGGTTTACTTGAGGAACAAAGATCTGGATTCATTTCAAAATAGGATAAAAAGACGAGATTTCAGACAGAATTACATATACAGTTAAACCTGTAATTCTGTTTTACTTTTATACAAAAGAAACAAGAAATGATGAAGTAATAAACGATTTTTTTTTTGATTGTGGTTAGTCCTTTTTTTGAGAATTAGGAACAGAAATATTAATTTTTGTTATTTTAAAAATGGATCGAAAAGTATGAACTATAAGTCAGTGAATATTTTGATGGATACACTCTGATTATTATGTTAAGGCAATTATAAATATAAATCAAAAAGTTCTTGAACGACCGCTAGGACCACTGGCGCATTGTTTGTTTATTATTATTGATTATTGGATTGCGTTATTATTAATTTTCAAACATCACCGGGACCATTGCTGCATCGTTTCTTTTTTCTTGATTATTGTATCATATTGTTATTCATATTCAACAATCACCGGGATAATTGGCACATCGTTTGTTTATTATTATTGATTATTGTTTCGCATTATTAGTCACATTCAGCAGTCGTCGGAACCCTTGGCGCGTCGTTTGTTTATTATTGATTATGGTTTCATTGTATTAATATTCATCAAGAACCGGCGGGATCACTGGTAATATTAATATTAATTTTTAAACTAATCATTAGAGTGGTTAAACGACAGAGGAAGAAAAAGAAGAGGAAGAAGATTTGGAACAATAGCCATATAATACAGTGAGTGAAATATTTTAATATGAAATGTACTAAAGGTAATTAAAGTTGTGTGCGTGATGGTGTTGGTTCCTCTGATTTTGGGTTCGTCAGAGTTCCTGTCCTTTACAAATTTGAATCTGTGTTCTTGTGAAACTTTTGCGTGCAATTCAGCATTTGTACTGGGCTAAGTAATAGTCTAATAGAATTCACAGACTGAAGCTAGTTGGAATTATCTCAAGGCACGCAGTTTCTCTAAAATTCCCGATAGTGATTCCACTATCAGGAATGCACGTCGTTCATTACAGCATCGGTGTTGCCAATATTTTTTCACTTCACGTTTATATTTTTATTTTATTCCATATCCAGAAGAAGAAAGATAGTATTTTTCATTATCTTATTAATAATTTAACGACAGAAATTAAGTGCGTGCGTATTTAAAAGAATGTCCTATTGTTCATGTCCTGTATTTGGCGATTTTGTTTTTATTAAACTACTTGCACTAAATTAATGAAGTAAAGGAGTTTATTGAACTAATTTTTTAGTACAATATATTTTTTGAATGTGATTTTCGACATTAACCAGACGCACTGAAGTTAAATTTTTTAACAAAGGTAAATTATTCAGTTATTACCTTGCTATGGTTGACCTTAACTTTAGCTTATGTTGTGTATTATTAATTTCTAACTTTAATTATGAAAATAATATTGAACATTTCGAAAAACGAACAAAAAAATGCATATTTAAAATT
>OY856186.1:175255136-175436062 GCA_963693315.1 Diogma glabrata
TAATGGTTGACGTATGCGTTGAAATCCAGAAGATGCAATGAATTGTACCACTGCTAGTTAAATGAATTGTTGTACAAAATTGAAAATATGTAAAATATGTGGCCGTAATGGCAAAAATTATGTATAACCGTTGCGCTATCAAGTTCCGTAATTTGTCAAATTAATACTTGGATTCCTTATCCTTCAATCCTATCCTTCCCGCGAATTTCACACCAAAGGTTGAGCCCGGCAACATTGGAAGGTAACATGAACAAGCACCAAAATTGTTTCACTCCACACAAACACCATCAACCAACAATAATTTTTTTTTTGGTATATAATAATGAAATTGCTTTAGTCAAATTGCATGGTAACAATGAATTTTATTAGAAATATATATAAACAGTAACTGTTATTTATTTTCAATTAAACTTTAAATAAACTTTTGCACATTCAACCGACATTAATTTTTTTTGTATATAATAATGAAATTGCTTTATCCAAAATTGCATAGTAACAATGAATTTTATTAGAAATATATATAAACAGTATCTGTTATTTATTTTCAATTAAACTTTAAATTAACTTTTTGCACATTCAACCAACATTAATTTTTTTGTATATAATAATGAAATTGCTTTATCCAAAATTGCATAGTAACAATGGATTTACTTAGAAATATATATAATCAGTACCTGTTATTTATTTTCATTAAACTATAAATTAACTTTTTGCACATTCAACCAACATTATATTTACTACGTTTTCATGATTAGTTCAAAACGATTTGAAAACCAAATTCGAATTGAATTCACCATGAAAACATCAAAAATTACAGTTTTGAATACTATTTATTTTTAAATACGATCTCGATTTTTTTTGGGATCGTATCGGTATCCAAATATTCGGAAATACATGAAAACGGAAAACTGGATCGTGTCATGCGCAGTAAAATGTTTATGTTTGTTTTTAATTACAAAACAACTAATTTCACATTGATTTATAAAATGTTTATTTGATTAACTTTATTGAAAAGAAAAATACAATATCAAGCATAAAAAAATAAAATATTGAACACAATTAATGAAACACAATTAAACGCTTTTTGACATTTTGACAGTTTTTCAACGCAGTTTTAAAAATGTTTTCAACTCGTTTTCAATCCTATCATGAAAACACTTTACAGTTTGAATACGGGATAAGGATTCAATTCTTTTTCGATCTGCATGAAAACGTAGTAATTAATACGCATAATAAAATTCACTCACGATATTTTCTATTTTCTTTTAAAATCACAAATTTTTTTAAGGTACAACTGGACCGACACGTTGGTAAATTAGATTCCGCGATGTCAAAAACAGAGTGAACGAGTACTAGCCGCGCGAGTACTAGGTGAATCGTAAAATTGAACTAATGTTGTTTTTACGGCACAAAACATATAAATAATTTTTTTTTGTTTTAAATTTGGTTTTAAACAACACAAAACATATAAACTTTTTTTTTCAAATTAAACTACGACGATTGTATTAATAAAATGAATTGAACTAATTGAACTCGATTTTGTAATACACGAGACGGATTCACAAGACATAAGAGATCTTATGTTTGTATTTTACAAACATAAAAAAAAATTGCACTAAAAGTAGGAGAGCGCGTGTACTGTTGGGATTACGTCACCAACATTTATATTATTTTTTTACAACTTTTTGGGCTCTCACGGCATCATACAAATACGTATTTTTTTTATTTAAACATATATGAGTTTTTGTAATTTTCACAAAACAAAAAAATTTGGACTAAATTTTTCTAACCGGACGGAACATTTAAAAAAATTAAACTAATTGCACTAATTGAATTTTAAATCAGAAACTAATTAAAACTTTCACTACTTATATGGAAACTTATTTAGTCAAACTTAATTCTAAGACAAAAAACATGAATGCAAAATTCAGTTCTTCAAATTTTGTCATTCACGAGAGGATTATCAGTTGCACAAGAGAGTAAATCAATTAACAGTGGCTTATTATATAGCCAAATTTTTAGTCTCGCAATAACTCGAATACAGTGTTTAGATGTGAGATAATTAATTTACATCAGATTTTCAAATTATTGGGAACATTTTATAGTTACAAGAAACCGTTTGCTATTATTGCAGAAAAATAAGGTTGTGACACAAAATATTTCCGACACATCCATAATCATTTATAATTGAATTCAAAATGAATTAAATGCAGATTCGATCAATGTTATGATGTTTAGACATTTATTAAACTACAATCTACTATATCAGTACAGTGAAGAACAGTTCAATAACGGAAGAATTGTTTAAAGCAAAACATTCATACAAAGATAAATCAAACGTTTAACAAAGCAAAATAATAATTCTTTGTATGTTGACGATTGGATAAAAAAAAATACGCACAGCTGTTATGAGGTTTGAAAACTTCGTTGTTTCATTACGGTTGGTGTTTAGAAAATTCAGATTCAAGCAGTATATTGAAAATACTCGAATGGAAACGTAACGCGCGCCAATTTTAGGGTGTTGTAAGATTAAATTTTAATGTTATATGGATGAATTTTTTAAAGAAAATTATTAACTAATTCAATTTAACCAATATTATATTATATTGATTAATAAATGAAATCAGTGTAATTGGCTCAATTCTTTTTCACATACGTCTGTCCAGCCGTTGAAAATTTAGTCAGATTTTAAGAAAAATAAGGAAACCACGGGTTAAGGGAACTATACGAATATGGCTATTGGAGGTGAATGGATGAGAAACCATTATGAGCGGAACAGATGACAAAATGAAATCTAATAAATCTGAGACTATAATACACTGGGTGTACGCACTCTTCCAGGCTATCCATTACAAGACAAAAAATATTCTACCCTTAGTCCGTATTTTACAATTGAACATTGAAGGCATTAGCAAGTTTACAACTGCACACTTGGAAAGAATGTTAAAAAATTACGACATCGACGTTCTGATTCTGCAGGAAATGCATGTAGCAGATGAAACGCAACTTATCTCTAGAGTATTGTTGGTTACAAATTAATTTGTGCTATTTACCATCAAGCTTATGGTCCTGCCACGCATATTAAGTCATGAAATTATGAATTGCACCCGCATGTATTTCATAGACGGACAACGATATACATCTTAATGTTGGTGATATATCGGACACGAAGATTGTTAACGTATACAAGCCCCCAGATACTGCGTGGCCAGCTGCTACTCTACCATTATTTCATAACATAGGAATATACGCTAGTGATTTCAATAGCTCAAATAAAAATCCCAATTTATGAAAGAAAACAGTTTCACTCTATGGTCTAGACAAAATTGTTTTGTAGTTTTTATTTATTTATTTTCTGGTTTTAAAAACTTTGGGTACATTTTATTTTAACCTTTTTAATCATTGAATATTTTAGCAACAATTTGCTATTCCATCTCCTTGCATATATTCAATTGTAGGTTTTTCTGTTGTTGTTTTGTTCTTCTAAAATATTAACTATCAGAACGCTTATATATACAACTACTAAAAAATAGGCCATCATTTTTTCAAAAAAAATATTGTAAGATCAGACCAGTAGGAGAACTATGAACTGGGCCTACTTAGTAGGTAAAAGTAGAATAAAAACTAGCCTCCGATCAAAACGTAAAAATTGGTACGGAAACAACTTTAAATAGCAACTAAACAAAAGATAATACATAGTCAAAAATGAAAAAGTAACAAAAAACGGAATGAAAAATTAAAAAAATACAATAAAAAAATTAAAATAAAATAAATGGAACAGCTAAAGTTGAGCTCTAGTTAGTGAAGAGGACGCAAACTGCGTCAAAATGTTTTTAGCGCTTTCTTAACTTTTATTATAATCAAATTGGTTATAAGCATCACTGAAAAAAAAAGTTGAATATTACTTCATACAAAATAGTGTTGAAATTACATTTTTAATAGTAATTTTATTTTTAACACTAGTAATGTAAGTGACGAGAATGTAATATTTCATTCCATTTTAATATTAAATGAATAAACCTTAAAAGTACCACTTTAGAACTTTACAGTTTTTCTTTTATGCAAAAAACTGTAAAATAACTATGCTTTCACATAATGAACTGCATTGTCCACTGAATATTCCATGTTTTAATAATTAAAATTGTAATTCAGATATGATCATGGAATATTTCATTAAATGTATATATTAAATTATTTAACCGTAAAATTCCGTATTTATTACGTACAAAATTCAATTTTACTATAGTTTGTATGTACTAAACTGCATTATCAACTTAAAATTACGTGATCTAAATAGGAAACTATGATGCAACAAAAACACGTGTTTGTTCTATTTATTCATAAGTTGGAAAATCATTCGCCTGAACAGACGTTTAAAAAAAATTAAATAATAAAATAAAATAAAATTTAATTAAAAAGTGAAAAGTTTTAGTTTGATTATTTTATTTCAATTTCACGTTTATATTCAAAATAATTGTAAGTATTAAAATGAAATTTAAATGTAATTCTTGCAATTTTATAAGTGATAATTTGAAAATATACCACAAACACCAATTTGTTCATAGAATAGACAAAAATAAAATTTTTTCATGTGGGTATGCAAATTGTACATTAACTTATAATAAGTATACGAGTTTTATCTCGCATCTCTACCGGTTTCATGAAATTGGCCATGAAACATCGAATAAAACTATTCAAAACTTTACGTGTGGACAGACTGAATGCCACTATATAGCTGTAAATAAGAAAACAATAATTAAACATTTAATTGAACATATAAAAATTAATAGTGAAGTGCGTTGTATATTTTCAAATTCCTGTACACAAACATTTAAAAATAAAAACTCATTCTTAAGCCATGTTAATCGGAAACATAAAAATATTAAGAGTTGTGAGGATTTAAACATAGCCACAAATCAATTAAATTTAAGCGTACCCTCAAGTTTTATTGATGAAAATCAATCTACCAGGTCTGAATACGATAGCTTTGATTTACATCCAACAACAAGTAGGCAAGAAATATTTAGCAGTACCGACATTATAGCATTTTTATTAACATTAAGAAGTAAATTTGATTTGCCAGAAAATGCTCTTAATTTTATTGTAGAAGAATTTAAAAACTATCAGGAAGTTACCCAAGATGTTTTTAATTTCGAAATAAGCAACATTTGTGAAAAGCTAAATATACCCAATCAAATTCGAGAAGGTTTAAAAACTATTTCCTTGAAAACTGACAATTTTAGATCAGTAGATACAGCCTATAAAAGAAATTTGTGTTTTAAAGAACAATTATTATACGTTGAGCCTTTGGAAATTAATTTGGGACGAAACGATTTCCATGAAGAATGTTCATACCATTATGTTCCAATTTTGAAAACACTAAAATCACTTTTTATGAATAAAAAGTTTTCAGAACAGTTTTTTGAAGTAAGATTTGAAAAGCTTAATACTCTATCTGATTATTGGGAAGGTGAGGTATATAAGAATAACAGCTTTTTTAAAAATGATAAAAGAATTGAACTTTTCTTATACGTTGATGCGTTTGAAACTTGTAATGCACTCAGTTCTTCAAAAAACAAATATAAGCTGTTTGCTGTTTACGTTATCGTTGGAAATATGTTTTCATGTTATAGGAAAAAAACCGATAATATTTTTTTAGCAATACTGTGTAAAGAACAATATATTAAATTGTTTGGTCTGAATAATATTTTAAGCCCTTTAATCAAAGATTTAACGTATTTAGGAAAAAATGGAATTTCAATAAGCTTAAGAGAACAGGCGGTAATCGAACAATCAGTAATCAAAGGTTCAGTGGTTGTGGTTTTGGCAGATAATTTAGGAAGCCATCAAATAGGTGGATTTTGCGAAAACTTTAGCAGATCTCAATACATTTGTCGATATTGTTATTTCGAAAGCAACAACTTAAAAAGTATTGATTATTCACATAATTTAGGCGAGCCTAGAACTCCATATAACTACGAAGTTGATGCTCAAAATCTTATGGCAGCTGAACTTTTAAACGTCCATGGGATTAAAAACGATTCATGTTTGAACAAGCTACAGTTTTACCATGTTTGTAATCCAGGATTGCCGCCCTGTATTGCACATGATATTTTTGAAGGGTTTGCAAAAAGAGATATGCAAATAATTATTTTCTACTTCGTTAGTAAGCAAACGTTAACTTTAGATTGCCTAAACGCCAAGTTGAAATATATTACAAAGAAATTAAAACTAAATATTAGTTTTCCTATTATTAAGGAAAAGTCTAAACTTCCAGGAAAAGCACACGAAATATGGATGCTTATTATATTATTTCCTTTGGTAATGCTTACACAAAATTTTTCAACCGAGGATACTGTTTGGAAAATGTTAACCACACTTCTACAAATTATTCGAATTGTTTGTTCAGAAGAAATAAACTTAATCCAGATAAATTTATTAGAAATTTTAATATCTGATTACTTTTACTATCGACGTACTTCTTTTGTGGATTCAATATTAACACCAAAGCACCATTATATGGATCACTATCCAAATTTAATTAAACAGTTTGGACCATTGATAAATATGTGGACTATGCATTGTGAACGCAAACACCACACTTTAAAGACAAAGTATAAAAAATCTTTAAATTCAAAGAACATTACTAAAACTATTAGCGAAAGACATCAACTACATCAATGTACACTAAACGATAACAGATTTCCGTCCGAAATTTTACTGAAAAAATCACAATATGTCCTTCCTGGAATGTTTGGAACCTATTCAGAACAATTCAAGTTTGTTGCAGAAACAATTTCAGTGAAAGAAATTATATATAAAAAAAATGAACACGTTGTTATTGATATTGATGAAAATTTAATCATAAAAGTATTACAAATTGAATATATTTTTCTTAAAGGCGATTACACTGAACCTACATTTTATGGTCCCACTATGTTTATGTGTTTTAATTATAAAAATGGACTTTATCAATCTATTTCAAAATTAAAATCGTACGAATATGCTTCTCACTCGAATCTTAAGCACAAATCTTCATTTATGCTTTATAATTTTCAGAGTATATCATATCTTTCTCTTCCTTCAGTTATCCAAAATGGAAACTAGAAGATATATTTTTAAACTATGTGATAAATCCAGAAAAATTAGAAAAACTATTGCATGCCAACCAGCTGTTGAGGAAATAATTGCAAAAGGTATGTTAAATGAAAAGTCCGAAATTCCCAAACCTTCCTAAATCCTAATCCTAAATTCAACTCTTCTATTATTCCAACTGATGTTTTAACTACGAACATATTTTTTCAGCAAAAATCAAAGGATTGATAGGCGATCGTTTGGTAACTGGCCTTGACGGTTTTGATGTGGATGACGATGAAATTTTAGAGCTGTTGGAGCGATCACAAATTCTAATGCTCTTGAGAAACTCAGAAATATGGGAACCTGAACAAAAAATTGTTATTTTCAATAATACTGAAATTGAAAGTAATTACATATACTAAAAGATACTTTTATTTTGATAAAAATATTGATATATAATTTTTTCATGCAGATTCATTATCATCTACAGCCTCAACCATATCATCTCTTAAAGACACTAATTTTGCTGAATTATTATCCTTCCCGGAAGAAACGAGCATAACTTACGATCTTCCAAGTTCGTCCAATTCTGAGTTTTCGAATGAACATTCTTCAACTAAAACTGTTTCAGATTTTGAAAATTACAACTTACCTTATCTACCCGAATGTTATAAGGAAATATTTAAAAAGAAAGTAAAAATGGAAACATGCCAGATTGATAACCTAATACATTTGATCACTGATAGTCTTCGATTAATTTCTAAAACTATTCCAGTATAAGTATTTAGAAACGTTGTAGATGTCTTAATTAAAAATTATCCAGATTCGTTTATCCAATTTCAGACTGATAGTAGTGGCAATGTTTTATTTGAAAGCAAAACTGTGTTAGTTACGAAATTTATAAATCACAATAATTATAAAAATGCGATAGAAAATAAAAAACACAACAGGTTTGTCCCAAACATAGATTTAAAATCACGAAAAAAAGCCAAATTATTTAGGGATAGTTGTAGTAATTGGCAACCTAGTAGTTCCATCGAAAGTGAAGCTTCTATTAACTCTATGAAAAACTGGTTAATAGACATTTTTCCTAAAAAAAACATAACCAATGAGGAACAGGACAAAATTAACAAATACATGGATGCCACATATATATATCAAAGACAGTTTTTAAATAACTTCAGAGCGCCACCAACTATTACTAATGTCAAAGAAAATTGGCCTTTCTTGATGAAAAAGGAAATTATTTTAAAGCATTTCGAGACCTTGCTAAAAGTATCTTTTTCAACATTTTTTGAAATTTTTAATGAAAACAAAAACAATATTTTTAATTATTTCAAAAATTTGAAAAAAATAAATGAAAGTAACGAAGAGGATTCAGAAAACGAAGTTATATTCAAAACTTTGGCATCGTATTTTAAGGACGATAAAGAATTTTGGTTCAAAAGATATCCGGTAAGCACAAAAAGTTTGTGTCCTCGTTAAATTTAAAAAACAAATTCCTTATTTGTCTATTACGCAAGTCTACTCTAGTCAAAGAAATTTCATTACAAGTTTAAAACTTGAAAAATTATTTCTTTACTACTATTTTTGTATAAATCAATAGTAGTACGGAAATAAGTACGAAGAAATACCTAAAAACGGGTACTTCAAATTGACATTAAAGAAATAATACATTTGGTTTTTTTTTCGCTATAAATAAACTTAATTTTTTTTATCAGATTGGGACGGTTGCATCAGAAATAGTACCACCAGCTCCAACTCCATGGTTTGGAATAGTTGGTGAGTATTAGGAATACTTTTTATGATAAATAATTGTTTTGTTTAGAATTGGAACAACTGACATAAAAATGCTTTAACCTATTTTAATTTACGTTTTTGAAACTTTTATCGAAGCATCTAAACAAAATTATATATATTTATGTATTAACAACAACTGAAACAGTTCTAACTCAAACAGTTGTAACTCGAATGGTTAAATTTCAATTATATTTATTTCAATTTTTGTTTACAAAATATATAGGATTTAATACATAGATTATTAAAGTATTGATTATAAAATATATGTGATTTTAAACATAGATCATTTATATACAGTATATACATATTATTTTCTAAACCTGTTTAATTATAACAATTCGTATATTTAAATAAAAAATATTATTAAACAGAGGTGGACTCTGCATAACCCCCCTTTTAGTTCAAATTTTATGAAGAATTATGAGAAGAAGACGAAGAAACAGAAAATTTGAAACAAAAATCTAAAAAAAAAATAATAATAATAATGTTTTAACAATTAAACCTAATTTTATTTTTTGTTTTCGTTATAAATGGATCTGAACGTTTTACTATTTCGTCTATGGTATATGCCGGTTTCAATCTATCAATGGAAATGGCTTGAGTTTTTCCGTTAATGTTTATTATGAATGTTTTTCGGAGTCGTTTCAGTATTTCAAATGGTCCTTCGTAAGGGTTTTCCAGACTGCGTTTTATTCTATCAACCCTAACAAATACTTGTTCACAAGTGGACAAATCTCTAGGAACGTAACTATATTGATTGTTGTTTTCTCTTGGAGGTGTTGCTTCCAGATTTCTCATATGGTTCCTTAAATTGCTTACGAATTCCGATGTATCTATTTCTGAATTCTTAGAACAATTGCACAGCATTTCTTCTGGTACCTTTAATGCTTGACCATACAGCAGATCAGCTGGTGATAATCCAATATCTTGTTTTATAGTTGTCCTCATACCTAATAAAACAAGTGGTAGTTCATCTACCCAATTAGCTGTATTACATCTTGCTCTCAAGGCGTTTTTTAAAGGTCGGTGAAAATTTTCTATCATTCCATTACTCTGGGGATCATAGGCTGATGAGTGGATATGATTTGTACCTAATAGTTTTGCCATCTCTTTGAACAGGTTTGATTCAAACTGTGCTCCTTGATCAGTAGTGATCGTTAGAGGACAGCCAAATCTGCATATGTATTGATTTATAAATGTTTTTGCTACTGTTGTTGCTGAACAGTCTATTATAGGAAACGCTTCTGGCCATCTTGTAAACCTATCAATTATTGTTAGTAGGTATACGTACTCATGGCATCTTGGCAGAGGACCTACAAGATCCATATGTATATGTTCAAATCTTGCTTGTGGTGTGTCAAAAGTCATAGTAGGAGATTTAGTATGCCTTATAACTTTTGCTTTCTGACAGCTTATACAGCTTTTTGTCCACATTCCGATTTCTGTGTTCATTCTTGGCCAAAAATAGCGTGATGATATTAACTTTCGTGTTGCTCTAATTCCTGGGTGTGAAAGGTTGTGCAATTTTGTAAAAATTTCTCTACGCATTTCTTGAGGTAAATATGGGCGGTATTTATTAGTTGAAACTTCACACCATATTTTATTCTCATTTTCAAAATCTAATTGACGAAAACTTATTTTTGAGTTGTTACGTTTTTTCAATAAACATTTTAACTCTGTATCGTTTTCTTGCAATAGCATAAGCTGTTTTAGGTCAATACCAGTTTGTCTGATTTCAAAAATATCATTAGGTCGCGATAGATAATCTGCTACAATATTATCACGTCCCGCAATATGCCGAATGTCAGTCGTAAACTGAGCAATGTACTCCATATGTCTGGTTTGACGTGGACTTCTATCTGTTTTAGAACATATGGCCGTGACTAAGGGTTTGTGATCAGTCAACACGTAAAAATCTCGACCTTCGACTGCATGTCGAAAATGCTTAATCGCACTGTAGATTGCCAAAAGTTCCCTATCAAATGTGGAATACTTTATTTCAGCTGGCTGCAGTTTTCTGGAAAAAAAACCTAAAGGTTCCCATATCTCCTTAATACTGCTATATTGCTGTAGAACACTTCCCATTGCTATTTCGGAGCTATCTGTTGCGATGCTAAGTTTAGCATTTTCGATTGGATGAACCAACATTGAACTGGCTGCCAAAATCTGTTTTGCTTTTTCAAACGCAGCGTTGCATATTTCAGTCCACACAAATTGTTTCTTTGCTTTGCTGTTCTTGCTAATTTTGGTTAAATAATTATGTAAAGGTGCTAAAATTTCCGCTAGATTTGGTATAAATCTATGATAAAAATTAATCATGCCTAAAAATTTTTGTGTTTGCTTTACAGTTGTTGGTGGTTTTAAACAAACAATTGCTTCAACCCGTTCAGAAGATGGTGAAATACCGAATTCTGTGATTTTATGTGCTAGAAAAATTATTGAATTTTTTCCAAATTCGCATTTTGCAGCTTTTATTCTAAGGTCATAATCCGATAATTTTTTAAACAGAATGCGTAAATGTTCCTTGTGCTCGGTGTCATTTTTGCTATATACTAGGATGTCATCAATGTATGCTTGACAAAAATCTAGACCTTGTAATATGTTGTTTATAAACCTTTGGAATGTCTGTGCAGCATTCCTCAAACCAAAAGGCATTCTTAAAAATTCATACAACCCAAATGGCGTAGTGAGAACTGTTTTGTGTATATGCTCTGAAGCTATTGGTATGTTATGGTAAGCACGTACAAGATCTACTTTTGAAAATACTTTACAACCATTCAGTTGTGAAGTGAAATCGTGTATATGAGGCACGGGATAACGGTCGGGTACCGTTGCTGCATTTAACATGCGGTAATCCCCACATGGTCTCCAATCATCATTGTCTTTCTTTTTTACAAGATGCAAGGAAGAAGAGACTGGTGAAGAAGATGATTGACAAATGCCCGTATCTAACATATATTGAAACTCAGCTTTCGCAACTTTAAGTTTATCGTTCGTTAAACGACGAGGCTTGGTAGCTGGTAGGTTTCCGTTTGTATTGATGTAATGATAAACATTATGTTTGATAGGCGCATTAAAATCTGGTGGAGCCGTAAGGTTCGGAAATTCATTCAATATATTTGTATATTCATTGTTGGTATTGATATTTGATAGTTTAAGCTGTTGTGTATTAACCATTGCTGACACACAATTGACTTGTAGATTAGTTTTCGCATCTATCAATCTTTTATTTTTAAGATCAATGTACAGATTAAATTTGGATAAAAAATCGACTCCTATAATAGGGTGATCAACAGCTGCAATTGTAAAAATATGTGAAAGGTTCCTGCGTAAACCAAAATTTAGTTGCAATAACTTTGAACCATATGTTTGTATTGCAGTGTTGTTCGCTGCTGTTAGGATAATGTCTGATTTTTTATTTTTTAAATTTGAAAATTTACTAATGGGTAAAACAGAAATATCTGAGCCTGAGTCTACTAAAAAAACTAATTTATTTAATTTACATTTTATAAATAGTCGGCGCGAAAATGCTTCCCCACTGTCGGCCGCTGACAGTGAGTGCTCGATCAGTTTTTTGAATCAATTTGTGACTTATATTCACAAGGCTTTTGGCATTTTTGGGCTCTATCTGTAAATTTATAGTGGTAAAAACATATCGGAAATCTTCTTACTTGACTTGGACTTCTGTATTTATATTTATCACGTGATGAACTACGGTTTCTATTTTTCGATAAACTACGGTTTCTATTGAATCTTTCATTAGACCGTGATCTAAATGAGGTCAAACTCGCTACAGTTAAAGTTAATTTCTCTACTTGATTTTGCAGTTGTCCGATTTTACTTTCCAATAAACTTTCACTAGAATTCTTTTGTAATGCGCATATTTGTGTGGGTCGTGATACTTCAAAAATTTTGTCTGCAGTTATTTGCATGTTAGTTATATCATCTTGACTGGTTGCGACAAGAATTGCTTTAGTACTTTCAGGTAGTCCGTTAAGCCAAATCTCTTTAATTAATTCTTTGTTGAGCGCTTTTGATGTACCCGCTATACTCTCCAATCGCCGATAGTATTGAGACGGTGTATCATCACCCATTTCGACACCATCTAGCATCTTTTTTATCTTGTGATGCTCGCCTTCCGAATGTCTAGCTAAAATAAGGGATTTAACATATTCATATTTCTGACTAGTCGGTGGATTATAAACAAGGTCTCTATTTCGCAATAGTATCGCTTCTGGTAAGGCTGTTAGAACATAGTGATATTTAATGTCATCACTTCTGATGTTGTTTATAACAAATGTCGATTCCACCAAAATGTGGGCTTATCGTGCAGTGTTTGTGGGCTTATCGCGCAGTATGGTGGCAAGGTTAATCGATATTTAACAGAAGCTGCTTGCAGCTCTAGTGGTGTTTCAAGTTTTTGTGTTTCTTCTCCGTCAGTCATTTTATTTTTAAACCGTTACGCGTTATTTATATAAATTGTAAAAATTTTAAGTAATAAATTTGTAATAGATTTCGTTTTAAATTTGCCAAATAAATCAAAGAAAAATATATTATTTAAATAAGCAAAATGTTATAAAATCCCTGTAAATGTTTTGTGAATTATTGCAAGAAAAATATTTACTTATTTATTTATAATTCAAAATAAAAAAATTTAATAAAATTAAAAGTAATACTAATACTATTATCATTCATGAAAAAAAATTATTGTGGATGTTAAAAAAAAGGTAATACTCAAATTTTTTGTAGATTGATGTCGTCTTTATCCTATTCCTGTATTATGAATTAATTGCCTTATTTTTCTCCTATTCCCGTATTATGAATTAATTGCCTTATGATTATGTTGATTTAACTGTTGCTGTTTATCTCTGAATGATGATGAAATTTTGATTTTTTGTAGTTGTTGTAATCAGTATTTTTATTTTATTTACTCCAACCGGAATGATGATGCTTTAGTAAAATATTTTGAAAATTTATTGTATGTTATTTTCAAAATTTTATTTTGTAGGAAACCATATATGTTATAATAAATTATGGATTGTTTTTTTTGGTTTCCACTTTAACTTTTTAACTATTTTATTCGCAACTTGTTTAGTAATGTTCATACAATTTTGGATTTTTGTATATATATTATTTTTTGTTTGTTTTCACTTCAACTTTTTTTCTTTAACTGTTCTATTCACAACTTGTATTTTAATGTTAATATTATTTGAGTTATTTTTTTAAAATATTATTTTTTTTGAGTTGAATTAACTGATTCACTATAAACTTTAATTTTATTAAATTATTTTTTAATGTGAAAACACTCGATTTCGTTGCGATCAACTAAAGTTTGATTTTTTTCAAAAATTTATTTTGAAAATTAATAAATTTAAATTTACTTTAAAATTTTTTAATCGGGATCACCAATGAAACAGTTCTAACTCAAACAGTTGTAACTCGAATGGTTAAATTTCAATTATATTTATTTCAATTTTTGTTTACAAAATATATAGGATTTAATACATAGATTATTAAAGTATTGATTATAAAATATATGTGATTTTAAACATAGATCATTTATATACAGTATATACATATTATTTTCTAAACCGGTTTAATTATAACAATTCGTATATTTAAATAAAAAATATTATTAAACAGAGGTGGACTCTGCACAACCACTCTGTTTTTTTCCAGAAACCGGCAATGATTTAAAAATATTCTACTGATGCTCAACTTATCAACTCAAATTCAGTCAGTTTTGAGGAAGCTCTGTTGCAAATCACTGCGATGTATTTTATACACAATATAGAATACCCAAAAGAGCTATCATTAACTCTTGAGTTTTTTGAAAAATACTTCCTAAAGTATTTTACAGGTATAAGCAGAGGACGAAAAAAAATATAAACTCCAAATCAAGAGTACTTAATTTTATAATGAAAATACAAAGCCAATAACACAATTGATTTTAATAGACAATTTAACAATCACTATTTCACATTATTTACATGATGTTTTACATTGTATATAAGTACATATCCAACTGAATTTAGGCAGGTTATTTCGATATTATTTTGTTTTTATTTATTATTTATTTAATTTAATTATAATTACACTTGCAATAACATTTAATTGAATGAACATATAAATGTATAATTGTATGTAAAATGTATAAAATGTTAATGTATAATTTTATATTTAATGTATTATTTAAAGTATATATGTATATCCAGTGTATATATCTAGCTGAATTTAGGCAAGTTTGTTTATATAATTTTTGATTTTTTTATTATTTAATTTAATATAAATTTATTATTTAGCTTGTGTATATTTTTATTTATAATTAATACAATTAGTAATTAATACAAATTTTGAATTGTACAATTTGAATTAAAATAAAGAATATTTCAAAATTAAACACTTTTTTATAATTTACACGTATATTTAAAATACTTTAAATAAAGCCCTTAATGTAATGAATGTTTAAACTTTAAACCATCGATATTAATTGCAAAAATGGTAATAATTAACTACAAATACGGAATGATTTACGTTATCAATATGTAATATTACATAGTTATGTTGTAATTCATAATACGTTTTTAAAATGTTTGATTCCACAAGAAAACCGTAAAAAATTTAGCACCCAAAATAATAATATCTCATATTTAATACGGAATCGATTCCGCTATCATAATGGAATTTTACAGTTTTACCTAATATATACACATAATTATTACAGAGATTACAAAAACAAAGTAGTAAAAGTTAAGGGTTTAAAATAGTAATATTTTGCATTTCATAAATAATTAAAAACTATATTATAACGGAATATTACATGTGCAATTTAGATTGCTACTCTGAAAGTAAGCAAAAAAAATGCCTACATTCAGAGCAGTAATTATTTGTTTCAGTGATCGTATACACCACGTGGCATTCTTGTGACCGGTTTATTTAGGACAAAATTCATTTTGGGTAAAATCAGTTAGAAGCAGTACAGTAAGGATTTAAATTAAAATTAATCATTTCCGGAATAACTTGGAATTCAATATCACTGATTATGATTTTGTGAATAAAAATGACATCTGCAAGTATACGACGCCTTTCACGTGACTGTGGTGTGGTTTATTACAGAGAATAAGACTATTATCTAATTTCTTCGAACTCACCTAGACCACACCATTCTGCCCAGATCCGAACAAAAAACCTTCGCTCAGCAAAACTTCAAACCATCGTACATATCTCTTATAAGTACACTTCTGTTATTCCCCTTGAATAAAAAACAACAACAAAATAAACGCAAATTCTATATATTTGTTTTGTATTATCGTTGGTTTTATGTATAAATGCATTACATAAGACAAATCAACAAAATCAAATGTGGTTAAAGGAAGTTTTGGATTCCATAAGAAGTTAAATCTAATGAATATGAATATTGATTAGATAAGCACATTTAATTGTTTTTTATTTGGTAATTGGGGCTAAAACAAGGACTAGAAGAAGATGAAAGGTTCTTTGATGAATGCATGAATTGTATCTACAAGATGCGATTGAAAAGTAGAATAAACTAACGAGAAAAGGCTATAAATTCACAGAGCGTAGCCTTGACCGTTACAGGACAGGACGAAAGGAGAAGACCCACAGACTACATTCGTTCTAAAAAGCATATGAATGAATCTTGGTGAGTAAAGCTTCGAACCCCATCTCAGAGAAAAAGTCTCATACTCTATCGACTGAACTGGCCGGGCTAAATAAAAATCATTTTTCTAAAGCCAAGAACCTAATCAAGATGAGCTATTAAGTATGAAACAATGTGTTCACAAAATTTGAGGGACTGTACTAGCAATAAAGAAGTAAGGATGAACTTAAGGGAAGCATATGTTTTCTGACGCACGTGACATTGGGCAGTTGGTGAAACCGTGAAGGATGAGCAGAAATATCGAGAGATAATAATTATGTTATTGTTTCATTAAAGATGTTATTGTTTTGCGTAGTTGTATTATGTATTTGTTATTGTCATGCGCTACAAAAACAAATCAAATGATATTTAAAAAACAAGTTGTGACATTTATTAGGTGGATCAAGTACCAACAAGTAACGAATATCTACAATACACTATATCGGCATCACTTCGAAGTTGAGTATATGCAAGGAAACAATTTGACTGTAGCAGAAGCAACAATTGAAGGAAATTCAAACCAAGGACATTATCAAAATGAGGTATAGCATTCAGCTACCAACAACAACATCACTGATAATTTGAAGTGCAATGTTATGTTTTTGTTCTGTGCTGGTTCTGTTGAAATACACCATGACATTAGGTTGGGTACTGCGTCTCTAGTAGAAAACTAAATGGGAGGGTAGAAGACTAATTCACTTTGCCGTTTTCGCATTCAATAATCAATTCATTAATTTACGAACCATAGTCTTGTGGAAGACATTTGTTTCTAAAGCCACATCGTAAAATTATAAAATAAAACATTTTAGTCTTCGTTAATTTGTAATATTACTTTAATGACTTCTTAAAATACAAAACATTTACACTTATAAATAATTTAGTTCCTAATCTAAATTCACCTTTAATTTTTTGTTTCACAACAGACCATAACAAATTTCATCAACACCTAGAGTTAAGAATATAAAATTCAAGAGAATCATAAGTTTAAGAAAACAGAAAACGGAATCGAGAATAAAAGGTAAAATAGATTTTTATCAACTAATTACATTTTAAACGTGTAACAATAGAGAGAAGAACCTGAAGAAGTGAAGAAAGATTATGATCTTTTGAAATTATTTTTCTTCTTCTTAAATTTGTTTTTTATAATTTAATCTAAAAATAGGAGTTCAAGAAAAAAACATTTTTATAGAAATTGTTTGATTGTGGACAATTATTATAATGACCGATGTTATGAACATTTTATGTTTGTTGATCATGATAAGTGTAGATTTTGAGTGAGGTGGTAATGAACGGTAATTGTTGACTGCAGGTTTTATTTTTAAAACGATACAATGGTTGAATAACGGTTTTAAAAAAACGAGGTTGGTTGACGGTATAAACTGCGCACTCGTCATTCTTTCCACCATTGGCTATAGTGGTTTGTAAACACTAGCTTTAATTAAAAATTAAAAACATATTCTTAAAATACTTCCCGTCTTTAAAAAACCTTAATTTAGACAGACTTATAATTAAATAAATCCGATTCTTCTTAATATCCTAACGAGATTATCATTAGTATTTAATTAAGTCTAAAGGCATCAAAAACCTCTTAGCAGTAAAACATGATTAGACTGTAAAATTAAAACACTTTAATCAGAACATAATTAAGAGGAATAAAAAATCACATTTTCTTTAAAGTTACTTACATCTTATTGCATTTTTTTATTCGTACGTAAGTCATTTTAATTCATAAACACGCAATCGAATAATTTATTTTTACTTCAAATGTAATTTAATTAATACACACAGTACGTATTTACCATGCATAAGATTATTTTCTTACAATTTTCTATTAATGTGTTGTAAGGATTAAACAAGATTACGTGTACGTACGTCTCGAACCAAAATATAAAATATATTCTCGAATACGGTATAAATTGATAGCATTAAAATTGAATTCGATATCAAAACCCTTTTTATGGTTTTTTGTATTTAAAAGTGACAAAGGAGTTAAAATTTAAACGAAAAAGACAAATTAAATTTGAAATCCGTAAAGCCTTACACAACATCTATGTCTGTTGGAAACTAAATGTTTATTGAAAATGTCATTTACGATTATAAGATCTATTATTTTGTTTGTTTGATGTCTAAGTGTTTGATGAATAGAATGAGGTACGTGCGTCCATTTATTTTAGAGTCTAGAAATTTTTTCAAAAAAAATAGCCTTTGATACTCCACATTGTTTTTTAAATTAATCCTATAGGCTATAAAGGAAGTTCTATTTTTCTTCATTTACGCGTGACTTTTTCCAATTCGCGATCTTTGATTTTTACTTCCAATCACCGTTCTTTTAACTAGTACCTAATCGTCTTTGACAATTGTGATATGTTAATTATTAGGAATCTTATGCTTTTTGGTCGATAAAATTAATTTAATTTTGCGAGATTTATTAGTAGTCATTATCATTGGACCTATTGCCATATTTGGAAGCATTTCTATTTTTTTTTAAATAAAATATGTTGTGCAGCAACACATAGAAACGTTTAAGATCTTTGTCTGACAACAACATACGTTCTAAGTTCTTGGTGGGCTAAAGCCGGACATTCACATATAACAGAAACAGAAACAGCAACCGAATTTCATACAAATTTGACAGATACAAATTTGGTTTCTGTAAAATTTGTATGGGATTCTGTTTCTGTTTCTGTTTCTGTTGTTTGTGGTTTCAAGCCTTAAGGGGTTAATAGACAATTTGTTTTAAAAATTTGTAAAAAAAAAACTTAAATAATTAAATTTAAAACTTAAAAGTTGCACATAATCCAGCTATTGACATATTCCTTGATCAAGTGACGCACTGTATTCCTTAATAATTAAAGCCCACCAATGGAATCATATGAAGCCTCATTTCCCACACAAGATTGTACAACTGGTCCAGTACTCGACCATTGCTTCAATACTGGTCATCGTTATTGGCTTTTTACAGGCCCAACTGTACAATCTTGTATGCACCATTGTTCTTTTTATACTGGCCCATGAATGGCAGTAATTTATTTTTATTTTTATTTTACCAGTACTCGGCCATTGTTGCATTACTGATCATTGTTGCAATACTAATCAGTAACGGACCATTCATTACTTGTGACCAGTAATGAACTAATAATGAATAATGACGACCTTGTAACGGACCAATAATGATGACCAGTTTTGCAGCAATAGCCGAAAAACTGGTTACCATTTTTTTTTTTTTTTTTTTTATTAATTAGTTAGACATGTTTAGCACACTAAATATGAAATATTCATTATTTAGACTCTTTGAATATCCGAAGATACCATGTCAACTATAAAGGAAGGAGATGAGGAAAATGAAAGGAATGGGGATATAGGGATAGCTATACTAATTGTTTTAAATGATGATGGACATTTTCTTTATATGCCTGTGGGGAAAATTCATCGGGAAATACAGAGGAAGGCAATGAGTTCCATAATTTGGCTACTCTATTAAAATAGTCGTTTTGGAAGGACACAGTTCTACAGCGAGGTATTTGTACAACAAATGGATGGGATAACTCGGCAGCTCTTGTTTGTCGATTATACTGCGCACACGATGGAAGGATATTTTGAATTTCCTTAGAGCAGAATTCGCTAAAGTTATATTTATAGTAGATTGATAATTCAGCCACATTTCTTCTGTGCTGGAGTGAATCAAGCTGGTCCGTTAGTTTGGTATTACCAATCAACCGTATTGCTTTTCTCTGTACAGAGTCTAGGCATTTTATTGTTGACTGACAAGCACCTCCCCAAACATGACAGCAGTACTCCATACATGGACGAATAAAGGACTTGAAGATTAGAAAAATTTGCTCGGGATTGAAATACTTTTTACATCGACTCAAGAATCCTAATTTTTGCATTGCAGATTTAGCGAGGTTGAACACAGGTTTATTCCATTTCAGGTTATTTTGAATATCCACTCCAAGAAGTCTAACTGATTAAACCTCACGCAATTCCTCGTGGTTTATTTTAATAGGAAAATTTTTATGTCGCTCTATTCGTGAAAGACGACATAGTTTGGTTTTGGTTGGATTAAATGAAACAAGATTACGATCTCCCCATTCCATTATACGCTCCAGATCTTTGTTGATAGAATCAATTAGCAGCTCTCTATCAGTGGTAACTGCAGTATGAGATCGAAATTTAGGGGATGCATGTGATGCATGCAATGTGCTGTCATCAGCAAAACTGTGGATTGGGTGCACTGTGGAAATAAGTAAGTCATTAATGTATAGAAGAAACAAGGTTGGTGAGAGTACAGAACCTTCGGGAACCCCAGCATTGGTTGTGAAAATATTGGATGTGATACCATCTTAATTAACATGTAATTGGCGACCTGTAAGAAAACTATGAATCCATGAGACAGTAAGATGGTCTATGCCATAAGATTTTAATTTAGCTATGAGATTTTTGTGCCACACTTTATCAAATGCTTTAGAAATGTCAAGTGAAATACTGAATGTTTCACCATGGTTTTCAAGCGATTTGTTCTAGAGATGGGATACGTAGGCTAACAGATCACCTGTTGCATGACTTCTACGAAAACCATACTGTTTATCATCAATAATTCGCGACACTTCCAAATAATCTATTAAATTGTAGTTAACATATTTTTCAAATATTTTAGCTAAAACTGACAGAATTGCAATTGGTCTATAATTGTTAGGATCTATCTTACTGCCTTTTTTTGGTATGGGTTGAACGCTGGCCAGCTTCCAAGAGTCGGGAAATATTCCGGTTTTATAAGATAAATAGAAAATTTTTGTTAAAATTGGAGCTAGTTGCCTAGCAAAATTTTTAAGAATGAGGGGTGGAATACCGTCGGGGCCAGCAGATTTGTTGATATTGATAGAAAGAAGCATTTTCCGTACAATATTGCAACGAAAAATAATTGGTTTCATTTTCGTTACAACTGGGGGAATGAGTGTAGGAGAATGGGGAGGTTCAACTATGTTTGAGTTTTCTGCGAATATACGACCCAAAAGATCCGCCTTCTCTTTCGAGTCGCTTACGCGAATGTCATTCAGAACTAAGGTTGGAATAGAGGATCCAGTAAAATTGCTCTGGACTGATTTAACTGCCTGAAAGAAACTACGTGAGCCAGATGGGTGCTCGGCGAATTTCTTTGCTTTCTTCTGGATAAACGCTTCTTTGTCCAAGTCTATTTTGTATTTACTAATATTTCTGGCTTTCTTATAGGCGCTATGGGTTTCAGGTGTTTTATTAGCGTTATATGTCTTAAATGTTTTGCGTTTATTCCTCACCGCCTCATCAACATCCCGAGTGAACCAAGACTCAGTTTTAGGAGTGATTAATCGATTAGGAAGAAACCGCCGCATTCCGTCTTTTATGATTTCGGACATTCTTATTGCCGATGTGCTAGGATCTTGATCAACACAACAAATAGTTTTCCAAGGTGTTTCATCATAAAAGTTTCTCAGTCCCTCCCAGTTGGCGCGTTTATAGTTCCAAACGCGACGAGGATTCGCTTTAATTTGGGTCGGTGATGTAAATTGCACTATTGCTGATATTAGTCCGATGATTGGACTAATGATATTAGTCCGATAATTCTATAGCACTGAAGATCTCAGGTGTTGATGAAGCTATGTTTATAATAGGATTATACAGATCGTAGTTTCCTGGATGGTTGTTGGCCATTTGGAGTGTTTTTTGTTTTTCGCGTCACTGATATTAATTTTTATAAAATACAAATATTGAATTTTTCGTCAAGTGACGTATTTATTTATAATTTTTATTATTATTGTATAAAATAGAATAAAATAAAAATATAATTTTCCTAAACGCGTTTCGACAAATTTACTGTCATTATCAATAGGAGAGTTAAAACTAAACTTAATATTACGAAAATTATTTATTGTGGTGAAGGATTAGTTTTGAATTTTATTGCCGTTTCGTAGAGTTCGTTGTTTTTTATGGTTAGTTTGTCATTTAACAATATGTTGTTGTCTCTTTTTGATGTTTTGTATATATGGAATTCTTCGACGGTGTCCATAAGCTTGCCTTTTTGACATTTTTTAATTACTTCGACGTCTACTTCAAAATTGTTTGTGTATGTGTGGTGTTCGCTAATTAGATGGGCTGCAAAGTTTGATTGGTTGTTGTTGGTATTGTTGCTAGGTAGGTGTTCCTTGTACCTTTTTATTAGTTTTCTACCTGATTGGCCTATGTAGAATTTTTCGCAGGTATTGCATTTTAATTTGTAGATGCCGGTTGAATTTTTATTGTCTATCTCTGGATTGTTCTTTAATTTATTTTTGATGTTGTTGTTTGTTTTGAATGAGACTTTGTAATTGTATTTTCTGAAGAGATTTTTGATGTCGTGTGGTATGAAGTTGGGGTATTCGGCTGGTATGTATTGTGTGTTGTTTTCATCTTCTGTTTTTAACAATTTTGAGAGGCTGTTCTTTTTCTTTTTTTGTTTTTTTATTAATTTATCTATCATCTTGGTGTCATATCCATTGGCTGATGCGATTTGTTTGATAGTCCTAATTTCTTGGTTGTAATCCTGCTTGTTCATTGGTATGGTGAGTAGACGGTGGACGAAGCTGTTATATGCTGCTATTTTGTGTTCTTGTGGATGATGTGAGGTAGCGTGTATTGTGACGTCACTTGTAGTTGGTTTTCTATATATAGTAAATTGAAGTCTATCTTTATTTTTGGTGATGTTTAGGTCCAAAAAATTAATTTTATTGTTGTTCTCAATTTCACAAGTGAACTGGATTCTTTTATCTATTTTATTGATATTGTTGCAGAATGTTTTAATTTGTCTTTTATTGCCTTTGTATATCACGAAAGTATCGTCTACATATCTGCTATATGATATAATCTTGTTGTGTTGCTTGTTGTACTCTGGACTGCATATAAATTTATTTTCATAGTAATTTAAAAATATTTCGGCCATCAATCCCGACAGTGGTGAACCCATAGCTAATCCTTGATCTTGAGAGTAGTACTCATTGTTAAACGAGAAATAATTTTGTGCAAGTATGGTTTTGAGGAGTTGTTCTATCTCGTAGATTTGGTTGTTGGTTAGTTTGTTGTGATCTTTTAGTTGTTTGACGGTTAATTCTATGGCTTTTTCGACAGGAATATTGGTATACATGTTCGTGACATCTAGTGATAACATTGTGTAATCTTGTTCTATTTGTATGTTTGACACTTTTTGGATAAATTCAGTGTGGTTTTTGATGCTATGGTTGTTCTTGATGTTTATATTGTTTTTTATTATTTTTTCTAGTTTTAGCGATAGTTTGTAACTTGGAGCGGTGGTAAAGTTTATCAGTGGTCTGATTGGTGTGTTTTGTTTATGGATTTTAGGTAATCCTGTGAATACGGGTGCGATTGGGTTGATCTATTTGAGATGGTTGTTGTATTTGTTTTTGAATAAGTTATTGCATTGATTAATTGTGCTGTTTATTATTTTGTTGTATGCTTCTGTAGGATCTTTATCTAATTTTCTGATGTTATTGTTGTGTATGAAATCTAGTGATTGATGGCCGAAATATTTTTAAATTACTATGAAAATAAATTTATATGCAGTCCAGAGTACAACAAGCAACACAACAAGATTATATCATATAGCAGATATGTAGACGATACTTTCGTGATATACAAAGGCAATAAAAGACAAATTAAAACATTCTGCAACAATATCAATAAAATAGATAAAAGAATCCAGTTCACTTGTGAAATTGAGAACAACAATAAAATTAATTTTTTGGACCTAAACATCACCAAAAATAAAGATAGACTTCAATTTACTATATATAGAAAACCAACTACAAGTGACGTCACAATACACGCTACCTCACATCATCCACAAGAACACAAAATAGCAGCATATAACAGCTTCGTCCACCGTCTACTCACCATACCAATGAACAAGCAGGATTACAACCAAGAAATTAGGACTATCAAACAAATCGCATCAGCCAATGGATATGACACCAAGATGATAGATAAATTAATAAAAAAACAAAAAAAGAAAAAGAACAGCCTCTCAAAATTGTTAAAAACAGAAGATGAAAACAACACACAATACATACCAGCCGAATACCCCAACTTCATACCACACGACATCAAAAATCTCTTCAGAAAATACAATTACAAAGTCTCATTCAAAACAAACAACAACATCAAAAATAAATTAAAGAACAATCCAGAGATAGACAATAAAAATTCAACCGGCATCTACAAATTAAAATGCAATACCTGCGAAAAATTCTACATAGGCCAATCAGGTAGAAAACTAATAAAAAGGTACAAGGAACACCTACCTAGCAACAATACCAACAACAACCAATCAAACTTTGCAGCCCATCTAATTAGCGAACAACACACATACACAAACAATTTTGAAGTACACGTCGAAGTAATTAAAAAATGTCAAAAAGGCAAGCTTATGGACACCGTCGAAGAATTCCATATATACAAAACATCAAAAAGAGACCACAACATATTGTTAAATGACAAACTAACCATAAAAAACAACGAACTCTACGAAACGGCAATAAAATTCAAAACTAATCCTTCACCACAATAAATAATTTTCGTAATATTAAGTTTAGTTTTAACTCTCCTATTGATAATGACAGTAAATTTGTCGAAACGCGTTTAGGAAAATTATATTTTTATTTTATTCTATTTTATACAATAATAATAAAAATTATAAATAAATACGTCACTTGACGAAAAATTCAATATTTGTATTTTATAAAAATTAATATCAGTGACGCGAAAAACAAAAAACACTCCAAATGGCCAACAACCATCCAGGAAACTACGATCTGTATAATCCTATTATAAACATAGCTTCATCAACACCTGAGATCTTCAGTGCTATAGAAGTTCTAGGTGCTTAGAGTTCAACTCGTAGGCCTTAATTCTCATACATGAAAGTGAATCTCGAACAAATACACCGACACCATGCTTGTTATAAAAGGAATGTTCCAATTCGTAAAAGAGCTATACAAAATATTATCATATAGACGGCTCCAAAGCATTTACGTGTAACTACATTTTGGAAAAAATGAAAGGAAGCGCAAAAACCGATTTATTGTGATTCTGAACAAGTTTGAAAATAATTTGTTTGTAACACATGCATAAAAAATATTCAATTTTGTACTTGAATAGAATAAAAGAAAAAACTACTTTTCCGCACATATGACCACAAAATATTTTGTATGCCTGGCACGCACGCCGCCTGCATTTGAGATTTGTAGTTAAATCTATCCTATATATAATATTTTTATAGCACCAAAATATCAAAATAATAATTTAAATAAATTACCATATAGTAAAAACAACTTAAACACATTGCATCATTTGAAATTGCAAGAAAAAACAATTTATTTGGGTTTTCAAAGTTTACATTTTTGACAGCTCTTATTGGATTCCTTATGTTTTTTTATAAAACTGGTAGTTGGATTCTTATGTTTAACTTTTACCGGTAACTGGATTTTTATAATTTACAACTATTACAACGAAGATGACGCACTTTAATTATTTAAATATCTCAAATTTGTTTATAACTTTGTTAAATAAATGATTAAATTAATAATTAAATAAATATTTATAAATTTTATGCATTTGTTACAAAAAATAGTGTGTATTACTAGTGCGAATGCGTTTTCCAAACGCGAGTTTTTGCCATTGGCAAACTAACTCTTGTTTGGAAAACGCATTCGCACTAGTAATACAATCTACTATTTTTTTATCAATAAATCAAAAAAACTATTTTTATTTATTTATTGATAGTAATTTGTTTTTTTAAAGCTTGTTTAGAATCGCAATATATCGTTTTGTGAGCTTCCCTGCCATTTTTATAAAATGTAGTTACACGTTAATACTTTGTAGCCGTAAGTATGTATATGTATATGTATATGTAAGTGTAAATGTAAGTTTTAAGAAATTAAATACAAAATAATTCAAATAAAATAAAAATATCTACTGAAAAAAATTTAAAACTTATAGGTGAAAAAACACGTGAAATCAGCAAGGTCTGAAAATGAGGTTTTAATTTTGTATATCTAGGTATTGGAATTCGATGACGTCAATAAAAAAAATTTTCTCCGCTTTTAGTTTTTTACCCTGTCTTTAGATACAGGGTGATGAAAAATCAAGAAATTGCTCGACCCTGGTGTATTTAAATGGCTCTACAGTAAAAACTACTAAAACCGATTTTAATGTTTTATAGTTCAAAATGTAGGTATTAAACAGAGCTAATCAAAATAGTAATTGACATTATATGACCTTGAACATTTTCTTTTAGAAAAGTAACGTTAAAAAATTCAAAATCGATTTTCTCGAAATGCATATTTTTAAAATTTTTGATTTTTAACATATGAACCGTTACTAACATTTTTTAAAATTTTCAGGAGGGGAAAATTTTTTGTTTTGTTTTATTAATTTTATTGCAACCCGCCTTAAAATTTTTCATCATAAGCAAAAGTGGAGATAAAAAACAAACAATTTTTTTGGATATACAATATACATATATGTTTTTAATTTTTATATTAAATTTTTAATTTTTACTCAAAATAAAAGTTTTACATATATTTTTTATCATTTATTTAATTTTACATTACTAAATTCATTAGAGTTAGAATAACGTCTAGCTAAGACTAAGACTAAGATTTGTAGGAATGTATGAGTGATATCCTCATGTTCCGCGAATTGTTTTTAAATTGGCGTATCTACCAGTTTGTTGATTTCGTTTTTCAATGTAACCTGCCTCCGTTACATAAAAAAAATGCATGTTATCTTGAAAAGTGCCTGGAAAAGTGCCTAGCTAGAAAACTCCAGAGGTGTTGATATAATTTTCTCGTATTCTTTCTTAAGACTCACTCTTGTTGCTTTCCTTCTTACTGTTCCTCCAATTCCATCACAAGGTCCTTTACCGTGCGATGTTGCATGAAAATGCCACTCACATACTATTTTGTAGTCATTCAAATGATACAGGATCGTAAAAAAATTCTTTTATTTTTATATTGAGAAGCAGCGCCATGTGAAATATAAATAGTTTTTGAAACTTTATGAAATTTTATTCTTCAAAATCAACCAAGTTATCTATAATGAAAGGATTAATAGCAACGCTGTCATGAGTAAGGCAATCCGATATTGTAATGAAATTGGTATGTTGTAATTTTTAATATGCATCCGTGTAATATATTTTTTTTATTTTTTTTTTTTTAAAGGCGTTCATGCTCCATGTAGGAGCGTTGCCAGGTTAATCAGCTTTGAATATTCACCACAGTCATTCGCAACAGCGACATAATTACCATGGCAGCCGATTTTTTTAAGGTCGTTTATTACGTCAGTCTCCCATTGTAGTCGTGGTCTACCTCGTGGTCTACCACTCCCTGGGGTACTAACGTACATTTTTCTAATCATTCCAGACTGTGAATCGGCTCGTAGAACATGCCCAAACCAAGCAATCCTATTAGAACGGATACAACCTATTATATCAGGACCCTCAAGAAGGTCTCTGATCTCAAAGTTATACCGGGTTCTATACTCCCCATCGTCTGTCTTAAGTGGACCAAATATGTAGCGTAGGATCTTACGCTCAAATACAGATAAATGCGATTCGTCATTTTGTGTAAGGGTCCACGTTTGTGACCCATACATCACAACCGGTCTAATCAATGTCTTGTATAACTTGAGCTTGGTGTTAGTTGATACATACGGTGATCCAAGGAGAGGTTTAATTGAGTAGAAAGTTCGATTACCTGCAGCGATTCGAGCTTTAATATCTGTAAGTATGCTGTTGTTTGAGTCAAGCATTGATCCCAAATATTTAAAAGATTCAACTCCCTCAATTCGTTCATCGCCGCACATCAAATCTTTCTTCTCAGCCTCTATTGAAACATTCATATGTTTGGTTTTATTGTAGTTAATTTGCAGACCAATTTTCCTAGCACCACTCTCAAGCGACTTGAAAGTCTCACTCATAACAGCTTCACTTCGGCCGAGGATGACAACATCATCAGCGTAAGCAATCATCTGTACTGAGTTTATTGACAAGATATTGTTATTAGTCGGTAGTTTCTTTTGACGGCACACATATTCCAAGGCTAGATTAAAAAGTATAGGAGAGATAGCATCACCTTGTCTTAAACCGGAGTCGACTTTAAAAAACTTTGATATTTCGTTCTCTACTCGTACACAGCATTGAGAGTTCTGTACTGTCATTTTGCATAGTGATACCAGTTTACCAGGAATTCCCATCGACACCAGAGCAGACCATAGAGTCTCTCGTTCGAGAGAGTCGTAGGCCTGCCTGAAATCAATGAAAAGTTGGTGCACAGGTATGTTGAACTCTCGACACTTTTCCAAAATCATCCTTATCGAGAAAAGTGCATCGGTGGTACCTCGGCCCCGCCGGAAGCCACACTGATATTCTCCAAACAGTTGTTCAGCAAAAGGATTGATTTTGGATAGCAAAATGTAGGAAAAGATCTTATATGCTGTGCAGAGGAGAGCGATTCCTCTGTAGTTTGCACATTGTAGGCGATTACCTTTTTTATGGATTGGTATCAGCATAGCTGTGTTCCAGTCCTGTGGCATGGTTTCAGTCCGCCAGATCATTTGAACAAGTTCAAACAATCTTAAGGATAGAGTTTCGCCACCATGTACAATCATTTCGGATGTTATATCGTCGATACCAGGTGCTTTATTGCATTTTAGTTTTGACAGCGCCGCATCGAATTCCTCTTTGGTGGGTTCGTCTACATGTACCTTTGACGCACGAATAAGCTTTGCTCGTCGTCCGACTTGTTGCTGGTCACTTACGTTGAGAAGATTCTCAAAATAAGCGGCCCAAGTATCTAAAATATTTTTAAGGTCTACTTGTAGCTCCCCATCTTCATTTTGAATAGCAGTTGATCTAGTTTGAGGGCCCTTCTTTAAGGTTTTAACCTGTTGAAAGAAGTTACGCGATTGATGTTCCTTATTGAAGCTTTCAATCTCCTCACACTGTCTCTTCCACCATTCTCTCTTCGCTCGTCTACATAGCTTTGTAACGGCTTGTCTTGCCAGTTTATAGTTTTCCTTCGTGGACCTGGTGTTGCGTCCTTGTAGACACTTCAGATAGCAATCTCTTTTGTATTGAATAGCGTCAAGGCATGCTTGATCCATCCATGGCTTCTGGGAGTGGTTCTGTGGTCGTCCAAGTATTCCCTCAGCAGCGCTTAAAACAGCATCTTTGAGCAAATACCATGACTTATCGACGTCTCCATTAATGGTTTCTGATTTCTCCAATGTTTCGGCAATATGGATTTGATATCTCTCTTCTGTTTCAGCATTCTTTAATGATGAGATGTTAAAACGTTTCCGTTGATTGAATTTTGGAATGCCTGGATTTGGGAAGTGGAACCTTATCGTTGCACATACAAGGAAGTGATCACTTCCGATGTATGCACCTCTAAGGGATCGCACATCCCGAACGCTCGAAAAGAAACCTGCTGTTACTAGAACGTGATCAATTTGATTTCGAGTGTTTCCATTCGGTGAGACCCAAGTCTGTTTATGAATCGATCGATGCGGAAAGAACGTACTGGCAATTCTCAAATTATTTGATAATGCAAACTCAGTCATTCTCTCACCATTATCATTCGAATTCAAATGCAGGCTGTTGGGACCTACCACATTTCCATAAGAGATATCTCTTCCAACCTGTCCATTAAAGTCACCAAGAACCATAATGAAGTCGCGTGTTGGTGTTTGTTTCATAACCTCTTCCAGTGCTATGTAGAAATTATCCTTCTCGTCGACGGCCTTAGCTTCGTGTAATATATTACACGAAATAATATATTACGAAAGGATAAATTGTTGTTTGTTTATTGTTCCAATGGTAATCTTGCATTACAAACGAGTAATGTATTACAAACGAGTAATTTTCTGCAAAATTGCAACTCACAAAGATTTCGCCAGGACATAAATTTTGAAAACTGAAAAAATAAGTAAGCAAATAATTTGAAAATTAAATATTGAATAAATAAACAAACCTAATTTTTGCAATTCCGAATCACAATTCAACGTATTTCGATATTGTCAACAATATCAAAAAGTGGGTTTTTTCCGCACTGTTTTATTTTTCCGCATTGTTTTATTTTTTCGCACTGTTTCATAGAAAATTGTCTCAAAGCTAAGTTGATAATAGAAATGTTTACTTATATTTTAATATGAATGTTGATTGTAAAAAATTTGGTTGCAGAATAATTTTGTTTAATTGTGTTTTCGGAATTGCAAAAAACGTTGTGTGCAACTCGTTGCACAAATTGATTTTTCCCAAACTTGTCGTACTTTGTCCAACTCGGCTTCGCCTCGTTGGACGAAATTACGACGCGTGCGGAAAAAATCAACTTTGTGCAACTAGATACACAAAGTACTATTTTCTTTTTGTTCCTTTACAAAACTATGTTGTTGTTTTGCAATCATGTGTAATCAGCAGGGTTAGTTAGGTTCTTCTTAAAGAATTGTAAAAATTCTTCAACTGATTTTGTGTATCTGACCGAATCACATCGGTCGGTTGACACCCATTGATTGAATTCGATTCGACTACAAAATAGCATGTGAGTGGCATTTTCATGCAACATCGCACGGTAAAGGACCTTGTGATGGAATTGGAGGAACAGTAAAAAGGAAAGCAACAAGAGTGAGTCGTAAGAAGAATACGAAAAAGTTATATCAACACCTCTGGAGTTTTCTAACGGGGCAGCTACTCCAGGCACTTTTCAAGATAACATGCATTTTTGTTATGTAACGGAGGCAGGTTACATTGAAAAACGAAATCAACAAACTGATAGATAAGCCAATTTAAAAACAATTCGTAGAACACGAGGATATCACTCATACATTCTTACAAATGGTCTTAGCTAGACGTTATTCTAACTCTAATGAATTTAGTAATGTAAAATTAAATAAATGATAAAAAATTTGTAAAACATTTATTTTGACCCATTTAAGAATCTCACCACTGAGAGAATGTGTAACTATATAACGAATGTGTAACGAATTTCGGAGAGTGCATTTGGAATGGGATTAGCTACATTCCGTCTGTTAAAAAAAAAAACAAAAGAGCTACAACCGGAAAAGGTTAAAGTTTTGGTGAGCGCCATGTGCGTTCTCCAATTTTATTCTTTGTAAATCAAAAAACAGCTACGCGCCTTTGGGAACGTTTGATTGTAAAAACGAAATTAGAACATTTATTCCTAGAAACTGGAGGAATGAAGATTAAAATTTTATAAACTTGCAGTCTTGTGAAACAAAAAATTTTACGGATGCTGCAAAAATAAATATATTGCAAATATTTGATAACAAACAATGAATTAATACAATGAATTAATTAATATTATATTAATATCGACAGAAAAAAAATGAAATAAATTTGGTAATAAAAAAATGTTTAAACTCACATAAGGTACCATATCAATGGTTTCATCATTTCAATGAGAATCAACAAACCCGCAAACTGTTAAATAATTTTCGTTTAACCTGACTTTTTTTCTTCATTTTATTTTTCTTGTTCGAGAACTGAGACCGTACACGATTTATTTTTGCTTTTACTTCTGGAATGCTCATTTTTAATTATACGGCATTTGACGCTATCGGTGAGCTTCTTTTAATTTTGTTGCTGTAGTCTGAGATTCCTATCTGCCATAAGCAGTTGTGCTCCTCATATAATTGGATTAGTAGGATTACTTAACTGTACCGGTAATATACAGAAAAAATCAAACAGACACCATTAAATGAATTGCAATTACTTCGGTCTAAAAGACCCAAGTATAACATTCTTGAGCCAAAAGTGAAATTCTTACCCCCACTTTTTTAGCATTTCTCGACGTTTTAGGACCTACTGATTGTAAAATAGCGAAAAACAAATGTATATCTGTCGGCCGGCCGGCCTTCACAATCGACGAAATCTAGAAAACCGTTGTAGGGATTTCAAAAATTTTTGTTTCTAAATATAGGTTTACTCAATAGTAAGAGCCGAAAGGACGATGTGTTGGATGACTGTACTGGAAGTGTGGCAAAACAATCCTCAAGTGTGTTGCATATTTTTTGCTTAAAAAACGTTCATTTTAAGTGAAGTGATTACGAGTAGGAACATTGAATTTGGAGAAATCTCGATGGTCGGGATTGGTATGTGAGACCAAAAACTAGATTATTTGCATTATCAATTTGTCAAAAAACAATTTGCTAAGCCACACAAAGGTAATTAAATATTGGCTCTTTCATGTAAACCATAAATCGTATGTCAATAGCACTTACACTGCAGTAACACTTTTGGAAGTTGTCACGCTTACTCACGTACTAACGCAAACATCAAGGCCGTTGGCGGGACAATCCAAAAAGTGGTTGTTTGCTTAAATACTGCCATTACATTCAATACATTATTTACAGAAGATAAAAATAAAAAGCTACAGAATGCAAGTTGGCTTCTTTCATGGTTTTCAAAAATGGGTCGTGGCAAAATACGTATTAGAACATGTATTCGACATCGAAGTTTTTACTAAAAAAAACGTCATTGTCTCATACTCCAGTCATTGAAAAAATGGTGGGTGATAAGTTGGCCCAGATGCGTCATTATCAAAGAATCCAGTAGTCCACAAGGACAAAGAAAACCTAGCAAGTTCCGTTTTTTTCTTGACCCACTCAAAGCTAATATGGTTATATTAAAACTACGTATATTCCGTTTCTCATATAAACGGCATTCTAGGTATCGTATGCCAGAAGCAAATTTCATATCCAGTTAGAATTGAAAAATGAATTGTGACAAATACTCTTATAAAATGTGTTCACTAAAAACTATATTTACGATCCCCGTTACGAGTTGTCACATATGTCCGAGATGTCACATATAATACAGTTAAGAAGCCGCTTTGTGTCTTAAATGACCGAATTTCACCGTAAATGCAAAACCTAGAATACGTAGTAATCCAAGGCGTATTTAAAATAAATAAAACAAAACCACCGCCACTGCCAAGTTGCCCAATCCCAAAACAGTGGAGTAAATTCGACGATTCTTAGGAGTGATTGTTTCTAACCGTCGATCAATTTGTGAGTTATTTATGGAAAAAATCTACACATTAATTAGTCTAAACGCAAGAAAAAGATGTGACCTTTAATTTTTAAAACAATGTACTCCCTTCAGGTCCACTTCTGAGGACGTTTAAAGTCATATCGCCTACATGTCAAAACTGAACTCTACTCAATGGCACTCTCGGTTAGCAAAAAAGAAAATATTGCAGCAATCATAGGTATAAACAATTTGCATACTTATGTTGAGGGTAACGTTTTTAAATAATCACTTTTCACTTTTAAGCTGTTGATGCACCAGAAGGATAGACGAGGATCCTTCCTCCTTTCCTTTAGAGGATGGTATTATTAAAAGTAGATATACTAAGTGTCTTCAGCTAGTGGTATACAACAAGTAACATTGCATTATTTAATATGGACCAGCACTCAGATGTTTCTAAATCTCTGAGTATTCAAACCCACTTCAAATTATTGCTGTTTAGAGTGAGTGGCTCACTATCAAAACAGTGTCTGCCTGAGAGTCTGGTATTTAGAAAAAATTGCTAGTTGAGTCGCTAAAACACAAATTGACAAATAACACGCAGCAAGAGATAGAAGATGAGATAAAACGTAAAACAGTGATGTATTATTTTTTTGGGGATGAATTTGTTTGTTAACATTAGTTAAATTTCTACTCCTTGTTCATGTATCATTTGTTTGTTGTGACATTTGATTACATAGGCGTCGTTATTTTTATTATAATTATTATTAATTATCAAAATTTTGGTATACTACCTACAAAATCATTAATGTTTTTATCAAATTATTAATATTTTATTTGTTATTTCCTAATAACATTAGGAATTACAATATATGTCACAACAAAACATTAAAACATTTTAAGACCTATGAACCACAACAACATCCATTCTAAGGTGTTAAAGGACGCAAATATTTTCTGCTTTGTCTTTTTATATTTTTTTTAAAGAATGGATAACTAAACATTGAAGACAAGACAATACAACAATAAAGATAGCAAGGACAGAAAACTTGAAGTCGAGAAAGAAGAAGGAAGTGATGTAGAGAAGGAGAGAAGAAGAGGTTGTGCACGACAGAAGCAAATTAGAGAATTATATAGTAAAAGAAGGAGATAAGGAGTTTGGAATTAAAGGAGAAATTGTAATCTGATTTGCATGAAACAAAATTCAAAATCATATGACTACTACATTTGTATATCTCATTATATATCAACAAAACCCGATAAAACTACTAAAAGTAAAATTTCATGTCAATTGATAACATTACATGAAAATTGAAATAGTCAAATATATTTTGGTTTATACAAAGATGATTTTCTAAGTAAATTTGCCGGTAACGATGCACAAATTTTACCTAATAAAATTACAAACCAATGCTTTCAATATAGACTTTTTGTGTTAGGGAGCCTGATTATGATTGGCAAACTATCTATAACATCCCCACTGTATACTCACGATTAGTTATATTATCAAATATTCCGAAAATAGAAAAACCAAGAAAATTTTTCAAAAAACAAAAATTATTTTCTATGCAAATTTTTGACGCAGATGTTTTTGTATAATTTTTGATTATTTTTTATCGAATTTTCCACGTTTTCTCTTCGTTGTTTTTCTGCAATTTTCCTGTTTACATTTAATTTAGGGTAGTTTCGTTGTCATTGCTAGGGGGAGAGGAAAAATAAAAATCTGTTTGACATTTCCATAATAATATTAGTGTTATTTTTATGATTATTTTTATGAATGAAGAATAAGTTTTGGTGAGAATTTTCGTTTATAAGTAATAATAAGAAGTAGGAGTTACAACATTGGGACGGAGTTTTATTAATTTTGCTCGTCGGTGATAATTCATTGCATTGCACAAAGATGACTTTCACTTTCGAAAATATTTGAGGCTTATATATTGGGAAAACACTATTCACACTCAATTCTTTTAAAACTATTAATTTAAATTTATACCCAAAAATCGATTATATCGCTAACATAAGCTGTAAAACAAGAACAAGTCAGCGGCAGTCGGCACAGAAATATCGAAGACTGACTATGAGGAATATTTAATATAGTAATATAATATACTATACTACGATTATTTATGTATACATATATCGAGTCGACACATGATCATAAAATGAGATATATTATGGATAATTCATATTACTTAAAAGAAAAAGCATATGCCAATCTTTCACTGGTTATTTAACAACTCTAACAAAATTAACAATCTAAAAATCTAATTATTATCAATCTAATCATTGAAGTGCTGATCATTAAAGATTTTTTTCCTGATAGTTTTTCTTTAATTTACTCATTATTATTGATTGATCTTTGTAACTAATAACTGATCTTTATATATGCGATGAGACCAGAGAAAAAATTTTCTAATTGATTAAGTTTACTTGATGAAAGATATTGGTGGTTTGGGGACTTCTAGAGACAATTTGTTTTTGTAATTGAATATTATGTATTTTTTTACTATCGTATAGTTTTACTGGTTAAGAGGTTATTAGTTATTGCAATAAAAACTATAAAAAATCGCATTTGCAACAAGTGATCCAGTCTTCGAAATTCTTATATTATAAGATTTAAGTGTTATAGTTTTCGAATGCCAATTCAATTTGTTAGTGTTTAAATATTGACAAATGTTATTGATGATCTGATATGACCTTTTAAATATGAAAATTTTAACCCAGTTTTACGATGTTTAAGATCCACGTATATCTTCCAAGTCTTATAACTAATTCATTTATTTCTGACTCTCGTTAACTGTCAAACATAATTTAATAACTATTCCCAAGCTAATCCATGTGGATATACACAAATTTTTCAATTGTGATTAAATCATGTCTACACAATGTGTCATAAATTATAAATTCATGAATTTTGCTGTGGTTGTTTTGTTTTTTATTTAAATTTTTGAATTACTTTATGATTTTATCGCCCAAATTTTTACATTTTTTCTTGTATATCTTTTTGAGAATTCAATTATTTTTTATTTACAATTTACACTTTTGTATTTTCGCATCTACTCGAATTGTTTTCATCTGTTTTTGCACAAAAACTGAGATAAAAATAAACATTTTTTCCTATTTCTTAGTCGATTTTCAAATATTTAGCTTATACATTTTCAGTTAGTTTCATATATTGAAAAAAAAATATTTATATAAGGAGAGGAGTGATGACTAGGTGCTGTATGTTTCAAGAGACTTGGGAATACTAAAATCCATCATTGTGAGGTAAAGCACACCAAGTCCTTTTTAACAAATAACCGTTACATAATATGGCGTAATTTAATTAAGGATATCATGTAAATTTAAAAAAAAGTCAGGCAAGTGCGAATATAATCTGCTCGCTGAGGGTTCCGTGTATATAATATTTGAGAAAACAACAGCTTTTGTTTGCATTGTTTCACGTTGGGTTGCATTTTGCCCAAAGCTGTTTATGGTGGCTAAAGAAAGCTTCAATAACACCAGCTAATAAACTATTTATATTGGAAAATATATTATCAATTGTTGTAGCTTCAACTGTTGTTGGTTAATGAATTTTTCTTTATAAATTTTTTTGTATAAAATAGTTTGAGAGCCAGTTTTGAGGATTTTTATTGAAACCAACGGAAAAAACTGAGAAAAAGTGTCGTCATATTATTGCCAACGAGTGCATTGTTAACACAGTCGAGTGATTAGTCTACTGAACATTGGGGAGATCAGTATAGTATACCAACAGGATTTGTACTTCAGCTAGTTGAACATTCACAATGACTGCCAGCAAGAGCTAGACTCAAAGTGATGGTGGCTACTATTTTCCTGCACTGGTGAAACTGTATCAGATTTAACGAAAAGAACAGATCCCCAACCTCGATTAAGTTGACTGTAACAATTTTATAGTTCAACAGTAGTTCAATAGTTCAAAAATATCAAAAATGTTTGTAATTAGTGATCAACTTCACAGAGAACATTTGCAATGCAACCATATTAAATGATAATCTATCGAATAGCAAACAGGTATCTGGTATGTTATCGCATAATTTTTCAACCTAACGCTTTTCGCCTGAAGTTTAGTTCATCTGACTTGTTAAACTGTGTTGATCTAATCTGATCTTGTTTGTTAATTTTTTTACAGGAAACTTTTTTCACATTTTTTAATACAACTCAAAAACTGCGCTTTTTTAAATTACATAAAAAATTGTTTTGGACTAAAATAATATCAATCTTTCATATGACAACCCACTCGACTTGTTCAAAAATATATTTTTTTTCAAAATTTCTACCCTCAACCCCCTCAAGATAACATTTGAAATGATGAGCTGACCGCTATAGTTTTTATTCAATCTTTAAAACATTTCCCATAACCAAGCATTTTTTCAAATTTTTGTTTTTTGTAATGTTCGAAGTTAAGAGGGGAGGACAGGAAATTTTTTTCACATTTTTTAACATAACTCAAAAACTGCGCTTTTGAGAATTGCAAAAACAATTGTTTTAGACTAGAAAAAAAATCACCTTTGATATGACACCCCACTCAACAAGGTCAAAAGTAATTTTTTTTTCAAAATTTCACCTCTCAACCCCCTCAGAATCATATTTGAAATGATGATCCGACCGCTATAGTTTTGATTCAATCTTTACAACATTGCCAATAACCATGAATTTTTTTAAATTTTTTCTTTTGTAATGTTCGAAGTTAAGTGGGGGGGGACTGGAAATTTTTGTCACATTTGTTAACATAACTCAAAAACTGCGCTTTTGAAAATTGCCAAAAAAATTGGCTTGGACTAGAAGTTTTACTTTTTTAAAGTACGAAACCCTAATTACAGAGCAATAAAAATAATCGGGGTAAAGGAAGCAGTTAATGGAAAGATAGAAGGGTTTATGATTTTCAAACAGTTTTTTGGATTTCCTGTAAAATTTTAAAAATGTGACTTGGTGTAGTTTACCTCCCACCTACAGAAATGTAAAAATTATTGAGAGCTTGTTTTTAAGGAGTAGCATTTTTGTATTCATTATGTTACGAAGGAGTTTTAGGGGTACATCACTTTTGTCTAAGAATTTCATTTATTTTTTGCTTCTCAATGTTACAAGTCTCATTTATATTTTTATTTTGTTATTTTTCTAATAAATCTTGAATTTTTCTAGCTCAGTTTTCAAATATTATTCCAATGTTTCATCTCTTAAGCTTTACTTTAATTGATAATAACATTAATTTGTCCATCATAACATAGTAAATTCATTTTTTGGCAAACGGCTGTAAAATTGAACTTTGCTGCCACTAGAGAGAAGGTTAAAGTCTTACTTTTTGACATAAAATCGAAGCGGCTGTAAAGTATTGCCATTTTTTTACGACGGCAATAAAGAATTTTTCATATTTTCACGGCGGCAGTAAAGTAATATGTTTTGAAAACAATTTGATATATTAATTACATATTTATCAATAATATAAACATTTGCCGAAAAAATTGTGTTTGTCACTTTGTAACTTCGTCTATAATTCGCCAAACTATAGACTCAACACAAAAATTAGCACTTTTTTTAACTTGGCGTTTATGCTCCATGTAGGAGTGTTGCCAGGCCAATCAGCTTTGAATACTCACCACGGCCGCTTGCACCAACGACATAATTACCTTGGCAGCCGATTTTTTTAAGGTCGTCGATTACGTCCGTCTCCCATTGCAGTCGTGGTCTACCTCACTGTCGCCCACTCTCTGGGGTACTAACGTATATTTTTTTGATCATTCCAGACTGTGAATCGGCTCGTTGAACATACCCAAACCAAGTAATCCTATTAGAATGGATAAAACCTATCTTATCAGGACCCTCAAGAAGGCCTCTGATCTCAAAGTTATACCAGGTTCTGAACTCTCCATCGTCTGTCTTAAGTGGACTAAAAATGCAGCACAGGATCTTACGATCAAATACAGATAAATGTGCTTCGTCATTTTGTGTAAGGGTCCATGTTTGCGACCCATACATCACAACCGGTCTAATCAATGTCTTGTATAACTTGAGCTTGGTGTTAGTTGATACATACGGTGATCCAAGGAGAGGTTTAATCGATTACCGGCAGCGATTTGAGCTTTTATATCTGTAAGTATGCTGTTGTTTGAAAGATTGAAATTTTTAAAAGATTCTTAAAAGATTCAACTCCCTCAATTCGTTCATCACCGCACATGAAATCATTCTTCTCAGCCTCTCTTGAAACATTCATATTCATTTTTTATGTACATAAATGTCATTTAGGTGAACTCAAGATATACATATAAAATTAATTGTATTTCCTAATAATAATTAAGTAATAATTTTGAAATTTAACAACCAGCCTTAAACTTATTAATCGTTCAACTCGGGCAATTTGTTTTTTTTTTTTGCAAATTTGGCATTTTTTGTATAGGCTTTACCATTTTGCTTTCTCTACTGTTTTTGGTAGCCAAACAATCAACAAGTGTTTTTATAAATTATTTTTTTTTCGGCAATTGATATTTTATTGGCAAAGTTGGTGAGATAAAACAAATTATTATACTTATATATTTCATATACAAATCCTAAACAACTTAATTTTGTTGATTATAAACAATTATTAATAATAAATTAATCGTTTTATTAATAAACTTTTTTTTGAACATTAATTAAAAGATAAAATTGTGAATTATTATTTTTCTTGAAACAATAAATAAATTATAAATAAACTATTAAAAAGAAAATAAACACTTACTGCATAGGATCTTGATGAAACTTTGATAAATGATACAGGTTCACTTGAAAATGGAAGATCTGGATTCATTTCAAATTTGGACAAAATGCCGGGGGTTCTCCCGAACACCTCTAAGTTTAAAAATAAGTCTGCAAGTGGTAAAGCAAATTTGCGCAATCCACCCGCCCATAAAGCAGCACGTCCAGAATTTGCAGAGACAAAACATATATGAATCAATAAAAATTTTAAAATACATGTTCAAAACATCTGCGGATTAAACGCTAACCATGACCACGTGCAACATCATCTTGAGCACGACAAACCGAACATTCTATTCCTTACAGAAACACAAGTTTCTGAAAGTTTTCTCTTTATAGAATCGCTTAATTCCAAATATAGGCTCGAATCAGCTTTCAAACTCCATCAGGGCGTATGCGCATTCATTCATGAGAGTGTTGCGTACACGCGCTTTCCAAATTTTGAACTACACGGTGACGGCTTCAATACAATGGTTTTAAAGATTTGTCTTCCAGAAATGACTTTTTTTACAATAGCTTTATACCGGTCCCCCAACAAACGTAACCCAAACTTTTTTAATATACTGACAAAAATTGTGGACGAGATTTGAGCAAAGTCCCCTAATTGTGAAGTTATCGTTACCGGTGACTTCAACGTCCACAACAAATCATGGTTGGAATTCTCCAAATCGACCGACGATGTTGACAATAGTGGAAAACTGGCAGAAATTTTTTCCGTGTCTCAGGGCCTATTCCAAATTGTTAAAAGCCCGACTTTCACTCCCTGTAATGGCGGTGATAATAGTTTTCTTTTAGATCTCTATCTTACCACAATGCCAGATATTACGAGTGTCGATGTCGCGAAAGGTAGTATTGGAAATTCTGATCATTATTTAATCTCATCAGTTATCAAAACTGATTTACTTAAAACTACAGCTCCTAAACCCCGTAAAATATTTCACTACTCAAAAATGGATAAAAGTGGTCTTCAAAATTTTTTCCATGGTTTCCCTTTCGACCGTCATTGTTTTTACACTGACAATGTAAATGTTTCTGCTCAAAACTTTACAGAAACCATCCAATTTGCTATCAATAAATTTGTCCCTTTCTCCATAGTAAAACCCAAACAAAAATACTTGTATTCGAAAGCTGCCGAAACGGCATTTAGAAACAAACGTAGATCATTTAATATTTGGATTCATAACAAAACTCCCACTAATCGATCCCAATATCTAAAGGCCAACAAAATATCTAACCAGATTATCTCAAACGAAAAGTCTGAAATTGACAGAGCGAAAGCCTCAAAACTTACGTCTATGTCTGTTTCTGACAAGAGTTTCTACAGTGCCATTAATTCTTTAAATTCTGGTACAAAATTTTCTATTCCCCCTATTATTGATGGTGATTTAATCGTCAATGATCCCGCAAGAAAAGCTAACTTGTTCGCTGATCGCTTTGCTCTGAGCTCCACTGTTTTGGAAACTCCTAAAGAAATACCCCAAATCCAGTCTTCAGGAGTTAATATGAATGAACTTCACTTCAAACCCAAAATAGTCGCTAAACTTTTAAAGGGGTTAAACAACTTTAACTAAAATATTCTACCAATCCTACAAATCTGGTATATTTCCCTCGTGCTGGAAGTTGGCAAATGTCCAGCCCGTCCCCAAAAAGGGACCAAAATCCGATATCTCAAATTATAGGCCAATAGCTTTACTATCGGTCCTATCCAAAGTCTATGAGCAATATATTAATAAACATATTTCAAAATTTCTGGAAGAAAATCATTTAATATCCAACAGCCAATACGGTTTTCGAAACAAAAGATCAACTACCGATCTATTAAACTATGTAGCGCATTGTTGGAACAGCATACTTGATAAAGGTGGTAAAACATACGTTATCGCTTTAGACATCTCCAAGGCATTCGATCGAGTCTGGCATGTCAACTTAATCAACAAGCTCGTTGCGTACGGTTTTCATCCCAATGTTGTGAAGCTGATTCAAAATTTTCTATCCGACCGATGCATTTCGGTAACCTTAGACGGATTTTATTCTGAGTCTAAACGCTTTTATTCTAATTAACGCTGGTGTACCCCAAGGCTCAGTATTGTCCCCAACCCTATTTTTGATTTATATCAACGAATTGTTGAAAATCACCAGCAACCCAATAAATAGTTTTGCAGATGATAGTACTCTGCACAAATCGTTCGAGCCCCTTCCTTCAAAAGGTAAAATGCACGAACGAATTAATCCTGCCCGGAGAGACGCTGCCATAAACGTGAACAAAGACCTGAATAAAGTCGCCGACTGGGGTGACCAAAACCTTGTCAATTTCAACTCTACCAAAACACAGCTGTTGATTGTTTCCAGATTAAAGACCGAGTTCCCCAAAGATATTTTATTTAGTATGTGTGATGAACCAATAGGTGAATGTAAAAACATTCGTTTATTGGGTGTCACAGTTTCAAATGACCTACTCTGGAACGATCGTGTAATGGCGATGGCAAAAAGCGCGTCTAAAAAACTCGGCCTCCTAAATAGATACCAATTGCTCCGTGTTTATAAGTCCTGTATTCGTCCCTGTATGGAGTACTGTTGTCAAGTTTGGGGTGCTGCCTCTGTTTCCATCTTGGCCCTCTTGGACTCTGTTCAAAAGCGAGCTATACGAATTGTGGGTGATCGAACTTTGACATCAAAACTTGATTCCCTACAACATCGTCGCACTGTTGCTGACCTCGTTGTTTTTTACAAATATCATCATCAGCAGTGCTCAGACGAAATCAGCGGCATCATGCCTCAAACTTATTCTTACCCCCGTTCCACTCGGCAATCGGCTGCCGCAACCAGTGAAACGGTAAAGATCCCACGCTGTCATACTGGCAGATCGCAGAGAGACTTCTTTGTCCGAACTGCGTACAAATGGAATAGTTTGCCGGAACGCTTAGTCTCAAATGGCTTCAACCCACAGATGTTTAAAAAAAGCGTTAATCTACACCTTAGAACGCCAGTTGTTGTGGGACCCAGGTCTAGACCTAGGTCTTAAAAGGTATTTATGTGTTGTTGTGACACATATTCTAAACCCTATTACACAACACATTTTATTAAAAAAAAAAAAAAAAAGTTTAAATCTTGAATAACTTCTAATACCGGACTATGATCTTACTGAAACTTAGTATATAAGATTTTAGTACAGTTTCCAATATTTCTGCATACCAACTTCCGGTTTGTCATTTCCGGTTAAAAAGTTTTTTTTTCAGGTGTTTATCCCTACTGTAGCCTACAATTACCGATCGATTTTCATGAAACGTTGGTAAAAGCTTTCGAGTATCATGAGAAAGATTTTATCAGCTTTTGGAGTACATTCATTGGAAAAAGGGTTTGGGGGTCTACCATACAACAGGTGGTTTTTTCCACAATGTTTTTATGTTTGTTGGGAGCATAAAACATTCGTTCCTGAATGAATTTTGATGACACTTTGGAAAAAGATGCATGTATGGCAAAGAACTGATCAGTTTTTAAGCGATAGTGAACAAAATGGTATGGGATCCCTGGAGCACCTGTTTTTTTAAAGCTCTATAACATCTGTACCTGATAATTGAATTGAATGAAACTTGGTACATGAGTATTAAGTACGGTTCACAATAGTTCTGCATCCCAACTTTCGGTTCTTTACTTCCGGTAAAATTTTTTTTTGTACTTTTTTGAAGTTTTTTCAGTGTCTTTATGCACACTACAGCCTACAATAATGAAGTGATTATGATGAAACTTATGGAATAGGGTTTCAATAAGTGTGAAAAGATAATTATCATGTTTTAGGACACATTGATCAAAGTGGTGGGGGGTCTCCCATACAAATGCTGACTTTTCACACTTTGTTTTTTAAGTTTGTTGGGAGCATACAGACTTCGTTCATTAATTTATTTTAATGACACTTTGGAAAAAGATGGAGACTTAAGTAACAAAGAACTGATTAGTTTTTGGATAATATTGGAATAAGTGGTGGGGGTCCTCCCGAACACCTGTTTAATGTGTCACACTTTTTTCATTGTTTGTTGGGAGCACACAGCATTCGTTCGTGAACGAATTTTGATGACACTTTGGAAAAAGATGCAAACATGTATGGCAAGGAACTGATTAGTTTTTGAGCGATAGTGAACAAAGTGGTGAGGGGTGTCCCATACACCTGTTTTTTTGAAAGCTCAATAACATCTGTAAATGATAATCGAATTGGATGAATCTTGGTACATGAGCATTTAGTACAGATCACAACAGTTCTGCTTCCCAACTTCCGGTTTTTCACTTCCGGTAAAAATTTTTTTTTGGTAATTTTTCAATTTTTTTCCGTGGGCTTATGCACACTACAGCCTACAATAATGAAGTGATTATAATGAAACTTATGGAAAAGGTTCCAATTAGTGTGAGAAGATAGTTATCGTCTTTTGGGACACATTGATCAAAGTGGCGGGGGGTCTACCATACAAATGCAGACTTTTCACACTTTGTTTTTAAAGTTTGTTGGGAGCATACAGACTTTATTCATTAATCAATTTTAATGACACTTTGAAAAAAGATAAAGATTTAAATGACAAAGAACTGATTAGTTTTTGGACAGTATTAGGATAAGTGGTGGGGGTACACCTGTTTATTGTTTCAATATTTTTTGGAAGCATACAACATGCGTTCGTTAAGTAGTTTTGATAACACATCGCAAAAAGATGCAGCTATGTATGGCAAGAAACTGATTAGTTTTTTTTACCGATAGTGAACAAAGTGGTAGGGGGTCCTCCGAGCACCTGTTATATTGGAAGCTCAATAACATCTGTAACTGATAATCGAATTGGATGAATCTTGGTACATAAACATTTAGTACGGTTCACAACAGTTTTGCATCCTAACTTCCGCTTTGTCACTTCCGGTTAATTTTTACAACAGAATTTATGTTTGTTGGCATACTACTGCTTTCTTTAATATTTCATAATTAGAACTACGAAGTCCATAACATTGGTTGGCTTTTAATTAAAGTATTTGATGGATATTAGCTCATTATATATCCAGAACACTATGTTTCCAGAGCTGTGGTGAAGTCAGACTATGCATCAGCGTCGCAATATTTTTTGTTATTTTCAAACAAAGTTTTTGCCTTATTTTCAAAATTGTCAAAAATTTTTTCTGTAATCTTCCCTTAAATTCAAATATTACACAGGAAAATTTGAAAAAATTCACGGTTATAGGAAATGTTGTAAAGATTGAACAAAAACTATAGCGGTTGGCTCATCATTTGAGATGTTATTTGGAGGAGCCTCATATGAAAGGTATACCATTTGTTCATCATTCATCATCAAAAATGTCAAATATTTTGCCTGTCCAAATTTTGTGAAGGCATCGTTTTTGGTTTATTTATAAAATTATGTTTTTGAGTAGAACTATTCTCGTAGAATATTATATACACGGAACCCTAGAGAAGCGAGTTATATTCGCAGTTGTCTGACTTTTTTATTTTAGTTAAATTAGAGTTTTCAACAATTTTTAATAAACAACATTTCATTTCAAACCGTTCCGTTTTCATCTTTCTAGTTTAGTTGTTGATAATTAACTAATTTCGCTTATGAAAGAAATTAGTGAATTGCAATTTGCTAGAGATAATTTGTTTTTGAATATTATTGTTTTACTCTCGTAAAACTCTCGTTTACTCTCGTTCCTGAATATTATTGTTTTACTCTCGTCTGGTTAAGAGTTTTTAGTTAAAGCAATAAAAATATTTTAATAAATATTGTTATGTAGTATACAATATAGCATAGTAATTCAAGTGTGGCAGGTTCGATTCCCGACGGACGCCACTTTTCCTATACTTTCTTCGACATGTGTGTTTTTAGATCTCATTGTTAATTAATCATTTTGAATGTATTGTAAAAAAACTGGTCAACATATGTTACGAATCACTTATCCCTGAAATAATTTCTGACATCCGTGGTGGATTGGTACTTAGCCGATTCTATGCTTTAGAAATAATTATTATCACTTATCATTATCAATAATTATTACATAAAAAATTACGCATCTAATTGGTTGAAGGGTGGCAACAATTTTTAAATTGTACGAAAATATTTTTGAGTGAACGACAGAAAAAATATTAAACATTGCTCTTTATATGGGGAATCAGTCAGTTTTATATCGGGGATCAGTCCATAATTATCCAATTTATCAACTATTAGTTGACTTTCGGTTAATTGGAAAACTGGTGTGTTGATGGTCGTTAATGTTTGGCTTAAAAACACTTTGACCTGGACGGTTGAGCCCGGATTCTTCCGAGTTCGAAGTTCAGCGTGCTAACCACTAGACTACTCAACACACATCACATGTTTAGATGCAACAATTTTTATAACAATATTTTATTTAACAAATATTTTATACAACAATTTTTTTTAATAATAATTTGTTCAACATATCACCTCCTTAGGTGCAACAATTTTTGAATTGACTTATGCAGCAAATAGCCTGTAACTTTTTAAAATAATAATTCATTCAACATTTCACCTTATTAGGAGTAACGCTTCTTGTGTCATGATTTCTTTATCGAAAACGTAGATTATAGTCACTATGCTTGGCTAATATTAAGGAAATATGGCGGTTTGGATGAGTTACAAATAATGGAGTGAGCAAAACATTTTAAAAGTTATAATTATATTTGAGGTGGTGGTTGGGATGCTCTTGATTCCTCTGGGTTTTGGGATCATCAGACTTCCTATTCTTTGCTCATTTGAGTTTATTTTCTTTTGATACTTTTGCGTGCAATTCTGCATTTGTGATGGGCTGAGGAGACATATACAAACTCACAGACTGAGACTAGTTGGAACCTCTGTAGGCACGCAACTCTTTGGAGGTTCCTGATTATGATTCCATCATAAGGAATCCACTGTTGTTCATTACACATGATATCTGTAGATATTCAAAGCAATTGAGTCAATTGGGCGGGATTCAATGCTAAACATGTTGATACGATTGAAAAAGTTTCTACATAGGATCTTGATGAAACTTTGGCAAATGATACAGGTTCACTTGAAAATGGAAGATCTGGATTCATTTCAAATTTGGGCAAAATGGCGGGGGGGGAGGGTCTCCCGAACACCTCTAAGTTAAATCTTGAATAACTTCTGATCCCGGGCTATGATCTTATTGAAACTTAGTATATAAGGTTTAAGTATTGTTTCCAATATTTCTGCATACCAACTTCCGGTTTGTCACTTCCGGTTAAAAAGTTTTTTTTTCAGGTGTTTATCCCTACTGTAGCCTACAATTACCGATCGATCGTTGCTAAAAGCTTTCAAATAACATGAAAAAGATTTTATCAGCTTTTGGAGCACATTGGATAAAGGGTTGGGGGGTCCACCATACAACAGGTTGTTTTTTCCACAAAGTTTTTATGTTTGTTGGGAGCATAAAACATTCATTCGTTAATGAATTTTGATGACACTTTGGAAAAAGATGCAAACATGTATGACAAAGAACTGATTAGTTTTTGAGCGATAGTGAACAAAGTGGTGTGGGGTTCCTGGAGCACCTGTCTTTTTGAAAGTTCTATAACATCTGTACCTGATAAGCAAATTGGATAAAACTTGGTACATGAGTATGTAGTACGGTTTACAATAGTTCCGCATCCCAACTTCGTTTTTCACTTCCGGTAAAAAAAATTTTTATGTACTTTTTTGAAGTTTTTTCAGTATCTTTATGCACACTACAGCCTACAATAATGAAGTGATTATGATGAAACTTATGGAATAGGGTTCCAATTAGTGTGAAAAGATAATTATCATGTTTTGGGACACATTGATCAATGTGGTGGGGGGTCTACCATACAAATGCTGACTTTTCACACTTTGTTTTTTAAGTTTGTTGGGTGCATACACTAAGAGAATTTTGTTAGTAAATTTAATAACCGCCCGTTTTAAAAATGTGTAATAAGCTATTTTATCATTCTAATAACGATTTTTATTAAAGTAATTGCCACATTCGTTCGATTAATACTTTTTGTTATTATTTTCATAAAAATGTTTATTAAAATAAAAATACGGTCAATATTATTAAAAAAAATCACAACGGTTGATTAAACTAATAACCAATTCTTATTAAAATAATGAATTCAGGCAATCAAATAAAAAATCATGTGATTAACGTTAAGCTATTAAAATAAAAACATAAATTATTATTTTTGTAGTTAATTTTGATAACCTTTTTATTAGATTAATCATCGACGTTTTTACTTTAAAAAAGTAGCTTATTAGATTAATAATAGTATACATTCATCTAACCATAGGTTATTATTTTTAATAACGATTAATTAAATCATGGTAAGAATCACAGTTTATATCCAGACGCTGAATAAACAACTTTAAAAAACATTTAAAAGTTTTGTGAAAAGCTAAAAGTATTGTTAAGAAAATTGAAAAATTAAAATTTTTTTATTAAACGATAAGAAATTTTATGAAATTTTATTTTACGTTTGGTATGTGAAACTTTGTAAATTTTTGTACTGTCTATGCCGTGTTAAAAAAAAATTGGTTTTTCAGTTCCTGAAGCAGATTCATCAGAACATGTACAAATTTTGGTCGATGACAGAGAAGTTAGGCTGAAATTGAGTCTGCATTGGACAGGACTAAACAACTGAGACTCAGCGACATTTCAAAATTAAAATCAACTTTGGAAATTTTAACCTAATGGAAGCAATTTAAATTACCGCTTGGTTATAAACTGGTAATTAATAATTCAATATTAGTATATTTCAATAACATTTTAATTATATTAATATTCCTTTTGAAATTTTCAGATAGACATTGATTTTAAAGCAATGTTAACGAAAATCACCGATTTTGGTTGTAAATTACCAACATTCATTCAGAAAACTCAGCCCATTTTTGAAGAACAAATTAACGATGAAAAGTTAAGAGAGATTGTTGAAAAGCTTCGCAATACAGAAAGTAAGTTTTTTAAATTTGTTTTGTTTTCACTCCAAAAACTTGAAAATCACATACAACAGAAACAGAACTCCATTCAAATTTTACAGCAACAGAATTTTTTGTATGAAATTCTGTTTCTGTTTCTGATTCTGATGTATTTGAATACCCGGCTGTAAGTTAAAAAGTTGTTTTTGGACATGTCATTTGTAATTTTTTTGAGTGAAAACAATTAAACCTATTCAATGTTTGATTATGTAATGATATAATATTTTTCTGTTTTATATTATTTAGATGCTATTCTGCTATTAACTATGTATGTGCAGTAACATGATACTCCAATCAACAAAACTTTGGAGCATTAAATTTATGAGAAATACACTGTTCGAGATTCTCAAAACAGTTTTGCCATTATAGGTGAAACTGTTCAAAATGTTGAAGAGACGTTACAAAAGTATTTGGATCAAAATTAAAAATTCAGCCACTTTTGTTAATTACTGGATCTAAAACAAAGCCAATACTAGTATGTTCTTAGCGTGTAAGGTATGAAGTTTATACAACATGAAAAGCAATTGATGTGTGCTTCAAAATATTCTATTTATTCAACTTAAAAAATCCGAAATCAGCAATCAATTTTGGAATTTTATCCAAAAGTATTTTTATACATTGAAAGGCGAAAAAGAAATATATAAATATATTATTGATTTGCTAAATTCAAATCAATAATATATATTATTAGTTTAACTATGTAAATTTATTTTTTAATTAATAATTAATAAAAAATATAGTAAAATATAATATATTTTACTATATCTTTTATTTTATATACGAATATATACGAGCTCCTTTTGTTCTTTTAATTTAGGTCACATGTAAATCTAAAAATATTTTAAAACAAAATTATGTATTATTTTAAAATTAAAACTGTGAAATAAAAATACTTTATAATTAAATGAAAATAATTGAAATAAATAAAATTGTTAATAAAAAATTTATATTCTGTTTTTTTTAAAAGTGTAAAATATAAGTTCCATTATTAATTTAATAAGTTCCATTATTAATTTAATAACATCTTATTATTAATTTAATAAGTTCTATTATTATTTTAATAACAGCTTATTATTAATTTAATGAAAACCTATTATTAATCTAATTAGATTGTATTATTAATCTGATAACCTAATATTATTTTAAAAACAACTTTATTGTTCTAATAATATATGTCATTTATCCAATGGATACCTAATATGAATCTAATTCATTATGTTACTAATTCAATAAGAATTTTTATAAAAATAAAAGCTATGGTTTTTAGATTTAATATTTGAATTTTTTTTTGTTAGTAAATATTACGAACAAATAATATTAGTTTAATAATGCCTGTTATTACGAAATTAGTGGGAATAATCACAAGTTGTGATTAGCTGTATAATAATCACTAAATTATTAATCTAATGGCTATTTTGATAGTTTTTAACAACAGAATTCTCTGAGTGTACAGACTTTATTCATTAATCAATTTTAATGACACTTTGGAAAAAGATGGAGACTTAAGTAACAAGGAACTGATTAGTTTTTGGATAGTATTGGAATAAGTGGTGGGGGTTATAATGGAAATGTTTGATTATGGAAAAATCCATAAGGCAGGACAAACAACTTATCGGTATAAAATAATTTGGAGAAATTTGGAGAATTCATGGAGATTTATTTTTGTAATTTGGAAGGATGGAAATTAAAAATTATCATATCGGTCTATTCAATTTTGGTGGTCACAGAGGACACACCAAAATATAAGATCCAGCTCCAGACCTCCAGTCACATTTTTTTTTATAAATAAACAAAAAAAAAATGGGAATTCAAGAAAGCTGAAGACTAATTAGTTATGGAGAAGTAACACAATTTATTTGAAAATTTTCAACAAAAAATTATCAGGATATCAGGAATTGGTTGGACAATGCGAGGAAACAACAGAAATTTTGGTATAAAGATATTAATTAATATTCTAAATGTTGTTTGTTTTTTTGTATATAAGTTATTATTTTATGTAATTCGGTTATAATTTCATTAAAAAAAAAAATATATTTATAAAATTTTCTTTTGATCAATTAATTTCAAAATAATTTTCATTTGTGGTTCTCAATTTGATCTTCATTGTGTTGTGTTTAAGTTTTGTTAGCTTGGTTTATTTTGTGAATTTTCGTGAATTAAAAAAAAAAACATCAAGAACTGCTTCACGTATAAAAAAATAAGACAAAGGCCCGTCTCACCCAATTTTTAAGCGCGAAAGGACAGTTATAGGGTCCTCCAGAATACCTGTTTAATGTGTCACACTTTTATCAATGTTTGTTGGGAGCACACAGCATTCGTTCGTGAACGAATTTTGATGACACTTTGGAAAAAGATGCAAACATGTATGGCAAAGACCTGATTAGTTTTTGAGCGATAGTGAACAAAGTGGTGGGGGTGTCCCATACACCTGTTTTTTTTTAAAGCTCAATAACATCTGTACCTGATAATCGAATTGGATGAAACTTGGTACATGAGCATTTAGTACAGTTCACAACAGTTCTACATCCCAACTTCCGGTTTTTCACTTCCGGCAAATTTTTTTTTTTTGTAATTTTTTGAAGTTTTTTTAGTGTCTTTATGCACAATACAGCCTACAATGATGAAGTGTGAGAAGATAATTATCATCTTTTGGGACTAGTGATTGCAAATTACCCGATTTCAAATTACCCGGTTACTCGATTAGTATTTTCCAAATTACCCGGATTACCCGGGTAGTTAAAAAAAATAAAAAGATGAAAAACAATAAAAAAAACCTCACAGTAGTAAACTAAAAATTGATCATTTTTTAATTGTAAAATAATATTTCAAAAATATTAAAGCATTTAGGGTAGCTGTACTCATCCGATTTCGTATGTTTTTTTTAAATTCCTCCAATAGAAAATCCTCGCTCCGATAAAGTGGATGTTGGCTTCACGGTCCATAACGATTGATTTAAATTTTCTATCATTTTTTTCGGTTTCCTTTATTTATTTACATACAACATTTTCAGCTCTTTATCAACTGTAGTACCACTGTTATCTATAGTAGATCTTGTGTGGACAGTAGGGCATGGACGATTAATCGATTGGGACTAAATATCGATTAACGATTAATATGAAAATTTTAACACCGATTAATCGATTAATCGATTAAATAAAATTTTCACTAATTCTAATATTTTTATTAATTTTTTTTAAACAAATACATATATAAATAATACGTATATCATATTTAAAAGTTCAACTTTTACAATGACATAAGAATAAACAAAAATTTAATAGCTATCTATGTATTAAGGGCGTAAAGTAGGTCTTTTTTGCCTAAGAGTTAAATTGTTGCTCTAGGCGTTAGCCTAGGATCTGTATCTCCCTCTCTGTCATTGTAATTTTCAGACCTTACAAAATTATGTGTTTAAAAATATACTGTACTAACTGAAAATGATAAGAAACAAGCTGTTTCCTTCAGAATGGAAAGTAATGGAGTTCAATGTACTTCAAACCATAGTTTACTGTTTGGATTAATAATAAAAATATTACTTAAGGCAAACTAAAGATTTTTGCATTGGGATCAAATTTTGTTATTAATGTACTTTGTGGTTAATTCATAGCAACTAGAAAAGTAATTCGTAAGAAAAAGAGAATACATCTTTAGACAATAAACCTTTTCACAATTCGGTACAAATTTCGTTAAATAAATTTGTAAATGTTCAACATTTTCGTAAATTTAGATTAATCGATTAATAATTTTTTTGTTCGATTAATCGAACAATTTGCGAAATGATCAATTAATCGAACAATCGATTAATCTAACCATGCCCTAGTGGACAGCAATACATTTTTGTAGTTGTAAATTTTCAATATTATAATTAGTCGCATCATTATCCGATTTGATTTTTCATTGCTGACGTATTTCCCCATTTAGTTGAAATTATTCGTGCGCATCCAACTACGTGGCGCCGACATTTATCTGATGACATTTTCTTGAACTGGTCCCAAGCTTTGGATGACACTTATTTTAATTATTAACTTAAATCGTAAATAAAAACTTATCATAATATATTTACCGTTTCTATTTTAAACTAAATATAAACAAATAACCAATGAAGATCCTTAATTTTTTATGACTTAATTTTAATTTTAATAAGAACTAAAATTCCATAAATTTTGTTATGTGTTCTTCGTCGTTTTTCTGTTGTTTTCGTAATCCAAACAATAATAATTAACTAGAGGACAGTTTAATGTTTACGGATGTGGTTGGTTTAATGTTTATGGACATATTGCAATTTGAATGGTTAGAATAGAATCATTTGTCAACAACTAGCATAAAGAATAATTCTAATTTGCAAAAAGAGAATGAGCTGAACTTTATTTTGTAAATTTTATTGAGAAAAAACTGGACCTTTTGTTGTTCGGGTACTCGACCAAAATATCCGGATATTAAATACCCGAAACATCTTCCTAAATACCCGGGTATCCGAGTACCCGGATACCAAGATTGCAAACACTATTTGGGACACATTGATCAAAGTGGCGGGGGGTCTACCGTACAACTGCTGACTTTTCACACTTTGTTTTTATAGTTTGTTGGGAGCATACAGACTTCATTCATTAATCAATTCTAATGACACTTTGGAAAAAGATGGAGACTTAAATGACAAAGAACTGATTAGTTTTTGGACAATATTGGGATAAGTGGTACGGGATCTCCCGAGCACCTGTTTACTGTGTCTACATTTTTTCAATGTTTGTTGGGAGCACACAGCATTCGTTCGTGAACCAATTTTGATGAGACTTTGGAAAAAAATGCAAACATGTGTGGCAAAGAACTGATTAGTTTTTGAGCGATAGTGAACAAAGTAGTGGGGGATGTCCATACACCTGTTTTTTTAAAGCTCTATAACATCCGTACCATTCTGCATCCCAACTTCCGGTTTTTTACTTCCGGTAAAAAAAAAATTTTTTTTAATTGTTGGCAGTTTTTTCAGTATCTTTATGCACACTACAGCCTACAATAATGAAGTGATTATGATAAAACTTATGGAAAGGTTTCAATTAGTGTAAGAAGATAATTATCATCTTTTTAAAGTTTGTTGGGAGCATACAGATTTCATTCATTAATCAATTTTAATGGCACTTTGAAAAAAGATGAAGACTTTAATGACAAAGAATTGACTAGTTTTTGGACAATATTGGGATAAGTGGTGGGGTCCTCCCGAACACCGGTTTATTGTTTCAATCTTTGTTGGAAGCATACAACATTCGTTCGTTAAGTAGTTTTGATGACACATCGCAAAAAGATGCAAATATGTATGGCAAGGAACTGATTAGTTTTTTTAGCGATAGTGAACAAAGTGGTAGGGGGTCCTCCAAGCACCTGTTATATTGGAAGCGCAATAACTTCTGTACCTGATAATCGAATTGGATGAAATTTGGTACATACACATTTAGTACGGTTTACAACAGTTCTGCGTCCTAACTTCCGCTTTGTCACTTCCGATAAAAATTTTTTTTACTTTTTCTCGTACAACAGAATTTATGTTTGTTGGGATACTACTGCCTGCTTTAATATTTTTATTATTAGAACTACGAAGTCCATAATATTGGTTAGCTTTTAACTAAAGTATTTGATGGATATTAGCTCATTATATATCCAGAACACTGTGTTTCCAAAGCTGTGCTGAAGTCAGCGTCGCAATGTTTTGTTTTTGATGTAATGAGTTTAGTGAAAAAAAAATTGTTTGATAAATCATTTAATGAATAAAATGAATCTAAAACACAAATTCAAACACAAAAACGGGAAAATATTTATTCAAGTGAAGTAATAACGAAACCGTTCAACTCACTTTTCATACCTAACGGTTACGGTGAAGCTTCATTCCAAGCCGTTACATGTTAAATGCAAATATTCATAAATTTAATGTCATTTAACAAGCAACTAAAAAAGTTAATGATATTGCTGAGCTTCGAATTACAAATAATTATTGTGGCGGTAGATAAATTCGATCAAACTATTAGGAAGATATTTCAAATTGACAGATCTAGTTTGGTTTTATCATTTCTTGGTGCTTTTAATAAAATTACGTTTAGTAAGATGAATTACAGTCTATAGAATCAACATTTGTTTCATAAACTGTTTTTTTTGGAAGAAGACAACATTCAAGAAATAAATTAAGGAAAGCCTTTTTGTATTTTGATTTATAAAATTTTTATTGATTTATTTTCGTAGAACTAAATTATTTTACCCACGACTACTAAAGAATATATGCTTTCCATGCGTATGTCTTTTATTGTAGTTGTATTCATTCCACAACTAGTGAATTTAATTAAAATTCTTTAACAGCTCTATGGTTTATTAAATATTCCCCTAACAAATTAAACAACAAACTTGTTTTGTTTTTCGCTATCTTTGATGTTTTTATTTCAATATGCCGATACAAATTTTGCATGAAAACTGGAAATTAAACGAAATATTTTCCAGTCGTGGATAAAATAGCATCTTGTATTCGCTTAGGATGATGGCAATTCTTCACTCGGATGATTCCCTCCACTCGCTATGCTCGTTTCGGGAAACTTCATCCTCGTGAAGAATTACCTTCATTCTAAGCTCATACAAGAATCTACTATTCTCTGTTAGCTAATTAAAAGTTTTATTACATTATTCAATATGTGATTCGATGATAAGAGAATTGCAAGTGTAATCCGTTTTTGTCATAGATTCAGTTTTCCGGGGTAATATTCGTTATTAAAAGTCCAAATTACGTAACACTTTAATTAATGGCTAACCGATGTTATAGATTTCACAAAGTTCTAATAATAAACACATTAAAGAAAGCAGTAGTAACCCAAAAAACATAAATTCTGTTGAACAGAAAAAGTAAAAAATTATTTGCTAAAAGTTGGAATGCACAACTGTTACAAATCTAAGAGTATGATTTGTAACAGTTGTGCATTCCAACTAAGTTTAAGCATATATACTAAGTTTAATCAAAATCAATTATCAGGAACTGATATTTTTGAAGATTCAAATAAACAGGTGTTCGAGGGGCCCTCCCTTCCAGCACTTCTCCTAATTTCGTTCAAAAACTTATTAGTTCTTTGTCATTCAAATCTACATCTTTTGTCATAGTGTTATCAAAATTGATAAATGACCGAAGTCTGGATGCTCCCAACAAACTTTAAACACAAATAGCCACTTTGATCAATGTGTACCAAAGGTTTAACATTATCTATTGAAACCGTTTTTATAAATTTCATTATAATCAAGTTTCATTATAATTACTTCATTATTGTAGTCTGTAGTGTCAATAAAGGCACTGAAAAAAGGCAAATAAATTGCGGAACAAATTTGTTTACCGGCAGTGAAAAACAGGAAGCTGGGACGCAGAAATATTGGAAACAGTTGAAAGCCTTACATACCAAACCTCAATTAAATTGAAATCCAGAATTGGAAGTTAGTGAAGATTCAAACTTACATTTACAGCTGTTCGAGAACCCCATCAATTTTTTCCAATTTTGAAATGATTCCAGATCTTCTATTTTCGAGTTAACTTGGATTATATACCAAAGTTTCATCAAGATCCCATGCGTTTTTGTCAAAATCAATTATAACTAGATATAATATAATCATCTAATGACTGGAGAAGTGAATTCAAATTAAAACGTGGTAAGCCAAATAATTTTCATTACAGCAAATTTCTTTTAATAATGGAAAATTATTACAATTTTCAGAAAAACAAAATAAACAAAAAAATTGCATGATTAATATTTTCATTCAATTATAAGAACCATATACAAAAAGTCATAATTGAAAACAAACACAAAAGTGGTAACATACATTCACCACCAAAACTAATCAAAAAGCCCAACATAACAACAACCCCAAAAACATAGAACAACAACTACAGAAGCTGAGAATCTACGTGACAAGAATTGTAATAGACTTACAATAAAAATATCATATAAATATACAAAGTAAAAGGAAAAATCTATTTCTTCATAATTTAACTTTGTCTTCTTCCCAACTTTAAACTTTCTTCAAATAGATAAAAACAAAAGAAAGCGTAGAACTGAAGCTTTCAATTTTATTATTTTCTATCAAATCAGTTTATATTATAATTTGTAGTTTTAGTTTTATGAAAACCTGATTTTATGTGATTTGTTTTCTTGTACTTTAGTTTTATTTCTATATACATATTACATATGTTTATTTGGAAGCTTACAAAAAAAATCGGTAAATTATACCAAAAAATTTTATTCGCTAATTTTCCATATAAGAGTTTCAACTCTTTCGTGTGCTACGTTTCCATATATTAAATCGAAAGAAATAATAATTAAAATAGAAATTGAAATGTAAAAATAATACAACTGTTTTGATATTGTAATTTAACTAACAATGGTCCTGAAACAACAGAAGATAAATAAATTATGTTTACGTTCATTATTTTGTTTAGAAATTTTAGTTGATAAAAATATTTGACAAAACGTAGAGCGTTTTGTTGTACTCTATTTCTTTTATGTTATTTCTGTTTTTGTTTTGTCTTCTTTTATATTATACAGTAGGCGGTACGATAAAATAACAGAAGCTTGTGAAAAAATACAGATTCTTAAAAAGCTTTATTATAGTTGCTTTCAAGTCGAGTGAATTACTGAGTTATTTGTGGTGATAAACTCCAGTGCCACTATAATAAATAATTTCATAATCTAATTCCAACAATTCCAATAAATAATTCCAACAAATAATAAATAACAAAAATGTCTTTACGCGCTGCATTGCGTTATATATAATTTATCTTCTTATTATTGTGAACTAGCCTAACATTATTGGTTAAAAAGGAAGCAAGGTTGCCTGCATTGTTAAATGTGAATAACTTCAGTTTGGTTAAAATTGAGAAACCACTCTTTTTATTTATTGTTGATAGAAATGTCATAAGTAATGAGTCTCAAGAATCTAACATCATCACGATCCGAAGGATTTATAAAAAATAGCAACTGAATCAATATTCAAATTCAGTATCATCTCCATAAGATATCACCTGGACTAATGATATCTCGCTGCAATGGCGAGTGGTATGTGATATCACGTTAGCTCGTACGTCAAAAAAATTATTAAATTTTAGTATTAAGTATTAAATAAAAATTAAGTTTTGTGTCTCTTCGCAAGACGTTCTTTTTGTTTTTTTTTTTAATATTTTTTTGCAACGAGGTTCGATTTCTGTCCGAAACACGTTAAAAGAAAAGTGCAGTTTTCTTCGAAGTAAAACCCAAAGCCTCAAATTGCTTTTTTGATCACTTGAGATTATTTACTCACAAAAACCTTTTATAATTTTCTGTTCATTACATCGGTGAATTTTGATGTTGCGACCATAACAATGGATCGAGTTTCCGTAATGAAAAAGATGGTAGATATAATTACGGCTATCAATATGTTTGGTTAGCATATATATTATATAACATACATTTAACAGTAGTGTAAGTTTTATAAACAATTTGTTATAAATACGCTCTGATGAAACAGAAACTTGTGGGGCAGAAAGAAATGGCAGAATTGTATTTGGAAAAGAGTGACGAAAACTCGATTTAATGCTCAACATTTAAGATAAGGCATTGAAAAATTAATCCATGCAGTAAGAAAAGTGCCCAAAACTTACAAAAATATATTAAGGAAAAATTTGAAAACGAAATTGTATTGATCATTAGCAATTCCAAAACTAGGTGCAATACATGTATTAAAATGCTAGACCGTTTCGATAAATTAAAATTTTGAGAACAAAAGGCACTAGGCATTGGTGTAAATAATTTAAGTAAAGAATAGTAAGAATTGAATTTAGCTTTTTCAATTATAGAACTTGCTCCAATTTCTACTATAATTTATTAGTAGATCTTCGTTAAAGTAACAGCGAAGAGCTAAAGTTCTCCAAACAAGAGTCTATAAAGAGCAGACAGTGCTTTACAGTTTATAGTAGTTATTTATTTATTTAGCGTATGGTTTTTTTTGTGACACATTAAAAAATTAAACTTAAAAATAGGTAGACTCTTCTATGAAATCTACCTAAAACAATACATGGATACACATTAAATGAACTTACAATCGATTTGATTGCGTGTCTTTTAAGTAAATTAAAAAGTAAAATATTTGAACATTGGGCAGTACATTTGAACATTAGATGTTTACATCGAGCGAGTCTATCCATGCTACTACATCGGGAGTTGCCAAATGGATGTCTGAGATGTTGCCATTGTAACGTCGAATTGGACACACAGTTGCAATGTGTTTTATAGTTTGTTGTGGAGCGCCGCAGTCACACTCAGGGGACTCTGAAATGCCCCACTTGTAGAAAGAATCAGCACAACGTCCATGATTCGTTCTTATTCGGTTTAATGTAGTCCAGGTATGACGTGGCAAATCGAAACCAGGTTGGGTAGAAGTCGGGTTAGTAATAGAAAGGCCAGTTGTGTTGTAATGTTGCCAGGAGGTGTCCCAGGCATCCAAGATATTAAAATCAGTTGCCAGCAGGTTGCTGGCAGTTTTATGTGGAGGCTTTCTTGACTTCAATCGACAACGAGTGTGGTCACCGTAATATTCGTGCAAGGGTAACGTGGTGTTGTTGGTTACCTTTTTATGTTCACGCATGAGAGCATGCGAGCGTCTGAGTGCAGGTGGAGCGATATTGCTTAACACAGGGAGCCAAGGTAAAGGGGTGGATCTGATAGTACCACTTATAGTACGCATCGTAGCATGCAGCTGGCAGTCAACTTTTTGAGTATGTGTGCTATTCAACCAGACTGGTGCGCCATACTCAGCCACTGAGTAAACCAGACTTAGAGCAGTTGTTCGGAGGGTAGCTGGAGTAGCACCCCATGTAGAGCCTGCCAGTTTGTGCAATATATTGTTTCTCGTTTTAAGTTTTTGTGACGTATTTTCTAGGTGGAGTTTAAAAGAAAGAGTTCTATCGAGAGTAATGCCCAGGTACTTTGGCTGTTGATTGTATTTAATGACAGTGCCGTTAAATAACACTGATAGTTCGTGTTTTGCCAGTTTGTTGTTTAAGTGAAAACAGGAGCTCTCGGTTTTACTTAGATTGGGAAATAAACTCCACGTTCGAAAAAAGTCATTCATTATCGCTAGGTCAGTTGAGAGCAAATCCTCCAAAACACCCATGTCTTTGTTTTGAGTGGCCAGGGTCCAATCATCAGCGTAACCAAATTTCTTTGATGTTGTGTCAGGAATGTCATGGATGTACAGATTAAAAAGTAATGGCACCAGGACGGAACCCTGTGGTAAACCATTGTTAAGCATTTTAGACCTACTGCAGGAATTATTTAGATGAACTTTGAATACACGATTACTCAGCATGTTGTTAATTAAACGCGAGATGGTGCTACAAGGTATTGCGTTGAACAGCTTATATATATAATCCCAATTCGCCAGACCGTATCATATGCTGCAGTAAGATCGATGAATACTGCGCCTGTTTTTAGTTGTTTTTGATACCCAGCTTCGATATAGGATGTTAGAGCGAGCAGTTGGTCAGTGCAACTGCGGTTGGGACGAAAACCAGCTTGTTCGACTGGGATCTGGTCATTCAATATCGGTACGATACGATTGTATATGAGCCGTTCTAGCAATTTATAGCAGGTGCTCAAAAGGGCAATCGGGCGATAGCTTCCTGGTTCATTGGATGGTTTACCTGGCTTAAGTATCGCTATCACTTTCGTAGTCTTAAAATGTTTTGGTAGATTGCCGGTTTCTAGGACATTCGAGAAAAATTTAGTTAGCCACTGTTTTACATTTTTTCCAGCATTCTTAAGAAATTCTGGAAAAATGCCATCGTAGCCAGCTGCTTTTCCGTTTTTTGTTTGGGACAGAGCTGATTCTAGTTCTTCGCTACTAAAATAGTTCGCATACTTCGATGGAGACGAGCAATTGCGCTTCATTTCTCTTAATTTGCGTTTAATTGTTCTCTTATGAAGGCGATTAATAGAAGCACGAGACATATTTACTATGTGATTTGCGATGTCCTCTGGATTTATTTCATTGTTAGCACGAGTAATTGAGTTTGAGCCACCCAGTTTCCGAAGGAGACTCCATGCTTCCCTGCTTGAATGGGAAAAATCAATGTTTTCAACAGCCTTAATCCACTTTTGTTTTCTCGCGGCGTCCAGTGAGTATATTAAGTCATCAGCCACGTCTGCCTCACCACTACTAAGGTACTCCTCTTTATAGTAGTTGAACTAACAAAACAAAATAACTTATTTAGTGCAGATCTGAAGCGATTAACGGCAAGAAGTTTTAAATACGCCGATATTTTTATGCTACCTTACTGATGCCAAAAAAGAATACCGTATGAGTGATAAATTCGGAGTATGAAAGGTGATTTTCTTTAGTAATATCAGATAAATCGTTATTCAATACTTAATTCGAGCATACTACAATAAATATAAAAAGTCCAAGCGTGGGCGTTCACTAGAAATATGTAGATTTTATTGACACAAGCAGAATCGGATTTATCAGATTAGTGTAAATAAAAAAACTACTTACAAACAGAATTATCAAACCCACTTTAAAATTAAATTCATTATGAGCAAACATATAACTATGCAATTTTGGAACTTTTCTAATCGGTTTAAAACTATAACTTATTGAGAAGTTGTTACAAAGCCGTTGTCATGTGATGATTCTCTCAGCGTTGAAATAGTAGTTTGTGCTACAAGTTTTGATATGAAGATTGGTTTAGCACTAGTCCTAAGTTTTCAATACGAGCGAAGCGAGTATTGAATATTAGGACGTGAGCTGAAAAAAATTCATTTCAAAACGAGTTGCACACAACGTTTTCTGCACTTGAGTACCACAATAGATAAAAAATTAAAAAAAATTACAAAAAATCACTACAAAAAAACTACGCGAAGTATTGATCGATCAACAATGCAAGTTGGATTATAAGCAAGAAAAAAACGTCATTTGTTCTTGATTGTTCCTACACTACAAACGTGTTTTTTTATTTCGCGTGTATTTTATTTAGAAACTGCAAAAAATGAGCTCAGGGGAGGATTCCGATTTGGAAGGATCAGCAGAAAGAGCTTTGCAAGGTTTATTGCCGGTAATATCCAAAGAAAAATACGAAAAAACGTATCGAGCGTTCAAACAATGGTGCAGTGAAAAAAAATTAAAGTGATTGACGAAAATAAGTTGCTTGCTTCGAAACCGAGATGAAACAATTCCAATCGTCAACTATATGGAGCATTTACTCAATGTTAAAATCCACGTTGAACGTGAAGGACAACATCGATATCTCAAAATTCAACAATTTGCGAGCTCTTTTGAAGCGTAAAAATGACAATTATTTTGCGAAAAAATCATGAATCTTCACCATTGAAGAAATCTACAAATTCCTGAAGGACACTCTGGACGATGTTTATTTCGCTACGAAGGTAAAATTTGCTGATAACTTTTTTGTTTCATTTTCCTAACCTCATAATTTTAAGGTGGCCCTTATTGTCAGTGTCTATGGTGCTTGTCGACGAAGCGAATTGTTGAATTTGAACGTAAAGGATGTCGAATACATGGACAATGGCATTAAATTTACCGTACCGAAAACGAAAACCAAAATCATTCGACAATTTGTCATCAACGAAGGAAGTGATCGGGACGTATATTTGGTTGATATTTTCAAGATGTATTCAAGACTACGTCCTCATGGCGTTATCATCGACATATTCTTTTTGGGTTTTCGTAAAGGCAAATGCATCAAAAAGCCGATCGGCATTAACACGATTGGAGGCTATCCGAAAACAATTGCCATTTTCTTGAATCTTTCGTCACCGGGTGAGTACACTGGTCATTGATTCCGTCGATCGTCTGCATTCTTATTGGCAGATTCGGGTGAGAATTTAACTACAATTAAGCAACATGGTGGTTGGGAGTCTTATAAGGCTACAGAAAAATACATTCAACATTCGCTCAACAATAAACGTAAAATTGCTGACAGCATCATGGGTTTCAACAACCTCATCAACCACTGCCCAATCCCGTGAATCAATCATTGAAAATGGCAATGTTTCAGCCGGTACAACTGTTACAATAATTTCGAGTCAAACAAGCCGAACAAACTTAAAAGTGGTTGGAGAGCTTTTGCCACAACCACCAATTCCTGGAGGATATTCAATCAATAACTTGCATAATTGCTCTTTGAACTTTGGTCAAAAGTTATGTTTTAATTCATTTCTACTTTATTAATAAAAATGTTTACCAATACAAACGCACCATTTCGTCTTTTAAATTGGCAGCAGTGCGGAAATTGGCAGCAGTGCGGAAATGAAAAAGCAGTGCTGAAATGAAAAATCAGTGCGGAAATAACTCACTTTTTCGCACTCAAACGGGTTTCGATATATGTCGTATTGTCGTACTCGAGTGCAGAAAATTAATTTTCTTAGTTCACTATTTTTTTTACTTTTTTTTACTTGCAGTCTCGTTTATTTTAGGATTTGTATTCATCGTATTTTGAATGGGTATATACTTGGTCGAGTGTACTAAATAGTATCCTTAGTTATTTTATTTTTCAATGAAAAAGCGTCATTCCCTATATTTTTTAAGATATACGTATACATAAAATCATAATTTACTATTATGTCGATATTTTTCCTTTTGCTTTGTATTTTTGATAATTTATTTTGGACGCGTTTTCAATATTAAGATGAACAAATTCTTCAAAAAATTGATTTACTAATTTTTATAAATTATAATGTATGCCCGGCAAAAATGACTAAATATTTTGTTAAATATCAAAGTTTATTATTGTTTCATTATTGCTGGTATTGCTTGCCCAAAAGACACAACCTCTGAAGGCTTATAAAATTGTAATTCAAGATCAATCAAAAATTTAATAAGCATTTTGTTACTGCTACTAGAGCTTTGAGATATTAAAAAAAGCTATAGAAAATGTCGATATAAAAAATATTACTAAAACCGATACATCTATAACTATCGATATGTCAATAAGTTTCGATATATCGATATACATATCGATCTCAATAAATAACGATAAGTATCAACTTATATCGATGTTCTATAATTCCGATATCGTTATTTGACATATAGATATTTCTTTCAAACACTATTTAACTTCTATTTCCTCCAGCTTGTATAGAAATATTAGCCTTCTTGTTATATTTTATTGTGTGATAGGATTTATTGGTAAGTTATTCATTCTTTAAAATAAATTGCGTCCATCAACACCTACGAACGCACGTGGTTTTGGAACACAGGTTTTATAATAAGGGTTATATGTGTTTTGAGACACCTAATTGAAGTTCCTAGTACACTAAAGTTTTTAACATGTAAATTTGTTTCTTTTTTAAGTAAAATTTCTTTAAGCGCGATTTGACAAGTAACTCAAATCTTTTTTGAACGGAAGTAACATTTAAAAAAAAAAGAAATAAACAAAATAAAAAAGAAATTGAAACAACAATCATGTTATAACGATTTTTCATTTTACCATGAACCACAATGAAATAAAAAGGCAAGCGAATAGTATTTTCGGCAAGAATACGATACAATTCGATTATGTATATTGTGTGTGTATCAATTGTCATTCATTTGTAATAACATTATTATATTTTTTTATTCAGTCTCGTATTGTATATTATATGAGTTGGGTGTGTCGATTTTAGATACTTAATTATTGAGTTTCGTTATTTTTTAAATATATATTTTGAATTGTTTTAGTTTTTTAACCGACTTCAAAAAAGAGGAGGTTCTGTGTTTCATTGTGGGTTTTTTATGTATGTTGACCGATTTCTCAAAAACGGCTCGTTCGATTTGAATGATTTAAAATTATTCAATTTAGGTCAATTTCGAGAGCGTCCCATAATTTTCTATGATGTAAAAAATACCATTTTTCAGAAAATTGGAAAAACCCGTATTTTTATGTATTTTAGCCGATTTCGACAAAATATCTTAATCTGTTTGGATAGTTTCAGTTGTATTATATTGCTACAAATGTCGAGGTGGTTGTATAAAATTTGTTATGACTGGAAATATGCCGTTTTTTTTAAAGTTTATTAATAACAATATTTATGTTGATTAAATTTGTTTTGTTAAATAAAAAAATTAGTGTGTGTAATCTTTACTAAAAGATTAAATATAAAACAAATATGTCATATTGCAATTTAGAGTATAATTTCTTGATTATATAATTTACAGCATGTGTAATAAAAAGCAATATTTACATAATATATTACGAAGTTAATTCAATTATTACCATATTTGGAATATGAAATTAAAGGTTTATGATAACTTAAGTGAGGAACATAAACTTTACTTTGCAAATTTGCTAAATTTCTTGAAAAACTGTATCAATTGTTGTACCAAATCTTGTTGTTGAATTAAGCGGACATGTATTCATAGTGAAATTGAATGTGTAATACGTTGTAAAACTTTCTAAAACATTATGTTAATATGGATTTTTATTACACATTGTTGTAATTTATTCTATCAAAATGCTAGTCTAAATTTCAATATGACATATTTATTTTATATATAATATTTTTAGTAATACCTGCCACAGTAGCCAAAGACGTTTTGATTACCGCGTTTAAAAAAGCACTTTATTATTTGGTCATATTACATATCTTTATTGATCCATCGATCAATAAAGTGCTACAGAAGTAGAGATATAACGATAGAATTAAAATGGTAGATAGACATTGTATGAGGGATATTATCAAATCGAAAAAGTATATTGAGAGAAAAAGCAGGAAAAGTTAGAACACAAAAACACCAGAAACTCAAAATAAAAAACAAAGGAGAGTCAATGATTGAAATGTCAAACAAGAAATATTACGTTTACCTTATAAGAATTTACAATTGATTCAATTAAATTTCAATTCAAATGTTCAGCTAAAATAATTTTTTGTATATTTTTTTATTTTTTGCTAAGCATAAAAAAACAAACAATTTTTACTGTTACTGCTGCTGTTGATAAGTTTTTCCCTGTGTATTTTCTTTCCGTAAATGAACATATAAGAAAAATCGTTTACGTACGTGTGTTTTCTTTTCTTTTCGCTAGTATTTTCTTTTTCAAAAAAATGATTATGTGACATGAAATTTAATTTTATTTCAATATAAAAAAAATTTTCTTTAAAATACAAAAACTGAAACCCTTTCAAATGTAAGCTTCAACTTCTTTTTCTTTTTGGTGTTGTTGTTTGTGCATGAATAAATGTTTTTTTAAACTTTTTTCTTGTGTTCCTGTTTTTTTTCTTTGCCTTTGAATGTTGTGGATCAGAATGTTTGTGAAAAGAAAATTAATTTTAATTTTATATTATATTATTTGTTTGGAATTCGAAGAAAAATGGAATAAAATTGATTTTTCAATTGAATTGAATCAAATTGTAATTTTGATAACATGTTTTTGGGTATTTGACTTGGGTAATGAAATATGAAATTACAGATTGTAAGTTTATTTGAATGATTTGGAAATGATTGAGGTTAAATTGACCTAATTTTTCCAATTTTTCTAGAAGTGGTCCCAAGTTCCTAGATATTGTAATCTTTTCATTTCTGCTGCGAACTATTTCCAATGATTTTAATATTTTGTAAGCTTTTCTATCTCACAAGCAATTCATAACAAAAATGCCGTAAATCGGCTACAAAACATCAAACCAGATAATCGTAACGGAAATGGCAGTTATTTAAGTCGCATCATGTCAATGTCTTTACAGTGCCCTTTTACAGTGTCCTCGTGTACTGAATGGTATAATGAAATGCAATTTGTAAATTTTTCAAACTGATTTAAAATTTTAAAAGCTGTTTTAAACTGAGAATAGCAGAAAAATAAACGTCCAAACCTCGATCTTTGCTTCTGAATTAATTAATTAATTCAGGAATGTCATCATCAATAGGAAGGTTCTAAAATTCAAAATGGAGAGCCCAGTAACGATAGCATTAGTACCATTCAGAGACTATCATAAAACTATATATGAAGATTATTATTTGACATAATTGTGAAAGTAAATTTACCGAGGCCAATTTCTTAGTAATACGTGCCAGGGTATTATTAAGAAATTGTACTCGGTAAATTTACTTTTTATGGCCTGGTTCATTGGATCTAATGCAGAAACATCTCAGCTTTTCATGAAAATAGAATACTTATCATTATACAAATACAAATAATCTGGTTACAGCTATCATTGACGATTATCTAAACGATCTGATTTCTCTAAATTGGATCAAGTTGAAATATTTTACACTATATATCGAAAATAATTAACATTTTTCCCACAACAACATCAACATAAATCTTCAACTGGCACTCCACAATTATTTCGAAAGAAATACAATGCCACAGCTATTTTATAAAATAATGACAGCCACCTGCAAAAAATTACATTACTCTGCAACTATAGGAAACTGAAATTATTCAACTGTTTTGTTTGGTCAGCAGTGACTAATGCTGAATTAACTTTTTCAACAATATCAATCTTTGTGAAAAATAGACGTTTAGTCTACAACAACCTAATATTTTTAACCTTTCTTAAAGTAATAACAGAAGCAAATAATTAGTCTATCATTGTAGAATGTTTCTAAACAAAAATATGTATTTCAAAATATGTAAAAATATGTAATTTGGGAGCAAAAGGTACACTAAAAAAATATATTTTATTTCCAATCGAAATGCAGTTGTCTCGAAATGCAGTTGTCTGCCCTTGCGGGCAGATAACAAATAGTACTCCGAAATTGTTTCAATTGTACAGTTATAGAACGATGTAGTTAAGACAAACACACGTACTATTTATGTGAAAATAAAATATAGTTCAATTAATTTCAAATACTTCAATTTTAAAATGAAAAATTCATGATATAAGGCCGAACAAATTTTTTATTCATGGAAATAGTTATTAACTTTAATCAACTGCTGTTATATTCTAACACTTCATATCGTCGCTTTAATAATGAAATGACGTATACGCAAAAGTATAGTTTCGAGATATTTGAGTTTAAAGTTTGATGTGCGCATGCATTTGCATGGACGTTAATTTATAATTTATTAATTCTTACCCCCAGTCATAAAATAATTCGAAAAAGTAAAAACGCCAATTCAAAGATACCCTTATGGGGAATGCAGCGCACCTATAATATAAAAACAACGTATAAATAGCATACGTTGTTTCATTATTAAGGCGACGATATTTTCAATAAACCTCATTCTGTTGTCAGGAAAATGTTAACGTGTAGTTGTCTCAATCACAGTAAGATTATTTGCAAATATTTTTTATTTGTTTGAATAATAAAGTTCCAACTTCGAGATGAGGTTGTCATTACTTTAATGTTTTTTTTCAGTGTATGAAAATTATTCTTTTGACAAATTTAATGAATATTTTGACACACTAACAATTCAATTACTTAGCTGCTGGTTGCATATAGCCATGATACCAATTGCATAATCCAACATTGAAAATGTTTAAGATCGCCTCAGCAATATTCGCTCATTCGGAAGGCCGTTGTTCGGCTAATATGATTATTCAAAAAACGCTGTTAAGATGAAAAACAATGCTTACAATGATCATTTACTGCCACACTGCATTATATTTTGTCATAAACTTCTTGCAAATGATAGCAAAAAAATGTCTCCAGAACTAAACGAAGTATAATCAAATGAATGTCATTGAAATCATAAAAAATATTCGACTTTAGGTATTCAATTCGCCGAGTGTATTTAATGTCATCGTCTAGCTGATATTAGATGTTTCTCAAATGTGGCCCGAATATTCGTTATGCAAGAAAAAAAGGTCAAATTAATTTTCCAACAACAAAGCAAACAAACAACAAACTTGACATTAAATTGCTAGCCAAGCATGCACATATGTTTAAAAAAATCTTGTTTAATGAACTATGCATACCCTTTCATGAACATCTTCAAGACCCTACCAAGCAAAATGGATGCTTTTCAATAGAAAATATTATTGGGCAAACACGACGATTTACAAATGTTTTCCAATGTTTATAAATTAATGATGGAGAATGATCTTATCTAGCAAGTGATAACACTAGTTCAGTTTAAAATAACTATTAATCAGTGTTCCGATTTTTATTTTGCCTCAAAAAGTTGTAGTATTCCGAAATAAAATGCATAAAAATAAAAAGCCGCTCACATAGAGGTAAATTTTACTCACTTAATTACTTTATTTTGGTTAGTTTTCGTCATGTGTCATATTTTAATAAGAAAGATTTCAGTATTGTATTAATTGATTATTAATTGAGTCCAATTAATTGAGTTTAATTAATAAAAGGACTCCACCCAATGTTGAAAAAACAAAGCATCGAATTAGAATTATTTTTCTTTTTAAGACTTTAATTATTGTAACATATGGTTTGTGAGTCTACACTGTATTAAATATAAGTTATAATAATTATAATTGAATGTAAAATAAATCAAACAGTAGTTATCTAACACTGAAATAACAAACAAGTATAGTTGAATTAAATGTTACAATTATGAAGCTAAAAAAATTATTTATTGTCATTATTTATTGACCGATTTTATTTAAAATTTAAATACAAAATTAATTAGTTAAATTTTTTTCGATTATTATTTTTATTAATTAAATCATTTTCAATGTATTTTATTTCTATCTATTCATACACGTTTCAATTCATACACAACAGCACAGGTTTTCTTTTTTTATTAAATCCCTCAAAAACATAAGTTGCGTTTGATGTGACTAAAGTAACTGCATTATATGATGTAAATTAACAACTCTATAGAATTGTTGTTGTTTAGTTTACTAAACTCTGTTATTTTATTTTTTCAGTCATATCGAACGCACTAAAATTAAATATATCAAAATTTTAATTTTCTAGATTAAATTTAATTTTCTACAAATAATTATCTCCCAACAAAATCTGTTTTTGAAATTTTTTATTTTGCTCACAAAAGATTATTCGTAAATTCTTTTATTTTATGGGCGAAAAACAAAAAATTAAAATAGAGAGCGCGTGTTTTTATTTTTGAAATAAGTGCGGGTGCCCGTAAATAATAAAAATTTGTTTACTATACTGCAAATTTTTCACAGATCCGTTTGGTTGTTATTACTCAAGAAATGAAGATCCCGACAACAGTAATATGTGAATATTAGATCCTTTGCAGCGAATATTCAGGACAGTAATTCAACCTAGTCTCAATTTCATTTATCTTTAAAATTTTTTGTGTCGACTCACTAAAAGTTAAGACCTTTAAACTATATACATATGTGAAAAGACGCTTTCATCTGTCACAACCATCACAACGTGGTAGCGATCTGAGCTTAGAATTGGATCGAAATTTTATATAATCTCAATCGGAAAGCAAATGTGCAGAGGAAGTTTTTCATGTTTTGTTAGATATATTCATAGTTTTTGAAGCATCTAGGGAGCTACACAGTTATAGACGATATGAGATGTATGTGAAACCAATTAAAATTGGTCCATGAAATACTACGCCAGAGTCAGTAACAGAGATCTATTGAACGTGATAGCCAGAGAAGAGGATACCTTGAAGGAATGAAATGAAATTCAGTTCTAATATGAAATCATGTGCGATGTAGCCGTAAGAGTAGGTGTGGGTAATCTATTCCATGATATTCAAAAATCTGCACTGAAAAAAGTTACAAAATATGTATTATCAATTTGATGGAAAAAAATTCGGAAGGGAGCAACGAAGAAAACGAAGCCATTGATAAACCCGATAAATTCACAATGTCAATAATGCCAGTAAAACCGATAGTGACAAAACGATAAACCATGTGTCAAAACGTGCTTTATCGCCAATAAAATAAAAAAAAGCCACTAGCTAATCGGAAGTAGCCCGTTGGTAGTATTGGATATACAGTAAGATAACAGTAGCAGATGTAGTTGAGGCTAGAGCAGATTCAAACTTCTAGCTCTAATTATGGAAGTACAAAACTATACTACTATCATCTCGGAACAAAAACGGGATCTTAGAACAAATGTGTAACAGAGGTCTATTTATCATATGTGGAGAAAATTTCTTCAAAATTGATAATGTGATAACCAACCAAACCAATATCTCTTCACGAGACTGCTGGAAAATATTTCGTGTCCGGTGGGCAGGGATAAACCAGATGGTTTTGCGTGTAATACAGGAATTATAATATGTGTCACTACATCACATGTATGTATATCTTTTACCTTTTATATCCTTTCTCCCACAATAACATGCATTCTGATGTGTCAATAGACGCAATTTTGTTTTTTGTTTTTTATACAGGAATGAATGGATAACTAAACAGAAAATCCTGTAACATAATTAAATATGACAGAGGTCAATAGTTCATAATAAAATTAGGGAGGTAGGAAATAAAAGGGAATAAAATAAACAATAGATCGATTGTTGATGCTTTGTTTCAAAACCAAAAGGCATTCATTGGTGATTATATTTAACAAAGTGAAAATTGTATTTAAGATTGGTAAACAATTCAATCAACCATTAAATCCGCAGCACAAACTACAAGGGACAAACGAATGTACGCAACAAATGATATGGCAACCATTATTGTCAAAACATTGTAAACAAACCAAAACTGTGAGAAAATGGTTAACATAAAAGTCCCGAATCTCCCAAACTGATTATCTATGTGCGAGGAATGCCTTACTTAAAATTCTACGTAAAACGAAATACGAATACCTAAAGAACTCTATCCAACATAGGATTCCTAAATGGGATGTTGATGAGACTTTGGCAAATGACCCAGGTTCACTTGAAAATGGAAGATCTGAATTCATTTCAAAATTGGACAGAATGGCGTCTCCCAAACACCTCTAAGTTTAAATCTTCAATAACTTCTGATTCCGGCTTCTGATCTTATTGAAACTTCGTATATAAGGTTTAAGTACTGTTTCTAATATTTCTGCATACCCAATTCCGGCTAAAAAGTTTTTTTTTCAGGTGTTTATCCCTACTGTAGCCTACAATTACCTATCGATTTTCACGAAACGTTGGTTAAAGCTTTCAAAAAACATGGGAAAGATTTCATCAGCTTTTGAGGTACATTGGATAAAGGGTTGGAGGGTCCAATGTTTGTTGGGAGCATGCAACATTCGTTCGTGAATGAATTTTGATGACACTTCAGAAAAAGATGCCACTATTTATGGCATGGAGGTGCTTAGTTTTTGAGCGTTTTTTGAACATAATAGTTGGAGGTCCCCCGACCACCTTTTTTTTCAAAACTCAATAACATCTGTACCTGGTAATTGAATTAGATGAAACCTAGTACAAAAGCATTTAGTACGGTGCACAACAGCTCTGCAGCTTCCTGTTTCTCGCACTTCCGAAAAAAAGTTATTACTTTTTCTCGTACTACAGAATTTATATTTGTTGGGGCTTTGGATACTTCAGCTTTCTTAAATATTTTTATAATTAAAACTACGCGAAATCTAAAACATTGGTTAGCCATTAATTAAAAGTTTTTTATGAATATTAGCTCACTATATATCCAGAACATTTTCTTTCCAGAGCTGTGGTGAGGATAGCCTATGGATCAGCGTCGCAATATTTATTTTTAAAACACATCATAGGTGATTCGTCAGTAAGCCTATGTTTAACCTCAAAGCAATTTCATATATTCTTTTAGGTAGATTTCATATAAAAATCTACCTATTGCAATGGGCTTCATCTCGGAATTTCGGAAAAATTTTTGTGCCAAACGACTATATATGATAAGCGACAAAAAAACCAAAAAAAAAAAATTTTTTATATATATATATATATATATATATATATATATATATATATATATATATATATATATATATATATATATATATATATATATATATATATATATATATATATATATATATATATATATATATATATATATATATATATATATATATATATATATATATATATATATATATATATGGAGGTTTCTAAATAAAAAGGTATAAATAGAAGAAATTAATTTTTTTTCTTAGAAGTAAACTATTTTGATATTTTGCAGTAATTGGACGACACATGATATAGCGTAGGTTTGTGTCATAAATTGTCACACACATGTTCTGTCGTAGATTTGATATTTGTTTGTTGCAAAATTGGATAGATATAGTTTTGCTTATATGTAGCTAATTTTCTTTTTAAAATTTGTTCGATATCTGTTTTAGATTAGTTTGTGTTGTTTAAACTAATCTGATACATCAGATTCTACTGGCACACAAAACTGTCTGATCTCGAAATCTACCTATTTCTAGCGGATATACGTGCCGCTTGGACTTTTTTTTTATTCAAACATATTTTTTTCAATAAAACTAAATAAAACTCATCATATTCGTAACCATTTTTATATAAAATCATTTGTATTCAACATCTTTATCCCACATCATTACAAATATGCAAAATATCCTATTTCCTTGCATCTACAGAAATATAATTTACTAAATTTTGAAAAATGAATGTAAGATGTACTTATAAGATTTAAATGGTTTTAAAATGCATAAAAAAACTCTTATATTTCAGACTATCATGTGCACAAACCGTAAGCATAGTGCAATTATTTAAATTAATTTTTTATTCTTTATATTAAGAAGTTAACTTGCACAATCCCTTTTTTAAATACCCAGAGACTTGAGTATAGTTGTGTTATTATATTTTTAGTTGAAAACATGTTTTGCATTACACTACGTTACCTTTAACTTAAAATGGTCGTGGTATAGCTCAGTAAGGGGCTGTTAGTTGTTGGGTTGGATGTTTGACTATTACCTGTAATTAAAAACAAACAATTATTGAAATGTGTATAATAATGGAATGGAAAGTAAGGTGACGAGGTGACGTGAAATGAAAATTGGTTATTGGTTTTCGTGAGATCATCCCAAAGTTTGAATTTTTACCTACCAAAGAGACTTCCGATACTATATGTAATCCGATAATATATGTGTGGTAAGCTGATATTAGGATAACCTAAGTTTCACGTACCTGTGAAGACATCCTCCACTCTTTCTGGGTCTATTACATATTTCATATCATCATTTACATATAAGATACATTTTGGCACCATTAAAATTTCACCCCAAATATTGTGTTTTCGTTAATGCATTCGGAATATTCTGATTGTTCTAATTTTGACAAAAACAATTGAAAATTGTTAAAAATTAGAACAATCTATACCATTTTTTCCGAATGAATTAACGAAGATAGCGAACTTTTGGTTTGTTTAAATCTAAACGGACTTCTATTCCTGAATACATAAATATGAATTTGGGTAATATTGTAAAGTTAGTATTCCATAACATTAAACAGTAAAGGTAACGACTTTACGAAAAACGAATACTGTTTACAATATCGTCTAAATTGAATTTAGACATTGTTTTGAAATTAGTTTTTCGTAAAATCGTTACCGTTAACGTTTTAATGTTCTGCAAACGAGCTTCACAATATTGTTATTAACATTTATGTGTTCGGGAATAGTGATCGAAAACACTTTGAGATCAATTCTACAGATAAGGTGATTAACATATGATAATTGTGGCAGATTAGTCAAATGCTGCCTTGTTTATTGTCCTACTTACTACCTTGAGTCAGTTTTTATTCGTAAAAAAGATGCATCATCAATAAGGTTGACTACTTCCATTTCCACTACACGTATCCATTTGATATATATTTTTATTACATTTATATATGTGATGCCATAAATTATACCATAATTTTCACTTCTTTGTATTATATCGTAGGGGAAAATTAAATCACAGAAATAACAATGAAATGAATTACATAAAACACATGCTCCTATTTAACAACCAGGAAAATTATTGTTATTCGTTTCGTGTTGTTGTAAGGATTGAAAAATTTCGTTTATTTTTCTCACGTGCTTCTGACTTTGATTGTTTGGATATTATATGCGCTGTACATTTGTGATAAAGGTGGGATTGAGGTGTTTCAAACAAAAAAATAAAAAATAAATTGAAAACTGAGATAAAATAAAATCTCAAACATCTTCCGAAAACCTAACAACCGAAATCATATTTATTCATCCAAAATATTATTATCAAGGATTTCAATGATATGACAAAAATCATGAAATAAAAATAATATTACAAAAAGAAGTTTTCATTTCAATAAATAACAAAAAAAATTATTTCCAACCACAATGCATCTAAAAAACTGATAAATTTAATCTTGAAAAAATTTTCATATTTTCTTGAATAAATTTTCTATTTTCCAATTTTTTATTTTTGATTTTTGCATATTCTGCTTTGTTATTTTTATTCAACATGACACTCTTGGGGATTGCGATATTGATCTTACGGTTTAAGTATTTATTCTTATATTTATATTTATTTTCTAATTTTTGTGTAGGGTATGCTTACTCTTATATCCACAAAGGTTAAAGTAACGAAATAATCTTTGGTTTTCGAAATATTTATGATCCACCTTGTAGCATTATTTAATTTATTTGTATAAATACAATCAATAGAGTTGTCTGAATTCATAAAGGAATAAATTTTATAGCAAAGGAAAATCGGTGTAATTGTTGTGAACTGAAATGAATGATGGGTAAGTTTTAAATCTTAGTTTTTCTTCCCTTTTCAAGTTCCTGCTAGAATATTTTGTACCAGAGATACCAGCATACCTATCTTATAAAAGAAATATTTTTATTAATTTTTTGTAAAAATGGTAGAAATAGTATCCCTGGAGGATTCAAAATTAAGTATCACAATTTAAACTAGGAAAATATAATTTAAATATTTCTTACTCATAATGTATGGTTTGGATAAAAATAAAAAAGTTTTAATTAATTTTTCTAAGAATCGAAACAAAGTTACGACAGGAACTAACAGAAACCTCGGAATAGACCAACCATCGAAAACAAATGTTGCCTAATCGGAAACCGTGCAAAATATTTCCGTTAAGGGATCCGTAGTTCATGATTCTAAATTACGAGGGGCCGAATGTAAGGTGATGTATAAATCCAACTTTACCCAGTTAGAGTCATATGGAGTCATTTCAAAAAGTACTAAATCTAACATATATACAGTATCTTTGCAAGTTCACACAGTTATTTTTTAAATAAAATTCAGTATGTACAATTTTTGTTTAAGGTGACACTGTAGCCATGATGGACACTGCTTTATGCCATGGTGAAATAGTGAAGGAATAAAGAACGCCTTCCAAGAGGCATCTCGTTTCTCTCCTACTTGGATTGTGATGTTTTTTTATGTTTGTTTGTGATGAATGAAAAGACATTGATTTCCTAATGAACGCGGTATTCACATTGAAAGTGCCCCACTCTGTGCTTTTTCGTTCCATTAAGGAGTGACTCAAAACTGGTTGTATAAAAATCCTATCAATCTTAAGAAAAGAGTCAAGAGTTTTTACATTTGTAAGGATCTCCAATTAATTCGAAGCATATATTGTATTATAATAGGCCTGCTGTATAATAAAAGAACCTACAGAAATATAAGGCCTAAAAAAGTTGAAACCTTAAAACAGAGTAACAGGCCAAACCAATCGTTTTTTCATTATTCAGTCCACACGTTTTGTTTTTCCTGTTTGGTTTTTTCCCAAATACGCAATCGGAAAATGGTTTTAAGGAGTTCTGTCTATTCTTAATTTTTTGAGGAAGTAAGAGTATCGTTGGATTATCCACTTCAGATGGTTACAGCAACTAAAGGATCCTTTATTAAGTGTTCGCCTTCTGTGTGTTCGACAGACCAATAAAACTATTAGTATGATGTTTTCTTTAATTGCTGCAGAAGTTTCTTTAAAAATTTTTGTTGTTTCACTACAAGAGACAGAACGGCTCCATCAAGCAGTATTAGTCAAGTAATCTATAAAAGTCTGACCTCTGCTCGTGCTATTAGATACCAGATTCTCGTTCTAAGTAAAGCCAACTTTACGCACCCATCCTTGCGTTATGGGAAGAGCAATGACAACGTAAGGGAGCTAAGCAGACACAACGACCACTTATTATACTTTGCAAATTGTTTTTTTCGACCACTGTCGCTGTCACTGAGATAAAAATGTTTTATCTTTTTGGACCACATCTAAAATTTTAAAGTGTTCAATTTAACATCCGAGACCCACGAAAAAAGTGGCTCAGATTGTCTATGACCTGGCAAACTTTGGTCAGACGCGTCTTGGGTTAATATCACACATTCTTCCATTACTAAACTCCTTGTTTTTTACATGCCAGTTTTAAATTGAGAATCTCCAGAAACTTTTTTAAATCTGTGGCATTACCCAAATATTCTTATATGCCTTCAGAATAGATGTAGATGTACAGCCAGATTCTCTAATTCTATTATGTTTAATGTTATGAATCGGCAATCTGAAAAAAAAAGATCAAACTGACAAAACAGAATTAAGTCAGACACATTTTAAGAAATTTGCATATGTTATGTAGTTTAGATACCTAAGTTATTATAAGTTGAAGTTTAGAGCCTAATTAAATATTTAATTAACTATTCGTTCACTTAATAGAAGGTTTACGGAAAAATTGTAATTGGCGGCGAATCGAACTCCGTAATTGATTTAACAGCTGCACAGGTACAGAACGGTTTAGTTGAGGCAACCGCAAAATTCATTCAACTACTGTTATATAATATATTGCATGTATGATGTAGCACTTTATATTTTAAATAAACCTCAATCTATTGCAAAATGTTGAACTGCTGTTATCCTTATCTCTTTGAAACCATTTGCGAGTATTTTTTCTTTGTTTGAATAATAACTGTTAACTACGAGATCAAGTTTTATTACTTTAATTTTCTTTCAGTTTATGCTATTGCTCAGCAACTACATTTTCATTTCATATGCATGACAACAATTGAGCTTTTTCTTTTATATATTTATTTAAATTTACTAATGTTTTTTATCAATCACACAAAAAATTAACATAAACAAAATTAACTTTGACTAACATTAACAATTTTTTTATATTCTCAAAGAGCACTTAAGAACTGTAGCTAATTGTCGCTTGTAACTTAACAGAATCGAAATTTTTACTGTAGTGAGCCTCAATATATATCCCTCATATATTGGTTGCGCTCAATTTTTTTTAACTCTACATTTGGCATTTTCGGACGATTTATTATTCTAAAGATGTTTACCGAAAGATGGCAGAGAAGCTCTACTATAAATTAAATTTCTCTAATATATGAGGAAATAAATTGAGGTTCACCAGTCCATATATAATTTTGGCAAACGTATTAATTTTTAAAAAATTTACATTATGTGTTTAGTTAAATTTTTTGGGGTAAGTTTCTAATTTTTTTTTTTCATAATTTTGCTAAACATATTATATTTGTTTTTTAATTTTTAGCAAATAACTGTAACAATTTCTATGCCATCAAAAAAGAGAGATTGTAAAATAATTGTTAGTAAAAAAATCAAATAATTAATACAAACTGTTATTTTTTTAGGAGATAATTAATTTCTTAACCTCACTATTTGTGAATTTCGAAGGTTTAGTAGGGATATTTTTATCCCAATACAATCCTAAATCACTTGTGTAGTTATTATTGACTGTTTCCAATCAATTGAAATCAATTTTACGAAAATGGAATTCAAAGTTTATTTGTGAATCATATGAATTTTTCAATTCAAAATCAATTTTGGGTTTTATATGAATAAACCTCACAGTTATTTTTTAATAAAAACGAACTTTTATCTCTAAACGTGTTTTGGTTTGGATTCGAACTCATAACCTTATCAATACCAACTAAGTTCAAATCGTTTGGTAGACACGCTATCAACTGCCCCCCGGCGTCGATGGTTAGAAACATTTTAATTGCGATGTTACATCTCTTTTTTCTTTGTGAAAAACTTTTTTGTCATACTTTACTAGTAACTAAAGTTAATTTGTTGTATAGATTTATTTTGTCTTCCGACTTAATGTGTTGTAAAGTATTTTTTACAGGCCAAATCTAAATTTTATTTTTTTAGGAGATAATCAATTTCTTAACCTCACCATTTGTGAATTTCGAGGGTTTAGTAGGAATATTTTTATCCCAATACAATCATAAGTTACTTGTGTAGTTATTGTTGACTATTTCCAATCAATTGAAATCAATTTTACGACATATGGAAGTCAAAGTTTGTATGTGAATCATATGAATTTTTCAATTCGAAATCAGTTTTTGGGTTTTATATGAATAAACCTTACAGTTATTTTTTAATAAAAACAATTTTTATCTCTAATCGTGTTTCGGGCAGTTGATAGCGTGTCTACCAAAGGAATTGAACTTAGTTGGTATTGATATGGTTATGAGTTCGAATTCCAACCGAGGGGTTCCAATTTTTTGGAAAAAAAAATAAAATTAATTTTGTGTATGACATGAAATATTATTATTATTATTGAGAATTGTATTATAAGTTTGTCAAAAAAATATTGTCAAGTGTGTCAAAAAATGGTTTTCATTTATTTTTTTAGTCAATTTTTCGAAAAAAAAAATTTATTTATTTGTATGACATGAAATGTAATTGAACATGGAAATTTTTGAATTTTTTATAGTTTTTGGAATATTTTTGGAATTTTGAAAAAAGTTTATATATATGATTTTGTAATAATTTTTGCAATATTTTTAGAATTTTGGAAAAAGTTTGAATTTTTAAGAATTTTTGGAATATTTTTGTAATACAGAAAAAGTTTAAATACTTGATTTTATTCTAATTTTTGGAAGTTTGAAAAAATTTTCAATTTTTGATTTTGTAATAATTTTTGCAATATTTTTAGAATTTTGGAAAAAGTTTGAATTTTTAAGATTTTTTGGAATATTTTTGTAATGGGCTATTATTTTGAAAACGTACATCGAAAAAAAAACAACTATTTTTTAAAAATCTGAAATTTTGATATTTTGTTGGTATTGACGAAAGGAAAAAAGTAATTTCTGCTTTTATTTTTTGTGTACTCTGAATCGGAGTTATGCGCGGTTGAATTTTGAGGCTTTTTCACAAAGTTTTTGGTAATGGTGGCAATGTTTTGTGAATAGGTGCCACAAATTTCATCCGACTTACGTATATTTTTGCAAGTAAAAAGGAAAATAATTGAATAATTGAAATAAGTAAGTTTAAAATTAATAACTTTTCTCTTTTCCGCTAGGCGGCGCGTAAAACCTTGGTTTACTTCAAAGCTCATATCTCAAAAAGTAGGCTTTTTTTTTTTTTTGTTTTTCACAAATTTTAAAGTAAACATATGCAGCTATGAAATTGAGAAATAAAAAGTCAGCAATTCAATATGGATTTTTTCTTACGATTTTTTAAAGTTTGTTATATGAAAAATTCACATGTGTTTTTTTATTAAGTTAATAATCCTGTACTAAATGTGGATCTAATAAATTAAACATTTCATATTTTAACACCTGCAATAAATTTGAACCATTTTTTGTGTATATCTGATTGAGAAACAGGTTTTTATTCAGAATAAGAATTGTAGATCCCAATGATCGAAGATTTTGTTATAATTTCAACATCACCAACATTAACATTAGAAAAAAACATTAAAAAAATATTTTTTCTTTAAAAATTTAATTTAATTTAATCAATATTATAAATAAATACATTAAAAAATTAATTTATATATTTTTTTTGCCTTTAAATTGAAATATTTATGATCATCAGAAAAAGAAAACATTTTGGCAATTATTTTATCGGGTGTAGTTTTATCCGGTAAAAAACAGTGGAATCCTTGAGTTCTTTGTTTTCTTCCAAGAACATTTCGTAGATGTCGGTTAGGGTCCATAACACCAACCGCTTTGATTTCTTAATTTTTGTCGATCCTTCTGTAATAGTAACAACATCTTTAAGGCCAGGCATTGTTCTACTAATTTCCTCTGATAAGAAGTATGTTTGAATTTGTTTTACTATATTTTGTGATAAATTGTGCACTTGTTTGCTTTGAGGCCAACTGTAAGGACCTACTGTTTCCAACAGATCCATGGCGAATTCTACCAGTCGTCTTGATGCATTAAATTCATCCTGGATACGTTGATTTGACCAAAATTTACGTGGTAGAGTTGTCAACAAAAACACTTGTTTTGATTTACAGCTGGCATCTTTAAACTCTTTTTTAAGGTTCATAAGCCATGATGTATATTCACATTCCTCGTTTGGTGATAACACTTTAACTGAATCTACTTGAAATATTCTTTGACTTATTGCCGATGTGACACTTGCAATTTTTTTATAACTTCCTGTTGTAATATGATTTTGTTTGATAGGAGATTCAGCTAACCTTCCAAGAACATTGTTAATATCTTCTAAAATGTCATTAAGTAGTTCAGGAACTGGTGGAGATATAGTATCAACCGAAACTGGTGATGGATCTAAAGATGCTGGAGGTATTTGAATATTTTCGTTCGTTGGAATATTTTCAACATCCTGATTTATAGAAATAATTTCACTATCGATAGTTTCCGAACATGAAAGCTGCTGTATAGAAAATATTAGTTGCATATGAATTTTTATTCATTTTAATAAAATAATTAAATTTACCTTATTTTTATAGATATAAGTGCGACATGTTTCACATATAAACTGGTCATCACGCAAAGTAAAATTTAGGGTCGCAGCTTTTTGAATAACAGCTGGTGTGACCAGTTTCACATTTTTTGATATCCGCTGATGATTTTTGAGACCGTACAAGTTGCAGCACAATTTGAAAGGCATTTCTATTATTATCTTTTCTAAACGTTATGTCTTCTAAATATTTTGGAATATAATTGATTATAAGGCAATCCAATCAATATATATATATATATATACCCTTGAAATAATTTTGACATAGGTAGAATCAGGTAAAATTAGGTAGGTACAATTTAATATATTTTGATTAGATGCAAGTATAATTTGGTCAAAAACCGTTTGTGGGCGTCATTAGAAATTTTAAATGTTAAAATTATGAGCCTCTAATGAGATTTTAATTAGTAAAAAGGGGCTGAATAGACATTTTTTAAAATGAATAAACATTTTACACACCCTTTTAATAATTTAAATTCCTTTATTTTACCACTTAACTTAAATTAATTTTTAATAAGTTTGTAACCATTTAACCGCACAGAAAATGGTTCAAATTTATTGCAGGTGCTAAAATATGAAATGTTTAATTTATTAGATCCACATTTAGTACAGGATTATTAACTTAATGAAAAAACACATGTGAATTTTTCATATACCAAACTTTAAAAAATCGTAAGAAAAAATCCATATTGAATTGCTGACTTTTTATTTCTCAATTTTATAGCTGCATATGTTTACTTTAAAATTTGTGAAAAACAAAAAAAAAAAAAGCCTACTTTTTGAGATATGAGCTTTGAAGTAAACCAAGGTTTTACGCGCCGCCTAGCGGAAAAGAGAAAAGTTATTAATTTTAAACTTACTTATTTCAATTATTCAATTATTTTCCTTTTTACTTGCAAAAATATACGTAAGTCGGATGAAATTTGTGGCACCTATTCACAAAACATTGCCACCATTATCAAAAACTACGTGAAAAAGCCTCAAAATTCAACCGCGCATAACTCCGATTCAGAGTACACAAAAAATAAAAGCAGAAATTACTTTTTTCCTTTTGTCAATGTCAACAATATATCAAAATTTCAGATTTTTTAAAAATCAAAAATTTAAAAATCAACAAAAAAATGTACGTTTTCAAAATAATAGCCCTAATACAGAAAAAGTTTAAATACTTGATTTTATTCTAATTTTTGGAAGTTTGAAAAAGTTTGTATTTTTTTTTTATTCAAAGTTATGCATGTTGAGTGTCAACCATAATAAATTATAGAAATAATTTATTATGGTTAATTAATATTTATTATGGTTAATTATTTATTATCAATAATTTTTGATTTTGTACTTTACTTTTATTTTTGTACTTTTAATACTTTAAGAATTTTTGAAAGAGTTTCAACTTTTGATTTTGTTATAATTTTTGCTATATTTTAAGAATTTTTGAAAAAAGTTTAAATTTTTGATTTTATTTAATTTTTACAATATTTTTGGAATTTTGAAAGAAATATGAATTTTTGATTTTGTAATATTTTCTGGAAACCTTAAATGGATTTTTTGACAGCCAAAATTAAGTGCTATGGCTCCAAATTTAAAAAAAAATTTATCTTATAAGACCTTCTGTTTGCTATAGATAATGAGCAATCTGTTGGAGTAAAAATCTATCTTCAAAACGTTTTGTACAAAAAATACATAGTTGTATCCTTTCTCTTTGTTGATTCGAACAACCAACAACTTTTCGTCAAAGAAAATTCTTTGTAATTGATCATTTCGCATACCCTTTATCTCCAAATCATTAATCGACATACGATAAACAAAATCTGTAATAATTAATCAATTTAATAATAAATTAATTTTCTTTTCATTAAATTTTTGTCATATTTCAACTTAAAGAATTAAAAACGTAAAAGATCGTATTTCATATATTAATAATATATCATTAAAAATAAATCGTTACAACAACGTGTCAACATGATTAATTCAAATTAAGTCACATAAAATTTAAAAATAATTACAAAAACGACTTACTTTTCGTCTTGTCGAATTAATTCAAGACAACTTTTCGCTCTTTAAAGTATTTATAACAAAAGAAAATTGGAAATGACAATTTTTATATTCTTTGCCAAATATTATATTGAAAAAAATTTAAATTTAGTGGCACATATTTGGAATAGCATACTTGAGAAAGGTGGTGAAACGTACGTAATCGCATTAGACATCTCAAAAGCATTTGATCGAATCTGGCATGCCAACTTGATCAACAAGCTCGTTGCGTACGGTTTTCATCCCGCAGTCGTGAAGTTGATTCAAAATTTTCTGTCTAACCGATACATCTCGGTATCTATAGATGGCTTTTCTTCTGAGTCTAAACTAATTAACGCTGGTGTACCCCAAGGCTCAGTTTTATCTCCCACTTTATTTTTAATTTATATCAACGAACTGTTGCAAATCACCAGTAACCCAATAAATAGTTTTGCAGATGATAGTACACTGCACAAGTCATTCGTCCCCCTATCTTCAAAGGGTAAAATGCATGAACGAATAAATCCCGTCCGGAGAGACGCTGCCATAAATGTAAACGAGGACCTAAAAAAAGTCGCCGATTGGGGTGACAAAAATTTGGTCAATTTTAATTCCACCAAAACACAGCTATTGATTGTTTCCAGATCAAAGACCGAGTTTCCCAATGATATTTCAATTAATATGTGTGACGACCAAATACGCGAATGTGAAAGCATTCGTTTATTGGGAGTCACAATATCCAATGACTTACTCTGGAACGATCATATAATGGCCATGGCAAAGAGCGCGTCAAGAAAACTCGGCCTCCTCAATAGATGTAAAAAATATTTTACTCCGCATCAATTACTCCACATTTATAAGTCCTATATTCGTCCCTGTATGGAGTATTGTTGTCAAGTTTGGGGCGCTGCATCTGTTACTATCCTGGCTCTTTTGGACTCTGTTCAAAAGCGAGCTATACGAATTGTTGGTGATCGAGATTTAACATTAGGTCTTGATTCCCTGCAACATCGTCGCACTGTTGCTGATCTCGTTGTTTTTTATAAATATCGTCACCAGCAGTGCTCGGATGAAATCAGGTCCATAATGCCTCAGACATATGTTTTTCCCCGTTTTACTCGTCAATCGGTGTGTGCGGGCGGTCGAACTGTCGAGATTACTCACTGTCATAGTAATAGAATGCAAAGAGATTTCTTTGTGCGTACATCGTACACATGGAATGCTTTGCCCGAATCAATAGTCTCGAGTGCTTTCAATCCACAAAAATTTAAAAAAAGCGTCCACCTATACCTCAAGACGCATGTTGTTGTGGGACCTACGTCTTAAAAGGTATCTATGTGTTGTTGTGACACATTTTGTAATTCCTACTACACAACACTTCTTATTAAAAAAAAAAAAAAAAAAAAAATGATATTGATTGATAATTAAAAAACTACATGAAACATTCTTTTGGTCTGTTGTTTTGATACAGAAATTTGCATATTTTGATTAAAAGATATGCAAAATGCAAATACATACGACAATAGTACATTATGATGCTAGGATGTAAAGCTAAAGATTTTGGACGGATGTGGAGTTTGCAAATCGAGGCGCTAGCCGAGATTTGCACCCACATTAAGTCCAAAATAGCTTACGTCCGTGCATCATATACTATTTTTTATTCGCCGCAAGCAAAATATTTTAAGAAAAGTTGTTTATTCTAAATTAAAATTATTAATTTTCATAAATTTTAAAATAAAAATATGTTGAACAAGTAACCTTTGACATAATATTTATTATTTTTTCCAAATAATTGTGTAGCTATGACAACAAATGATAACAACTATTTTAATTGGATAATGAAATTTTGAATTTAAGGGTTGCTTTGATAAAAAATTTTATTTTTCATAGAATTTAAACAAATACAAATGCTTTTTACTTTTTTGGACGTAGCTATGACAACAAAATAAATAGTTGAAGTGATACTTTAAAGCCGCAAATCTCAGTAATAAAGTAACACTTTAATATGTAGGCGAATAAAAACTATTTTAAAATAGTTTACATTGAAAGGATTCACACTGGGCTTATACATTTAACATTCTGGTGTGAGATATAATTTAAAAAAAATTTTGTTGATATTTTCTTCGGAGCGATCAACGTTAAAGCCACTTTTTAAAACATTTATTTTCATTATATACATTTTGATACTTCAAGTCCAATAAATGTAATTCAAAACGAAAACAATCCAATTCCTTTTATTGTTTCTGTTCCACATGTTTTCCTAAACAATGAATTTTCTGACAAAGAGAAAAAATAAACTTTTATGCCGCAGTTTGATTTTTATTGTATCATTTAATTTGCAGTTTAGCAAAAAAAAAAATGGAAAAAGAATAAAAAGGAAAACTAATACTAAAATAAAACAAAATAGAAAAATGAAAGTAGAAAAATGAAAATAGGTGACGTGATACTCATAATATCTTAGTTAATAGTACATATGTACATACATTTATCGTCCTGAACTATTTCCTTTTAGTTCTATTTGTTTTTTGTTTAAGTTTATTAGCTTGTTATTGGAACATACTTTCAAATTTTCTTCTCTAGAAAAACACTCCAGAAAAATTAAATGATAAAACGGAGAAAAAAGAATATAAATAATACTCGTAAAAGAAAATGCTGCCAAGTCATGATTTTTACTGGAATATAAAGGGATTTTTGTTTGTTGTTATTTATGATTATAGGTGTTTGTTTTGACAGTCGGAAAAATATTTTGATTTTAGATGAATAGGATAAGAAATGAAAATACATAATCGATAATAATAGTAAAAATGGTGTAAAGAAATTTATTTTGTTTTTTCAACGGTGTTATGCTGTATAGAAGCGCTTTACGTCAACATCCTTTGTTAGGCAAGAACTGCCTGACGAAACCACTCCGGTCAACATCCCAAACCCACCTAGATTAAGAGAATCGATACAACTTATTAAATTGTGCTCTAGTTGTCTGATATGAGCCGTTCACTGCACAAAACGATTAACTCCATAAAACAAAATGTTGAGAAATTGAATTTTTTTTCAAAGGTCAAATAAATTTCGATGTTTAGTAGTGTTAATCTTTATCATTCAGGAATGTTATTATAAACATATTTTATTTAATTTTGGTAACTAAGTATATCAATTAGCGATTATAGTAGTAATTTAATTAGTATAATAGATATTATTAGTTTTTAATATCAGGTTTTTAATAGTCATTTTTTAATGGTCAGACATATTTTGACTTTTAATGGTCTTTATCTTAATTATTCAGGAAAGTTGTTTTTATTATAGAAAGTTATGACTATAGCAAGCACTTTGACATTTAAATTTAAAATTTTCCAAAAAGTGGAGTTAGTCGCTTTGTGCAGTGAACCGCACATATATAGTCATTGTATAGTTAAATGGAACGCACACAGTTGCAATGTGTTTTATTGTTTGTTGTGGCTCTCTGCAGTCACATTGAGGGGCCTCTGAGATGCCCCACTTGTTGAAAAAGTCAGCACAACAACCATGATTTGTTCTTATTCGGTTTAGTGTAGTCAATTGTATGTGGAATGTGCGGTTTGTCATAACCGGAATGTGCGGTTTGTCATTCTCGAGATGATGTTGCACGGCGTCACGGTTGGCATTCAATCCACAAATATTTTGAATGTGTATTTTAAATTTTTTATCAAATGTAATAGTCATTCGATCAAAATATAATTTGTTTTAAAAATGGGTAACTAAACAATAAATCCGATCATATAATAAAATATGACATATTCCAATATTCCATGATAGGATGTAAGAAATAATACAGTAGTTGAAAACAAAATTTTTAAAAAATTTAAAAGGTTACTTAAATATTTTTTCATCATATACCGGGAACATGTTGTTATCGTCAGCCCAGTCAGTTAGTTGTATAATATTGGGACTATTGTTTGAGTAGGATCATTGAGTGTGATTAGGGATCCCGAGATCCCGGGATTCGTGAAGCAAAAAATCCCGGGATTACAATCCCGAAGTGTGATGGCTATTGAAAACATCGAAAGGCAATGTTTATTCGAAAGCTTCCAGCGAAAGTTAATGCCCACATCACAATATCATAAAAATTTGGTCTTATTTAATTACTAATACAATGACAAAAATTTTTGAGTTCGTACACAATATTTTTTCAACCCCTTCGTGCTTTCAACTTAAATCGCATTCTATAATCGGGGTCCAAATTCTTGAAAAAAATTCGTAGCCTTCTGTTTCATCTTAGTCAGATATTGTTACGATTAAAACAAGATCCTAATGAAATACTTCATAAAATTCTATTCAATTCAGCATCAAGAAACAGCATATAAAACTTAAGGAAGCAAATTCATAATCATCATCATCAATTATAATTTGATTATGAAACAAATACAATATTTGTTGTTTTCTCTGAAGTGTTTGTTATTTGTTGTTGTATTACGTTCTTTTTCTATGATAGCATATGAAAAGTCCATTTTCATCACGGGTATGGTTTTAAAATTATTTTTTTTGCATTTTTTTTTAATTTTTTTTTTCTGAGTGAACAATATGTCGAGAATAATGTGTACAAATTTTAAGTCAATCCGAGTAAAACTAACGGTGTTACAGCGTTTCAAACGATATGGTATGGTTTTAAAATTATTTTTTTTGCATTTTTTTTTTATTTATTTTCTGAATGAACAATATGTCGAGAATATTGTGTACAAATTTTAAGTCAATCCAAGTAAAACTAACGGAGTTACAGCGTTTCAAACGACCGGCCGCGATACCTGATTTTCCCGAAAACGTCATTTTTGAAGAAAACGTCATTTTTCCGAAAACGTCATTTCGTGAACATTAGAACTCAAAATCTACTGAACCGATCCTGTTGAAAATTTGAACATTACTTCTTCACATAAATCAACAGGTAATCAGGAAGAGTTTTTTTTTTTCGATTTTTTAATAACAAATTAACCGCGATTTTTTTAGCTAAAATCGCGTTTTTCACTTCCAAGTGCTGCAAAAAATAGAAAAAAAAACTCTTCCTGATTACCTCGAGGAATACATCACCTTTAAAATGCATATCAATTTTGTTGATTCAGATGATCCGGTAACGCGTTTTGATGTTCACCGCAAAACCACTTTTTTTCAAGGCGCCTCTGGAGATTCAACGTCACCGGCTTATTTATCAGTATTTTTCATTGAAAATTTTTTCTGACATACTTCAAAAGTTGTACAATAGTATGTAATTAAATTTAATAAAATTATATTACTCATGTCACCGCAAAAAAATCTCAAAAATATGCTTGTTTTTCGTCTTTAAAACCATAGCCCCACCTTAATGTCCTGTGAAAATGAGTTCTTTTTCCACTAGTGTAAAAAGAATAACAAATTGTAGTTGCTATGGTTTTTCATATAATTTCACAACGTTTTTTAAATAACGCATCCATTAAAAAATAGAATGTGAATTTTTAATGTTATGTTGTCGATTTTTAGTTTTATAGTTTATAGTAAATATTGATTAAATATATAACATCATAGAAAAAATTGCATTTCCTTCGCGAGATAAAAACGTTTTTCGTTTGTAAACATGTCTCACTCGACGCTAGCGCGTCTAATGAACAAATGTTTACTCACGAAAAAACAATGTTTTCATCTCTTGTAGGAAAATATACTATTTTCTGAAAAAGAAATAATGAAGGGACAAATACAAATAGTTTATTTTGTTTTAAAGAACATTTCATATTAAAGAATTTTAGAATACGATATCGATTACTCTAGAATCTAGATGAACGGAATGCTATTTAAACATGCTACTGTGTTTTAATTTGAAGTTTATACCTTCAAAAATATCTGAATGAAATTTTAGGTCAAAAGTTCAAAAATTGACTGAGTTACATTGTATCCGGTTTCTATAGGTTTCACAGTTCTATCTCACTCTTTCTATCGAAGCTGATCACTTTGTTACTATTTAATATTTTTTCAATTTAAATTTATGAAAATAATATTGAATATCTACTAAATAAAATAAAAAACCGCGAGCGTCAATCACTTATGTTTTCTTCCGTCACAGTGACATCTCCCAACGTTGTTCATATTTTATACAAATTTAAAAAAATACATCAAAATACATGCCAATTTAAACGGAATTGTCACACCTACTCCAACCTAGCAAGTTTGCTCATATTGGAAATATTTTTACAGTCCAAGACTCCAAGAGATACTATAAGTTATTGTTATTTCTAAGTATATCGAAAATTCAATTAAATAAAAATAATTGATTTTTGAAATATTAATACTATAGTTATTCTTTTATAGTCTTTGTAATGAAGATCTTCTCCATTGGCGAACCAATGAAGCGCATAGCAGGCTGCGTACCTTGAAATTAATAACGCCGAAACGACTAGAGCTCAGTCATCGTGGATTTGATAGAGATATACCTGCCTCTTCAACACAAATACAGAATTGTACGCAAATTACGTGATGAAATCTGAAATGGAAAGAAAGCAAGTGGAAAAAGGAGACTATGGCGACCCCTTTTGCGAAAGAACCGCGATCAGCACGTCCAACCCCCCCCCCCTACCCACATTCACTCCCATACGCCCACATTCTCACGCTTCATGCACGCTCCCATCTTCCCACACACCCACGCTTACATTCAAACAACCAGGTCCACATACACACTCATATAGCTATGCAATGTCCTACAATTCGTAGGAAAATTAATGACATAAAATTAATGATAAACCAATAAAAGATGGATGTTGTATGGTACTACAAAGTCGTCGTAGTTCGGGTGATTGATATGACATCGGTGTATTAAGCTTATCAAACTCGAAAACAACTTGTTTCCATCCAAGAAGTTCAGCTAAATCCATAGGTATGCTACCACCGTAGATTAGAATCCATGCCGAAATATGAACTATCATAAATGTCCAATAAATGACGTTATTATTATCTGTATTGATGAATCAAATTGGAAATGATGATGTGCGACGCCAGTTGTCGATTAAAACCAATAAAACTCCACTCGTTACCATATAAAAACATCGGTCTACATTTTCTAAAGAAACTGTTTTCCAGATATTTTTCAAAAACTCGGTTTTCATTAACGTAGGTTGTAATATAAATAATATAATTAAAATCGTATCAGTCGATAATTCGTATATAATATTTTGCAATAAAAACTTATTACTCATTGAATTATTTAATAGAATTTGCACAACAGTTATATTCGCTTTTGGTTTGGATAGAAACAACATTAACTTCCCAATTGAATTAAAACGTTAAACAAAATGAGATAATTGATATAATAAATCAAAAGATATTCTTTAATATCGCCATTGTAGCAAGTGGTATTTTAGTTTTAATATATAAATATATCTATAAAGTTAATTCATCAAAAATCAAACGGACTTCTTCGTGTAGTACTTGTTTTATGGTGTCTCGCATATCTTCACCACCTGATTTCGCACACGCGCATCGACAGGCACCCCCACATTTATTCACATGTACACCCACTCACGCGTATTCACACCTGTACGTTATAAAAAGTAAAAAGACTACTTAAGGATAACTTACCCCATGATTATGTCCGGCAGGCATCAAAGTCCCGGCGTTTAGCCCTCCATCAGCAGTGAATAATCCCACAGGTAAAGTATTATTGTTAAAATTGCATAAATAAGATGTAACAGTTGCGCCGCATTAGCTAAGGCGATTATTGATAAACTTGTATAAATAAGTTGTAAATGTTGTGTCGCAACAGCTAGGCGATTGTTGATTAAAAAAAACGGATAAATATTGTATAAATGTTGATAGCTGATAAAATCGTGGAGATATTGTACCAATGTTGCGCCGCAATAACTAAGGCAACCGTTGACAAAATTGCATAAATATTGTATAAATGTTGCGCTGCTATAACTAGGCGATTGTTGATTAAAAAACGGATAAATATTGTATAAATATTGCGCTGCTATAACCAGGCGATAGCTGAGGAGTTATATGAATGGTAGATAAATGTTGCACCCTAATAACTAAGGCGATTACTGATAAATATTGTTTAATTGTTGCGTCACAAATACTTAGGACGATCACTGATACGTTATGTGAATATGGTATAAATGCTGCATCACAAATACTAGACGATTGCTGGTAAGATATTTAAATATTGTATAAACAAGGTACAACTGTTGCCGCGCAATGAATAAGGTGATTATTGGAGCAGTATTGATAAAATGTCTAAAATATCAAATCAAAGGTTGTTATAGATGTTGTTGCAGAGCCAAATTCAATAAAAAAATTAGTATTCCACGTCCAGAGTTGCGTCGCAATGATATGGCGGATATTGAAGCAATATTAATAAAAAGTATAATATACCAAATCGTAGGTTGCTCCAGATGTTGTTGCAGGGCCAATTCAATTAAAAATTAGTATGACACTTCCAGGATTGCGGAGATTTTATTTGCGTTTGTCTGTTTTGTTCTTCTTCTCCCGAAATCGAAATGACTACACAATCGTAATCCATTAAAACATGACGTCGAATAACCTTAATTTACTACACAACGGCAACTACAAAACCAATATACAAACTCGATGTTTAGCAAAAAAAAATTATTCATCGACACTGATGTTACTGTAAACTTGCAACAAACGGTTCATACGAATCACATCCACAATACAAACACATAAGTTCCTTGTTTTTTGTTTTCTTATTATTTTAATTACATTCCACACTAATTAAGCGACATTATAATTATCACACTTAAACGGCAAACAAATTTGTTTAATATATGTAAATTTAATTTAATTTAATGTAGTCACTATCAACAATTAATAAATTTTACTATAACCATAGAATATTCTTTGTAATTTGTACTGTTAGTTTATAACAAGAGGTTATTATAATAAATTATATTTAATCAAAACCCGTAGGTGTATCACAAATGTCGTAATGCGACATGAAACAAGAAAATTCTTTTTGTTTTATTTTATTTCAACTTTTATTTATTCTACACGAACATTTTGGTACACTAATTTTTAAAAAAAATTCACTAAATTTTTGCTGAACATTTAGGTTCTGGAAAAAATCATTTATCAAAAAAAATGAATTTCCATGACCCGTCAGCTCAATAGCCGTCAACAACAGAAAATCCAATCAGACCAGAATGGAATAATAATAATAGACTAAGAGAGAGAAAACGCGATATATTCATCTCTTATATGGGCATTTAATATCGAAAATTGAGCTACAAAGTTTTTCGAAAGTGAAACTTACAGAATATTGTTAGTACATTTTCCGTTTCAGAACAAATGCTGGTTGTTATTTTGTAATACACAAAATTGCAAGATAATTTCACGAAATATACTATTCACAACGCGTTTGAAGGTAATAGAATAGTTTAAACGTGTGTACAACCGACTTTATGATGATTTCGTCTTATGAAATAATAACTTACAACCGTGTTACAGTAGAATCTAGATTTATAACGGAAAGAGAAATTGATAAAAATACCCATATAAGAAATATAATACGTTTTGAGGACAATTGCAAACTGGTTGTAGGATAATAATTTTTTTGATATTAAGACGATTGGACAAATATGCACAGCTGTTTGAGGTTTGAAAATTTTTAGAGCAGTTATGATTAGAGGTCCGGAAAAATTCAAATTCCTGCCGTATGACGAAGCGATGCTGGTGGAAACGCAGTGTGAAACAATAATAGGATGTTGTAAAGAAATTACTATTGTTAATTGTTTTATGCTAAGAATAAATATGTGTAACGGAAACTATATGAAAACATGACTACAGATTATGGACGAACGAGAAACTATTATGAACTACGCGTGGTAAGCAAAATTGTGATTTATGAGAAAACAGACATTATATGAATCTGGAACTTTACGGTTCTACGTTATCATACTCCAGTCTACATAACATCGTGCGTCTGTAGTATATGCACCAGTTTATTCTACTTTCTAGTTGAGATTTCCAAAACTTAATTCAAGCGATTATTTTTTATGTGAAAAATCAGATAAGAAACTGTTTTCCGGTTTTTCACCCGTTTTGGTTGACAGTCGGGTAATTGAAAAATTTTATTTCTGATGTTCATTACAGTCTTGCTTAACAATTTTTGCTTTAATTTGTATCCAAACTAGTGCCCTCAGAGTTATTCTAGTTATCTTGGCACTCACAATCTTTCATTTATATCCACAGAAAATTGTCAATACCCTAATTCTATCCCTAACAAAACTAAAACAGAAAATATTATTCATAATAATTTAGGGGTTTCATTTACAAATAATACAAAATGAATTTAAGATTTTATGATTATTGTTATGAATTTATAATTACAATTGTTTATGCATGATCACGATTTTAACACTGAAATTTATTTCAAATAATTTAAAATTTAAATTAAATTTATATATTTATGATATGAAAAATTGAATGACTTCCATTTACAGGTTATTATTATTAATTAATTTGTTATATAGAATTGTTGGTGCTAGCTAGTCGCAGAAAGCCTTGCTAGTTGTTACTAACGGAGCCTGTTTAACCTACACACTTCTCTCTTTAATTATAAACTAAACTAAAATTATTTAAATTTAATTAATATTTTAATTGTGGATTTAATAAGAAGAAAGAATTATTTAAGTCGTTTTAATGACATCGTTTTTTTATTTTTATTACAATTTACTTGCATATATTTGTGTTTTTTTTTAATATCAGTTCATTTTTAAGTTTGTTTTAATTGTTTACTGACTCACGTAGGTGAACTTAAAAACTTCAATCGTTGCAGGTGGCATTGCAATTTAATGTCAAATAAAAATATTGTTAAAGTAACTAAATCATACACTGATTATTTTGCAGAAAAAATATTTAAAAGTTTAATCGTCATTACTTGGTATTTTATTTATTTTTTATTATTTTCGTTTGTAATTAATACTATGATGAGATGTTGCATGAATGAATATAAACGGGTTATTGATAAGACGAATAGTTACAAAGTTATGCAAATAAAACTGCCTACATATGATTCTGACATTTTATTTGAGCCTACGATATTAAAATAATTAATGGATCTTAGGATCGGTAATAAATCTTATGTATTTATATATAAAGTAGGCTAGAATAATACCTTAGGCTACACTTGATTTAATTTCTATTTCGAACTTGAGTTCATTGGATTGTACAAATGTTGGTCTATTTTCTTTTTCTTTTGGAATGTTGCAAAACTCCATGCTAAAAACTTTGGAAGCAATTTTTTACTGCACTTAATCCCTGTTTATAGTATCAAATTGCTTCGGATCCAATTCGTTCCAGATTGCAGTAATATTTTTGTATTTTTGAGGTAAAACTCCTTTACGCACGAATCTCGAATATGACAAGTAACTCAAATCTTTTTTGAACGGAAGTAACATTTTCAAAAAGAAAACTGAAATAAATAAAATAAAGAAGAAATTCAAACAACAATGAAATAAAAAGGCAAACGAATATTATCTTCGGCAAGTATACGATACAATTCGATTATGTGTATTGTATGTGTGTCAATTGTCATTCATTTGTTAAAGTTATTGTATTTTTTTATTCAGTCTCGTATTAAATATTATGTGAGTTGGATGTGTCGATTTTAGATACTTATTTATTGAGTTTCGTTATATTTTAAATTAATATTTTGAATTGTTTTAGTTTTTTAACCGACTTCAAAAAAGAGGAGGTTCTGTGTTTCATTGTGGGTTTTTTATGTATGTTGTCTGATTTCTTAAAAACGGCTCGTTCGATTTGGATGATTTAAATTGTATTCTATTTGGATTGATTTCGAGAGAGTCCAATAATTTTCTATGATGTGAAAAATACTGTTTTTCAGAAAAGTTTATGTCTTACAACTTAATATTTTTGGATAGTTTGAGTTGTATTATATTGTTATAGATGTCGGCCGTTATAGGTGCAATAGATGTCGGCCGTTATATAGGTGGCCGTTTATAATTTTCTATGACTGGAAATATACCGTTTTTTTTTTGAAAGTTTATTTTTAAATAAAAATATTTGTGTTGATTAAATTTGTTTTGTTAAATAAAAAAATGAGTGCGAGTAACCTTTGCCCGCGGTATTACTTAAAAGATTAAAACATAAAATAGACTATAAAATAAACATGTCATTAAAATATAAAATAAACATGTCATTTTGCAATTTAGAGTAGCATTTCTTGATAATATAATTTACAACATATGTAATAAAAAGCCAAATTTACATTATGTATTACAAAGTCAATTCAATTATTATCATAATTGAAATATGAAATAGAAGGTTTTTGATAACTAAAGTGAGAAACATAAACTTTACTTTATAGATTTGCTAAATTTCTTGAAAAACTGTATCAATTGTTGTACCAAATCTTGTTGTTGAATTAAGTGCACATGTATGTATTCATCGTAAAATTTAATTTGTAATACGTTGCAAGACTTTTTTAAAACATTATGTAAATATGGCTTTTTATTTCACATTGTTGTAAATTATATTATCAAAAAATGCTAGTCTAAATTGTAAAATGACATATTTATTTAATATTTATTATTTTTAGTAATATCTGCCACAGTAGCCAAAGAAGTTTTACTTCAACAGCGTGTAAAGATTACGCAGCTCATTTTTTCTCTCAGTGGCAAAGTGTGGCTTAACACATTCTGACAAATCAACCGGGAACAACAAGCGTTACTTATATTAAGAAAATTCTCAAAAAATGTGGTCTCAGTCCCTAAAATGTTTTTAAGTTTTAATTGAAACTTCTCATTCGCGTTATCAAAAGAGTTCGATACAATTGAGATTTCGTCTTTTGAGTTTATCCATGTTGGAATACGTTACGTAATAATGTTTCTTATTGAAGCTTTCAATCTCTTCACACATTCCTTTCAACCATTACTTCTAGTCTCTTCGTTAGGCTTCCATAACTTTGTAATAGTTTACTTCGCCAGTTTAATATCCTCCTTGGTGATCTTTTTGTTTAAGACGGTTAAAACAAACAATCTTCTGTCGCGATTTCTGGCAATAGTTTTCTATACGTCCTAGAATTTATTCAGCAACGCTTCATTTGCCAACATTTTCACGTCTTCAAAATTATTTGCTAAATTATCTAATTTTTTGGCAAAATTATTTTGATGTTTATTCAATTCATCTTGAATTTTTTCTTCCGTTTTGGGAAGATCATCATACATTGATTATGTAAGGTAGCTGCAGTAAAGACAGCAGGACCTACACATGGACCTGTGGTTGATCCAAGTGAGAATTTACAATGCCATAATACCGTTAGCTGTAGAGGTCAGAAAATTCACTAAGAATCATTTGGGGATCACCCTGATACAAGAACCCTGGCTTCACAAAAGCAGAGTGAAGGTCCTGGCACATAGTGAGGCTAAGTTCATTTGGGATACTAATGTCCTGTCTAGTGGGTGAATTATGATTGGAAAAAACAAAAACTATTTGTTTCTTTCAAATTTGCTAGCCAGAGAACTATAGTGGTCATACAGATGACCATTATATTCAAGATAACTGATCTTTTTTTACAGAAAAAGGGATGCATATACAGCCAACGGTGTAACAAAGGTTGTTGGAGTAGTATAGTTAAAACAAGAATAGCTCTCTAATCGTAGAGTCTGATGTAAACCTCACAATCTTGTTATCCTTAACCCTAAATCATAAGGCGTTTCACTCTCAATTCTGCACCTGAAATAAGTTTCAATTACCAGCGATCATCAACAACGAGGTGAATTGGTCACATAATGCAACCACCAGTTCCATCAGTAGGCTTTTAAACTATAGAAGGTACAAACAAACAACTTGCGCTTAAGCTAATATTTATCACAATGATGCCTCAGAATGGCCGGATGTGGTGGAATACGACCCGTGTCGAAGATCAGCCTAGCTAGGGGGCCAATAAAAATAGGCAAGTTTTGACCGTAGCCACTTGGATAAAGGGCAGTCAACTTGGAAGTCAACTCGTAGCCACTTGGATACAGGGTATAGTCAATTCAAACCAGGTTGAATGCGATGAGGAACATTTAGTTGACTGGCTCGTGGTAATACAAAAGCAGAGTGAATAACCGGGCAAATAGTGAGGCTAATTGCATTTGGGATACTAATGCAATCTTGTCTAGTGCGTCAATTATAATTGAAAAAAAAACTATTTGTTTCTTTCAAATTTGATAAACAGAGAACTATAGTGGTCAAACAAATAACTTTTATATTTGGGATTATTTGCCGCGGGGTAATGATGGCGTTGGTCTACTTTGCAGGAGACGGGATGCATATACAGCCTACGGGGGTACGAATGTAAATGAAGTTAAAACTGACCTCTAATCATCGGGCCTGATCTAAATTCCCACTTTGTAGCAATGATGCTCCATGTAGAGGCAGTGAAAATTTAATCAGCTTCAAATACCACTCACCACGGAAATTGTCAACAGCGGTATAATTACCATGGTAGCCGATTTTTTTAAGGTCGTTTACTGCGGCGGTCTCCCATTGAAGTCGTGGTCTACCTCGCAGTATTCTACTTCCTGGGGTACTAACGTACATCTTTTTAATCATTCTAGACTGTCAACTGGCTCGTAGAACATGCCCACACCAAGCAATTCTATTGGAACAGATACAACCTATTACATCAGGGCCCTTAAAAAGCTCTCTGATCTCAAAGTTATATCGGGTTCTGCCCTCTGCATCATCTGTCTTAAGTGGACTAAAATTCGTCATTTTGTTAAAGGGTTCACATTTGTGACCCAACTGGTCTAATCAATATCTTTTATAACTTCAGTTTGGTGTTGACAAAAACGGTGACCCAAAAAGAGATTTAATTGAGTAGACAGCTCGATTACCTGCAGCGACTCGAGCTTTTATATCTGTAAGTATACTGACATTGAGTCAAGCATTGCTCTTAAATATTTAAAAGATTGAAATCCCTGAATTCGTCCATCTCCGCACGAGTTTCACTTACAAGACCTAACAAAACAAACCATAGCGTAGTTTACGTTGGAATACTCCTTATTTTGTTACAAGGACAATACATGAGACGTTGATCCTAAAGGTAGGAAGCACTTGTGTAGGACAGCTAATAAAGAATTAGAGAGTTACAGGTCAACTCCTTTTGTCGTGTCATAGAACTATTCTGTTTGAACTAGACAATAAAAAAAGGAATTACCACATTCGGCAGTTTAGGAAATCTTAGTAGCATGTATTTTATGAGAACCGTAATGTAGGTTTACAGCTAATTACAGTTAGAGGGACAGTTAAATATTATACCGCGGTGCTGGAAAAACCTGCACCTGGGGCAAACAGGGCAATCGCCTAGAAAGTGAAAGGCATCTGTGTAATTACTAAAGTAAAAGAGCTGAGGAACACGTTTTTATGGGGCAAGGAGTTGCCAATACTAAGAATAAAAATACGGAGGCTCTTTAACAAAAAAGCTGGGCATACTATACTAGAATGCTTACATCCTACAATAAGGGAATCAGAAGGGCTAATCTGAGTGTGTTGAGTGGCCTAGTGGTAGTACGCTGCACTTCAAACTCGGGAACTGGGTTCGAATTCCCATCTAGGTGAAAGAGTTTTTAAGCAAAACATTAACAACCATCAAAACACCGGTTTTCCAATTAACCGATAGTCAACTAATATAGTTGATATATTGGAAAAACTATGGGCTGATCTCCTATATAAAACTAATCGATTGAATTAAGTCTTCAAGTGAAACTCGACCATAAAACTTAGTTAATTGATAAAATTAATACAGATGAAGGAGACACTTGTTGATATTCTACGTTCCTATATGGAACATAACGGCAAAAAAACGATTGCAGCGGCTGGGGAAAGAAGTTGCTTGAGATTAAAACTGCGCTGAGAAGATCGATGTAACGGTTACGGAGGACAACCAGGAGAATGTTGGTCTTCTTCTAGAAACACACTTTCCGGATGGCATTAGCGTATGTGTGGTAGACGCGAGTAAAAAGAGGTAAACAAACAAAACTCAGAGAACTAGAGGGTGAATACCACACTGGAGCTCCAGAAGACCGCATTAAGAGGGCTATAGTCATCTTACAGCTAGAGTTGCAAAGTACCAGAGGTGGACGGAGACAAAGGAGACAGAAGTGGTTGTTACTGCATCTTATGATAATCTTCAGAAGCAGTTTGGCACTTGGTCATATTTCAAAACCATGCAGAACGCTGAAGTGATGTTTATTCCAACAGGATAAAAGAAAGATATCAACGCCAAAGTACCAAAAACTTATCAGTTTAACATCATTTATGCTAAAAACGGTGGAAAGGGTGATTGACAACTAGCTTCAAATTATTACATCCGTAGGATCAACAGCGCTGTACAAATTGACTAAAAGTGCTGTCTGTGCCTTTCTTGAAATTAAAAAAATATTCGACAACCACTGACATAGTGCTGCCAAGAAGACTCTAATCGAAAAAATAGTTGACAGCACCACAACTGACTGGATGTCTGAGATTCTGAGAAAAGGGGTAGCAAAAAATAAGGTGAGAACGGAATTTTAAAATCAGAATATGTTTCTGCTTCCTTAGTTTTGCTACCGCCACTACAAGAAGTTTTTCACAGGTTTGCGCTTTATCACCACTCATGTGCAGTCAACCAGTTGACTAAATTCTGTGTGTCTTAGGTAACAAACGCATCAACTGGCTTGGATACGCGGCTGATACAGTCATTATCGCCAGAGGTAAGTTCGAGAAAACATCGTGTGTATTGTAAAGAGGAGGCAATTCATTTTAAGCCATTTCAAGAATCAATATGAGTATAAACACGTTGGCCCTATCTAGAAAAGATAGCTCAGCATGAAACACATCATCATGAGGGCTTTATAATTAATTAATTTTGCAAAAAAGACCAAATATTTTCGAGGAGTTCTAGAAAGCAAACTCTTGAGGAAAAACCACATGAAAGCAGTGATGAGCAAAACCAAATGAGTTGTTATATACCGAAACCTTGTTGGATATAACATACGCGTGTCCTTCAGATATCCTTAGGTGGGTGTATTGCATGGTAGTGAGACCATCCATGACTGGAAAGATTAGTTTGAAAAAGTGCAGAGATTGCTTTGGACGAACTAAAACGCGATTGATGCACGGACTAAAACGCGGATTCTAACAAGGAAAATCTCTAACACAACACTAGAATAATTTAATTTACTTTTGCGACACCATGGTGGTCTAAAACAACTCAAAATAAAATAAAATTTGAAAATAAAATATAAAATAAACATTACTTAATTGTTGAGTTGATTGTTGAATGTTGGCTGCTGATGACGACTTTCGTCCTTGTATGTCGTCTGAACTTCCCCCAAGTTAACTTTCATATGACGTTAACATTCCTGGCAAACCTCAGCATTTGTCCAAAAAAATCTTCAACGTACTTATTTCAATAGAATGTTAACTTTCTACAAATTCGTTCGATAACTCTGCACATCCATATCAACATATAGTTTTATTTCGAATTTGACTTTTTAACGGCCTTGTAAAACTAGCAGACGTTAACTTATTTTGAAGTAACACTTCAATCCCAGTACAAATTGTTGAGGATTCCAAAACTTGTGGCACCCTATTATCGTTTATATAGCAAAGCGCCCAAATTCTTAAACAATTCACCTCTATTCCACAATTCAATAAAAGAAATTATCATTCAATGTATAACTGCAAAATGTATTCACGGCTGTCTGATGAACTTTTATTGTCATGAACCGACCGTGAATTAACCGACGAAACGAAATCGAAAAAAAAAAACGAAAAGAAAAATGAACACTACAATAATGTATTGCTTTCACACAATAATTTCGTTTTATTTTACATAATAATAAATATTACACTATTTACTAGTACACTTATATAAGCAATGTTTTTAAGACTAGCTTTTTAATTTCTTTTCTTTTATTTTGAAAAACAAATATACACTTTTTTTTTGTTTGACTTTACCGAATTACATTGAAAATATTCGAATATCCATCAACGACCCGAAACATTATTTTTAAGTTAAATCTCAACTACAACTCAAATAAATTGGAAAATGTTTTTCCTTATATAATTTTAAAATTAATTGAACAAAAGAGAGTAGGAGCGTTGATTGCACATATTTTTAACTCGTCATGCATATGATTGCATACAATACAATTATAATTTATAACGAAACCAGTTATTAACAGATTGTCTCATTTTTTTCCAAAACATTAAAACATTCTTCTTGCCTTTCCATCAATCTATAAAACATAAACAAAAGTAAGAACCACCCGTTTATCAATTAAGAATACAAACAAAAAGAATTGGAAATGTTCATGTATTGCAACGATTCATTTCTTTCTCTGTTTTATTATTATTATAATAAATTGAAGAGAGAAGTTCAGACGCTATTAATTCTTTTGTTTCGTTTTTATATAAACAAGGAAAATAAACAAAATGCGAAGCGTTTATAAATCGAATGCATAGCGAAAACTATTATAACCCTGATGCTTCGAGTGGGTCAAAGAAAAAAATCAGGTGTACCGATGATTGTTAATAGAAATGTTAATGAAAAATTCAATGCATTATAAACAAAAATGGAAAAGTGTGGTTGTTGAGTAGGAATTTAGTCTTTACTGTTAGGTTTGAACTACAGAGAACTATTTTCCTGTCCACTTACCTATACAGAACTTAAGTTTGTTCTGGAGTTGATTGTAGCTTTTCTTATAAATGCTACCTGTTAAATATTATGTAATTTGGTGGGCATAACACAAGCTTGGCAATCTAAAAACGACAGTGTAAAAGTTTACTGAATAAGTGGTACCTCAGACAATGCCGACAAATTTGACAAGAACGGTCCAACAACAGTATTTTTTGTGCAGGAACCTTTATGTACTTTTGAATTATTTAATTCACAAAAATATAAGGGATAAAATTATGAAGAAATGGTTCAAACCAGTAAATATGCAGATTTAGGGCGGTTCAAGAAATTAATTGGGTTGCTCATTCAAAAGGGAGATGCAGTACCGTGCTCTAAGCTGAATAGGAACAATATGAGAATATCAACAGGTGTTCTTACAAGACACTGCATATTAAGAAAATACCTCAAGAATATTGGGATAGAAGAGACGCACGCATGAATATAATTTCTAGTGGAAGGAGGAAGGGTCCAGACCTTGTCAACGAATATGGAGCTTTGATCAACATGAGAAAGTATCATCCGTAAGACTATTCTATTGACAGGCGTGACCTGTATATCCTTAACCCTCTCCTTATTATGAAAGTTTCTAAGGGAACGGGTGCTTAACTGGGTACTCAACAGTGAGTAAACAGGTTTGGTAAAATAGATATTTTGATTCGCAGTCCAACACTCATATATCTATTTTATATCTAACCCATCACTTTGACCTGCCATTACTATAAGACATTTAAACAACATATAGGGATGATCGAATGCATAAAGTTTTAACCATTTGTTAAAGCAAAAAAATTATTAAAACTTGAAATTATTTAAAAAGAATCAGAATAATTGAACCACTATTTTGTAGACCTCACTTAGGCGTCAGTAATTTAGGATAATATTTTGAAAATTATTTTGTAAAGAAAAGATGATCCAAGAGCTAAGAAAACTAGGAAATAGAATCTATGAAACAATTGGTCGTATGGGTATACGAACAGCACTAAAAATACGTATCGTTTCAAACACCTTGCATCATTCCAGTAACAATAATTTCACACTGTTACACTGTTAGTATCTGTGGTTTGCAGATAATATTTTATATGACCAAATTTACCTTATAACTGCAACTTGAATAATTGGCTGGTCAGGCCTATCCCAATAACCTGGTGGCGATGGCCATTGCAAGCAAATGCTATAATCTCCTTCCAGTAACTCCATTGCCTGTATTTCATCATCAGACGTTTCCATTGTATTTTAACAATTTTAACACTTCACTCAAAATAAAATTTTCACAAATAAAATATGGATTAAAATTTAAAACACATTGACATTTTACGATATAAAAAACACAATCACAAATCAACCACAAAAATATAAACAAACCGAAAAAACACTCAAAACATAAACTTTATAAACAACAACCGGAAAATCCAATGACTCAAATATTGAAAATATAAAATTTGCGCAAACGTAAGAAATATATAAGAATAATTCTAAGAAAAGTAGGAAATTATTTAAAGTAATAAAATTTAGTTTTTATTTTATTATATTTATATGATAAAATGCACAGAATTGAATTGAACTCCGTATTCGCGTATTAAAAAACTGAAAACTATTTTTGCTGTTGTAATTTTTTTAACATTTAAGGGTTTATTGTTGTTGTTGTTTTTAGGATATACAACTTTTTTGAATGAATGCACAGTGAATATAGTACCACTACATTGATAATGTAATCATATTCCATTGAATACGTTTACCTTAATACATTTAACTGTAAACGAAGAGGGTTAAATTTTATAACAATTTGATAGAAACGGCCGCCATAATAATTTAGTGATATGTAGGCAAATCATTTTTGGTCAATCTCTGTGTTTATACTGGAACTAATGAGATAACACTTCAGAACCAAAGTTAATAAACATTTTTAGGATATTTTCAACTCTTCTGCTCGCCTTTGATTACTTAAAAAATTTAATTTAACTTATTTAGACTTTAAACTTACTTAGAATTGAACTTATTCGGCAAAACTTATTTTGCCAGACTTTTTTTATAATTTAAACGTTACTCTATATATATTTCAGTTTGCTAGGACATCCTCGAGATTACTGCCAAAGACGCTCTAACATATAAACCAAAATAAGTTATAAACAACACATAAATTAATTATAAAAAAGTAAAAAAATGTTTAATGTATTAACATAACAAAACTAAAATAAAATTTATAAAAAATATAGATAGCCTTATATGAGTGTAAGCTCGAAGGCATCTTTCAATAAATAGAATTACCCAGGGGTTTCGCCCAGGGGAAATTCGGGCATTGTAAATAGAAATTGTAAATAAACTCCCAACAAAATAACCACAACAACAAAATAACCGACAAAAACCACCAAGAAACACACCTTCACATTTCCCCATTTTTTCTCACAAAAATCATCTAAGTTCCAAAATAATATCATTCGGTTACTGCTCAAGAACGATATATATTTATATATATATTTAGATTTGTAGTTTTATACGACCAACTTGTTAGTATATTTTAATTCTAGGTTAACACGAAATCCTTCTAAGCGACGAAAAACACTGGCAAAAAAAAAATAAATCAATAGCTAAAAATATTCGCCTAAAAAACAATTACCCTCCACTAATTACCGAAACTATAATTAAAAACAGTATCTACCAAATGAAAAACCAACCTCCGAACAATAACCAACTATCAACAACAACTAGTATTGACTCACAAGCACCACCTACAAAAATTATGGCATCATTAACATACATACCACAGTTAACAGATTTCATACAAAAACAAATATCAAAACATAACCCGAATTCATATATAGCCAACAAACCATACAACACCTTAAACAAACAATTCACAAAACTAAAAGATAGAAACCAATCAGAAACCGCACACGGTATCATTTACCAAATACCATGTGTACGTGAAAAAGGGTATATAGGACAGACCCAACAAACTCTAACGAACTTGGTTTATTTTTGACTTTTTATTTTTGACTCTGACCGACTTACTCAACACAGGAGTGATTTTAAACTCAGACACTTAAATCCCAACGAAACGGTAATCAACCAACATACTCTCGGCAATCAAACGGACGATGAAATTCATGAGTTTGACTTTACTCGCGTCAAAATCATGGACCGGGAGAAAAACAAATTTAAGAGAGAGTATAAAGAAGCGGGACACATCTGGTTGAACGAAACGACAACAGTAAACACTAGAACGGACGTCAGGAATTTAAATGTATCTTACAGAAACCTAATTACAACATATATGAAGTTTCCAAACCCAAAACCCCAATCCTTAATTAAAAAAATAAGTTCTTTGTGCAAATCGTTTTCATTTTCATGTTCTAATATTGTCTTAAGTCTCAATTAGACTATTGCAGAACTCTGCAATATTTCTGCAATAGTCGTGCAATGGTAGTGTGTAAAATATTCATTGCAGAAAAATTTGGCAATGAACTCATTGCAAAACATTACAATGAGTCATTGCAAACCATTGCAATGAGTTCATTGCCAAACTTTTCTGCAATGAATATTTTACACATTACCATTGCACGACTATTGCAGAAATATTGCAGAGTTCTGCAATAGTCTAATTGCGGCTTTATAGTTAAATTTGTAATTTGTTGTAATATTCTTTTTAATTTAATTTTTTTTTTTCAATTTTTTTTTTTAAATTTTGATTATCTCTCATGTTTGCATTGATTTGGTTGTATTATATATCTTACTATGTGTGGATATTTCAAGTTCATTTACCTTGATAAAGTTAGTGATATTAATTTTAGAATCACCGTTCGGTCCAAAATAAAAATAAAAAGGAAAATTATAAAAAACATACACAAGCTGTTGGTCTATGACAAAATAGGAGAAAAATATCACAATCGTTAGCTTGTAACGGTTACGTTTTTTATAAATTGATCGAAATATACCGATTTCGTTAATAATAATATACAATTTATTTCAAAGTTTTGATGTTGAAGTGACGAGGTTTCGTAAAACCAAATTAATTTATTTATTTATTTTTATTGTGTAGTTAATAATTTAGGTTAGGTATTAATTTATTAATTAGCGTTTTTTTTAATAGTAATGTAAGTTTTTATCTAATTTATTTAAAAAATAGTTTAAGTTAAAACAGTTATATATAAACGTAAAAAAACTATTTTTTAAACTAATACCTATCAATCAATGTATAGATTAATGGTTAAATTTTTGTAGGTCTATGAAGATGGCATGTGCCGAAATATCGACGTTAAAATATAATAAAAGGTAAACTTAATGAAAACACAACAATAAATTAAGAAATCATTTAGACCAAAAATCTCGTGTTAACGTATTTATATAACGATAAATAAATAAATAAATGAGGTGAGGAATAAATAAGTTCTTTAATACCAAGGATCCTCTTCCGAACTACTAAAACTTTTCAAACTTTTGCTGAAGGTAAAAAACGTCTTGATTTCAATACTGTTGTAATGTGCCCAGTCGGCACTAAACGAGTGTGTTAAATTCATCTGCCAAAATATAATCTTTTTATTAATATCTTCGTTGCGAGAGTTCCTATATATGAAATTTCTCGAGGAGAATATTTTGTATTGTCAATGTACGTCTTCAGTATTGCGAACCGTCCCTACATTCAAAGAAACTTTTTGGCTAAGCAAGTCAGTTTCCAAGATGTGTAGTTAGACTCTTTTTGCCTGAACAAGTCGAGGTCGTCTAGGTTAAATAAATTGCATTTCCTACGCGAGATAAAAACATTTTACGTTCGTGAAATTGCCCCACTCGACGCTAGCGCGTCTCGTGAACAAATTTTCACTCGCGAAAAAGCAGTGTTTTCATCTCTTGTAGGAAAATATACTATTTTCTCATTACCTATCATAAATATTCTTTAACGTAAAAATAATAAAATATTATTTTCTTTCACACAATTTGTGAACATACAATTTGTTGTGAAATTTGAGTTTTTATATATGTCAGTATTCAATAATGTCATTAATAGTATATTACATACCGAGGTGATATAGTAAATTTTCTACATTGAGGTGAATATTAATTCGCGAGCGAGCGAATTAAGAACCGAAATGGAGCAAATTTTCTTCACCGAGGTTTATATACTATTTTTTTTACTACTTGATATAAAAAATGCACCATAACTAAAAATTTTGATTTGGTGAAAGATTGTATATCATATCATTTTAAACCAACATTTGGGCGTATTGGATATTTATTATTCAAGGCTGCTTAGTTAGAATTTTATTTTCAAACTATATAAAAATCACATATAGTTTGCATTAAAAAATTTTTGACACTAAATTGAAAATCTATTCAATTTTGACGAGCCAAATTTAGAATTTTGTTAGTCTACAACTCACAACTAAACTAAATTTCAACAGAATTCTGTTTAACATGTATTAAAATTTCAAATGAACTTACCTAGTTGCCTTTGGAAATCAAACAATTGTCTTAAGTTTTCCATTTGAATAAAGTTTACAACATTATAATAATCGTAACTAAAGAAGTTTTTGCATTCATTCATTATTATTATTAGAATAAAATCAATAAACTTATTAATTTTTAATTATTATTATTATTTTAGGAAGAAACTAAAGAAATTCAAAGATGAACTCAGTTTAACAAACGAACAACCGCTTCGGCTTGGAGTATGCTGAAATTGTTTGGTAGACAAAAGTGGATGTTAATTTAGAACTGCTCTGCAAATACTTTCCCTCACCTACCTTCAAGACGATCGTCATCCGTAAAAATTAGCACTGAAACTTTCACTTTCCAAGACGTCAAACTTTAAGGTTCTCATAGGAGAAAACAAGTTTTTATGTTCTTTAAAAGGCCTAGTCTAAAGAGGATGTGATTTTGTATCGTACCCACAATATATCGTATCATGTAAGTTTCGTTGAAGGGTATTAGCTTTTTGAAACTTTTTATCGCAGGACCTTTACACGCAACAGCCCACTGATATGTAGATTAGGCGACGTAGATTAAGTTGAATCAGTTTTATTGACATATTTTATTTCATACCTTCAAAAACAGAAAGAAGTTGCAATTCCTGGAGAAAACCGCACACTTTGCTATTTAACAACTAAACAGATATTGTGATTTTTCATTATGTTAGCTTTTACTTTGTATCCCAACCTTTGTGCCTCACCTTATACCTCGCCTGGAACTATTAGATGGGAGATATACAAAAAAAGGGTAAGAGTAATTCCTCTGAAATTCTTAGACTACAAAGGAAAAGAAAAGGGTTGATTATGCTAAAGTTTATTATTTCCAGTAAAAATTATAATGAATGTAAAGTAACGACGTATTTTACAAAACAGTCAGCTTTATCCAATGATATGATTGATCCTGCACAATTATATAATGAATCTGAATCTGAACATGTTTTTTTGTAGCAAAAAGTTCACTCTAGACTCGTGAATTAGGATTCTGACTGAATAGATATACTCTCATCCTATGAACCTTATCATGCCCATGCATAGTAATGTCTAGAAATTTAATGCAAAAACTCCCAATACAAACACAATTTAGAATTGTATAATCAATCACAGGTGAAGGATTCAACTTAGGTAAATATTAGATGATCCACTTTCAATTTAGAAATCATATGAACATGAAAATTAAAATATGTTTCATCATCGCCGCTCTGGCTAGGGTTTAAGACACCAGGAATTAAACTACGGTGTCTCTAAAGAGCGCGAAACCCTCAAAAAAATTTAGATCTATAAAATGTGTTCAACTGTCCACAATGGATCCGTATATTGCATCCGTTTCATATGGAATTGCATCAATTCTATATGGAATCTCTCATTGAACAGCTAGTAGGCTCAAGGATGGAAAATAGACATACTGCCTGTTTCCAAAAAATGAGGAAAAGCGTCCATTTACGTTTATTATAGAACTTAACCTGAAATAACCGGTTCTTTAAATTAAATTATGTTCTCCAATACACGCTTGAAAGTATGGTTCAATGCTGTTTTCTTAAGATAACAGAGCTGATGCTAATAAATTGCTGAACATCAGTGCCGTGGTGCTCTTAGGATCTTAACGAACAAATTCAATGATATGGAGAAATAATGAGCTCACAGACATTTTCACAAATTATATCAACTAAACTCTAAAATTCCATCCAATTTTTTCAACTCCCGGCGCATAGAGTTAAAAAACATATCTTGCAATAATTACGGCCCTTTTATTGCAACTACTCGTCAGATTGAATAAAAAGTATAACATAAAGAAAATTGAAAATAATGAGAATAATATAACAACAACAACAAACAACCAACCCCTATGTATTTCATGTTATACCACGTGTTTCCATAAATGTGTATGTAAATGTTAATATAAAAACGAGGGAAGTATTAATGGAGTATGCGGAACGGATCTGTTACAACAAATTTAATATTGTGACTTCAGTAACGTCGTTGTCAAAAATAAACACTAAGATATTTTCATTTTCCTTGTTTTCCTTAAATTTTTAATGTCCAGCATTTTATAAAGAACAAACTTTGGAAAAAATTTTCCTTAGAAGTTGTACTAGCTCAAGTAAAAAATTAGTTTTTAGTTCTCCTATCCCTATGACCAACTGCTACCACTGTTTTTATAATATCTTTAATATAGGGTCCCTTCAGATGTATAAGGGATAAGTTTTAACAAACATTAAATACATTATAAAATTAAAAAAGAAAAATTTGTAAAGGGAGTTGAGAAGGTGAAACGAGACGTATGACGGCAAACATTCGATTATTCAATCATTATGTTCGTCCCATTTTCTTTTATTTGAATAACAAGGAAACCAACAAACATATTATTTTTTTAATCAAAGTTCTTTACACATACATAGATTCGCCTTAATCAATTTTGTTTAATTCTAATAACTGAGTTAACTGTATATACAAGAGTGATCTGACAAATAACTGTCTTACTAATAAGTGGAGGGTTAGGTGAGATTTGATAACATAAACGCTTCTCCTGGTACGTTCAAAGAAGCGTGTCTGTGTTTAAAATGAAGGATTTATATCAATATATAAATGAAATTTGTATCATTTCTACATTTGGTTATTGATTAATGATGAGATTTTATTTATTTATGAGTTTATTATCTTAAAAACCAGCAGCATCAAATATACAATCCAGCGGATGTATTGCGACGTGTCTCTTAGAATATGATAAAATTTTTATCAAAGATACAAATTTATTTGTTGCAGTTGCTCGTAGGGAGAGCTCTGCTTGAGATATATGAAGACAAATTATTTGAATTTAAATGTGATTAGGGTGAGTTTTAAAGATTTTTTACCTAAATATGTGTTAATACCAGATTTGGTTGCAACTACTGCCTACGTGCAGTTATTCTCTCTACTACTATTACTATGGCATATATATAGTATACAGCTCTGTTGATGCATATCAGCACTCGAATAGTTCAACGATTTATCATTCAATATTAGTGATGCAAGGAGTCCTAAAAATACAAAAAGCCGGGAATAGAGCATCCTGCTTATATTTCATTATACCCAGCTGGGTACTTGCCGTGTATTTGCTTAAACTTAATTCTCATTTACTAACAAACCGAGAATTTTGTAAATTTTTAGCAATTTAATGACTTTAATTTAAGCAATTTAAGCATCAAAAATGAATTTAAATGAATTTAAATGATTTTCAAAAATTTCAATATAACAAGATAATTTTCTTACTTTGAAAGCTTTGAGCTGGGTTTTAACTAGGATTACCACCTCGCGGGGTTCGACTTGGAGTCTTCTAGTTACAGGCGTAGTAATTGTCGGGATTAACAATAAAATCTCCCGATAAGACAAAATTTTACTTATTGCCATGCGATTAATTTTCAAAATTTATTTATCTAGATAAATTAAAATCTTTTGAGCTATAACTGTCTCACGGATACACAGATTTGTTACAGTTCCTCATCTTCATGTTCCTTTCTTCCAAGCATTTATCCTATAAGCTTCGATCACATGTAACAGCCAACAATAATAAAATTTATTAATCCATTCTATCAATGAAGACCTACAACGAATAATAGAATAACCGTGATGACCCAATAGTCCCTGGGCCTTCACCTACATAATTTTGTGATTACCACATATTTTATACTTCGTGATGCGCCTGTCCTTGACGAGCCCGAAAACATTTGTTCTGCGATTTTTTTCAAATCGGCCGCTTTTGCTTTCGGCAAGCTCCGAAAAATGCCGATTGCCCAGGATCTTGTAAATTTTTGTTTTTTTAACTATGGGGGTTGGAAATTTGATTTAGAACACAAGGGTAACCTTGTCCAACAAAAATTTGTCTGCTATTGTCTAGTGCGACAACCCAAACATCCAAAATGTCAGTTGTCGGACTCGACAATAGCAAACACATTTTGGTCAGACAAGCTTACCCTCGTATTCTAAAACAAATTTCCAACCTCCACAGTCAAAAAAAATAAATGTGGTAGCAAATTTATAAGATCGCGGGCAATCGGCATTTTTCGGAGCTTGCGAACGCAAAAGCGGCCGATTTGAGAAAAATCTTAGGACAAATGTTTTCAGGCTCGTCAAGGACAGGCGCATCACGAAGTATAAAATATGTGGTAATCACAAAGTTATGTAGGTGAAGGCCCAGGGACTACAATATGTCTGTGCACAAAATTGTTTATAACCCATGTCATGCATACGATGTGCACCATACCATGCACAGGTCATAGCACATATATGCACAGACATTTCAGACTCATTTGCATCAAATGTGCACTAAAATATTCATAATATGTTCATTCACAGTTGACGGCATGTGCATCATCAAATTTACAGAAAAATCGTATTTTGTTCAGAAAATTTTCAGGTTCATTTAAGACACCAATGTACCACTTGTGCATTTACATGTTCACGATGAGTTTACAAAAGATACATAAATTTTCTGTATACTTCTTAGAAACATGTTTATGACATATTACAAAATATCAAATAAATTCGTTAATAGAAATATCATAACCTTATACTAGCCAATGTGTAGTCATAACATAGCCGCTGTTATCATAGTCTTTAAGCCGAGAAGCGATAACTAAAGTATATATGATGAAAAACGTGATCTACGCAAGTGAAAAAGTCGAGATTTGAACTTGACTATTTTTGATTCTTCTGAAACTTGGCATATTAGTAGTATGGACTTATTGTACAATTATTTTTAAAGTGCATAGAGTTTGAGTTGCATAAAAAATGAAAATTCTTCCAATCCGATGTAACTTTGAAATTAAATTGCTCAAGAACGGCAATACCGATTTCAGCAAACTTTTTTTGTTTGATAGATGATTAGTTAGACGTTTGAGAAAAATTAATTAATATTATTTGTAATTAATTTTTAAATAAAAATATTAAAAAACTTTTTTAAAGATAGCGCTAGGGTCAAAGATCAATTAAAATTTAATTAATTTTTTTTCTGAAAATAGTTTCTATTTTTATTCTTAAATATTCCAAATTTACAAAGAGGCATTAATTTTTGTTCTTGAGATATTTAATTTTAAAGATTTTTAGTACGACTGAAATTCTAATTTTTCATCATTTTTTCAAACAACTTCCATTAACAAAAAAATTTAAATTCAATTAAATTTTAACTTTTTTTTTTAAATATAGTTCTATCCTTGCTTTAAAATATATCAAATTTACAAACAGGCGTTAATTCGTGTTCTTGAGATATTTAATTTTAAAGATTTTTGGTCCAACTAAACTTCGAATTTTTCATCATTTTTCCGAATTTCAGTGGTTAAAATTTTTTGTTGATAAAAATTGTTCAAAACAATAATAAACAATTAGTATTTTAGACGGACTAAAAATTTTTAAAATTAAATATCTCAAGAACACGAATTAACCCCTCTTTGTAAATTTGATATATTTTAAAGTACGGATAGAATTATAATTAAAAAAAAAAAAGTTTAAATTTAACTATATCTAAAATTTTTTGTTAACCCTCGTCCGGCGGCATAATTTTACAACGCTAACAGGCGGCAGAATATATTTTCAAAAGAAAGATTTTTATTTATTTTTTTACCCAATTTTTTGGGTAACAAAATTTACCTAATTTCCTAGCTCTGTGAAGTTTTACAAATTTTTCTGTCAATCAGTGTCGAAACGTTGAAGGGGGGGACTGTTTAAATTTTGCTTTTTTTTTCCATAACTCAAAAACTGTGCACCTCAAAATTCTAAAAAAAATTGCAACGAATTCTAAATTAGGTGCTCTTTCAAATGACACTCCACTCTCTTGGGTCAAAAAAGGTTTTTTTTACCCTCTCTACAACGGTCCCCTAAACACACAGAAATATCATTATTTGAGATCTCACTATAATTTTCGTACAAAATTTACCGAATTTCCTAACTCTGTGAATTTTTACAAATTTTTCTGTCAATCAGTGTCGAAACGTAAGGGTCTGAAAGTTGCACTTTTTTGAAAATAACTCAAAAACTGTGCATCGCAAAATTCTAAAAAAAATTGATATGTTTTTTAAATAAAGTGCTCTTTCAAATGACACCCCACTTGACCACATTTTAAATAGTGTTTTTACCCCTCCTCATTTCGACCCCCTTATTAATCTAATTATGAGAATATGACACTTTTTTATGTGTTTTATTAATAACGTACTAATTTTTCTATCATTCCAAATACATTTGAAAATTTTCGATCAGTTAGGTTCGGAGCTAATCGTAAGAAAACACGAAAAAAACGTCATTATTCAAAATTATACAAAAAATGGTGTAAAATTCCAAAATAAATTTTTAAGGAATACTGAAATGAAGCCCTTTCATATGATACCCTACTTGCTTGAATCTATAAAAAAATGTATTTTCTCAAAGGTCTCACATCGTACTCCTGTAAACCAAACGAAAACCACCTTAGTTTTATTTGTATCCGTCATTTCATGTGGACAGATTAGTTTTATATGCACCTCAAATTTCAAGTCCATAGCATTTATAGTTTACGAGATAATCGATATAATGTGAAAAACTCGTTTTACTCTCACCAACAGTGTTCCGTATAAAAAACGGAACCCCAAAAAACACGTTATTGAAAAACCGGTAAAAGTCTAAATGTTTACTAGTTTCAGAGTTGTTTTTATTATTACTATCCAACAATCGCACGGACCAGAGGCGCAACGTTGTTATATATATATATCACTTGTAATGGTTTGATAATTCTTATGCAACAATCTTCCAAACCAGAGGTGCAACAACATTAGTGAGAACTGGTAATACTATTGATTTTATTATGTTTGTGCAACAATCGTCCAGACCAGAGGTGCAACATTATTTGCAAACAAAAACTTTTATAAGAAATGACATATATACATGTAGACGAAATGCGCATATACTTGTGTACGAAATATATATATTTCAGTTGGTTAAAATTCACTAGAGTTTTATCCATTTAAGATATACATAGTTTACAAAATTATATATGAAGAAAAACGTGTTCTAGACGTGAAAACTTGACCATTTTTGATTTTCCTGAAACTTAGCATATAAGTAGTATAGAAAAAATAAAAAAAACGACTTATTTTACAATTTTTTTAAAGTGCATAGTTTGTGTATAGGGGGCACCCCAACATGCATGAAAATTCTGCCAATCCGATGTAACTTTGAAATTAAATTGCTCAAGAACGGCTATACCGATTTCAACAAAAATTTTTTTTGTTTGATAGATGATTAACTAGCCGTTTGAAAAAAACAAGTGTATTGTTTTTGTAATTAGTTTTTAAATAAAAATATTGAAAAAACTTTTTTAAAGATAGCGCTAGGGTCGAAGATCAATTGGAATTTAATTAATTTTTTTTCTGAAAATAGTTCTATCCTTACTCTAAAATACATCAAATTTACAAAGAGGCATTAATTCCTGTTCTTGAGATATTTAATTTTAAAGATTTTTAGTACGACTAAAATTCTAATTTTCCATCATTTTTCAAACAACTTCCATTAACCTTCGTCAGGCGGCATAGGTACAATTGTACCTTTTCCGTTTTTAAATACTAATAACTTTTCTTGTAGAAGCCGGAGAGGGTTAAAGTTTTATGAGATATCTACATTTTCCTGCTGGATCATGCAGAATTAATTTTAGTAAAAGATCCCCAGCCTTTTCAGAGATAGGTGTTCGAGTAGGTTTTCATGATCATAACAGGCGGTAAAGGTACAATTGTGCCTTCATACCTTTTATATGATATAATAACGGTATTATAGTTATTATATCATAGACTTGTTATTATACCATAGACCCGTGCATAATATAATAATATAAATATGGAGAGGCTGAAATTTCACAGCTCTCAGATATCAAGACTTCGGTCTGCGTTAAGGATTTTGATAAAGTGATGATAAGGATTTCATGTAGTACAAATAATTAATTTTATTTTTCCAAAAAATTGGGTAAACATATAAATAAAAATCTTTCTTTTGACACACTTGACAACATTTTTTTGACAAACTTATAATAATAATAATAAGATTTCATGTCAAACAAATAATTAATTTTATTTTTTTCCAAAAACTTGGGTAAAAAATAATTAAAAATCTTGCTTTTGACACACTTGACAACATTTTTTTGACAAACTTATAATGCCATAATTCTCAATAATAATAATAAAATTTCATGTCAAACAAATATTTAATTTTATTTTTGTCCAAAAAATTGGGTAAATGCACAAGTTGTTCTCCTCTTCCTTCAATAGGGTTAAATATGCATAGACGAATTCCTCCCGGATAAACGCTACCATAAAAGTAAACAAGGACCTAGAAAAACTCGCCGATTGAGATGACAAGAATTTGGTCAATTTTAACTCCACCAGATTGTTTTTAGATCACAGCCCGAGTTTCCCAACGATATTTCAACTAGAATGTGTGACGAATATATAGACGAATGTAATGCAATTCATTTATTTGAAATCACAATTACAAATGACATACTCTGAAACGATTATATCCCTGAGGGCGATGGTATAAATAGCTCCTCAATATATATGTAAAAACATTTCACTCCGTATCAATTACTTCACATTTATAAGTCATATATATTCAGCATTGAATGTAGCATTGTTGGCCAGGTTGGGAACGCTGGACCTGTTTCGATTCTGGATCTTTTGAACTCAGTTCAAAGGCGTGGTAAATGAAATGTGGTTGAGCGAAATATAATATCAAATCGTGTTTCCCAACAACATCGTCACAATGCTACTGGTCTCGATATTTTTTTGTAAATATGGTCAGTATTCGGCTGAAATTAGATTCATCGTGCCTTCGAACATATGATTTTACCCGTTAATCGGATTGTGCAGACAGCCACACTATCAAGATCACTCATAGCAAGATCAGTCATTATGACTGGGTTTAAAAAGGCGCCCATTAACACGTCATAACGCATGTTGTTGTGAGCCTTGGGTCTTAAAAGATATATTTGCGTTGTTATGATGCATATTGTAATTTCTGCTACATAACACTTTTTATTACATAACAGAAATTGATGAAATACATAGATGTACTGAACAAATATAACCGATACAAACAAATGTATAAAAACAGGTTACTCAATCAAGCTAAAAGCGGAATAGGAAAATACTTTAAAAATTCCGGTAGGGAAAAAAATCATGAAAACAAAACCATAATAAAAACAATAGAAACGATAGCTAAAACAGCAACTTTTTATCTATAGATAATGGTGGCCGAGAAGAACAAGAAACTTCATTTAAGGCTCGAAAAATGATATAAGACTCGTTGCATTAATCAACTTTTTGATTGTATTTACGCCACTTTATTGAACGTTGCATTGAATGTTGCCGTTGCCGTTGTATTGAACTTAGCTTCATATATCAATTTAGAATACCTCCCCGAGCAGAAATTAGTTAGGGAAAACCTGAATACAGTCAGGGCGTGATCAGGGCCTGGTCAGTCCTACAAGGGCAATCCCTATTAAGGCGATCTGATTTGGGCCTGTTCCGGGCCTGATTTAGAATACCCTTTTAGGGTTAACCTTATTTGAATATATCCGGCCCTGATCAGGTTTTTCGTATTTGACCCCTAGCTGAAACTTAAATGGGTTACAATTCACTAGAGTATTATCCATTTTAGAAATATATAGCTAAAATCGTTTCATGTATATTTTAGTTGTAGCTTCTCAGCTGAACGACTATAATAATAGTCATTAAGGTGGTATGTTTTAATTTTTTCCATTGTAATGTTTTTATTTTAATTTGATTAATTTATGTATATAATATATAAATATATATCAGGGTCTGGTCAGGATATCCCAATCTGGGCCTGATCCGATTATCCCAATCAGGGTCTGATCCGGTAATCCCAATCAGGACCTGATAGGGCAAAAGCGTTACACTCATGATCAGGGCCCAATCAGACAGCCCTACCAATGCCTGATCCGGATTAGGGCAAACCTGATCAGGGCCTTACTTGAGCCCTAACAAATTTCTTCTCGGGTCCAGGACCGTCTAGAAATTTATTTAATTTTGTACAGTCGGATTAACCGGCGTTCACCATGTCGTTTTTTTTTTTTTTTAATAAGAAGTGTTGTGTAGTAGGAATTATAAAATGTGTCACAACAACACATAGATACCTTTTAAGACGTAGGTCCCACAACAACATGCGTCTTGAGGTAGAGGTGGACGCTTTTTTTAAATCTTTGTGGATTGAAGGCACTCGAGACTATTGATTCGGGCAAAGCATTCCATGTGTACGATGTACGCACAAAGAAATCTCTTTGCATTCTATTACTATGACAGTGAGTAATCTCGACAGTTCGACCGCCGCACAAACCGATTGACGAGTAAAACGGGGAAAAACATATGTCTGAGGCATTATGGACCTGATTTCATCCGAACACTGCTGGTGACGATATTTATAAAAAACAACGAGATCAGCAACAGTGCGACGATGTTGCAGGGAATCAAGACCTAATGTTAAATCTCGATCACCAACAATTCGTATAGCTCGCTTTTGAACAGAGTCCAAAAGAGCCAGGATAGTAACAGATGCAGCGCCCCAAACTTGACAACAATACTCCATACAGGGACGAATATAGGACTTATAAATGTGGAGTAATTGATGCGAAGTAAAATATTTTTTACATCTATTGAGGAGGCCGAGTTTTCTTGACGCGCTCTTTGCCATGGCCATTATATGATCGTTCCAGAGTAAGTCATTGGATATTGTGACTCCCAATAAACGAATGCTTTCTCATTCGTCTATTTGGTCGTCACACATATTAATTGAAATATCGTTGGGAAACTCGGTCTTTGATCTGGAAACAATCAATAGCTGTGTTTTGGTGGAATTAAAATTGACCAAATTTTTGTCACCCCAATCGGCGACTTTTTTTGGGTCCTCGTTTACATTTATGGCAGCGTCTCTCCGGACGGGATTTATTCGTTCATGCATTTTACCCTTTGAAGATAGGGGGACGAATGACTTGTGCAGTGTACTATCATCTGGTGATTTGCAACAGTTCGTTGATATAAATTAAAATAAAGTGGGAGATAAAACTGAGCCTTGGGGTACACCAGCGTTAATTAATTTGGACTCAGAAGAAAAGCCATCTATAGATACCGAGATGTATCGGTTAGACAGAAAATCAACTTCACGACTGCGGGATGAAAACCGTACGCAACGAGCTTGTTGATCAAGTTGGCATGCCAGATCCGATCAAATGCTTTTGAGATGTCTAATGCGATCACGTACGTTTCACCACCTTTCTCAAGTATGCTATTCCAAAAATGTGCCACATAGTTCAATAGATCGGTTGTTGATCTTTTGTTTCTAAAACCGTATTGGCTGTCAGATATCAAATGGTTGTCTTCCAAAAATTTGGATATGTGTGAATTAATATAGTGCTCGTATATTTTAGACATGACTGGGAGTAAGGCTATTGGTCTATAATTTGAAATATCACATTTCGTTCCTTTTTTTGGGACAGGCTGGACATTGGCCAGCTTCCAGCTGGATGGATAAAAACCAGATTTATAGGATTTATAAAATATTTTGGTGAGGGTTGGTGCAAGTTCTTTTGAAAATGTTTTTAGAATAACAGGAGGAATGTTGGCCAGACCAGAAGCTTTGTTGTTGTTTAACCCCCTTAAAAGTTTTTCGACAATTTTGGGTTTGAAATGTAATTGTTTCATATTAACTCCTGAAGACTGGATTTGGGTTATTTCTTTAGGAGTTTCTAAAACTGTTGAATTTGAAGCAAAGCGTTCCGCGAACAATGTAGCTTTCCTTGCAGGGTCAGTGATGATTGAGTCACCATCAATGATAGGAGGGATAGAAGATTTAGTACCACAATTTAAAGAATTAATGGCACTATAAAAACTTTTGTCAGAAATTGACATACTCGAAAGTTTTGCCGCTTTCGCTCTGTCAATCTCTGCTTTTTCGTTTTCAATTATCTGGTTTGATATTTTATTAGCCTTTAAATATTGGGATCGATTAACAGAGTTCTTTTTATGAATCCAAATACTAAATAATCTACGTTTGTTTCTAAGAGCCAATTTGGCTGCTTTCGAAAACAAATATTTTTGTTGGGGTTTCATTATTGAAAAGGGAACGAATTTGTTAATACCGAATTGAATGGTTTCAGTAAAGTTTTGAGCAGAAACACTTACATCGTCAGTATAAAAACAATGACGATCAAAAGGGAAACCTTGAAAAAACTTCGGAGACCATTGGTGTCCATTTTTGAAAAGTGAAATATTTTACGGGATTTGGGAACTCTAGTTTGTAGCAAATCAGTTTTGATAACTGATGTGATTAGATAATGGTCAGAATTTCCAATACTACCCTTATCGACATCGACACTCGTAATATCTGGCATAGATGTGAGATAAAGGTCTAAGAGAAAACTTTTATCACCGCCATTACGAGGAGTGAAAGTTGGGCTTTTTACAATCTGCGTCAGGTCGTGCGATGCAGCAAATATTTCTGCCTGCCTTCCATTGTTGTCGTCGGTCATTTTGGAAAATTCTAACCACGATTTGTTGTGGACGTTGAAGTCACCGGTAACGATAACCTCACAACTTTGAAGTTGTGCTCTGATTTCGTCGACAACATTAGTCAAGTCATTAACAAAATTGGGATTATGTTTGTTTGGGGACCGGTATAGAGCTATTGTGAAAAAAGAAATTTCAGGTAGACAAACCTTTAATACTACTGTACTGTAGCCATCACCATGTACTTCATAGTTTGGAAAGCGTTTATATGCAACACTCTCATGAATGTATGCACATACACCTTGATGGAGTTTAAAAGCTGATTCAAGCCTATATTTAGGATTTAGTGTTACGTCATAGGGATAGTTTTCAGAAACTTGTGTTTCTGTAAGAAAAAGAATATGCGGTTGATCGTGCTCGAGATGATGTTGCACGGCGTCCCGGTTGGCATTCAATCCACAAATATTTTGAATGTGTATTTTAAAAAGTTTTTTATCAAATGTGATAGTCATTTGATCAAAATATAATTTGTTTTAAAAATGGGTAACTAAACAATAAATCCTATCATATAATAAAATATGACATAGGCCAATATTTCATGATAGGATGTAAGAAATAATAAACAGGTGAAAACAAAGTTTTTAAAAATTTTGAAAGGTTACTAAAATATTTATCCATATTGTTCCCACGAGTTTAGACGCAATAAAGGTCACCAACAGGCCTTCGTCTATACCTGTTAGAAGTCTATATACAACTGGGGGCGACAGGTGCCCAGAGGATGGTACTTTTGTGGTTTGACCCTGCACGAGTCCTCTCTAGTGTGTTCCCACCAAGGGGTGCTAATAAGGGAGCACCTTCCCGCGACCCGGGCGGCTAAGCCAAGGTCCCCGTTCTCGCTAGACATGACAACAGGTTTACGGTTTGCAATAGCAGGCTAGAGCCCACTATAGCTCAGGTACCTCGGGTTCGCCAAGTCCCGTATCACGGTCTAATCAGACCAGTGACCCCTGAGGAATTTTTTCCCACTGAATACGGAATCTTGGTTGCAACCAAAATCTATTACAAATTTATAAAAAACACAAATGTTTTTGGAGCAGAACGAATCAGGATAATTTTCTTTACCTCAAAACGAATTTTTCATAAAATTTATTAAAACGGAATATTCCGTTTAATATTGACTATGAATCGGTTTGGCATGAGCTTTGTAAAATGCTGACGTTATTATGGATTTGTCTTTTCGACACCAAAATTGTATAGCCGAAACTTTTTAAGCTTTGGTTAAATTTGACAAAATTTGTTAGATGTGACTGGTACATATCAGGTTAACTGTTAGTTTGAGGAATTAAGGAATTGAGGAATTGATTGAGGAATACTCAACTATCGGAAATACTGGTAATACAATTTTAGTTTTGTTTCTGGAAATGTTTAAAACATTGTTTTTGTTGAGGGATCAGTTTTTATTGAATTGTAATTTGTTTTAATTTTCGGGTGTGACAGTTCCGCGTAAGTTACATCCGCAGACTGCAACATAACATCAATAATTATGTCATTTGTATTTCTGTCATATGCATCTGTCAATGTCATATGACACAACCATAGATAGTTATGTTAGTTATATTAGTTATACCATAATGCATGTTTCTTTATCAGTAATTTTATTAATAAGTTTTCCAATTATTAAACAACAAGATTCTCAGACATATTTTATTTCCAAAACATTTAAATATTTGAATTCCAGAAAATGATTAAATAACAAAAGATAATATTTTTCACAAAATGTAAACAGTAAATTCTTATAAATTTATTAAGATCAAAATATAATAAAATAAAACAAAATTTATCTTATCGAAATGCAATTTTGCATTTCTCATATTATTCTTTAAGTTACTAAAGAAAAACTGTTTTGAGAATCAAACAAACAAAATTATTTTTTATCGTGATGCATATTATTGCATCACCCAAATAATTATTGAAAGATATATTTTAGAAGTGGGCGAGATGGAGAAGTGGATAAGTCAACAACATCACTTACAAGGAAGTTAAGCAACACTGGGAAGGGTGCGAACTTAAACGGGTGACCGCTTGGGAACTTCACCAGAAAAAATATGGAAATATGATTGAATCACATTGAAGCAGGAATATCTCGCCCACGGTATGCCAGTATACCTTATCCAGCAGCCCTGGAAACTGGCTAGGATTCGATGGCCCAATCACCCGTTAATCCGAAAGGTGAATCCGAAATTCAAATGATTAAAGAAACGCATACTAGAAATAAACAAAGCAAAACAAACCGGAATAATAAAATATCGACCCTTAGCTATCGTACCCGGACACGAGTAGGAAACTGGAATGTCAGAACTCTGATATAAACATCGCGGTTAGCACAAGTTGAGAAAGTAATGAAAGAATATAACATCGAGATACTAGGACTCAGTGAAGTAAGATGGAAAAACAGCGGAGAGTTAACAACAAGTGAAGGAAACTATATGATGTTCTCTGGTAAATCCAACACACATGAACAAGGCGTAGCAATATTAACAACACCTAACGCAAAGAAAGCACTTCTCGAATGGAAACCAATCAGTAGCAGAATAATAACAGCAAGATTCCAATCGAAAATTAGAAACACAACGATCATACAGTGCTATGCACCCACCGAAGAAGCTGATGATGCGACAAAAGATGAATTCTACGAACAGCTCCAAGCAACACTGGCTAGTGCACACCGAAATGACATCAAAATAATACAAGGGGATTTCAATGCCAAAATTGGAACCGACAACACCGGAATGGAATCAGTCATGGGCAAACATGCACTAGAATCAACACGTAACAATAATGGAGAAAGGCTCATCGATTGTTGTGTCACAAATCAACTATTCATAGGAGGCAGCAAGTTCCCACACAAGAACATACACAAATACACTTGGACATCACCAAATGGAAGAACCAAGAATCAAATTGATCACGTACTGGTGAATAAGAAGTTTCTATCCTCACTACAAGACGTCAGAGCAAAGCGAGGAGCAGATATACACAGCGACCATCAACTGGTAATTGCAACATTCAAAATTAAACCAGCCGCTGTAAAACAAAACAACAAGTCATGTCAGAGGAAATTTAACATCAGTAGATTGAGCGACAAAAATACAAATAGCATCTTCAAAGAATCGCTCCAGCTCAATCTACCAAACAACGAAACCACCAGCACTGATGAAAAATGGGAACAAGTTAAAGAAGCTTACGTCAAAACTGCTACAGATGTGCTTGGATACCAAGACAAATCACGGAAACCATGGATTAGCGATGATACATGGAAGAAAATTGAAGAGCGTCGACAGCTCAAGTTGCAGTTGTGTCACCAGAACACAACCGAGATCCGCAACAAATATGAAAGCACAGCAAAACAAGTTAAAAAGATGGCAAGGAATGATCGCAGAAGATATACAGAAAGCATTCTCAAGACTGCGGAAACAGCAGCAGCTAATAGAAATATGCGCACACTACACAAATGCGTGAGAAAGGTCACCAACAAATATACAAACACTCCACCAATAAAGGATGAATCTGGTAAAACCCTCACAACTCATGAACAACAGCTAAATAGATGGAAAGAATACTTCGAAGACAACTGCCACCAACAAGAAAATAACTTGCAGTCTCCGGATGACAACTATAACGTAACTATCAGCACCCATCCACCAACGGAACGGGAAGTTAGAGATGCCATACAGAAACTCAAGAACAACAAATCTGCTGGTACAGATAATATATCAGCAGAACTACTCAAAGCAGATGTAAACACAACAGCAGAAGCTCTAACACCACTATTAGCTGATGTATGGAACGAAGGTAAATTACCAACCAAATGGAAAGAGGGTTTAACCATAACAATCCCAAAGAAAGGTGATCTAAGAGAATGCAAAAATTGGAGAGGCATATCTCTGCTCAACACAATAATGAAAATACTAGCAATGATCATTCTCGAAAGAATATCTCCATCAATTAACATGAAACTAAGAAATGAACAAGCCGGCTTTAGGCCAGGAAGAAGCTGTACCGATCATATCAACACAATCCGTATCATCATTGAGCAATCAAATGAATGGAATTCACCATTGTATCTCCTCTTCGTGGACTTCGAACGCGCCTTCGACTCAATCAACAGGAGCGCGATATGGAAGACACTTTGTGAAATGGGCATCCCGAAGAAAATAGTTGATCTAATCAAAGAAATGTACCGGGATGCTGCAAACAGAATACAATACAAAGGACAGCAAAGTGATGAATACTACAACCACCGAGGAGTGAGACAAGGCTGTGTACTATCCCCGCTACTATTCCTAATAGTACTAGATAGTATCATGAGAAAGCTCGATGATGCAAGTCCAAATGGAATCCAATGGAATACAACAAGACGGCTCAATGATCTAGACTACGCAGATGACATCTGTCTACTTACACACACACATACGGACATGCAGCAAAAAATACAGAAGCTATCAACCCTTGCACATGAAGTCGGTCTCAACATTAATATCAGAAAAACAAAGGCTATGAGATTGAACACCAAAACGATAACACCAATTACCATCAACAATACACAAGTGGACGAAGTTGACAAATTTGTGTACCTTGGTTGTACTGTAGCAAAAACAGGCGGGACTGAAGAAGATATCAGTCAGCGTATTAACAAAGCCAGAAATACGTTCAATATGCTTCACAAGATCTGGAATGCATCCGTCCTGTCAAGAAAGACAAAGCTACGAATGTTCAATGCATGTGTCAAGTCAGTACTGCTGTATGGGTGTGAAACGTGGAAACAAACAAGAAAGATCACAAATAAACTACAGGTGTTTGTGAACAAATGCCTGAGAAGACTGATCAAATGCTTCTGGCCAAACACCATCAGTAACCAGGAACTTCTACGGCAGACAGAGCAGTTGAGACCGAGATAAAACAAAGAAAATGGAGATGGATAGGACATACACTGAGAAAATCAGTCGAAGATATAACAAGGATGTCCCTAGAGTGGAATCCACAAGGTAAAAGGAGAGTTGGAAGACCACCCATGACATGGAAGAAAACGGTGCTAGCTGAAGCAAAACAAATTGGCAAGACATGGGGTGAACTGAAAGCGATTGCCCCCAACAGAGTTAGATGGTCCAGTCTAGTAGACGCCCTATGCTCCTAAATGGAGATAAAGGAAAAAAAAAAAAAAAAAAAAAAAAAAAAATATTTTAGAAATAAGATTTTAGATTTATTGTGGCTTTTGAAGTGTTAACTTCTTTCTTTTAAAATTAAATAAATTTTTTAATTAAAATTAAAATAAATAATTGTTTTTTTTTAAAAGTATTATTAGAGTAGAATCTAATTGGCGCAGTTGATAGCGGATATTTTTTAATATCCAACGCGGTTTTTTTAAGAAAATTTTTATTTAAAACACGCGTTTTTTAGTGCATATTTCGGGAAATATTTTAAAATAAATCCACACTGACGGTATATCAGTGGTAGTGAAAGTGCCTTAACGTAGATTAAAAAATAATTGTTCTTAATAACAGTAAACAGTAAAGTGATAGTTATAGTGATTATCGACGGTATATCGAGTAATCAAAACATCATCCAGATTGCTGAATTGCTGAGCCGCTACCTACATGAACATCATACTATTGTTAGTTGCCTGGTGAGTGAATTTTATATGTTAAAATCCTTTTCATATCCCAAAGTAAATAGTAGCCATAATAAGTCTCATTTAAATATTAGTAATAACGATTCCACGGTTTATGGAGTCAGTGAAATTACCAATAAGTTTTAAATTTAATAATAGAAGAAAGTTTTAATTATTCCACGGTATATGGAAATAGTTTCAAGTTTCAAATTATTTAAAATAAATTTAATTATTCCACGGTATATGGAAATAGTTTCAAAGTTCAAATATTTTAAAATAAATTTAATTATTCCACGGTATATGGAAATAGTTTCAAAGTTTTAAATAACTTAAAATAAATTTAATTACTCCACGGTATATGGAATTAGTTGTAAAGGTTCAAATAATTTAAAAGAAATTTATTTTAAAAATAATAAAACAAATCAAATTTAAAATTATAATAACAAATTAAAAAGTGATAATATTAATTTAAATTTTAAAATGACAGAAAAAATGACTATTGAAAAAGTGACTAGTTTAGTAAACGCATTAAAAATTCCTGATGTTATTAAAGACTTACCTAAATATGAAGGTAGTAGACATACATTATATGACTTTATGGACAACGTAGACGAAATAATTACAAGTTGTTCACAGATTTTAGAAAATGGACTTATTCCTACGACTTTTCTTCGAGCAATCCGTAATAAAATTACTGGAGAAGCCGACGAAATACTTACTATGTATGGAACTCAATTAAATTGGAACAGTATTAAAGAAAACCTTACCACTCATTATGCAGACAAACGAAACGAGACTAGCCTTATAAGAGACTTACATCTTATCTACCAAGGACAAGATACAGTAGAAAAATATTTTTCTAAAATTATTGATATCCAGTCTACAATATTAAATCATGTTGAATGAAAAGTCAGTATCATCTCAAATAGTTAAACAAAGTTTATACAAAGAAATGTGTCTAGCTACATATCTCGCAGGGCTCAGAGAACCCCTTGGATCCATGATTAGAGCATGGCAACCAAAAACTATAGGTGATGCATTTTCTTTATGCATAAGTGAACAAAACATGCATTACATTAAACAACGTAATAATACACACCACATTCCATCATTACCTCCTAAACGGATAATTCAACCGTATCAACAATTCACTGCACCGCATAGACACATTCCAAATTCATTCCAGCCTAGATTACAAGTAAATCATTTTGGTAAACCACAAAATCAATATTACAATCAGAACCCGTTTTCTAATCAAAATTTTAGACAAACATTTCCACAAAATCCTAATTCGAAATGGAATCCTCCATTACAACCTAAACCTCAACAAACAAACAGGAAAATTGAGCCTATGGATACAAATTCTAATCAAAACAAATTTAAACAACCAACCAATTTTCAACCTATTAATTTTGGGTATAATAGACCAAATTATTTTCAAGCTACAGGACCACCTAGATTCCACAGTCAAGAGCTGTTCAACTTGGAAAATCCCACTTCGAATATTATTGACGAAAACGATGTAGACGTTTCTCCAGAGAACTATAATTATTTTCCAAACTTAGATGACACTTTAGACGAAACAGTCTTTTTAGAAAATCAAGAAATAGATGATCAAAATTTTCGGGAACAAGCCTGGGAAACCCCATTGGATATATAACACTAAATTCTCATCAATCGTTTTATTTACCATATATTCATATTAAATTAAACCCACATACTACATTAAAAATGCTCATAGATACAGGAGCCAATAAGTCATTTATAAACCCAAAACATGTACATCCTACACGGATCAAAACCATTCAGCCTGTTCTAGTAAAAACTCTTTTTCAAACTCACGAGATAACAAGTCAAGTAACCATTAACGGTTTAATGGAACTCAAAACTAAAGAACCTTTAGATTTCTTAGTCTTTAAATTCCATAACTACTTTGATGGACTCATAGGATTAGAAATTATGCAAAAGCTTAATATAAAATTAGATTTTCAAAAATCGTTATTAGAAACTGAGAACATTTCAATTCCATTAATATTTAAACCTAATTTTATCTCGAAAAACTATACCGTCCCACCAAGAACGAAAATGACTATCAGCATCCCTGTTGATATTCAAAATGGTGACATATACATTAAACCTGTACACGTACAAGAACAATTAGTGATACCTGAGGGTATATACCATGCCAAAAACTGGTATTCATTTGTCGAAATAGTAAATTTCTCTAACCAAGAAAAGATGTGTTTAATTGAACAACCTGTTAAAGTACAAATGTTAAGAGATAATTATCACATTGAAGTAAATCATTCATCCGTAATATCAAAAGATTCCGCTGAATCTACGGATATCACCCAACTTATTAGAACAAATCACTTGAACATTGAAGAAAGAAAAGCAATTTTTAAACTGTGTAAAAAACATGAAGATGTCTTCTTTAAAGAATCACATCGACAGTCGTTTACAAATCAAGTAAAACACGAGATCAATCTTAATAACGAAAAACCAGTATTTACGAAAAGTTATCGCTACCCGCATATCCACAAGGAAGAAGTGAGAACGCAAATTGACAAAATGCTAGAAAATGGGATAATTCGTCCTAGTTACTCTCCTTGGTCAGCACCAATTTGGATAGTAAAAAAGAAGGCAGATGCTAGTGGAAAAGAAAAATGGCGACTTGTGGTAGACTACCGTAAGTTAAATGAGCAAACGATAGACGATCGTTACCCACTGCCAAACATCAATGAAATATTAGACAAACTAGGTAAATGTATGTACTTCACTACTCTAGATCTTGCATCGGGCTTTCACCAAATCGAAGTAAACCCTCGAGATATACCCAAAACAGCATTCACAGTCGACAACGGCCACTACGAATATGTTCGCATGCCATTTGGACTAAAAAATGCTCCGTCTACCTTCCAACGCGTAATGGATAACGTTTTGAGAGACCTTCAAGGTAAAATATGTCTTTGCTACATGGACGATATCATTGTGTTCTCTACATCCCTACAAGAACACCTCGAAAGTTTAAATCAAGTATTTTTACAGCTAAGGAAAGCTAATCTCAAAGTACAACTCGATAAATCTGAGTTTTTACATAAAGAAGTTGCATTTCTTGGACACATTGTCACGTCCGAAGGTGTTAAACCCAATCCTGACAAAATTGAAGCTGTAAAAAATTTCCCTATACCAAAGACAGAGAAACAAATTAAATCTTTTCTCGGATTACTAGGTTATTATAGAAAGTTTATAAATAATTTTGCTAACCTCACTAAACCAATTACAGAGTGTCTCAGAAAGGATAAAAAGATTGTATTGAGCCCAGAGTACATCAAATGCTTCGAAAATTGTAAACAATTACTTTGCAACAATCCCATACTACAATATCCCGATTTCACAAAACCTTTTGTACTCACAACAGATGCTAGTAATGTAGCATTAGGCGCTGTTCTGTCTCAAGGTCCTATTGGATCAGATAAACCTATATGTTATGCTAGTCGTACACTTACACAAACAGAACAAAATTATTCTACGATAGAAAAAGAACTTCTAGCTATCGTCTGGTCTACAAAGTACTTCCGACCATATTTGTACGGACAAAAATTTAAAATTGTGACTGACCACAAGCCTTTGACTTGGCTTTTCTCCCTAAAAGAACCAAATTCTAAACTTGTAAGATGGCGATTGAAATTAGAAGAATTCGATTATGAGATTATCTACAAAAAAGGAACCAAAAATACAAACGCAGATGCATTATCCAGACTTGAACCAGAAGTGGAAATAAATCATAGTTCAACTAGTGACGAACAATCAGTTAGTTCAGTAGAAAAAATCGATTCGACTCAAAATACTGATGAAAATAAGACTATCCCTACGAGTAAAACTGTGTTAAACGAATTCAACACGCAAATAATTCTAGAATTAGACGACAAGTTTACTGAATGGCAAGTTACATTCAAGTTACTCTTTTTAAAAAAGAAAAGATATCATTTTAAGTGTAAGGAATTTACCGAAGATAATTTAATCAGACTGTACAAAGAATACATAGAGCCAAACAAACTAACAGGCATTGCTTGTAATGACAACATCTTTAAACTATTAAACCAAATTTATAGAAAACACTTTTCCGAAAACAAACTAAAAATAGTTCGCAGTAGAACATTAGTCGAGGACATTACAGACAACTGTCGACAGCAAGAAATAGTATCTAAAATACACCAAGACGGCAACCATTGTGGCATAACAGAAAACCAAGAACAACTCAAGCGAAAATATTACTTTCCTAAAATGAAAAATCTACTAAACCAAATTATAAACAAATGCGAAACTTGTCAAGCCTTAAAATACAATAGAAACAAAAAACTGTTAAAATTTGAAGTTTCTGAAACACCTAGTAGACCATTAGAAATATTACACATAGACATATTTTCTATAAATAATAACAAGTATCTGACAGTAATAGATAAATTTTCAAAATTTGGCACAGCGTATCACATGACAATTTCAAATGGATTAGAAGTCGTAAACCATATGAAAGACTTTATAGCAAATCATGGTGTTCCGAATAAAATAGTAACGGACAGAGGTGTAGAATTTACATCAATAATATTTAAACAGTTTTGCACACTATATAAAATAGTACTTCATCTTACCTCAGCGAAAAGCTCGACTGGCAACTCACCTGTTGAACGTTTTCACTCGACCCTTATAGAAATTTATAGAATTATTTACTCTCAACATAAAAACAAATGTGCTAACGAAATAATGAAACAATCTTTAATTACATATAATAATTCTATTCATTCTGTAACTAAGCTTACACCTTTTGAACTAAAAAGTGGACATTACACCAAACAAGAGATATTTCCAGAAAAATCCAATAACAAAAATGCTGAAGAATATCTTCAAAACCATGTACAAGAATATGACAAACTACGAAATCTAATATCAACAAGAAATGCGAAAGAAAAAGAAAAATTAATTAATAGACTAAACCAAAATAGAATACCACCACCAGTATTCTACGAAAACGAAACTATATACGAACAAGACAATAGACGCAATAAATTAAGCCCTAGATTCCAAAAACATAAAGCTAAGAAGAATAACAAAATAACGTTAGTTACTAATAAACGGAAAGTACACAAAGCTAAAATAAAACGTTTGTTGCAGGTACGCAACGACATCACGAGCTCAAGAGATGGAGATAATAGATTACGATCACAACAAAGGAATAATTCCTATTAGACTAGGTGAGGCAAGACTCATTACTGGATATAATAGACTGCTACACATAATAGACCTCGAAAACTACAAGCACAGTCTACGCGTAATAAAAAATAACATATTCACAATACATAATATCACACAAGGCAAAACTGAGCTTAAAGCAGTTTACAAAGTACGAATTGACATACTTCTAAAAAAATACGCTAAACTAGAAGAAATCCTGGATCACCTAAGACCTAGATATAGAGTAAAACGAGGACTAATTAACGGACTAGGAACAGTTCTTAAATCTATAACAGGAAATATGGATCACGATGACTATCAAGAATTAGGGGATGCCCTTACCGAAATTCATAGAAACGAAGACGTTATAACATAAAAGACAGACTTTCTGAACAAATAACTATTAATACTAAAATGATTAATCGGTTTAACGAAATACAAAAATATGTCAATGACCAAACTAGGAAAATAGAATTTGAAATAAGGTCAGTAGAAAATAACACACAAAATTTACTCAATATTTTGAAACTAGATCAATATTTCCACAAATCTATATACAATATCGAATTGCTGGATAGACACTTATCCGATATAACCGAATCTATTATTATGGCAAAACTGAAAGTAATTTCGAGACACATTTTAAACCATAACGAATTGAGTTACCTTCATGATAGTTTTAATAAACATAACGTAAAATTTGAATCAGATGAAAGTATCTATGAACTTTTATGGTTACAAGCATACTATAATGAAAGTCAAATAATATTCTCGATACAAATTCCTAAATTCCATCCAGAAATTTTATCTTTCCACATGATTAAAGCAATACCAAAAAATAAAACCTATGTATTAGATTTTCCTGAACCCTATGTAATCCTTAACAAAAACATATATAAATTCATAACCAAACCTTGCAACAAAATAGAAGGAATTTATTATTGTGACAAACATTCAACCAGCAAAAGTAAAACTTCATGTATACCTCAAATTATCAATAATCAACCAGCTTTCTGTAACTTAACAAAAACTACATTCCACGAAGAAATCGAACAAATTCTACCAGGATATTTATATACAGCAACAGAACACGAAATCACTATGACATCAACATGCTCACAAAAACAAAAATCAATAAACGGCATTAAATTAATTCGTTTTAAAATTGTCACATACAATTAAACAACGAAGAATACACGGATGCAAGCATAATGACCACTCTAGAAGACAACATAATACTCCAACCATACAACGACATGAACATATTAGCAATAAACACCATCATCAAACTACCAGCACTAAGTAACTGGACACTAAAAAATAGCGAAGAAATTCAAATACTCCACAAAACAATAAAACAACATGGTCATCATAAAAAAGCCATTGTCGGCACCTTCGTCACATTAACCGCACTAGTTCTTTTTTATATTTCAGTTAAAAAAATATTACATTGCAAGAAAATTAAAAATCAACCCATACAGATAGAGATGAACCATTCACAATCTAACTATGAAAATCAGCAACCACCAGCTGTCAAAAAACGTCGTTTTTGGACAACTCTTAAGAGGGAGGAGTTACATCCGCAGACTGCAACATAACATCAATAATTATGTCATTTGTATTTCTGTCATATGCATCTGTCAATGTCATATGACACAACCCTAGATAGTTATGTTAGTTATATTAGTTATACCATAATGCATGTTTCTTTATCAGTAATTTTATTAATAAGTTTTCCAATTATTAAACAACAAGATTCTCAGACATATTTTATTTCCAAAACATTTAAATATTTGAATTCCAGAAAATGATTAAATAACAAAAGATAATATTTTTCACAAAATGTAAACAGCAAATTCTTATAAATTTATTAAGATCAAAATATAATAAAATAAAACAAAATTTATCTTATCGAAATGCAATTTTGCATTTCTCATATTATTCTTTAACTAAAGAGTTAACTAAGTTACTAAAGAAAAATTGTTTTGAGAATCAAACAAACAAAATTATTTTTTATCGTGATGCATATTATTGCATCACCCAAATAATTATTGAAAGATATATTTTAGAAATAAGATTTTAGATTTATTGTGGCTTTTGAAGTGTTAACTTCTTTCTTTTAAAATTAAATAAATTTTTTAATTAAAATTAAAATAAATAATTGTTTTTTTTAAAAGTATTATTAGAGTAGAATCTAATTCGTACTCCAGTCCCTGCTATTGACATATGAGTTAATGTGATCTATCACATACAACTGGCAAAACAAGCCACAAGCCAAGGTGATATCTGAGAGACGCCAGTGGATGAACTATATTTAACTAACAAATAACCATCAGTAACAGTTAACCCTCATTGGTAACACTATCAATCTTAGATATAGAAAATTTTTTGAAATTGGCACGTTATTGCTTGCTCGATGAAACGAGGTTTAATATATCTCTATATGTCGACTTTATTCATTGAAAAAACATCACATGATCAACAAAAATGCACTAGCTGGGTTATTCTTATCCCAGTTTAACCTCCTGCCAATTTTTTAATAAAATTTGCGTTTGGCCTATTTTTATCATTATTCACTTCGCCCTTATCAAGATATATGGGTCTATGTCATATTTCATTATGTTATAGAATTTATTGTTTAGGTATCCATTCTTTAAAAAACATAAATAATAAAAACAAATTGCGTCCATCAACAACTAGGAACGCATGTTGTTGGATCTATAGGTCTTAAAAGCTTATATGTGCTGCTGAAACACATTATTTACACAACACAAAATTTTAATGTTGCTAGTCTTTAAATTTAATATCGTTATTAAAAATTAACAAAAAATTAAAAACTGACGGGTGGTTGATGATTGATATTTGGGTTAAAAATAATAATTTCACTTAAAAATTCAATTTTTTTTCATCCAAATAAAACTTCAGGAATCACTTACAACACAAACCCGTAATTAATCACAGAGCAAATATTTCAATGCAGTAGCAAAAAAAAAATAAACTCATAAAATCCGATCCCAAATTCACAGAACCAATTATTTTGTTCCATTAATCATCACCATCACATTAATTTTTTTTTTGTTTGTTCACACCAAGTTTAAGTTTTTTCAATAATAATTTACATCAAAACCATATTCATTCATCCGACCAAATGAATAACTGAAATTCTCAATTAACATCACACAATTAAAAAATATAATTTTCTTTAAATGGCTTTCAACCAATTATTTAACAACTTTGTTTTTTTTTTCTTAATGTACTTAAGTTATTTTTAATTTAAATCATTAAAAAATTAATTTGATTGTTTATTGCGTTTTACTTTGTAATATTTTTTTTAAAGATTTTTACTGTTGTCAATTAGGGTTCGAATCAAAGTTTTGCTACGGTTCTTTTATTTGGCAATAATAGTTAACCTTCCCTAAATGTAGAATGTAATATCAAACAAAACTGAATTCAACATAAGAAAGTTGAAAACTTCGAATTATTTAAATCATCATCATAAAATATTTGTAAGTGTTACATTTCTTAGCAAGAACAAACAAACTAACTGGATGTGGGACATGATTCAGTTTTATCGTAGTTTCATATTGTTGACAACCAAAAAGTAACACCTCCAAAAATAAATTTGTATTGTTTTGTAACGGTTAAGGTATATATGTAAAATTTGAAGCAAAGCCGCTAGTTATATCGGGGACAAGAGTAATATCCCTTATAAAAAAAATCGAATGAAACCGATAGAAAACAATTGAAAACGAATAGTTTTCTATCGTTTGCTATCCGTTTCTATCGATTTAATCATTTAAAACGCATAGACTATATCTGCCAGATAGAAAACGCACCGTAATCTATCGTAATCTATAGGATTTTTCAGTTTTCGGTTTCAATGGTTTTTCTACGATAGAATTTCTATCGTAGTTAATCGTTTTGAATCAGAAGATCACGATTGAAATTTTTTTTGGTGAAATTGAAAAAGTTTTGAATTGTTTTCTATCCGACATTACATAACAGGTCGTTCAATAAGTCCGTAGGATAAGTAAGAAAAAAACAACATTTTGACAAAACTCGATTTTTTTATTCAACATAGTTGCCTTCGAGGGCGATACAACGAGTATAGCGATTTTCCAACTTTTCTATACCACTTTTATAGTACGATTTCTCTTTCTCGTCAAAATAGGCCTCAGTTTCAGCGATTACTTCATCATTGGACTTAAATTTCTTTCCAGCAAGCATTCTCTTGAGATCTGAAAACAGGAAAAAGTCGCTGGGGGCTAAATCTGGAGAATATGGTGGGTGGGTAAGCAATTCAAAGCCCAATTCATTCAATTTTGCCATCGTTTTCATCGATCTGTGACACGGTGCATTATCTTGGTGAAACAACACTTTTTTCTTTTGCAAATGTGGCCGTTTCTTTGCGATTTCAGCCTTCAATCGATCCAAAAGTTCACAGTAATACTCGCTGTTGATGGTGGTTCCTTTTTGGAGATAGTCGATGAATATTATTCCGTTCGTATCCCAAAATACAGACGCCATCACCTTACCGGCCGACTGTTGCGTCTTTGCTCGCTTTGGATTCGGTTCGTCGACTGCTGTCCACTCAGCTGACTGTCTTTTGGATTCTGGTGTGTAATTGTGAAGCCATGTTTCATCCATTGTCACATATCTACGATAGAATTCCCTTTTATTGCGGTTTAACAGTGCCAAAGACTCCTCCTAAGCATCGATTCGTTGTTGTTTTTGGTCGACTGTGAGCTCACGCGGCACCCAATTTGCACAGAGCTTTCGCATACCCAAATGTTCATGTAAAATGGTAAAAACACTACCATCTGCTACCTTTACAATGTCAGCTATTTCGTGCACCTTCAATTTACGATCGGTCATAACCAATTTGTGGATTTTTTTTATGTTTTCTGGAATAACAGCCTCATTTGGGCGTCCACTGCGCTCTGCATCTTTTGTGCTGGTACGACCACATTTAAATTCAGCCATCCACTTCTCTACCATTTGTCTCGATGGAGCAGAGTTTGGATAATGTTTATCAAGCCATTGTTTGGTTTCCACTGTATTTTTTTTCATCAAAAAGCAATGCTTTATTAAAATTCGAAATTAACTTTTTTCCATTTTTTTTCAAAAACAAAAGTTGCTTCACACAAAATGCTATAACTCACGAATAAATAGTCAGATTGCTGTCAAATTTATACACGTATCGTTTGAAGGTTAGTACTAAATAAAAATCATATGGAAAAAATTCTAGTAACGCCATCTATGTGTCATCCTACGGACTTATTGAATGACCTTATATATAGCACCAATCGTAGCTTATCGTATTTTCGAGTCATTAGATTTCTATCGGGCTGAATCTGAAATTTACGATTGAGATGTTTTCAGGAGAAATCAACCAATCGTAATCTATCGTTATCAATAGGATTTTTTACTTTTCGGTTTCAATGGTTTTTTTACGATGGAATTTCTATCGTTGTTAATCGTTTTAAATCTGAAGTTTTTGATTGAAATTTTTTGGTAAAACTAAACAAGTTTTGAATAGTTTTTTATCGTACATTCCATATGTAGCACCAATCGTAACCTATCGTATTTTTCCGCCTTCAGATTCCTATCGGCTGGAATCTGAAATTTACGATTGAAATTTTTTCAAGAAAAACAAACCAATCGGCATCATTCGTCACCTATGGGATATTTCAGATTTGGTTTCAATGGGGTTTTTACGATAAAATTTCTATCGTTGTTAATCGTTCTGATTCTGGAATTTTTGATTGAAATTTTTTGGTAAAACTAAACAAGTTTTTAAACGTTTTTTATCGTACATTCCATCTGTAAAACCAATCGTAACCTATCGTATTTTTCCGCCATCAGATTCCTATCGGTTTGAATCTGAAATTAACGGTTGAAATTTTTTCAAGAAAAACAAACCAATCGGCATCATTCGTCACCTATGGGATATTTCAGATTTGGTTTCAATGGGTTTTTTGCGATAAAATTTCTATCGTTGTTAATCGTTCTGAATCTGAAGTTTTTGATTGAAATTTTTTGGTAAAACTAAACAAGTTTTTAAACGTTTTCTATCGTACATTCCACATGTAAAACTAATCGTAATCTATCGTATTTTTCCGCCATCAGATTCCTATCGGTTTGAATCTGAAATTTACGACTGAAATTTTTTCAAGAAAAACAAACCAATCGGCATCTACCGTCACCTATGGGATATTACTTCGGTTTTGAAAAAACCTAAGTATTGCAAAAGTGAAATTTTTACTCCCCCTTTTTTGGCATTTCTCGACGTTTTAGGACCTACTAATTCTAAAACAGCAACAAAAAAAATGTATGTCTGTCTGCCGGCCGGCCGACGAAATCTAGAAAACGGCAGGACGGATTCCACAATTTTTTTTTCTATAAATAGGTTTACTCAATGGGAAGAGCCGAAAGGACGTTGTGTTCGATAGCTGTACCGGAAGTGTGTCAAAAAATCGTCGAGTGTGTCAAAACAAGGATATTTGCATATTTTTTGCTTAAAAAACGTTCATTTTAAGTGATTACGAATAGAAACATTGAATTTGAAGAAATCTTGATGATTGGGCCAATCCCAATGCGAGACCAAAAACTAGATTATTGCATTATAAGTTTGTCAAAAAAATATTGTGAAGTATGTCAAAAAAATGATTTTCATTTACTTTTTTAGCCAATTTTTTGGAAAAAAAATTTAGCTGTTTGTACTTTGTATGACGTAAGTGACGTATGTGACATGGAAATTTTTGAATTTGTTATAGTTTTTGAAATATTTTTGGAATTTTGAAAAAAGTTTCAACCTTTGATTTTGTAAGAATTTTTGGAATATTTTTAGAATTTTGGAAAAAGTTTGAATTTTTGAATTTTTAAGAATGTTTTGAATATTATTTAGATATAGAAAAAGTTTAAATATTTGATTTTATTCTAATTTTTGGAATAATTTTGGAATTTTGAAATAAGTTTCAATTTTTGATTTTGTTATAATTTTTGCAATATTTTCAGAATTTTTGAAAAAAGTTTAATCTTTGGTTTTGTAATAATTTTCGGAATATTTTTAGAATTTTGGAAAAAGTTTGATTTTATTTAATTTTTACAATGTCTTTGGAATTTCGAAAGAAATATGAATTTGTGATTTTGTAATATTTTCTCGAAACGCTAAATGGGAAGGTTTTTGAGTAGTTTGCTGATTATATCATCTTTTCACTAAATTATGTTAATTTATGATCTGTTATGATTTTCCGGCAACGTATTGATGCTTCGTGTTAGTTTTGTAATAAATTTCTAACCATAAAAAAAATAATGTGAAATAACCCATTGAAAACGATTCAAAACGATAGGATATTGCACTAAAATTCGGGTTATACGAAAAGAAACGATTAAAACGGATAGGAATTAACAGAAAAAAATAATGTGAAAAAACCCATTGAAAACGATTCAAAACGATAGGATATTGCACTGAAATTCGCCTTTTACGATAAGAAACGATTAAAACAGATAGGAATAAACAAACAAAAATAATATGAAAAACCCATTGAAAACGATTCAAAACGATAGGAGATTGCACTAAAATTCGGGTTTTACGATAACAAACGATTAAAACGGATAGGAATTAACAGAAAAAAAAAATAATGTGAAATAACCCATTGAAAACGATTCAGATAATCTACCAAAAAACGATAGGAAACGATTAAAGCGATACAAACATTCTATCGGAAAAAAACGATACAGCCCCATTCATTTTCATTCAATAACCGCATAGGAAACGATAGAAAACGGTTCTTTTTTTTACTAGATGTTCATTTCTATCAGAAAATAACGATAAGAAACACTCAAAAACGATAGAAATTGCGTCCGCCACAAAAGGCAAAACGTAAGAGTCCGCATCCGTTTCTATGGGAAAAACGATTCCAACCCATTAATTCTCATTCAAAAACCGCATAGGAAACGATAGAAAACGGTCTATCGGTTTCTATCGTTTTCTATCATTTTTTTTTACAAGGGATTGTTTTAGGCTACTAATATTATATTATTCTGGATTGCAATCTATATTTTATTTTCTTTCATTTCAAATAGAAAATTTGTTTTCATCTCGAACCGCCTGAACGTATGTAAAATGTTTCCCAATCTGTTGGAAGTAGCCTACGTATGTCCAGGCTAGTATTTTGTTCAGGCAAGCCCTGTTATGATCCGGGCCGGATCAGTAGTAAGGTAAGTCCTATTAGGGCATTTACATCCGGTGTATTAGTTAGAAAACATTGATAAAAATACAAGTCGTGAAGTTTTTTTGTTGGAAAGCCGCTATAGAGCGCAAAATTACTGTGTTTTTTTTGGTTAGAGAAAAAAAAATGATAAAAGTATAAATAATGTCTATAAAATAAAAAAAATTTTAAACAAAAAGAATGAATAAAAGCATTAAAACAAAAAATACACATATATATATATATATATATATATATATATATATATATATATATATATATATATATATATATATATATATATATATATATATATATATATATATATATATCTACGGAAATAAAACTAAAATTTGAGTCTTTCATTTACACTATTAACTACTTAACCTTTTTGTCAACCGTGATCGGGGGATAATTATCGAGGAGCAAAGAACATATTCTTCCGATAAGAGACCGCAGCAGAAGAATAGTTTCACAGCATTACAGCCTGTTACAACGGTTTTGGAGTATACGAATTCAGCAGTTGGCGATGATATGATCAGGATAGCGTGGACGTTATTTGCATTGAACAGGAATTTAACCACTAATCAACCAAACAGCATACCAGAAAAAAATAGGTTAGATTTTCTTTATACATTATATTAATATATTAATCGAGTTTTCCTTATTTACCTATATATGATATTTATATTATCTTGAATTTTAATATGACCATCATGGTCTTGTAAGTAGAACCACTACATAGAGATTTTTTTAGGGCAATTTTATAATATACCTCATATCCTGGTTCATTAGTAGGCCAGCTGTCAAACAGAACGGCTGTGTATTTTTTCGATCAACAATTTTTTTCAAAAAATAATAATAATAATTAAATTTCATTCATTCATTTATATTTGTTTCATATTTTTTTTATTACTTTTTTTATTAGTAAATAATACCAATTCTCACTATTTTTCTTTTTTAATTTTAGGTAAGGAAAATAATCAATTTGGAAAAATTAATTGATGAACTGAATTTAACAAGAAAAACATCAACAAAAATTTAGATCCATAGATTCAAGAAATTCAGGAAAATAAAAATAAGATAAGCGTTTTAATATAATATTTAGTTTTTATTCATATATTAACAATTTAGTGTACAATTATTGTACATAATCTGTTAAATTGGAATTGTTTATTGTAAACATAATATAATAAACAATTCGAAATATTCGTGGACGGTAAGGTACAGTAATTGTTTATTGTTGACTTATGTGGAATTGTGGTTATTTTATTAGTTTCGTTGTTAGTTTTCTTGTGGTCTTGTTGACTCAATAACAGGTTTTAAGTACACTTTATGTATAGTTTCCTGTCTTTGAGTTACATCTTGTTTTGATGTTTCTAAAATAATATTTTGTTTACAATTTCATAATTTTAATTGTCGATTTTAACAGTGAACCTAGACTTAGATTCAGGTTGTCCAGCTGTTGAAGTAGTCAATTTCAATTTCAATTTGAGTTTGTTTGTTTTCGCATTACTGTGGTTTTCGTATGTATGTTTTTCATTGATATTTCTCTATGAGTTAAAATGGCAAAATTATCTATCAGCTATGCGAACATAAGAGGATTGAATATAAACCTTAATTCAGTCCATCTTTTTCTTGAAACTATGAAACCTGATATTTTGTTTTTAACGGAAACGATTATCAGTGCGCGTGCTGTGACCTTAGATAAAAACAGATACCTTTGTCCCAATTATGAACTTGAATCCTCTTTCTACATTAAGCATGGAGTTTGTGCTTATATTAGGGATACTATACCATATGTGAGATTAAATAAATTTGAATTAAATGCAAAATTTCACAATATGGTGTCGGAGCGCGATATGGAAGACACTTTGTGAAATGGGCATCCCGAAGAAAATAGTTGATCTAATCAAAGAAATGTACCGGGATGCTGCAAACAGAATACAATACAAAGGACAGCAAAGTGATGAATACTACAACCACCGAGGAGTGAGACAAGGCTGTGTACTATCCCCGCTACTATTCCTAATAGTACTAGATAGTATCATGAGAAAGCTCGATGATGCAAGTCCAAATGGAATCCAATGGAATACAACAAGACGGCTCAATGATCTAGACTACGCAGATGACATCTGTCTACTTACACACACACATACGGACATGCAGCAAAAAATACAGAAGCTATCAACCCTTGCACATGAAGTCGGTCTCAACATTAATATCAGAAAAACAAAGGCTATGAGATTGAACACCAAAACGATAACACCAATTACCATCAACAATACACAAGTGGACGAAGTTGACAAATTTGTGTACCTTGGTTGTACTGTAGCAAAAACAGGCGGGACTGAAGAAGATATCAGTCAGCGTATTAACAAAGCCAGAAATACGTTCAATATGCTTCACAAGATCTGGAATGCATCCGTCCTGTCAAGAAAGACAAAGCTACGAATGTTCAATGCATGTGTCAAGTCAGTACTGCTGTATGGGTGTGAAACGTGGAAACAAACAAGAAAGATCACAAATAAACTACAGGTGTTTGTGAACAAATGCCTGAGAAGACTGATCAAATGCTTCTGGCCAAACACCATCAGTAACCAGGAACTTCTACGGCAGACAGAGCAGTTGAGACCGAGATAAAACAAAGAAAATGGAGATGGATAGGACATACACTGAGAAAATCAGTCGAAGATATAACAAGGATGTCCCTAGAGTGGAATCCACAAGGTAAAAGGAGAGTTGGAAGACCACCCATGACATGGAAGAAAACGGTGCTAGCTGAAGCAAAACAAATTGGCAAGACATGGGGTGAACTGAAAGCGATTGCCCCCAACAGAGTTAGATGGTCCAGTCTAGTAGACGCCCTATGCTCCTAAATGGAGATAAAGGAAAAAAAAAAAAAAAAAAAAAAAAAAAAATATTTTAGAAATAAGATTTTAGATTTATTGTGGCTTTTGAAGTGTTAACTTCTTTTTTTTAAAATTAAATAAATTTTTTAATTAAAATTAAAATAAATAATTGTTTTTTTTTAAAAGTATTATTAGAGTAGAATCTAATTGGCGCAGTTGATAGCGGATATTTTTTAATATCCAACGCGGTTTTTTTAAGAAAATTTTTATTTAAAACACGCGTTTTTTAGTGCATATTTCGGGAAATATTTTAAAATAAATCCACACTGACGGTATATCAGTGGTAGTGAAAGTGCCTTAACGTAGATTAAAAAATAATTGTTCTTAATAACAGTAAACAGTAAAGTGATAGTTATAGTGATTATCGACGGTATATCGAGTAATCAAAACATCATCCAGATTGCTGAATTGCTGAGCCGCTACCTACATGAACATCATACTATTGTTAGTTGCCTGGTGAGTGAATTTTATATGTTAAAATCCTTTTCATATCCCAAAGTAAATAGTAGCCATAATAAGTCTCATTTAAATATTAGTAATAACGATTCCACGGTTTATGGAGTCAGTGAAATTACCAATAAGTTTTAAATTTAATAATAGAAGAAAGTTTTAATTATTCCACGGTATATGGAAATAGTTTCAAGTTTCAAATTATTTAAAATAAATTTAATTATTCCACGGTATATGGAAATAGTTTCAAAGTTCAAATATTTTAAAATAAATTTAATTATTCCACGGTATATGGAAATAGTTTCAAAGTTTTAAATAACTTAAAATAAATTTAATTACTCCACGGTATATGGAATTAGTTGTAAAGGTTCAAATAATTTAAAAGAAATTTATTTTAAAAATAATAAAACAAATCAAATTTAAAATTATAATAACAAATTAAAAAGTGATAATATTAATTTAAATTTTAAAATGACAGAAAAAATGACTATTGAAAAAGTGACTAGTTTAGTAAACGCATTAAAAATTCCTGATGTTATTAAAGACTTACCTAAATATGAAGGTAGTAGACATACATTATATGACTTTATGGACAACGTAGACGAAATAATTACAAGTTGTTCACAGATTTTAGAAAATGGACTTATTCCTACGACTTTTCTTCGAGCAATCCGTAATAAAATTACTGGAGAAGCCGACGAAATACTTACTATGTATGGAACTCAATTAAATTGGAACAGTATTAAAGAAAACCTTACCACTCATTATGCAGACAAACGAAACGAGACTAGCCTTATAAGAGACTTACATCTTATCTACCAAGGACAAGATACAGTAGAAAAATATTTTTCTAAAATTATTGATATCCAGTCTACAATATTAAATCATGTTGAATGAAAAGTCAGTATCATCTCAAATAGTTAAACAAAGTTTATACAAAGAAATGTGTCTGTGTCTAGCTACATATCTCGCAGGGCTCAGAGAACCCCTTGGATCCATGATTAGAGCATGGCAACCAAAAACTATAGGTGATGCATTTTCTTTATGCATAAGTGAACAAAACATGCATTACATTAAACAACGTAATAATACACACCACATTCATCATTACCTCCTAACGGATAATTCAACCGTATCAACAATTCACTGCACCGCATAGACACATTCCAAATTCATTCCAGCCTAGATTACAAGTAAATCATTTTGGTAAACCACAAAATCAATATTACAATCAGAACCCGTTTTCTAATCAAATTTTAGACAAACATTTCACAAAATCCTAATTCGAAATGGAATCCTCCATTACAACCTAAACCTCAACAAACAACAGGAAAATTGAGCCTATGGATACAAATTCTAATCAAAACAAATTTAAACAACCAACCAATTTTCAACCTATTAATTTTGGGTATAATAGACCAAATTATTTTCAAGCTACAGGACCACCTAGATTCCACAGTCAAGAGCTGTTCAACTTGGAAAATCCACTTCGAATATTATTGACGAAAACGAAGTAGACGTTTCTCCAGAGAACTATCATTATTTTCCAAACTTAGATGACACTTTAGACGAAACAGTCTTTTTAGAAAATCAAGAAATAGATGATCAAAATTTTCGGGAACAAGCCTGGGAAACCCCATTGGATATATAACACTAAATTCTCATCAATCGTTTTATTTACCATATATTCATATTAAATTAAACCCACATACTACATTAAAAATGCTCATAGATACAGGAGCCAATAAGTCATTTATAAACCCAAAACATGTACATCCTACACGGATCAAAACCATTCAGCCTGGTTCTAGTAAAAACTCTTTTTCAAACTCACGAGATAACAAGTCAAGTAACCATTAACGGTTTAATGGAACTCAAAAACTAAAGAACCTTTAGATTTCTTAGTCTTTAAATTCCATAACTACCTTTGATGGACTCATAGGATTAGAAATTATGCAAAAGCTTAATATAAAATTAGATTTTCAAAAATCGTTATTAGAAACTGAGAACATTTCAATTCCATTAATATTTAAACCTAATTTTATCTCGAAAAACTATACCGTCCCACCAAGAACGAAAATGACTATCAGCATCCCTGTTGATATTCAAATGGTGACATATACATTAAACTGTACACGTACAAGAACAATTAGTGATACCTGAGGGTATATACCATGCCAAAAACTGGTATTCATTTGTCGAAATAGTAAATTCTCTAACCAAGAAAAGATGTATTTAATTGAACAACCTGTTAAAGTACAAATGTTAAGAGATAATTATCACATTGAAGTAAATCATTCATCCGTAATATCAAAAGATTCCGCTGAATCTACGGATATCACCCAACTTATTAGAACAAATCACTTGAACATTGAGAAAGAAAAGCAATTTTAAACTGTGTAAAAACATGAAGATGTCTTCTTTAAAGAATCACATCGACTGTCGTTTACAAATCAAGTAAAACACGAGATCAATCTTAATAACGAAAAACCAGTATTTACGAAAAGTTATCGCTACCCGCATATCCACAAGGAAGAAGTGAGAACGCAAATTGACAAAATGCTAGAAAATGGGATAATTCGTCCTAGTTACTCTCCTTGGTCAGCACCAATTTGGATAGTAAAAAAGAAGGCAGATGCTATTGGAAAAGAAAAATGGCGACTTGTGGTAGACTACCGTAAGTTAAATGAGCAAACGATAGACGATCGTTACCCACTGCCAAACATCAATGAAATATTAGACAAACTAGGTAAATGTATGTACTTCACTACTCTAGATCTTGCATCGGGCTTTCACCAAATCGAAGTAAACCCTCGAGATATACCCAAAACAGCATTCACAGTCGACAACGGCCACTACGAATATGTTCGCATGCCATTTGGACTAAAAAATGCTCCGTCTACCTTCCAACGCGTAATGGATAACGTTTTGAGAGACCTTCAAGGTAAAATATGTCTTTGCTACATGGACGATATCATTGTGTTCTCTACATCCCTACAAGAACACCTCGAAAGTTTAAATCAAGTATTTTTACAGCTAAGGAAAGCTAATCTCAAAGTACAACTCGATAAATCTGAGTTTTTACATAAAGAAGTTGCATTTCTTGGACACATTGTCACGTCCGAAGGTGTTAAACCCAATCCTGACAAAATTGAAGCTGTAAAAAATTTCCCTATACCAAAGACAGAGAAACAAATTAAATCTTTTCTCGGATTACTAGGTTATTATAGAAAGTTTATAAATAATTTTGCTAACCTCACTAAACCAATTACAGAGTGTCTCAGAAAGGATAAAAAGATTGTATTGAGCCCAGAGTACATCAAATGCTTCGAAAATTGTAAACAATTACTTTGCAACAATCCCATACTACAATATCCCGATTTCACAAAACCTTTTGTACTCACAACAGATGCTAGTAATGTAGCATTAGGCGCTGTTCTGTCTCAAGGTCCTATTGGATCAGATAAACCTATATGTTATGCTAGTCGTACACTTACACAAACAGAACAAAATTATTCTACGATAGAAAAAGAACTTCTAGCTATCGTCTGGTCTACAAAGTACTTCCGACCATATTTGTACGGACAAAAATTTAAAATTGTGACTGACCACAAGCCTTTGACTTGGCTTTTCTCCCTAAAAGAACCAAATTCTAAACTTGTAAGATGGCGATTGAAATTAGAAGAATTCGATTATGAGATTATCTACAAAAAAGGAACCAAAAATACAAACGCAGATGCATTATCCAGACTTGAACCAGAAGTGGAAATAAATCATAGTTCAACTAGTGACGAACAATCAGTTAGTTCAGTAGAAAAAATCGATTCGACTCAAAATACTGATGAAAATAAGACTATCCCTACGAGTAAAACTGTGTTAAACGAATTCAACACGCAAATAATTCTAGAATTAGACGACAAGTTTACTGAATGGCAAGTTACATTCAAGTTACTCTTTTTAAAAAAGAAAAGATATCATTTTAAGTGTAAGGAATTTACCGAAGATAATTTAATCAGACTGTACAAAGAATACATAGAGCCAAACAAACTAACAGGCATTGCTTGTAATGACAACATCTTTAAACTATTAAACCAAATTTATAGAAAACACTTTTCCGAAAACAAACTAAAAATAGTTCGCAGTAGAACATTAGTCGAGGACATTACAGACAACTGTCGACAGCAAGAAATAGTATCTAAAATACACCAAGACGGCAACCATTGTGGCATAACAGAAAACCAAGAACAACTCAAGCGAAAATATTACTTTCCTAAAATGAAAAATCTACTAAACCAAATTATAAACAAATGCGAAACTTGTCAAGCCTTAAAATACAATAGAAACAAAAAACTGTTAAAATTTGAAGTTTCTGAAACACCTAGTAGACCATTAGAAATATTACACATAGACATATTTTCTATAAATAATAACAAGTATCTGACAGTAATAGATAAATTTTCAAAATTTGGCACAGCGTATCACATGACAATTTCAAATGGATTAGAAGTCGTAAACCATATGAAAGACTTTATAGCAAATCATGGTGTTCCGAATAAAATAGTAACGGACAGAGGTGTAGAATTTACATCAATAATATTTAAACAGTTTTGTACACTATATAAAATAGTACTTCATCTTACCTCAGCGAAAAGCTCGACTGGCAACTCACCTGTTGAACGTTTTCACTCGACCCTTATAGAAATTTATAGAATTATTTACTCTCAAGATAAAAACAAATGTGCTAACGAAATAATGAAACAATCTTTAATTACATATAATAATTCTATTCATTCTGTAACTAAGCTTACACCTTTTGAACTAAAAAGTGGACATTACACCAAACAAGAGATATTTCCAGAAAAATCCAATAACAAAAATGCTGAAGAATATCTTCAAAACCATGTACAAGAATATGACAAACTACGAAATCTAATATCAACAAGAAATGCGAAAGAAAAAGAAAAATTAATTAATAGACTAAACCAAAATAGAATACCACCACCAGTATTCTACGAAAACGAAACTATATACGAACAAGACAATAGACGCAATAAATTAAGCCCTAGATTCCAAAAACATAAAGCTAAGAAGAATAACAAAATAACGTTAGTTACTAATAAACGGAAAGTACACAAAGCTAAAATAAAACGTTTGTTGCAGGTACGCAACGACATCACGAGCTCAAGAGATGGAGATAATAGATTACGATCACAACAAAGGAATAATTCCTATTAGACTAGGTGAGGCAAGACTCATTACTGGATATAATAGACTGCTACACATAATAGACCTCGAAAACTACAAGCACAGTCTACGCGTAATAAAAAATAACATATTCACAATACATAATATCACACAAGGCAAAACTGAGCTTAAAGCAATTTACAAAGTACGAATTGACATACTTCTAAAAAAATACGCTAAACTAGAAGAAATCCTGGATCACCTAAGACCTAGATATAGAGTAAAACGAGGACTAATTAACGGACTAGGAACAGTTCTTAAATCTATAACAGGAAATATGGATCACGATGACTATCAAGAATTAGGGGATGCCCTTACCGAAATTCATAGAAACGAAGACGTTATAACATAAAAGACAGACTTTCTGAACAAATAACTATTAATACTAAAATGATTAATCGGTTTAACGAAATACAAAAATATGTCAATGACCAAACTAGGCAAATAGAATTTGAAATAAGGTCAGTAGAAAATAACACACAAAATTTACTCAATATTTTGAAACTAGATCAATATTTCCACAAATCTATATACAATATCGAATTGCTGGATAAAAACTTATCCGATATAACCGAATCTATTATTATGGCAAAACTGAAAGTAATTTCGAGACACATTTTAAACCATAACGAATTGAGTTACCTTCATGATAGTTTTAATAAACATAACGTAAAATTTGAATCAGATGAAAGTATCTATGAACTTTTATGGTTACAAGCATACTATAATGAAAGTCAAATAATATTCTCGATACAAATTCCTAAATTCCATCCAGAAATTTTATCTTTCCACATGATTAAAGCAATACCAAAAAATAAAACCTATGTATTAGATTTTCCTGAACCCTATGTAATCCTTAACAAAAACATATATAAATTCATAACCAAACCTTGCAACAAAATAGAAGGAATTTATTATTGTGACAAACATTCAACCAGCAAAAGTAAAACTTCATGTATACCTCAAATTATCAATAATCAACCAGCTTTCTGTAACTTAACAAAAACTACATTCCACGAAGAAATCGAACAAATTCTACCAGGATATTTATATACAGCAACAGAACACGAAATCACTATGACATCAACATGCTCACAAAAACAAAAATCAATAAACGGCATTAAATTAATTCGTTTTAAAATTGTCACATACAATTAAACAACGAAGAATACACGGATGCAAGCATAATGACCACTCTAGAAGACAACATAATACTCCAACCATACAACGACATGAACATATTAGCAATAAACACCATCATCAAACTACCAGCACTAAGTAACTGGACACTAAAAAATAGCGAAGAAATTCAAATACTCCACAAAACAATAAAACAACATGGTCATCATAAAAAAGCCATTGTCGGCACCTTCGTCACATTAACCGCACTAGTTCTTTTTTATATTTCAGTTAAAAAAATATTACATTGCAAGAAAATTAAAAATCAACCCATACAGATAGAGATGAACCATTCACAATCTAACTATGAAAATCAGCAACCACCAGCTGTCAAAAAACGTCGTTTTTGGACAACTCTTAAGAGGGAGGAGTTACATCCGCAGACTGCAACATAACATCAATAATTATGTCATTTGTATTTCTGTCATATGCATCTGTCAATGTCATATGACACAACCCTAGATAGTTATGTTAGTTATATTAGTTATACCATAATGCATGTTTCTTTATCAGTAATTTTATTAATAAGTTTTCCAATTATTAAACAACAAGATTCTCAGACATATTTTATTTCCAAAACATTTAAATATTTGAATTCCAGAAAATGATTAAATAACAAAAGATAATATTTTTCACAAAATGTAAACAGCAAATTCTTATAAATTTATTAAGATCAAAATATAATAAAATAAAACAAAATTTATCTTATCGAAATGCAATTTTGCATTTCTCATATTATTCTTTAACTAAAGAGTTAACTAAGTTACTAAAGAAAAATTGTTTTGAGAATCAAACAAACAAAATTATTTTTTATCGTGATGCATATTATTGCATCACCCAAATAATTATTGAGATATATTTTAGAAATAAGATTTTAGATTTATTGTGGCTTTTGAAGTGTTAACTTCTTTCTTTTAAAATTAAATAAATTTCTTAATTAAAATTAAAATAAATAATTGTTTTTTTTAAAAGTATTATTAGAGTAGAATCTAATTCGTACTCCAGTCCCTGCTATTGACATATGAGTTAATGTGATCTATCACATACAACTGGCAAAACAAGCCACAAGCCAAGGTGATATCTGAGAGACGCCAGTGGATGAACTATATTTAACTAACAAATAACCATCAGTAACAGTTAACCATCATTGGTAACACTATCAATCTTAGATATAGAAAATTTTTTGAAATTGGCACGTTATTGCTTGCTCGATGAAACGAGGTTTAATATATCTCTATATGTCGACTTTATTCATTGAAAAAACATCACATGATCAACAAAAATGCACTAGCTGGGTTATTCTTATCCCAGTTTAACCTCCTGCCAATTTTTTAATAAAATTTGCGTTTGGCCTATTTTTATCATTATTCACTTCGCCCTTATCAAGATATATGGGTCTATGTCATATTTCATTATGTTATAGAATTTATTGTTTAGGTATCCATTCTTTAAAAAACATAAATAATAAAAACAAATTGCGTCCATCAACAACTAGGAACGCATGTTGTTGGATCTATAGGTCTTAAAAGCTTATATGTGCTGCTGAAACACATTATTTACACAACACAAAATTTTAATGTTGCTAGTCTTTAAATTTAATATCGTTATTAAAAATTAACAAAAAATTAAAAACTGACGGGTGGTTGATGATTGATATTTGGGTTAAAAATAATAATTTCACTTAAAAATTCAATTTTTTTTCATCCAAATAAAACTTCAGGAATCACTTACAACACAAACCCGTAATTAATCACAGAGTAAATATTTCAATGCAGTAGCAAAAAAAAAATAAACTCATAAAATCCGATCCCAAATTCACAGAACCAATTATTTTGTTCCATTAATCATCACCATCACATTAATTTTAGGTAGATTTCATATAAAAATCTACCTATTGCAATGGGCTTCATCTCGGAATTTCGGAAAAATTTTTGTGCCAAACGACTATATATGATAAGCGGAGACAAAAAAACAAAAAAAAAAAAAATTTATATATATATATATATATATATATATATATATATAAACGATATGAGATATAACGAAAACGACCGGCACTCTCACGGTCGCATTTGTTGAGCTAGATCAAAAAAATTTTCTGTACTTGTGTGTTCTAATAATATCTTGGACAAGTTCGTGAATCAGCAAAATCCGACACGTGGTTAAGAAACTAGAGGCTTTTTTCTGAAAAAAATTGATTTTTTAAAACCGTTATAACGGCCGTTTGGATACTAATATTTCAAAAAATTTATCAAATTTAGAATTTTTGGAATCTTTTTTATCAATTTGTTTTAAAAATAGACCTCTACAGTTAGAGGTTCCTGAGTGAGCGGCTCCAACAAAAAAGTTTGCAAAAAAAATTTTGTTTTTAAAACAACCGGCACTCTCACGGTCGCATTTATAAGGCCAGATCAAAAAACCTTCTTTAAAAATGTGCGTTTTATTAATATCTTGGACAAGTTCGTAAATCAGCCCAATCCAACACATGGTTAAGAAACTAGAAGCTTTATACTAGAAAAAAATTCTGTTTTTTAGATCCGTTATAACGGCCGTTTGGATTCTAATATTTTTAAAAACTTCATAAATTTAGAATTTTTGAAACCTTTTTAATCAGTTTATTTCAAAAAAAAGACCTCTACAGTTGGAGGTTTCTGAGTGAGCGGCTCCAACAACAAAGCTTGTAAATCACAAAATGCGTTTGAATCAACCGGCGCTCTCACGGTTGCATTTGTGGAGCCAGATGAAAAAACCTTTCTTAAAAATGTGTGTTTTATTAATATCTTGGACAAGTTCGTAAATCAGAAAAATCTGACACATGGTTAAGGAACTATAGGCTTTATACTAGAAAAAAAAGTAGTTTTTTTAATCCGTTATAACGGCCGTTTGGATACTAATATTTTTAAAATCTTCATAAATTTAGAATCTGTGGAAACATTTTAATCCGTTTCTTATAAATATAAACCTCTGCAGTTAGACGTTTTTGACTTGTTGGCTTCAACAAAAAAGTTTGCAACAATCCCCAACTACAATTTCCAAAAACCTTATAACAGTCAATGTCAACCTTATAACAGTCAAAAAAATAAAAGATTTGAATAGAAGAAATTAATTTTTTTTTCTTAGAAATAAACTATTTTGATATTTTGCAGTAATTGCACGACATATGATATAGAGTAGGTTTGTGTCATTGTTACACATTGTTACACACATGTTCTGTGGTAGATTTGATATTTGTTTGTTGCGAAATTGGATAGATATAATTTTGCTTGTAGGTAGCTAATTATCTTTTTAAAATTTGTTCGATATCTGTTTGAAATTAGTTTGTTTTGTTTAAACTAATCTAATAAATATGATTCTACTGGCACACAAAACTGTCTGATCTCGAAATCTACCTATTTCTACCGGATATACGTGCCGCTTGGACTTTTTTTTTTGTTTGTTCACACCAAGTTTAAGTTTTTTCAATAATAATTTACATCAAAACCATATTCATTCATCCGACCAAATGAATAACTGAAATTCTCAATTAACATCACACAATTAAAAAATATAATTTTCTTTAAATGGCTTTCAACCAATTATTTAACAACTTTGTTTTTTTTTTCTTAATGTACTTAAGTTATTTTTAATTTAAATCATTAAAAAATTAATTTGATTGTTTATTGCGTTTTACTTTGTAATATTTTTTTTAAAGATTTTTACTGTTGTCAATTAGGGTTCGAATCAAAGTTTTGCTACGGTTCTTTTATTTGGCAATAATAGTTAACCTTCCCTAAATGTAGAATGTAATATCAAACAAAACTGAATTCAACATAAGAAAGTTGAAAACTTCGAATTATTTAAATCATCATCATAAAATATTTGTAAGTGTTACATTTCTTAGCAAGAACAAACAAACTAACTGGATGTGGGACATGATTCAGTTTTATCGTAGTTTCATATTGTTGACAACCAAAAAGTAACACCTCCAAAAATAAATTTGTATTGTTTTGTAACGGTTAAGGTATATATGTAAAATTTGAAGCAAAGCCGCTAGTTATATCGGGGACAAGAGTAATATCCCTTATAAAAAAAATCGAATGAAACCGATAGAAAACAATTGAAAACGAATAGTTTTCTATCGTTTGCTATCCGTTTCTATCGGATTTAATCATTTAAAACGCATAGACTATATCTGCCAGATAGAAAACGCACCGTAATCTATCGTAATCTATAGGATTTTTCAGTTTTCGGTTTCAATGGTTTTTCTACGATAGAATTTCTATCGTAGTTAATCGTTTTGAATCAGAAGATCACGATTGAAATTTTTTTTGGTGAAATTGAAAAAGTTTTGAATTGTTTTCTATCCGACATTACATAACAGGTCGTTCAATAAGTCCGTAGGATAAGTAAGAAAAAAACAACATTTTGACAAAACTCGATTTTTTTATTCAACATAGTTGCCTTCGAGGGCGATACAACGAGTATAGCGATTTTCCAACTTTTCTATACCACTTTTATAGTACGATTTCTCTTTCTCGTCAAAATAGGCCTCAGTTTCAGCGATTACTTCATCATTGGACTTAAATTTCTTTCCAGCAAGCATTCTCTTGAGATCTGAAAACAGGAAAAAGTCGCTGGGGGCTAAATCTGGAGAATATGGTGGGTGGGTAAGCAATTCAAAGCCCAATTCATTCAATTTTGCCATCGTTTTCATCGATCTGTGACACGGTGCATTATCTTGGTGAAACAACACTTTTTTCTTTTGCAAATGTGGCCGTTTCTTTGCGATTTCAGCCTTCAATCGATCCAAAAGTTCACAGTAATACTCGCTGTTGATGGTGGTTCCTTTTTGGAGATAGTCGATGAATATTATTCCGTTCGTATCCCAAAATACAGACGCCATCACCTTACCGGCCGACTGTTGCGTCTTTGCTCGCTTTGGATTCGGTTCGTCGACTGCTGTCCACTCAGCTGACTGTCTTTTGGATTCTGGTGTGTAATTGTGAAGCCATGTCTCATCCATTGTCACATATCTACGATAGAATTCCCTTTTATTGCGGTTTAACAGTGCCAAAGACTCCTCCTAAGCATCGATTCGTTGTTGTTTTTGGTCGACTGTGAGCTCACGCGGCACCCAATTTGCACAGAGCTTTCGCATACCCAAATGTTCATGTAAAATGGTAAAAACACTACCATCTGCTACCTTTACAATGTCAGCTATTTCGTGCACCTTCAATTTACGATCGGTCATAACCAATTTGTGGATTTTTTTTATGTTTTCTGGAATAACAGCCTCATTTGGGCGTCCACTGCGCTCTGCATCTTTTGTGCTGGTACGACCACATTTAAATTCAGCCATCCACTTCTCTACCATTTGTCTCGATGGAGCAGAGTTTGGATAATGTTTATCAAGCCATTGTTCGGTTTCCACTGTATTTTTTTTCATCAAAAAGCAATGCTTTATTAAAATTCGAAATTAACTTTTTTCCATTTTTTTTCAAAAACAAAAGTTGCTTCACACAAAATGCTATAACTCACGAATAAATAGTCAGATTGCTGTCAAATTTATACACGTATCGTTTGAAGGTTAGTACTAAATAAAAATCATATGGAAAAAATTCTAGTAACGCCATCTATGTGTCATCCTACGGACTTATTGAATGACCTAGTATATATAGCACCAATCGTAGCTTATCGTATTTTCGAGTCATTAGATTTCTATCGGGCTGAATCTGAAATTTACGATTGAGATGTTTTCAGGAGAAATCAACCAATCGTAATCTATCGTTATCAATAGGATTTTTTACTTTTCGGTTTCAATGGTTTTTTTACGATGGAATTTCTATCGTTGTTAATCGTTTTAAATCTGAAGTTTTTGATTGAAATTTTTTGGTAAAACTAAACAAGTTTTGAATAGTTTTTTATCGTACATTCCATATGTAGCACCAATCGTAACCTATCGTATTTTTCCGCCTTCAGATTCCTATCGGCTGGAATCTGAAATTTACGATTGAAATTTTTTCAAGAAAAACAAACCAATCGGCATCATTCGTCACCTATGGGATATTTCAGATTTGGTTTCAATGGGGTTTTTACGATAAAATTTCTATCGTTGTTAATCGTTCTGATTCTGGAATTTTTGATTGAAATTTTTTGGTAAAACTAAACAAGTTTTTAAACGTTTTTTATCGTACATTCCATCTGTAAAACCAATCGTAACCTATCGTATTTTTCCGCCATCAGATTCCTATCGGTTTGAATCTGAAATTAACGGTTGAAATTTTTTCAAGAAAAACAAACCAATCGGCATCATTCGTCACCTATGGGATATTTCAGATTTGGTTTCAATGGGTTTTTTGCGATAAAATTTCTATCGTTGTTAATCGTTCTGAATCTGAAGTTTTTGATTGAAATTTTTTGGTAAAACTAAACAAGTTTTTAAACGTTTTCTATCGTACATTCCACATGTAAAACTAATCGTAATCTATCGTATTTTTCCGCCATCAGATTCCTATCGGTTTGAATCTGAAATTTACGACTGAAATTTTTTCAAGAAAAACAAACCAATCGGCATCTACCGTCACCTATGGGATATTACTTCGGTTTTGAAAAAACCTAAGTATTGCAAAAGTGAAATTTTTACTCCCCCTTTTTTGGCATTTCTCGACGTTTTAGGACCTACTAATTCTAAAACAGCAACAAAAAAAATGTATGTCTGTCTGCCGGCCGGCCGACGAAATCTAGAAAACGGCAGGACGGATTCCACAATTTTTTTTTCTATAAATAGGTTTACTCAATGGGAAGAGCCGAAAGGACGTTGTGTTCGATAGCTGTACCGGAAGTGTGTCAAAAAATCGTCGAGTGTGTCAAAACAAGGATATTTGCATATTTTTTGCTTAAAAAACGTTCATTTTAAGTGATTACGAATAGAAACATTGAATTTGAAGAAATCTTGATGATTGGGCCAATCCCAATGCGAGACCAAAAACTAGATTATTGCATTATAAGTTTGTCAAAAAAATATTGTGAAGTATGTCAAAAAAATGATTTTCATTTACTTTTTTAGTCAATTTTTTGGAAAAAAAATTTAGCTGTTTGTACTTTGTATGACGTAAGTGACGTATGTGACATGGAAATTTTTGAATTTGTTATAGTTTTTGAAATATTTTTGGAATTTTGAAAAAAGTTTCAACCTTTGATTTTGTAAGAATTTTTGGAATATTTTTAGAATTTTGGAAAAAGTTTGAATTTTTGAATTTTTAAGAATGTTTTGAATATTATTTAGATATAGAAAAAGTTTAAATATTTGATTTTATTCTAATTTTTGGAATAATTTTGGAATTTTGAAATAAGTTTCAATTTTTGATTTTGTTATAATTTTTGCAATATTTTCAGAATTTTTGAAAAAAGTTTAATCTTTGGTTTTGTAATAATTTTCGGAATATTTTTAGAATTTTGGAAAAAGTTTGATTTTATTTAATTTGTGATTTTGTAATATTTTCTCGAAACGCTAAATGGAAAGGTTTTTGAGTAGTTTGCTGATTGTATCATCTTTTCACTAAATTATGTTAATTTATGATCTGTTATGATTTTCCGGCAACGTATTGATGCTTCGTGTTAGTTTTGTAATAAATTTCTAACCATAAAAAAAATAATGTGAAATAACCCATTGAAAACGATTCAAAACGATAGGATATTGCACTAAAATTCGGGTTATACGAAAAGAAACGATTAAAACGGATAGGAATTAACAGAAAAAAATAATGTGAAAAAACCCATTGAAAACGATTCAAAACGATAGGATATTGCACTGAAATTCGCCTTTTACGATAAGAAACGATTAAAACAGATAGGAATAAACAAACAAAAATAATATGAAAAACCCATTGAAAACGATTCAAAACGATAGGAGATTGCACTAAAATTCGGGTTTTACGATAACAAACGATTAAAACGGATAGGAATTAACAGAAAAAAAAAATAATGTGAAATAACCCATTGAAAACGATTCAGATAATCTACCAAAAAACGATAGGAAACGATTAAAGCGATACAAACATTCTATCGGAAAAAAACGATACAGCCCCATTCATTTTCATTCAATAACCGCATAGGAAACGATAGAAAACGGTTCTTTTTTTTACTAGATTTTCATTTCTATCAGAAAATAACGATAAGAAACACTCAAAAACGATAGAAATTGCGTCCGCCACAAAAGGCAAAACGTAAGAGTCCGCATCCGTTTCTATGGGAAAAACGATTCCAACCCATTAATTCTCATTCAAAAACCGCATAGGAAACGATAGAAAACGGTCTATCGGTTTCTATCGTTTTCTATCATTTTTTTTTACAAGGGATTGTTTTAGGCTACTAATATTATATTATTCTGGATTGCAATCTATATTTTATTTTCTTTCATTTCAAATAGAAAATTTGTTTTCATCTCGAACCGCCTGAACGTATGTAAAATGTTTCCTAATCTGTTGGAAGTAGCCTACGTTTGTCCAGGCTAGTATTTTGTTCAGGCAAGCCCTGTTATGATCCGGGCCGGATCAGTAGTAAGGTAAGTCCTATTAGGGCATTTACATCCGGTGTATTAGTTAGAAAACATTGATAAAAATACAAGTCGTGAAGTTTTTTTGTTGGAAAGCCGCTATAGAGCGCAAAATTACTGTGTTTTTTTTGGTTAGAGAAAAAAAAATGATAAAAGTATAAATAATGTCTATAAAATAAAAAAAATTTTAAACAAAAAGAATGAATAAAAGCATTAAAACAAAAAATACACATATATATATATATATATATATATATATATATATATATATATATATATATATATATATATATATATATATATATATATATATATATATATATATATATATATATATATATATATATATATATATATATATATATATATATATATATATCTACGGAAATAAAACTAAAATTTGAGTCTTTCATTTACACTATTAACTACTTAACCTTTTTGTCAACCGTGATCGGGGGATAATTATCGAGGAGCAAAGAACATATTCTTCCGATAAGAGACCGCAGCAGAAGAATAGTTTCACAGCATTACAGCCTGTTACAACGGTTTTGGAGTATACGAATTCAGCAGTTGGCGATGATATGATCAGGATAGCGTGGACGTTATTTGCATTGAACAGGAATTTAACCACTAATCAACCAAACAGCATACCAGAAAAAAATAGGTTAGATTTTCTTTATACATTATATTAATATATTAATCGAGTTTTCCTTATTTACCTATATATGATATTTATATTATCTTGAATTTTAATATGACCATCATGGTCTTGTAAGTAGAACCACTACATAGAGATTTTTTTAGGGCAATTTTATAATATACCTCATATCCTGGTTCATTAGTAGGCCAGCTGTCAAACAGAACGGCTGTGTATTTTTTCGATCAACAATTTTTTTCAAAAAATAATAATAATAATTAAATTTCATTCATTCATTTATATTTGTTTCATATTTTTTTTATTACTTTTTTTATTAGTAAATAATACCAATTCTCACTATTTTTCTTTTTTAATTTTAGGTAAGGAAAATAATCAATTTGGAAAAATTAATTGATGAACTGAATTTAACAAGAAAAACATCAACAAAAATTTAGATCCATAGATTCAAGAAATTCAGGAAAATAAAAATAAGATAAGCGTTTTAATATAATATTTAGTTTTTATTCATATATTAACAATTTAGTGTACAATTATTGTACATAATCTGTTAAATTGGAATTGTTTATTGTAAACATAATATAATAAACAATTCGAAATATTCGTGGACGGTAAGGTACAGTAATTGTTTATTGTTGACTTATGTGGAATTGTGGTTATTTTATTAGTTTCGTTGTTAGTTTTCTTGTGGTCTTGTTGACTCAATAACAGGTTTTAAGTACACTTTATGTATAGTTTCCTGTCTTTGAGTTACATCTTGTTTTGATGTTTCTAAAATAATATTTTGTTTACAATTTCATAATTTTAATTGTCGATTTTAACAGTGAACCTAGACTTAGATTCAGGTTGTCCAGCTGTTGAAGTAGTCAATTTCAATTTCAATTTGAGTTTGTTTGTTTTCGCATTACTGTGGTTTTCGTATGTATGTTTTTCATTGATATTTCTCTATGAGTTAAAATGGCAAAATTATCTATCAGCTATGCGAACATAAGAGGATTGAATATAAACCTTAATTCAGTCCATCTTTTTCTTGAAACTATGAAACCTGATATTTTGTTTTTAACGGAAACGATTATCAGTGCGCGTGCTGTGACCTTAGATAAAAACAGATACCTTTGTCCCAATTATGAACTTGAATCCTCTTTCTACATTAAGCATGGAGTTTGTGCTTATATTAGGGATACTATACCATATGTGAGATTAAATAAATTTGAATTAAATGCAAAATTTCACAATATGGTGTCACTAAAAATTAGTTGCCCAAGTCAAACGCTGTTTGTCTTTGGATTTTACCGTTCACCTAATTCACCTGAGAACTCTAATTTATTTCAAGACTTATCTGAGAAGATAGATAGGTTGGTTGAGTATCCTAATGCAAAGTTTATAGTTCTTGGAGATTTTAATGTCCACAATAAAGAATGGCTTACACACAGCTCTAAAACTGACGAGGTTGGTAGATAGGCTGAGTTGTTTGCTCTTTATCACAATTTTACTCAAATAATAGACCTGCCAACCAGAGTTCCTGACATTCCTGGTCAAAGTAGTAATTTACTTGATTTATTTTTGACAAACGATCCATATCTGGTTCAATTTAAAATATCAGAACCATTGGGTGGTTCAGATCATAATTTGATCTCCACACAACTAAATATACAAATTCCAAAACAATTTAAAGCGAATCCTCGCAATGTTTGGGATTACAAAGCTGCGGATTGGCAAGGACTTAAAAGTTTTTTTTAGATGTTTTCCTTGGAAACGCTATTGCCTTACCGGCCAAGACCCAGACATAGCTGCATCAAATTTTTCTGAAACTGTAATTGATGGTATGCACAGATTTATTCCTAATAAATTGATCATTCCGAAAACTGATCTATGATTTTCTAGTAAATGCAAAAAAGCTATAAAAGTTAAAAAAAGGCTTTTCGAAAGTTTAATCAAAACAAAACCGATGAAAACCTTAGACAGTACCGTAAAGAGAGAAATTTATGTCGTAAGTTAATAGATGAAGAGAAACATCTATTTAATAGGAAAAAAGCATCTAAATTCGCAGAACATCCGACTGGTTCACGCAATTTCTATAAAGCCGCAAAGGCTGCCCAAAGCAACTTTTGTAAATCTTCCATACCGCCTCTTGTTAATAGAGATGTCCCTATCATTGATCCAAAAGAGAAAGCTAATTTGCTTGGGCATTATTTCTCTTTAAATTCTACTTCAAAAGAACCTAATTTCCAACCTAAACCTATTTCTAAAGTTTCTTATAAAATGAGGCGGATAATTTTTCGGAAAAACATTGTTCGAAAAATGCTTTTAAAAATCAATACTAACAAGGCAACAGGCCCTGATTTTATTCCTCCGATTATATTTAAAACATTTGCTAGGGAGCTAGCACCAATCCTCACTAAAATCTTCTATTTGTCATATAAGAAAGGAATTTTTCCTGAAATTTGGAAAATGGCTAGTGTACAGCCAGTTTCAAAAAAGGGCAGTAAGACTGATCCTTTCGAATTACAGACCCATTTCAATTTTATCGGTAGTTGCTAAAATTTTTGAGAAATATGTCAATTTTAATTTAATGAGCTTCTTAGAGTCTTCCAAATTAATTAATGAGAGACAATATGGATTTCGAAAAGGAAGATCGACGTGAGATTTGCTGTCTTTTGTCACTCATATCTGGAACAAGTCGCTTGAAAACTTTGGAGAAACATTCGGTGTTGCTCTTGATATTTCCAAGGCATTTGACAAAGTTTGGCATAACAACCTTATATGCAAATTGAGATCCTATGGTTTAGACGAGCAGCTTATATCTTGGACACAGAGCTTTATATCTGATCGAAAATTTCGGGTCAATGTTGACGGTGTATCATCGAATACTTTTTCAACTAATGCAGGAGTTCCTCAGGGTTCCGCTTTGTCACCAACTCTTTTTCTTATCTATATTAATGATTTGTTGGACTCAACGGTTCATCCTATACATAGTTTTGCTGATGATAGCACGCTTCATGCGTCTCATGAAGCACCTAAATTATATACACCCTTAGCGCTTAGTGAGTGTAGATCAAAATTGATAGATTCCCTTAACACTGATCTTAAAACAATTATGGATTGGGGTATTGCTAACAGTGTTGAATTCAATACAAGCAAAACACAGCTTTGTCATTTTTCTAGGATAACGACACCCAATCCTTTTCCATTAACGTTTGGCCCCAAAAATCTTTTAGAGAATGAGTCTGTCAGACTTCTAGGAGTTGAAATTGAAAATAATATGAAGTGGAATTCTCGTATTTTTAACCTGGCTAAGAATGCTGCTCAAAAGTTAGGATTTTTGGGGCGATGTCGTAAGTTTTTCGATAGCGAACAACTTCTTTTAGTTTATAAATCTTTTATACGTCCCTGCATGGAATACTGTTCTCACATATGGGGTGGAGCTTACTTGAGTAGTCTCAACTGCCTTGATTCTGTACAGCGTAGAGCTATTAAACTCATTGGTAACCCAAGTCTTACTAACGGTCTTGATTCCTTGCAGCACAGAAGAAATGTTGCTGATTTGACTATATTTTATAAATATATTATGGATGAACGAGCTTCTGAAGAGATCAAATCGATTTTACCTAAATCAGCAAACCTTTTGCGTCATACCAGAGCAAACGTAGCAGCGCATCCCTTTACAGTTCAAATAATTAGGTGTAGAACTGTAGCCTTCCAACGTGACTTTTTCAACAGAGTCTCTCATCTTTGGAATGCCTTACCATCCTGGGTTTTCCCTGATGAATTTAATCCTCAAGGCTTTAAAGTTAAAGTTTATAAATTTCTCAGAGAATCTTAATTTGCATTCCATTCTTATCCCTAGTTGGCATCTTCGGATATTCAGAGACGTTAATTTATAATTTATTATAATTAACACTAAACATGCCTAACTTTGAATAAAAAAAAAAAAAAAAGCTGGACCATTCAGATCCAGTTATAATAGATATTACAATAATCATATTACGATAATGATCAACTACAATGCTGTATTACAGTAATCATATCTTAAATCTAAAATTTACCTGATATGTACCTACATTTTCATATCCGTATTATTCTCATCATATTTTACATCCATACTACATTTCTTATTTTATCATCATTTTCATTTCAGCATAAACATTTAGTAATAAAAATGTTTTTACAAAAATATTACTTCATTCAAAACAAAAAGAACGAACTCATTAATTGTTTTGATGACACCAAAAAGAACAAAAACAAACTTAATATTTGTTTCTATGACACACATAAGTTATCGTCACAATTTCAAATTGTATACAATTGTTGTATAATTTAAATTGTGGAATTCATAGTTAAGCAAAAAGTGTAAATAAAATTAAATTCATTGTCAAAACAATTCCTTAAAGAAAACATAATTTGTTTTGAAATATTAGACTTACATTTTATATATTTATGAAAATAATTTAATTTTAAATCAAAATATAGTTCATTTGGAAATGAAAAATATAACTTATAACATGTATGAATTTGAATGTTTCTTTTTAGGTTGAGAATTATTACATATGTTTATGCTTGAAAATTATCTTAATCTTTTTATTTATATCTGAACTTGATCTTATAAATCATACAGATCATTATTCTAATTATTATATTAATCATTAATGATGTATTGGGAATTACATCTCAATCATAATCTCTATTGATATGTAGACTTGACTTGATTTGAACTTATAAATAATATATATTATTATCTTAATCGTTGGTGATGCATAGGGCATTACAGGGAGTTGACCTAAAAATCTAAAAAAATTCGCAAATTGTTTTCTGACGGAGTTCATACCAATCCTCAAAGTTTCGAGAAAAACGGGTTCCCCAAAAATCTCCATTTTGTAGGCAATCTTAAGAACCACAAAACAGCAAACTTCTTTCAACTCTTTAAACTTCTATTCGTTTTCCAAAGATGCAAACTGCAAGTGGTCAAAGAATGTACTATTCACATTTAACACATACTTTGAATAACCGTATCTCATTTATTTTTCGCTTTATAAAAATGACAACATATCGAAATTCTCACTTTTCATCAAATCAGCTTCATTTTTTGCATTGTAGCTGTTGTTACGTATCATATTAGTTTTTCAGTTATTTAAAAAAAAATGAAAATTTTGGAGAAATTCAATTTATTCAAATCTAAGCATCCTAAACCGGTTAAAAGTCTAGAATGTATTGCTGATACATAAATAAAGTAACTTTTAAATGGGTAATGATTAGTTTCAAATAGGGTGGTTATAACCTCCGAGACGATTGGTAACCGGGCCCAGGTTAAAAGCGCGCATCGGCGTAGGGTAGGTTTTGATCTTTAAGCTATTCCTAACATACTGTCAAAATTTCAATGATCATGGTGAATCAAAGAATTCGGAGCAGAAAACCGTCATTTACTGAACTAACAAGAGACAAAACTTGTGAGATTACATAAAACGCTTATGAAAAGTATTCAGTCCACAATTGCATAAGAGGGAACTCAAGGGAAGCTCTCTTTTGTCCAGTACAAATGGGGAATGTTTATCCACACGTTTTTTATTTGTCCTAGTTTGGCACAACACAGAATAAAATATGTTGGTGCACGGTCCCTATACGATCTGAGGGACCTCTATCGAAACAATGTCAGTGATATTTGTTGCTTCTCTAAACGTTTACGCTATCCGAATGAGTACCCGAAAATGTAGAGTTTAAAGAGCAAAACTAGTTTTATGGTACGTTTACGAACTGCTTGCGTTTATTAATTCTAAACTATTCATACATACATTTGTCTTATACAAACTAATCTTATAATTATAACCTTCAAAATAATCAAAATTATGTTGAACCTACTGTTACACAGAATCACCTTTACTAAAAAAACATAAGTTAGCTTATATTTTATTTATATCAATTTTCACACCAGGAATCATTATAAGTATTTAAATCAGTCTTCTAAAGTATAATTATATCTTAAATTAATAATTTATAGAATTTTTGATTATGTTTTGAATTCGATGAGACTTGAAAATATCAAATTATTCGTAGAATTATTTGAATTAGATTCCCTTAATCAAACATATGTGTATCTAATTGTATTTAAATCGTCATTATTTTTTGAATAAAATTATTATTTTAATCATTCGATTAAATTTGATAAACTTCAAACGGAACGGTTTTTAGCAACCCACTCACACACATAGTTTGACAGATTGTATACAGTTTTCAAGTTCATTTTTGTTCTTCTTGTTAAATTATTTTAATTCTGAGGTTCGTTTTTGCTTTAACTTTAATTCTATCGGTTTTTGTAATGTAAAAACTAGAACTCCACCCAGATCTCTTTCAAAGTAGTACAATAAAATAAAATACATCACAGAGAAGAAAACGACTTGCATTATTCCATTGAGTCTTCAATCTAAGATAAATAATAGTTCATTGTCTTTTAAGAATATGTATGTATAGCAACAAAAAATTATTAAAATTATCTTTGAATGTATCATGTAATTGATGTAAATTTAACTACTTCAATTAACGGAAGGAATGAAATAATGAATACATTTAAAGATCATTAATTATTTTCGTAATAAAAAGTTTGTTGACATTTTTTGCTTCACATTATGTTACTTTGGAAAAATGATCAAATTTTCCATATAATGTGAATGAATGAAAAATCATTTTTCATTTTAATAAAAATGTATGACATATAAATTGGTTCCGTATTGTGGGGATAAGTTTACGATTTGTTTTGGAACATATTATATTATGTCAGTGATGTGATTTTGGATTTAATTGGATAGAAATATGTCAAGGAAAAAGCTTTAAAAATTGACATAAACAAATACTTGCTTTTGTGATTTTTATTGTACTTATGCTTCAGTTTGGTATAAAGTTATTATAAACTCTAGTATATGCGATATACATACACATCCATGACAATCATCATAAAATCATAACGCACACTAAAAGATGCTACAAGAACTATTTATGCACCAAGAGCGTTATGAATGTTACTATGGAAAGACGCGTCATCCAGCCCGAGAGCCTCTGACCCGAGTGATGACTGTCGCTTGATGGGCGTAAGACCCACTAACACCAGTGGTGCATAAATAATTATTTATGAACCCAGAGTTTAAAGTTATACATTTCAACCCGAGTGAGAATTTGTTTGCCTAGACGTTAGTTGGAGGTTGGAGAATAAATTTGATATTTTACTCGCACTAAAAATTTTGAAACTCATAAGATTGTGGTACTTATCGCACCGCAACATTCTAACTCGGTCCAAAATCCATCATTTTTGGTCATAGTAGAACAAATAACTCTTTCTTTGTATTTTGTTCTGTAAATAAATTCATACATATACATATGCTAGTGTAGGACAAAAACTAGTACGTTTAAAATAATTGGCTAGTTTTGCAAAATCAAATAAACATTCAATAGCGAAAATGTTGCACAAAATTTTTAAAAATCAAAAACTGTCTATAAATGTAAATCAATTTAAATTTATAGACAAAACTATAAAGTACAAAAAAACTAATTTATTTCATACTGATCTAAAACGACATTTTTCGGATTATTTATAGTACAAAAAGTTGAACTTTAATCTCCTAGGACACTATGAAATTTTATAAAGTCCTAGGACCATAAAGTTCAACTTTTTCTACCATAAACGTTGAAGTTCAACCGTCCTAGGACTTTATAAAATTTTATAAAGTCCTAGGACGTTAAAATTCAACTTTTTGAGCAAAATTTAAAACTCATTTCTTTTTAATTAATTTAGTAAATTATTTGGGATATAACATCACCCCGATGGAAAATATCCCATCAAGAATAATATAAGAACTGAATCTAAAAAATTATGGTGCAAATTATGAAACTTTTTGCAATCCATACAATTTTCGACCGATCTAGTTTCGAACCAATGAGAAAATTTTAAACTTTAAAAAAGTTTATCATTCTCATCAGGGCTAGCCGACTAGATAAACTACCAAAAAACGTCAACGCTATATATAAACCAAAAATTAGGTTACAACTCTAGCGAAGTATAAAAAACAAAAAATTTACATAAACATATATTTAATAGATTCAGGTTTAGTCAATTAATTTCTCTGGTTTTCTTTTTTAAAGTTTAAAGTTTAAAGTTTTCTCATTGGTTCGAAACTAGATCGGTCGAAAATTGTATGGATTGCAAAAACTTTCATAATTTGCACCATAATTTTTTAGATTCAGTTCTTATATACACTTCTTTTTATTATAATAAATTTCCAGTATGAAATAAAATTTTGTATTTACCTCAAACGAAAAGTGTTTTTGAAGGTACTCACTAGTAATTTCTTGTAAACAACTAACGCGTACTTTAAAGTTTCACTTTTCGTTCTAGATAAATAAATAACTATTATGTTGTAAGGGATTTTTAAGCGAGGGTTATGAAATCATAACGTTTTTAACGAAGCACTAAATCTTGTATTCACCACTCGCGTTACTGGGTATTACGTCCATCAAACGACATCCGTCTTTTGAGCAGGGACTTTTAATTACATCGATTGGGCGATTAATTACATCAATTGCCGCGCATAATAACCTTCATAACCTCCGTGGTATACAAATATATTTAGAATGTTTCAGTGGTATGGAGAAATCAAATTAAAATCGACTCTTACTGTTAATTCAAGACTATAGAGTTAATCCTATCAACTTTCGATAACTTGATCAATCTATTTATCTATAGCGATAATTTTAAACTGTCTCATTATGTCATATTAAATAATTCATTTTTATTAACTTAAAAGCAAATTTACATATTTTTTTAATAACGGCGAAAGCTGTTTCAAAAAGTAATTAAATTAATTTATATGTACTTTAACAAAAAAATAATTACTATCGCAGTCTGTTCTATATTTTCCCTCTCTATGTCATGCGTAATTTTCCAATGTGGTTGTTTACAGATTACAAAAATATTTAACTTTTAGTGTATTCTTTTCGGCTGTACCGAACAAATTTCACTACAGTTCCAGCACCGAATAATTTTTTTTGTATTGAAATTCATTCCAAAAAAATACAAAATTCGATAATTCGGTGTTGGAACTTGCTCGGTACAGCCGAAAAGAATACACTGTAGATGAAAAACGTAATCTACGCAGGTGAAAAAGTCGAAATTTGACCTTAACCATTTTTGATTTTCCAGAAACTCGACATGTAAGAAGTATGGACAAAATAAAAAATACGACTTATTTTAAAATTTTTTTAAAGTGTTTAGTTTGAGCATAGGGGGCACCCCAACATGCATGAAAAATGAAAATTCTGCCAATCCGATGTAACTTTGAAATTAAATTGCTCAAGAACGGCTATACCGATTTCATCAAACTTTTTTTTGTTTGATAGATGATTAGTTAGAAAAAAAATTCATTTATTGTTTTTATAATTAATTTTTAAATAAAAATATAAAAAAAACTTTTTTAAAGATGGCGCTAGGGTCGAAGATCAATTGAAATTAAATAAATTTTTTTTCTGAAAATAGTTCTATCCTTATTCTTAAATATATTATATTAACTCAGAGGCTTTAATTTTTGTTCTTGAGATATTTAATTTTAAATATTTTTAGTACGACTGAAATTCGAATTTTTGTTCATTTTTTCAAACAACTTCCATTAACAAAAACTTTTAAAATTAATTAAATTTTAATTTTTTTTAAATATAGCTCTAACCTTACTTTAAAATATATCAAATTTACAAAGAGGCGTGAATTCGTGTTCTTGAGATATTTAATTTTAAAGATTTTTAGTCCGATTAAAATTCTAATTGCTAATTATTTTCTCGAACTTCAGTGGTTAAAATTTTTTGATGATATAGATTGTTCGAAAAAGTAATAAACAATTAGAATTTTAGATGGACTAAAAATCTTTAAAATTAAATATCTCAAGAACACGAATTAACACCTATTTGTAAATTTGATATATTTTAAAGTAAGGTTAGAGCTATATTTAAAAAAAATAAGTTAAAATTTAATTGATTTTAAAATTTTTTGTTAATGGAAGTTGTTTGAAAAAATGAAGAAAAATTCGAATTCCAGTCGTACTAGAAATCTTTAAAATTAAATATCTCAAGAACAAAAATTAACACCTCTGAGTTAATTTGATATATTTTAGAGCAAAGATAGAACTATTTTCAGAAAAAAATTAATTAAATTCCAATTGATCTTCGACCCTAGCGCCTTCTTTAAAAAAGTTTTTTAATATTTTTGTTTAAAAATTAATTATAAAAACAATAAATGAATTTTTTTTCTACTAATCATCTATCAAACAAAAAAAAGTTTGATGGAATCGGTATAGCCGTTCTTGGGCAATTTAATTTCAAAGTTACATCGGATTGGCAGAATTTTCATTTTTCATGCATGTTGGGGTGCCCCTGTGCTCAAACTATGCACTTTAAAAAAATTTTAAAATAAGTCGTATTTTTTATTTTGTCCATACTACTTATATGCCAAGTTTCAGGAAAATCAAATATGGTCAAGTTTTCACAACTCTGTCTAGAACACGTTTTTCTTCTATAAGCTTTAAGGTGGTTATATCTTTAAATAACCTACCTGAGAAATACTCAACTAAATTAAGAACAAAAATAATGTTTCAATTATAAATAGTTATTATAAATATAAAACGCTTTAAAATAAAAAAAAGGTGATATGTGATGTGATAATCACTTATAATTATTTCAATAAAATCATGAAATAATTTCGATTAAGTTGTTAACAAATAAAAAATCAATAAACTACATAATATAATTGTTTATCAAATTATAATTTTGAAAATTATAATTAATTGCTTAATTGGAAAATTGATTGAAAATTAACTTTAATGTTGATAAAATTTACCACATTTTTAATATTATTGAATTGAACATTTTTGCTAAAATTTCGCTCTGGGCAAGTCACTCAAGAAACAAAAGAGACACAAAAACACGGCTCTTGTGTTTAAAGAAAGGAGACAGGCAACAATAAAATAAGAGAGATAAATGATTATTTGTTGCACCTATAGATTAATCATAGTTTAGGCTTAAGACAATCAGTTTTGAAAAAAAAAATCTTACTTTTAGTAAATTATAAATTATATATTAAGGAAATCAAATGAACTCGGTAAATGTTCCAGAAAGTGGTAAATATATATTTTGAGAGTTAAATGTTGGTTTCTTGCGACTTGTAGCTGAAATATGCATCCAATCTAGAAAAATATATTAATGTAAAAGTTGTAGATAATTAAAAGTTCTAAAACTTTTGTATCGATAATTTTTTCCACATAACCTCAAAGTTATCGCAAAAAACGCTAAGCACCGGTTTTGCGTTTTGACTATTATTACTACACAATTATATTTAACTTGAGATTTGACAGTTGTGTTGGTTTGAACTTTGACATCAATTTTTCGACAGCTTCGAATTATTGGATCGGCCTTCCAATTATTGGATCGCCCATAAAAATCAATTACATATTGCCATTTTTAGTATAACAATCAAAATAATATTTATGTTAATCTTTTAGCTGTTGTAAAATTAATATAATTAAAGCAAAAATAATTTATTATAATAAAATGTAAACTATCATGATTAATAAATAAATTAAATTATTTTAGTATAAAGAAATATTTTTTTCCGGATATTATTTGTCTTTGCAAGTAATTGTAATTAAATTTAATCTTAAAATTTTGTATCAAATTTATAATTAATTTTGATTTTAAAATAAAGAAAAAATTTTAAAAACTCACTTTTTGAAAAACGAACTAAAAGCTAAAAAATAAATTTTGCATTGAAGTAACGTCATGTTGCATAGAAACAAACGATATGTTCGTACAAACGTTGTCTATTGTAATTATATTTTCTTTAAAATTGTAAGAAGAATATTTAAAAAGTATTTAACTTATCTTAGCTCAGATGCAAACATTAGATATTTGACTATTAGTATTTTTGATAGTTCCCATTTGTTACACAAAATAGAAATGGGTGTCGCATTCAATATAGAAAAGAAGCAAATGTATGCAAAATGTGTGTATATTGCTATAAATATTAAAATCTTCAATTACATGCAAATTGCAATTTATTTGAAACACGAGCAAGAACGTTTTAAGTTTTCACAAACTTTCATAAACAAAATTATTTTTACTACAGATAGAAATAAAAAACAAAAAAATGGTTATATTAGCGTTTTTCTCGATAGTTTTGCTAAAAGCGAGGTTATGCTAAAAAAATGATCGATACAAAAGTTTTAGATCTTTTAATTATCTACAATTTTAACATAAATTTTTTTTAAAAGGATGCATAATTCAGACACAAGTCGTAAAACACCAACATCAAATCCTCAAAACGTATATTTGAAAAAAAAAACGTGCTTCATGCCGAGTTGTGAAAACTTGACCATTTTTGATTTTGAAAAAACAACGATATTCAGACTGCTCACGGTGCATTCGAATCCAGTGGGGAAATGGGCTCCAGCGTCTTTCTGTCAATTGAGAATGGTCAACCGCGTTATATATGTCACTTTTTACATTGCATGCCACGCTCTAAGTTTGTTGAAAACTAGCCAACATAAAGATGCATGCATTAACTACGTGTGCAAAGTGTCAAAATTTGTGCATTGTTTTATTCCAACGGCGTAATTGGATAAACATAAACTCCAAATAGGTGGAGGCATTTAAATCTATCGTCAATTTCACAGCAAAGCGTTGATGATGATTCGGTGCGTTGCAAGTCTCAGATTTTTGAGAAAGCTATCTATGTGATGTTGCTACTTCATTCAATATAGAATACAGCACTACAATACGAGTCATATTTTTTCGTATGTGCAATTAAATATTAATAAGCTAACACTTACGCAAAATGGCCTTTACGATCAAATGCTGCGAACTTTCTTTTGTAATGCAAAACTGCTAATTTTGCTTTGCAATTTCCATTGAATATGTATTTTCAGTTAATTGAAATTGCCACGTGAAACATTTGAAATGTTTAATGTTTGGAATGAATAACTTATAAAAAATTGCTCAAGCCTCTTGATCAGTCAGAGATTTCTTGAGAAACCTACAATCATATGGGAACCCATTAATATTGCTTGCAGGGTATTTCAGGCAGATATTACCTTGAATTCTTCGACCGACACCCAGCGAACGAAATAAATTCTAGCATGAAATATTTTTTTTTGTGGCTACACATAAAAGCATTAAAATTAACTCAAATATTCGTGTTGTTCTGCAAAACCGATGATCAGCTTAGATATTTTCACATAAACTGGTGTGAATTGGAAACAGAAAGGCACCGGATCTAACATTAGTAAGCCAGCATTGACTGTCTCATATAACTTCTACAATTTTTTGACGCTAAAAAATATTTGATTGATAAATTGTTTCTTAATATTCTAACCAATTATAATAATCACGATTGACTGAAAAACGAGTTATTTTTGCCGTTTAGAACAAAGACATCTCTTAACAATAAAATTTAGTCTTATATTCAAAGCGAAGTTCGGTTAGTCATCCAAAAGAAGTTTTTGAATTCTCTTGATCTTACGGGGATTCTCCCGCACGTATTGCAATTGGCAAACGTCAGGCAAATTATATAACATGTTGTAAAACTTACACCAGCCAAAGCTTTGCAACAGCGCCAGGCTTGAAGCTAAAACATGAATGAGCAACGTCGTAGAGAAAACAATTATTTTGACAGGACTTTTAAAAAGCGAAAATGACTCCATTCCCAATTTGATTGCCATTTGCAATTACCATTAACAAAGTTCAGTGCCAAATTCAAATTTTATTCCTTAAGTAAAATTAAGTAATATTATTGATTTTACCGGTAATTTTATCATGGGTAATCTTGCCTTTATATCTATACTCACAGTAAAAGCTTGTTAAAAGAATTTGACTTTTTCTTTTTTCAAAGCTTCAGGCATTGACATATGGTATCGTATCTCAGTCATCTGCATTTATTGATTTGCATTTCACAAACCAAATCGATTTATTCAACATTTATGTAATAGCCATTTATGCGGTTTTTCGTTCGGTCTCGATCTCGTTCGGTTAACATACGATATTCCCAGAACTCTTGTGTGTAAAAGGTCATTCTTTGTTCGTGGTTCTATCCAAATTGTTTCTAGTACAATGACTTCAATCTACTGGAATAAGGCCAAATCAACCGTCTTGCAATCTATCGGTCAAAAAATCCAGTAATTCATATTTTTTCTGTTTGTCTTCAGAACCCAACAAACGAAACAATATTTCAAATAACTTGACCTCCACAGAGCTGTGGAAATAAACACTAAAAACTGGTTTACGGACTGATAAGAAACATGTCCATATCTTCTTCAGTAATAATGAGATTAATTCCAATTTTAGATTCCTTCCCAAACCATCATTTATAATTTCTCCGTGTTTACCTTAGCCAAATCATTACCTAAATGAATATTACAAAAGCTATGTATCGATGCAATGGAAAGTAGCAGAAGTGATTATTATCCTAAAACCGAATAAATCACCAAATGACAAAAAAACGTATAGACCGATATCATTACTCCCAACGATGTCGAAGCTTTTTGGAAAACTTTTTCTTAAAAGACTTCGCATCAGCTTGGTTTCAGAGAAAACCACTCCACCATCGAATAAGTGCACAGGATCACGAATATTATTGAAGAAACAATTGAAGCCAAAAGGGTATGCAACGCAGTTTTTCTTGATGTAGCTCAAGCTTTTGATAAAGTTTGGCATCGTGGCTTAAAATATAAATTGCATAGAGATCTGCCCAAACAGTTTTATGAAATTTTGAGCTATTATTTGAATGACCGCTACTTTAGAGTCAAATATGATGATTATTATTCTACCTTGAAAAAGATTGACGCAGGAGTCACGCAGGGTAGTGTCCTAGGACCGGTACTATACTTGCTATATATTTGCCTAACCTAGGCCAAACAACTATTGCAACCTTTGCAGATGATACTGCAATTTTGACCCCCGGAAAACCGTAGAAGAAGCAACTAGCAAACTGCAATACGCTATTAATATAATTCACAACTGGACAAAAAGATTTCGAATTAAGCTGAATGAAACCAATTCCTCTCATGTTAACTTCACTAATCAAAAAAAAAGCCAAATGCCCCTAAAAATCAACTCAATACAAGTTGCTAATGCAAACACAGCAAAATATCTAGGTATGAACCTGGATGCTAAACTGAGAGAGGAGGAATACATTAAAAAGAAAAAAGAAGAACTAAATTTGAAATTTAGAAAGATGTACTGATTACTTGGAAGAAACTCAGAACTATCTATTCAATACAAACTGCTTCTGTGTAGACGTTTGGTATCCAACTGTGGGGCTATACTAAGAAAAAGAACGCGAAATTTATCCAGTCGTTCCAAAACAAAGTCTTGCGTTTCATTGTTAATGCCAAGTTGTACATCAGAAACGAAGACCTCCATAGTGATCTAAAGATAGAGTTCGTGAAGGATGAAAAATAAATAAGCAAATAAACACACCACACGTATTCGCGTACATGAAATAATGAAATACGCCAGCTAATGGATGTGCCCGTTGCTGACAGAAGGCTTAAAAGAACGAAGCCACTAGATTTGATTTTATAATCAAAAGCATACAAAATAAAATAGTATAAATGTGACTAACCAATGGGTTACACCCCCAAAAATGTGTTATAAATATGATATGTAAATTACTAGATGGGCATAGCTCAGTTGTTCTATTATGTAAATAAAAAAAAAATTTAACCACTCGGTTGTTTTTAACCACTGTTAGACTGAGAATAATTTGTACGCCAACAACGTTCAATTATGCTGGGGCAAAAAGCCGTTTGTGTTAAATAATATAGTATATAACACTGAAGCATAAGCGCAAAAAGCTCGTATTTAAGTGTAATAAATGGTCTACTATTGTTCTATTAGTTTATCTAATGCTGAGATGCCACGCACAATAAAACCCTCCATAATATTAAATAGAGTTTATCTGCCTATATCGCGTACTGTAAGAAATCTTATTGTTATTTTTGACTCAGCTAGGTCTTGAGTAGCACAGGTAAACAAAGTTATGTTAACAATAATTCATGTGCACGGAGTAAATAAATGTAGCATGTGATACTCTATAAGGAAATTAATAATGAGTGATTTGGTTTTGTTCATATTTGCCAATATTAGGGTTGCTTTGTAACTGGTTTTTTCCCTCGTTTTCCAAGTTGAAATTTGGAGTTTGTTGTACGACAAAGAATTCAATAAACATTTTAAAAAATTTTAATTTGGTTAAATAAATTAAAATAGTGATGGTTTGGTCTCCAAGTTGTTTAAATTAATTCAATAATAATTTATTTAAAATAAATTTAATAATTTTTTCTTTAACAACATTTTTAAAATAATATTTTGTTACATCGAAACACGTAAAACAGAAAAACAGAGTTTTTTCTGAGATATTTCCAGGTATGGTTGGAAAAATTCAAATTAATTCTATAGTTACTTGAGTTTAATTGCTCACAAAATCCTGAATTTTGTTACATGTTTCAACCATAAATGGTCATTCTCAAACATTTGAAAACATTATATGATATTTTTTATCAATAAACAAAAATTTTTAAATTTATTTTAAATAAATTATTATTAACTTAAAAGACTTCAAGTTGAAAATGTGGATATGGAAACTTAATTGATCATAAATAACTCAAATGATATTTTATTTGATTTTACACTTCAGTCAAGTTAAAAATATGTACGAATTAAAAGCCTAGACCTTAAGTAGGTATGTTTTTTATGAATAAATAAATAAACAAATACCAAAAATAAATATAAAAAAATATACAGACACAGGACATAGAAGGCCCAACAGATATCTAAAACCCCACAGATATAATAAATTCCAAGATACAATTAATCTTTATATTTATATATCAAATTGCAGTTTTGTTGTTGTTCTATGGGCCCATGGTTTTTTCGTAACATTTTCTAAACATTCGTAAATATGTACATTAAGAGTAACTAATGAATAAAATTAATTAATTTTTAATTTAATAGTTATTATAAAATATTAAGTCAAGGTTCATGGCTATGGTATTTTATCTGTCAAAATATTTAAATCAAAATAGTCAAAAGACGAAAGAAACACAATAAAAATAAGATAAATAAGACAACAAGAGACAAGAGACATAACACCCACATTTGCTAGCGAGTACACTTCATATATATCTCCGAGTCAAATAGAACTAGAAAAACTTTTTCAAAATAGGAACGTTGTTGGTCTTATAAAGTTAAATAAACTACGCCTAACTTAGCTGTAGAAAGCACCGTCGTATTAACAAGAAAGTTTTCCAATTAATTTTCAATTTTTGAAGTAAAATAACTTTTCTTTAATTTACCAGGCAAATTAGGTGATTTCTCAATGATTTTATTTAATTTTTCTATACATATCGTAAGGGTAGTAATAGTAACAGTAACAAAAGGTCACAGGTAGCGCAAAGTATAAATTTAAAATGAAAAAAATTTCAAAGGAATTAACATTGTTCATGTTACTTATAATTACTGTTTATTTGTTTGCTAATGAAATGTGTCCAGATCTAATGCTGGCATCAGCGTTGGGGATGTGATTAGATTAGAAAGGGTTGGACAGGTTGCACGAGGCAGAACTTGTCCTGGTACGCAGACTCTTCGGTCCATAGCAGCGTGTCCGAGTTTGGTCTCATAACAACTATTGCACAAGCCTTTCCGTAAGCTTGATGAAATGCAAAAACCACTGTATTGGACAGTTTAATTGTGCCTCTACAGCTTCTGAGCCAAAAATCCTAGCTCTATCCCTAGAAAAGGCTGGGCATACACACAAAAAGTGCTCATAGTCTTCTTCTTCTTCAAGACAACACCCACACACAGAATTTTTAATCAGTCCTATGGTAAAAAGATGTTTATTTAGATGTCCATGTCCTGTAAGGATACCGACCATAGTGTTGAGAGTTTTCCTCTTCAGACTTAAAAGAAAATTGATATTTTTTTCCGAAATGCTGATAAACATCTTACTTTGCCTGCCTGTTGATGACGCATTCTACGATGCCATCATCTTGGGGTCAATCGATGCCATCATCTTGAATAACCCTAGGGCGGGTTCTGGACCTGAATACTTCATACCCGCTCCAACTCTTGCAAGTTCATCTGCTTTAATGTTACCCGGAATGCCACTATGACCTGGAACCCAGCGCAGTATGATGTTGTTGTATTGCGCTACCCTACAAAGATTATTCTTGCACTCGTTGAAGAGTTTGGAAGTAGTCTCCGGGTTAACCAGTACCTTGATAGCTGTATGGCTATCCGAACAGATGCAGATCCTCTTCCCTTGCAGACACAGACGCATTATTGCATGCGTGCATTCATTGATAGCATACACCTCCGCTTAAAGAATTGAGCAAAACCACCCAAGCGGAAATTTCTTGCAACTTATGGCATTATTTTCTTTTGCCAACTCCTGCACTTCCATTCAACAGTGAGCCATCTGTATAGAATACATTAATCTCGCTGGAGGACCATTCGGACCAAGATTCTGCACATTCCTCTCTGGGAATGATGACCAGTTCAGCGGGCTTCACAAAGTTATATACTTTGGTCATGACGTCACTATGCATATCTATTTCCGGACAGTCAGTCCGTAGTCTATCAAGTCTGTGACCATGACCGTATGTTTTCCCTTTGCTTACCCACGTCCCTGCTACATGCAGTCTCTAGACAACACTTTTAGCCATGTACTCTACGTGTAGATATAAAGGAGCCAGACCCAACATGACCTCCAACGACATTGTTGGTGTGGTACGCATTTCACCACTAATACCTACACATGCCATTCTCTGTATTTTATTTAACCTAGCACGGACGTATTGTTTCTCCGTCTTTGGCCACCAGAAAACACAAGCAAAAACAAGTGTTGGTCTGATTATTTCTTTGTATATCCATAACATGATTTTGGGACTAAGGCCCCAATAATGACCAAAGGATTGACGGCATTGCCAAAAAGAAAATACAGCCTTTAACCTTTTTCAATTTAACCCTTTGTCGAGAATAATGCTTAGAAGCTTAACCTCATCTGAGTAGCTTAACTGCATACTGAAAACATACAGATTTGGTGTGGCAGCCACTTTTCTCTTGTTGGTAAATAAGACAACTTGTGATTTGGAAATATGGACTGAAAGTCCTTACTCCCCACACCGCTCTTCAACCAACTTCAGCGAATTTTGCATCAAATCCACTAGAGTGCGAGGGTCTTTCCCAATTGGCAGTATGGCAATATCATCAGCGTTACCCTGAGAATAGGGTCCCGATTGATTCAGTCTCTTAAGAAAACTATCAACTACCAAAGTCCACAGAAGAGGTGAGCGAACACCACCCTGTGGACAACCTCGTTTGACTGAAACTGAAACAGTAGTAGTAGCCCATTTCAACAAAGGCAATGCGACAGCTCAACATAAACACGATCGAATCGTTAATATCGTGCTACTAATTCCATGTTGCGATGCCGCAGTCCTGATAGATTCGAAGGTGGTATTATCAAAAGCACCTTCTATATCTAAAAAAACACTCAAAGACCAAAGCAAATTCTTTGGCATCAAGTGCTCTTTCAATTTTAGTCACCAAATGATGCGCAGCTGTTTCCACCGATCTCTTTACTTGCAAAAATATACGAAATCGTATGAAATTTGTGGGATGTATTAGCAAAACATTGACACCATAACAAAACATAGTGCAAAGCCTCAAAAATTCACACGCGCATAACTCCGATTCAGAGTAGGTACTCAAAAAAAATACAGAAATTACTTTTTCTTTCGCCATTGGTATTGGCAATATATCAAAATTTCAAATTTTTTAAAAATCAAAAACTTAAAAAGCAATAAAAAAATTGTTGTCAAAATATAGGTAATACTGGTAATTTATATATACTGGTAATTTATACTAGGAGGGTCCGGCGTGCTTCGCTAATATATATATATATATTAACTAGGAGGGCCCGGCGTGCTTCGCTACGCTTATAAATAAAGTTTTTGCGTAGACATTTTGTTGACGTAGAAGCAATGATTTCAAAAAGTGGTAATGAGAAATGCTAGCATATAATTTTTAATTTTTCTTTTTAAATATATGAATGAAAAATAAAACAGCTAAGGGAGTTCGGATATATGAAAAATTAGCGATCAAATAAGTTAGAGATCAAATAAGCTTACTTGAAAACTTATTTGATCGCTAATTTTTCATATATCCGAACTGATCAGCTAGAGTTCTGATTATTTTTCATTCATATATTTAAAAAGAAAAATTAAAAATTATATGCTAGCATTTCTCATTACCACTTTTTGAAATCATTGCTTCTACGTCAACAAAATGTCTACGCAAAAACTTTATTTATAAGCGTAGCGAAGCACGCCGGGCCCTCCTAGTTAATATATATATATATATATATATAAGATAAGATAATTAAAAACAAAGAAACATTTTACGTCTATCCATCCCCACATCAATTCATAAACTTAATTCTCTAAACTTCAAAGGAAACTGGAAATGTATAAACTAACTGAGAGAAAATAAATATAAAAAAAGAAAATAAAGTTTTAAGTTTTAAATTCGTATTTTTTTTACTTGTATGTGTAACTTATAATGCATATGTATGTAAAAAGTTTTTCGTATATAATAACTTTTTTATTTATGATCCGAAAAATCCCAAAAATCTTTAAAATCTAAGTTACACTAATATCAGTTAGCAGTGAAAATTTCAAATGAATCAAAATTCGAATAAAAAAGCCTTAGGCTGTACAAAGTTTTTTTAGCGTATTAATATATAAGATATAAAAATTATAATAATCAAAATAAAAACTGAAATTTTTTTAATTAGTAATAAAATTTTAAATAAAATTTTGTAGTATTGTTCTAGTTCTAGTTAACGCTTGAAATTTTAGTATGTATTTTGCAACACTTTCATCTAAATGCGTATAAAATTTAAGACTTTCATACCACGTCTGTGAGGAGATACGAACTCTTGAGGACGTACGCGACAAAAATCGAGATCCAACTATCACCTTATTTTCCCTTAAGAACACATAAAAAAGCATATATGTTTTCGAAAGAACATGTCAAAAAATGAATATCCGTAAAATTTCAGGTCATTTGGAGTAATGTTCCAAAAGTTATAGCCGAACCTAGATTTTTAAAAAGTTTTCGCAGCATTTCTTACTTTTTGTGCTTCTATTGCGAGCCCAATAAGAGGTAAACATAAAATTGCAGTACATAGATTTTTTCGCTTTTGTACGTCCTTTAACGAAAAAATATTGTTTTTACAATTTGATGCTCAAAAAACGAAAAATAAAAAATGTTCATCAACAAAAATGTAGGGACCCCGATTTGACGCGCCACCGTTATTTTTCCTTAAAGAGCACATGAAAAAACATATATGCTTTTGAAAGAACATGTCAAAAAATGAATAGTCGTAAAATTTCAAGTCATTTGCAGTTCTGTTCCAAAAATTATAGCCGAACCTAGATTTTTAAAAAAACTTTTCGCAGCATCTCTTACTTTTTGTGCTTCTATTGCGAGCTCAATATAGGGAGCACATAAAATTGCAGTACATAGATTTTTTTGTTTTTGTGCGTCCTTTAACGAAAAAATATTGTTTTTACGATTTGAGGAATGTTCCAAGCGCAAAAACAACAAAATATAAATAAATTTGAAATCAATAAAAAGTGGAAGACACCGACTCAAGTCGCCATCGTTATTTTCCATTAAGCAACAAAAAAGCATATGTGTTTTTGAAAGAACATTGCAAACTCAAAATCTTTGTAAAATTTCAAGTCATTTGGAGTGATGTTCCAAAGGTTATAGCCTGATAAAGAAACGAAATTTCGAAAAAGACATCTCAATCGTGGCGTTTTTGCTACTTTTTCTCGCTTTTATGTCCTCTAGTTTTTTAAAATAATATTTTTAACACTCAAACTTTTATTTGTCACCTACATCAACATGCACTAAGCAAATATAATATTTAAGATTGAGGAAAAATGAGTGACTATATAAAAAATTTTGGCAGGATAGAAAATTCAAAAGTTCTAGAGATTTACTCATATGTATATATATAAATATATATATATATATATATATATATATATATATATATATATATATATATATATATATATATATATATATATATATATATATATATATATATATATATATATATATATATATATATATATATATATATATATATATATATATATATATATATATATATATATATATATATATATATATATATATATATATATATATATATATATATATATAATATATATATATATATATATATATATAATATAT